>JAZHFQ010000679.1:0-652395 GCA_038387885.1 Spodoptera picta
AGTGTAGCTTGGATTTCTGAATAGAAACCATATAAGGTCTAACAAGGGACTGACCAAAATCAGGGCGATTGGGAGAGAGTCAGGCACAGTAACCACCGAGAAACAGAAATGGATCCTAAGACAAGAATTGAATTGTATTCAATCAAAGAATATTTACGAAAAATAAGCAAATAAAGAAAAACGAGAACAATGTAACAATTATGATGATGATGACAATAATGTTGACGATAACCAAAGTAATTATTTAACAAACATTCAAGTTTTGACGCTTAAAATTCATCGCAGTAAAGGTCCATAAAGACCACTATGCAAAATAATGATCAGATGGAATGGAAAGACAAGGGACGCGGCAGATGGTCCAGTCCGGATGTTAGTCATACACACACGTACAAAACATTGATAGGAGTGCGAATGGAGCACTCAATAATTACAATTGAAGACTTCCCGTCGTCCGAGTCAACTCGTAAATTGATTAAATCAAATACTATAATTGATAATATCATCTTAATATGACTTGTATTGCTTGTTACGTCTAGATCTTGATCTATGAAATTGTTTTAATTGAGCATTTTTCTATTGTCATCTTGGTCACTGGAAGTGATTAGATTTACAGACGACTAAATTATCTAATGATGGTATGCTATTCTCAGTATTTAGTACCGAATTAAAGAACTGTCAAGACGTGACTGCAGGAGATAAGTTTTGAGTTTAAATCATTGCTAAACCAAGAGAAACGATAAACCAAACTCAATTTTCGCTTCACAAGTCTCGTAAATAGTTGAAAACGCCATTTCACTCACAGACATAAATCTCAAAAGACAATTTACATCAAGAACTCAATCACAGTATACCTTAGCACAAGCCTTGGGCACAACTAGGGCCATAAAGGTAGGAAATAGTATAGAATCAGGCACACATTAGGACGGTTGTGCAGTGGAATCTGAGATCGACGCCCGAGATCCGAACGTATGAAGTCACGTCAGGGCTATTAGTAAAACGGTTAAGGACTTGAAAACATGCAAGCCACACGCGAAGTACAAATGAAACGACACTTTTATTTGAATTAGATGTGTTTCAATGTCATTTTGTGTGGTTTTTTCAAAGAAGACGTAAGGATTGTTGATAACCTTTTTGCTATCGAAAAATAGATATATATTTTTTAAATCAATAAAAATACATGCAAATTAAAATAGCAATCACGTTTGCAGCGCTCAGTAGCAGAAAATTTGAATTAACGATCTATAGTAAAATTGGTGATTGCTTCCTTTGTAACTCAAAATAGTACTATGCTAGTTCAATCTATTTCGAATAGAAACCCACAAAAAAACGGATCAAAAATGTGAACTAAATTAACAATAATTTAATATAAATAATTTAAAATATGCATACCCAAAACATTACGTCAGACGAAAATATAGAAAAAAAACGGATACAATCGAAATGCTCAAGGTTACATTAGAATCGGACATCACACCAATAACTTAACCCAGTGTTCGGAGTCAAGAGGTGCACATCATTACCTATTAACGGTCATAAAACTCATAGAGTGCACGCGCCACGGACCAGACGTTACACCTACGCACACGACAAAATGCCAGTGATGTAGTCCAATTCATTATTTGAATATTCGCTTCTGACATTTTCGGAATGAAGTAGGTGTTTGTTTTGAATATTTATAACTGTAGTCTGTTTTTATTTTATGAGTGGGAAATAAAGTAAATAATTGTTATTATCCTTCATATTCAGGAAATTAAAAAACTTCATCATCCGTTATTCACTATCCAAAATGTAACAACATAAGTTAGAGGTAGGAGACTCAATAGTCTCCTAACTTTAATGTTGGTTTTTCAATGTTTTCTATCCTAAAATCCTTCTTCTCAATGATCTTTTCGTACCAAGAAATTCATTACCACTTATTAATTAGTCATTACAATTCTTAGTCCTTTGGTCCCATTACTCTCTTCATCTGGTCCTTTATTCCAAAAATTACCCAACACTTTTACTATTCAAATCTTTTCACAGATAAATTCTCGAATAGTCTGACCATCTTGACCTAGTACTGTCTGTCAATAGTGAACGAAGAACATGCAAAAAACTTCACATTATCCGCCTTATAGGGAATAGTGCACTTGTCAATGAATAGTGTACGTTATTCAATAGAAACGTGAGCAACTTTTACCTTTCAGCGCCAGTTAGGACCACTACGGAGACTACCATATTTTATTTATAACTATTCTAAAGTGTGGTTTCTTATTTTTATTTTAGTTTTATAGCGTTGTAAAGTCAACTTTTTTTATTTATAACTAGCTTCTACCCGCGACTTCGTACGCGCAACATCGTTTTCTCTGACTTTTTTCTGTCATAAGAACCTTCTCCTGACAATAATAAACACTATAAAAAAATCAGCCAAATCGGTCTAGCCGTTCTCAAGTTATGGCGTGACAACGGGAAACGGGTTTCATTTTTATATAGCAGGTAAGTTAGTATTAATTATTAACAATCTCTTTCCTGTAGGCGTAGATATAGATGTCCTTTTAGTACACTCATATGTTAATTTATTAGTCCATTTATAACAACGATTGAACTTATTAATGAAACAGCGGATACCATTTTAAGCTCCGTACTTACAATTGTAGTACGGAAGGAATTTTCTACTTTACCCAACTTAGTATCAAACTCTAAGATTTCCAGTTCAACAGACTTGTAACCAAATAACCAACATTATTGTAAACTAAAATATTACTGTTAAATGACGTTATGCAAAGAAAAGCAGTTTTGAATGGGCCATCATTGGTCATAAAACTAAGTAGAAGCTACTAGTAGTTTAACGATCGGTAATATACGTAGTAATATGCAATATTATACGGTGGAAGATGCGGCAACTGAGCGCCTACGCATACTTCTAAGCGCTCATATTTTTCTAGCACTGCCATAATCACATTTTCCTTTTAAGTGCAATGATTTATGGATTCTATTTTGTAAGGTGCAAGTCCGCTTACTACGCCAGGCAATTATCGCCCCTCGGTTTGGCCAACAAGGTCTACTCCTTTTGGAACTCTTAACTAAAGCCAAATGAGTGTTGCATATATGTCCCACTCTTCCGGAGAATAAATTACATTATGAAGACTAATTGCATTTTTAAAATTAGAAGATCCGATAATGAGCCTTAACAGAAATATACTTAACGAAATATTTATGGACACTCAATGCAATAAAACCCAAATCAGTGAAAATCAATTCACTTAATTGGCCTGTGTGTAAACTTACAAAATATGTATGTCCAAACATCTTATTAGCATTAAAATCAGCTTCCGAATTCATCTTAAAATCATTTACATGTCCTAGCTGTTTCTAAGAGTCATTCAAATTGTTTTGACGTGTTATTGTATAATAGACAATGATGTATTCTGGCGCCGTACCATTGTCATAGTTTCCACAGATATCTTTTGGGACATCGTCAAGATATTACACGTAATGATTGCCTTCATACTTCACATGGCACTTGGAACCTACGGCTACGTGCGTACAAAGTACTTATTCAAAGTTTCATCATCGACTGTCCTCTTTTATTTAAGTCATTTATAATCTTCATTTCAGTTTACTTATGCTTTAGTTATGTTTTGAAATGGACCTCAAAAGGACCATTTTAAGTTTCCAAGGTAAGACAAAGGCGTGAAAGTTTTTCTTCAAAACTGAAAATGCGGCAGTTGGCGCTTGCGTGCCTGAAGCTCCGCCCACAAAGAAGCAACAAGTATAAAGTACGGTTTTAATAAAAAAACTTCTTGAATAAGTATAATAAAACGTTATCAGTAATAATACTCCACGCTTCATAAGCAACGTTATCGGTGTCTCTAAAAAGTCCGTACAATTTGTTACTGTTATCATTTATTAGAAGGAACTTTTTATAACTTTAACATAAATAAATACATATTATCAGACCGCTTCGACAGATAACTTACACGTTACGGAATAAATTATCACGTTGGCGCAAATATCCAAAACACAGCAGAAAAAAAATCACAACAACAAAAAATAGTTTTAATGACATAAACTTACTTTTTTCTGCAAAATACTTGTGATGACTCGTGTAGAGTAGAACAAAAAGCAAACGTAAACACCCAAAAGTTATTCACACAGCACTCAGTTCATAAACACTATACGTAAAAACATGAGACATGCGATGAAAGCGACAAACGTGCGCACCCGATGACGTCTCAACGTGGAATGGTATCTTGATGATGGTGAGGCGAAAGACCGGGGTGCGGCAAGGAGCGCGGGACCCGAGGCGGGGTGGGCGTGGCTTCGCAGGTGTATCAAGTCGAACCATGATATATGCGCATGTTAACACTTGGATACGAACACGCCTCACTGTCACGTATGAAACCGAATTGTTGGGCCAATGTTTAATTGTTTATTTGAAGGCGAAAGTGTAATACACTCGAGGATTCATTAATAATATAATACTTGACAGTTTCGTCTTTTAAGTGCCTGGCATCAGGCGTCTCTGTACACCGACACTACGATCACAGTTGAGATAAAGTCGTAGAGATAAACTAATAGTGATTATATTATTTCATCTCGTTTTTAATTGCTCTTGTTTATACCGTTATTGTCATTAAGTGATAATATGATGAGGCACTAACAAATACTTGTTATCATTATACTTATTTTTTAATAGTATCTGCGCGTACTAGCATGGTCCTTTACAGCAATAAAAACATAAGTCCTGACAGAGATGATTGATTCTTCACAGCATTGTAGAACAAAGTTCTTCACTTCACGTATTTATTTATAAGCAGCCAGTCACTATCGCATAAAACGCAGCCCACTTGTAATTACCGGGTAACCTTCAAGCGCGATTTCTTCGAGTCGCAGGATCGCTCGTGTAAACACGGTGTTGGCATTAGCGGCCTGCAATTGCGAACCAGTGGTGAACTATAACTCTTGTTGACGTCTTAATAACAAGCATCCCTTCCGTCAGTACAACCCAAGATTTATCGCCACTGCGATTGCTCCAGCCGCACTTACAGCCACCAAAACCCTTATCACCAACACCATAAAGCTCAAAATCCTTAAAGTGAAATCGCAAAATAATTATGAATCAGTTTTAACATCGGTAATACAATAATTTTAGAAGTTATCGTTCAATTTAGAAACTTAATTAAAGTCGCAATATACCGTAATTGCCATGTAGGGACTGAATTATTTTAATTGGTTTCTCTTGGCTTGGAACGCTAAAATTTGCGTTAACTTTTAGGAATTAATATCTACAAAAAATTCTTATTTCCATAGCCTGGAGAAGGCAAAATACCAGGATTGCAAAGTATTTTTATCGGACTAGAAAATAGTAGAATTCAAACAGAACAATAAAAGTCCGCAAGAAATCTAAGGTGTAGATGGTAAGGATAAATTATATTGAACTAAAAATAATAATTCCCTCCAAAATTAATTAGCATTGCAACAATATGTCAGCTCACTCAAAGTCCTATAATAATTGCGAGCTCGTTCGCGCCTCGCTTAATTAACTCATAACTCAAACTCGCACTTATCGACGAGGTACATATATCGAGCAATCGCCCACAGAGGTAAGCTGCGAGCGAAAAATCGATAAATAAATCGCACATAATCGATATGCCAAAATTGTGATTAGGTGCTATGTTAGCACACTTTGGTAAGGTGTCACCACAAAAAAGGGATATACTGTGGGTATCACAGAAAATTATTTCTCTTTTAATTCAATCTTTTATGGAATAAGTATGAATTATCCTCGCTTTGTTCCTTAACACGACTTGTCAAACTTGTGGCCAGCCAGCAACTGGGTAACCGGGTACGATGGTGTTATTTTCAAGCCGCCGTAAAACGTTCAACGTAAAGGACTAAAGGGGAGGCCTTTGTTCAGCAGTTCTTCAGTCTTCCGGCTATTGCTGATGATGATGAATGAGTAAAGCGTATGTCCTCCTCTTTATTGAGCAGTGGGCATGTCTCTATTCATGATATTGAGTTTCGATTTGTGTAGAAGAAGCTATTACGGACTATAAAACTGGATATGATTGAAACTGAACACAAATTACTGAAAATTCAACATGTACTGATGTACTCAAAACAAACACAACTCCTACCTTATTTAAACGCCAACAAGAATTATTTACATTCTAAACACACATTATAATCACACATAGGCAATCGTGAAAGGTTGCACGTAAATAATCAGCTGATACGGTGATTTAAATACCAAACAATGGTACATAGACATTAAATCTTGCAGTTTCACAATACACACAGCCAAAGAAGCCTGAGACAATAACGGCCTAAACAATGTAAACTATATTGACATTTGAGAAATATTATTTATTTAGGAACACTGTAACGAGCACCGCAACATAGATACAGCAGTAATTCCAACAATTTTGTAAATTACTAATGATGAGAACTGGAATTTTCTTAATCCTTCTTTGTATCCAATAGCTACTTGTACAAGATTATCCATACAATCCGATAGATGCCAACTACTAGAGGGGCCACACGAACATATTGCATCACACCTTTTAAGACTGCCAATAAAAATAATTTACATTCAATACCAAACTACCAAACCCGCAAATTATACAATCAATAAATCACTTTGATATATACAAATTACCGCTAGAGATTTCACTTCAATTTATAATTATTTTGTTTTCTCTGTGATTATTGCTATTAATATAATTATTTACATGTAAACGTCGCAAGCGCATACAGATGGTAATGACCGGCTGCGCCGCCAATGCATCGCGCAGGTGCAATAATACAGTACGGCGCAGCGCGCGGCGGCGAGGCGTGGCACTGCGTTGATTGATAGCACCAAAATTTTATTCACTATTGAACGTCCAAACACAAATAATGACCCTGCCCTACAATACAAGTTTATTTTTTAGTTAAACAACTTGAAATATCTATTCCTATTATTGAATTAGACTTTACACAACTAATAGATGTTTGAAAAATCTATTTTTACGTTTGGTGTCGTGTACAAATTAATTTAAAGTACGGTCTCATGTCATAAATCAACTAGTATGGCTTTATTATAAGTTAATCAGCTTACATATGCCTTTTCCCATATTTCTCGTTGTAACACAATACGAAAACAATTTTATTTGATAGTTCGCTTGACACCGTGGCGGCTCTCAAGAAGATATAAAGATAAGCATCACTAATATGGATTTCTTAACTTTCCAGCTTCATCTGCGTCTATATGGCGCACAATTACATCGGCATAATATATTGAAATGAAAGCGCGTGCGCGCCCATTCGCAGTGAGAGACCGGCCGTACCCAGAAGTAGTATCACGCAACGCCGTTTATAATTCAACAACAATAAACAGATAGTTAATTGCGATGCTGTCACGGGCGCAGTATATGGTAATGAGGCGTAGGGATCGCGGCTGCATGGACAATATCTCTCGACGGTGAAAGGTAAGACGGTGACGGCGCAAATGTTAACAGTAGGCGTGAAAACTTAGGGGATGCTTTGTTAAACAAAGGTAGTAATAATAAAGTAAGCCAAGAGAACACTTAGTAAACTGAAAGATACGACACTGACTGACTGCTACAAATGAAAGAAACCACCAAATACTTGAAAATATTAAACAACTTCAAGAGGTCTAAAATAAATTAACAAGGTTTTGACGACGAATGTTAAAATTCCGTCAAAAATTACGCTACACCTCTCTAGTATGATAATTACATCTCATGAGAATCCAAACACCAATTTCGAAAAAAAAACAAAAAAGGTAAAGAACACATCAATTACCGCCAGAATTTTCAACTTGAGCCATACAAGCATAGTGTTTGCTTAGCCCATGGCCCGTGTCGGTGAGATAGGTGGTGTACATGCGCTTTCAGGTACGCCACAATCTGAGTAGCTGACACCAATAGGTTTTTATCAGCACCCATCGGGGTTATGAGAAAGTTATCGAGAGAAGCTGCAGTTGTTATTAGGGCTTTAGGGCTAGAGGATGCACTTGCCACGCATGCTTCACCGTATGTTGAATAATATTTATGCAAATTATAATAGTCATTTTAGATCAGAAGCATATATTGAAACTAAGACTGTTTTAGACAAAATGAGATAGAAAGGTGTGCCAATATGCAATCACAAAACAAATCACCAATTATGAAAATCTTCACATAACATGACGCCTTTTTATCCCCGAAGGCCGAAGGGGTAGGCAGAGGTGCACATTACGGCACTTAATGCCACTGTACAATGTAACACCCACTTTTCACTATTTATGTTACGAGTCCCATGTAATAGGGGGTGAGCCTATTGCCATATACCGAGCACATTTCCAGACTCCGTGCTACTACTGAGATTTTTAAAAACCCGGTAATACTTTGCCCGACCCGGGAATCGAAAATCTTCATGCATAGGAAATTCGGTGAGAATTTACGTGGCTTTCTGAAATATGACCCACTTCTGACAATCTTTTAAAGACAACTTAGGCTTTAAGTTGATGAACAAAATAAGGATATAAAAGTAGACATAATGGAAGCAATAAGCAATGCCTATAAATAAGAATATACTTAGGTAACGAACGTCGGTATGCACTGCCACACCGGACAGCGATAGTAGAGCAGTCGATGTATTATTTATGAGAAAATAAATTACACGTGCTCGTAAATATAGCACATAGCTCAAAGACAATATATTGACAACAAAATAATGAGACAATGTACTAAACATTGATATATTGGTTAAAACTAGGCAGGAAGGAGTAAATCAAAATTAAGTACACCATAAAATCACTAATAACGCCTTATCTGGTCATCTAAGTAATAGTAACTTCAATGTAGACAATTACTAGTTGCATGATTAATTATTTCCTTATTTACTTATGAGAACAAAAACAAGCTCAAACGTGAATTAGATGAGTGGGACCTTGGACCACTAATAACTGGTTGAAGACAAATTAAATGTCAACTTAATTGATGCCTGCAAACTTTATTAAACCTGAAGCTAACGATAATTTTAATTATTGTGTTTTGATCCCATATTGGCGTGATATTTTATCATTTATTCAGTAAGTTAGAATTATCATTTTCCAATACCTAGGTTTTTAATGTTATTCAACAATGCAAAACAACAGATTTTGTAATTTCGGAAAATATACACATACTGATAACCTGAGAAACGGACCCAATACTTAAAAAAGATAAACTAAGACATAAAAAATACTCTATAAAATTATTTGTTGAGTTAAAAACATTCCATGTTCGCTTCAAATATTTTCTCGCAGCAAAATGTTGCCCCGCAAAGTCGTTTTCATTCCCAGGCATTTATAACCGAATGAATTTTCTATATAGACCGGATTTCTTGAAACGAGGACGGAGCCCTAACGATCTAAAATCACAGTGTTGAGCTTCAGCGACATTTACAGAACATTATGTAGGTAACACATAGTGTTGTGCACGGAATCTAGTAACGAGTAAACGAATAGAATTACGATCTAATTATACAAATGCCGGTTGAGATCGCGTTGTAAATGTCATTTCACACTTACACAGGCCGGGGCGGTTCGGTTCTCACGATATGGTTGGTTTAGTGAGTTTCCGCGATTAGTCGACTTACCACGGACAACGATACAGGGCTAATTTTACGAGTACTGCTTGTGTAAGCTGGCTCTAATGAGCAGACATTGTGGTAAGTGCGGCCCGTGTAGACGCGCTCGAGTACTTAAGGTTTTATGTATTGAATTCATTTTATATTCGTATCGCTGGAAACTATTTTGTTTGTTCAACGACTTTTGAGGACTACAATTGTAACTCTTCTCGTTTTATGAACATTCAATAAACTTAGTGTGAACAGAACGAGCTTAAAATGAAGCCATTAACAGAACCTTCCCACGGGATGAAAGAGCTGCACTTTCCAATCCCAAGCGCCGCACACTGATTTCGGAGAAACTGCGCCAACGCTGCTAGCAATTCCTCTTGCTACCATTTGCGAGTTCTACTTAGACCCTACGGGAACCGCTAGTTACAAGCACGCACGATAGAAATAAGAACATATCGACAAGTTACAATTTAGTGTTCGATAGCCAAAGTCTCGGTTACAGGGAGCCGTGTAAAGGTCAATGCATACACGAGTGCCATGTGTAATATAATTCGCATTCGGAGTGCAGGGGCACAAGAAACGCAAATCTAAAACAACTGGATCCCACCGGTTGTGATAAGTAGGATTTATGTAGGACCAGCGCAGGTCGTGTTGCATTATCAATAACATAAAGTAGAGTAAGCTGATCTGGAGGGATCTAGGTACAGCTACTTACTGTACATTTTGAATCAGCTGATTTTGTTAGTGATGAACTGGCACTGATCTTAAGCAAAGAATTTTATGTAGATGAAACCTGACACTGAAACATTTGATTTTACATTAAGATTTAACAAGCTAAAATACTCGGAAAAAATATGTTCGTTATTAAAAAACAAACAAAAATAAAAGTCCTCAAACCCACCGTGAGAAGGATAATAATTTACCAATAAATCCTAACGAATTGAAGCAACTGCCTGCTAGGTCTTTATCTTTTTGCATCAAAGTATGTAAGAACGAAGCAATAAAGAAGAATTTTCTAAAACTAGCTGCAAATGTGTAGTAGCAAAAAGAGTCATTCCGCCCTTAGTTTATGGGGAACCACAACGCATGCTGGAGGACATTCACACATATTTAGCAGTTACAAACGCTTATCTGACGATGTCGCAAGCGAAAGTCGCTAGTATGCCCTCAAACGCTTTGTACAGAGTTATTAATATGGTTACCTAGGTGTGGCGTTAGGCTGAATGTAAAGCTACAAGATTTAATACCCAGGCTGAATGCTCAGTATGTTGGTAAACTTGATTTGGTTTTGCATACCTTTCTACCACTTTCAACTTGTACTACCTCGCTGTACATGATTCTCATAATAAGATATAGCATTATATAAACATACTTTATCATCGGACGATTCGGTAAAACCGGGATAGTCAATAATATAGCATGCAAATCTGTGTTGTACGCCAACAAAAATATGCATTTATTTATATTTGTATGTGTAAACTGAAAACATCTATGAGATAAGGATTCTACCATTTTATTACATCGACTCACACATAGAATATTTGCTTGATATTTTATATCGTAGACGCAAACGATAATGGCAGCACGCTTCAAAAGTAATGTTATTATGTATCGAACATTTCAATACAAATTATCATTGAAAATGCAGCGAATAAAAAGCGTGAAGCATCCAATTTCACGGGCACTAAATAAAATTAGCATCAACTTGACAGAATAACAAAGCGGTCTCAATAATTCGCACAGAACGAGCAAAGCGATGGTACAGACACTGCAGACACACCCCATTAATCACAACACACCCAATACACTTATGCTCAATAATTTAATGAAAGTATAAATTACAAGAGCACAGAATTCAATTCAGCTAATATGCAATAATTGCCATAACCATTGGCGTTAGACTATCCGTAGGCGCAACGTGCAATCAAGAAAGAATGGCGCCTTAACATTTCTCTTAGAAGCCAATTACAATTCAATTTTCTATGAAGTTAGTACTAAATCGTGTAATAAGGTTATCGACACAGATAACAAGAATAATGGTCGTACCATAAACATGGACGATTAAATCGACGACAATGTTGTCGTATTGTAGCCACTACTATTTAGATTAATTACAAATGTCATCGCTGTTTCCAAGCTTATGTGTCACCAACAAAGCTCGTAATCATATTCGTCCATCGTCCAGCAAAGTAAACAAGCTTGAAATTGCCAGATGAACGTAACGGGACGTGGTCGTTCTGTTCGCGTCGCGTTCGCTTGCGTCTCAGATAAGATTCGCGTAGTCGGACTCGCGCCTATTGAGAGTCGTTACGAGACGCTGGCGCGAGATGATCGATAATAATGGTAATTTCGCCTGGAACACGTGTAGCATCGCTCGTTCGTCGGCGCGATCGCGATCGCTGCATACCTACCCTATTAGGACGTGCTAAAGGTAGACTAGATGACAGAATTGGCCTGTAAACTGTTACTATCGCTTGGGTAATTTCGACTTTACACAATGCTAAAGATCAACGTAAGTAAAGGTCGACATAAAAAAATAACTCTTCTCTTTCTCTTTTCGTCACTTACAACAATGTAACTTCGTGCTCAGTGAGTGTAAAAAGGAGCATTCATTCCAATTACAATAAACAAATACAGAATTACACTAACAGAGACGCAAGCCACCCGGCTTGTGTTGAGCATTGAGATATGGAAACGGCTCGCGTCACAGATACCCATTGAGAAGACGACACAAGAGGCTTTGCCGAGCAAACTGTGTGTATTTATGGGACGTCCAGCCTTCCCGGAGACCCATAATGGCAACACAATATCACAATACGGGCATAGATTTATGCTCGGGCGCATCGCGTTCTCGCACGCGGAAATCCCATAGTTATTTACCGGTTGCGAGTTAAGTGCGGCAGATTTATCGGTGGTGCGCTCGCGCCGGCCGGCCGACGATCTCGTTTCCGTGCGTCCCGTCCGCGTCCGCGCAACTGCACTATGATAAATACTGGCCGGGCGCCCTGCTCTATGATACCACTATATCACGGCTTAAGGGAAATTTAAGCGCTCAAAGCATAATTGCAGCAGAGGGATTGCGTGTAATTGTGGTGCACCTAGGTTACTGGGCCTGCCATCGTTATGCATCTGCGTAGGGTCCTTGATGAGAGATCGTGACCACCTTGTTTTAACATCATGTTGTTACCATTCATGGACGCCATATTTACTAACTGTATCCTGCATGTTATTTTCCGCTACGAATTAAGCTTTTGTAGGTTAACTATCCATTACATTTTATTTCAAAACAGTAAATCTGGTGCCAAGATTGATCGGTTTGATCACTAGAAACGAGCATTTCCAAGCAGTTCTTAGAAGAAAACGGAAATTAATTTCCTAAAGATTGATTAGTTCGGGGATCTCGATCCGTTATAGACGTATCTGATTCTTTAAACAATCTGATAGTGCTAGATTTGTCACTTTACAGTAACTGGAAATAGGCGAGTTAAAATTTCAATTACACTTACGTCAGCCCACAAAGGGTACACGTAGAGCCAGCTTCGACGTTGTATTATTACGGTCCCGTGTGAAATTACACTCGGTCATTTGTCAAGAGCGAAGGAGGCGCTAGCTAGACTTGGTGTTCCACGGTTATTAATTTCATTAGCCCGCTCTTAATCAAACGCAGACGCGGCGGTGGGTGTGAACGGCACGACGCCTGTCCACCATTACTAATAATATTTACAAGTATCAATGAGTACCATGATTTGTTCTGATGATACCTCATTTATTTATGTG
The DNA here is from genome assembly GCA_038387885.1 of Spodoptera picta. Lineage (NCBI taxonomy): Eukaryota > Metazoa > Arthropoda > Insecta > Lepidoptera > Noctuidae > Spodoptera > Spodoptera picta. Next base: position 13,366 of record JAZHFQ010000679.1, read on the forward strand.
TCAATGCCCTGAGACTTAGAACTCATAACAATAATTTGGGTGTTTCCGAAAAATACCGTACGAAGCGGACACGCGATCGACTAAGTTAATATGGAGAAAAAGTGTTTGATTAAATTATTGTACTTGTAGCGTACATGCTAAGAGAGCTGGGAGGTTAATTCGAGCAGGAGCCAATTCTCCAAGTCATAATACCAGATCATAGATCATCTCGACGCTGTGCCGGGACAAGCGGTGAGGCTCAATTGTTGAGATTGGCATAATGACACGCGCCCGGGGCCACCGGCTAACTTATGACCACATTACCGTGACACGCTTGACGCATGTCCAATTATTACACACAATCTGTTTGCTCGTGTAAAATATGAATAAGGCGCCAAGCGACCATTAATAAGAACATATCGTGTGTAGGATGTTAGTCACTTTGAAGGGACGAGATAATGTTGCTTGTAAAATAAATCCTAGACGCGGCACGCCGGGAAACAAATGAACCGACCAAGGGAAAAATATTGCAAAAACTGTTTAAAATATCGCCCACATTGTTACTCGTAACGTGAGATATTACGCTCATGGTAGATGAATGAATATGTATATCATATATGCTTTAATTAGTAATAGGATATGGCCGATCCCTTCCAAAATATACGCATTTTGACGGATAAGCATTTCGAGCAAACCCATAAAATATTAGACGCATCTATCAGGCGTTTGATTGGCTATCTTCAGCGACCATCGACGGTTTACATTTATTCTGAATAGCTTCGGAAGGGTTTGCGGAAAACAATCATGGAAGATACGTCCCTTGAACAGTCCAATCAGCTGAAACAAATAGTGGCTATCTATCTAAACGAACCGCCTCGGCTGGAATCTTTAACTTCTGACACGTTAATGCACAAGACTTCATTTGTATGTAACAATAGTTTTGGAAAATTAGTAGTAGGACTAGGTAGAGATAATCTTATAACAGAGTTAGAAATGTACTTTATTATAATTACGATTAATATCCAATAATGAGACCAGACAAGTCGGATAACTGATGCGGGTGGTTGACAAAATATTGTTGTTCGCGAGTGGACGGTGCCGGGCCGGTAATCCGACGGGCGGGGACCTTAATTAATGAACATTACTTAAACCGATTAGCCGTAGACCGCCCGGACAGTGGTCACGGTCTAAGTTTGAGGAGAAATACGATAGATTACCGTAACGAATGCATTTATAATGAAGAAAGTAAATACGACGCAATAGTTTACACTTCAACCTACCTCTATAAGCATATACAGTACCAACTTGATTTGTTACTCCACTTTTATTTATTTCATATGTAACTTTAGACTATGCTGATGCATGGAAACATTTTATTGAATTCTTATTTGTATTTTCTAAAATATTTTCTTCTTAATGAACGCGGCCTCTTGCAGTTTGTGCAGAGTCCTTTTTATCTAATAATACGAAGCACTAAACGCCGCAATATATGGGTACGTCACGATTTATCTATTCACCTATTGAAAATTTATACTTAAGGGCTCCAATTAAGTACAAGATAAAATATATTGGTCGTGTTATGGTATTATTTAATTTAAACACCGTAATAACATCTGTAGCGAAGATTTGCTATGAGAATGCTACAATATTTTCATAGATATTTATTGGATTGGCTTTATCAAAAACAATTATCAATAGTTCAAAATATGTTAACCTATTTATTGTTATAATTAATTTTGGTTTATAAATTAGATGCAACCTTTATTTATAACTTAGAAATTACATTCATATACTATTGTCAAATAGCCCGAAAGACGATGCTTTATTCTTTTGTTGTATACAAATGTGGCTATGTCCATAGATAACAATTGTTCTTTTATTTTTAACTAGCTACTTCCGCGCGGTTTCACACGCTCTGCTCAGCTCCTATAGCCACCCTCGATAAATGCGCTATCCAAAACAAAAATAATTATTCAAATCAGACTTGTAGTTACGGAGATTAGCGCGTTCAAACAAACAAACAAAAAAAACAAACTCTTCCGCTTTATATAATAGTATAAGAGTATAAGATTGGCACTATGTCCAATATCCATTCTTAATAACTTTAGTTTTATCCAAGCATTTTTATCGTCCATCTTTAAACACCTGTCTTTTCAGTTACATCATCTACAAGTTAATCCTCAAACTCCAAAGCCTTGTCCACTTCGTAAGTAGATTAACTAGAGCAATCGGTAAACTCATTAATAACTATTAGAACTCAGTACTAAGTTTCCGACTTCATAATTATTTATAAGGTGTTAACAGTTAATTCTTTGAGTCTATCCATTTAGAATTTCTAATGACTTTGAGTAACGTTACCTTTGAATTAAGTTATCCATTATTAATCGGTCTTTCAAATTTTATTCGTTTCGTATTTGTTGTATTAATGTTATAATCTTTCGATTAGCTAACGAGATTTGGAGAGGTATTAAGTTGTTTTTATTCGTTTTTCATTCATAGTTCTTGTTGATTGTGGTCGCTTACGTCATCGCATGGCTAGTGTTAAAGTTGGTGCTAAAAACCTTTAAAAAATCCCATTTATTGTTGGGAATTTTCTATTTCCTGACTGACTGCCTCATTGGTCAAGTGATCGCAAGTCAGTCTCGGGTTCAATTCCCGGGTCGGGCACAGTATTACTGGGTTTTTCATAAGGTAGTAGTAGTCTCAGTAGCAGGACGAAGTGTAGATTTGTGCCCGGTATATGACAATAGGCTTACCCCCTATTACATGGGACTCGTAACATAAATAGTGAAAAGTGTAATGTACCTCTGCTCTGCAAGGGGTAGCCCTTCGGGATAAAAGGCGTGATGTTATGTTATGTTACGTTTTTCTATTTTTTTAATTAACGTTTCCTTCTGAATAAGTTATTTCTTAATGCATTTAATTTACATTAGTTACTGTAGTCTACTCAACACAGTAACTTGATTGTCCTATTGTCCTATATGAGTGTAAACTTTACACAGAAATGCAATGAAGTTTTTGTTTTAATATTCTGATAATTAAAATAATGCATAACTTAAGCATTTATTTATTCACTCTTTAAAATATCTTTAGTTTATTTTTATTGAAGGACATGAACAAAGAATCCTTTAACTTTGCAAGTAAATACCAATAAGCTCCTAACTAATAAATACTCGGTACCTAATAAGCCACTTAAATCGAAGTGCACCGCAACTATAAATTATAGGAATTATCTCAAAAATAATAGCTCATTGGTTATCTTAATAACAAATCTTCGGTACAAATTTTCTCACTGGTCTATTACAAATAATATTGAGATTCAATTAGAACCTATTTCCTAGAGTATTAATTGGAATTGGACGTATCTTTAAGCCAGGAACAATAAATCTTACTAGAAACGACATACATACTGACCACTACACAGAAACACGTTACAGAAAAAAAAATCTGTAGTATTTTAGTGAACATAGTCAAGTCAAATGGACGAGTAAAATATTATGTTCTACAATTTTGAGTGCCATTTCTAGTGTCTCAAGATCTTTGTAAAAAGATTAATATTGTTCATAATATCGCTTGGCAGATAACCGTATAGATAGCATTGGGGTGTGCCAGCGGGCGGAGTCGGGACATAGAGCATAGACCACAGATACAAATAAACAATATCAATTTGTGTTTCTCATATTGAAAATCCGGTTAGCTTTAATTCGAAACACTATTTTGTGTGATGGTAGATGATAGGACCACAAAAATAAGTACACATCGGGGATTATATTTGGGTTGTTTTAGTTTGGTCAATAGGTCCTATACTTCCTGGTTTACAACACTTAAAGTGATTGGGAATGAGTGGAAAGTCAGGCCCAAAAAGGGGCGAAATAAACCTCTTGTGCCACACGTGTAAGACAGGTTCATTAGAAAAACGATTTTAGTCTGTACCCCTTCGGAGCCGCAGAGGACTTAACGGGTTCCTGGGGCTCCGGCTCGAAGTACAGGAGTAGGAACGGTGTGGTTTTAGTCAGTAAGAGACTGACTGACAGTCTGACACTCCCTCGCCTCACCCAGGTGGGAGAAGTCATTGGATGATATACGACAGTAGAGGTAAATAAAATACAAAAAAAAACCTGTACCCCTCGTATTTTGCATTGTTTGCATAGTAGGTACTTTATTTTAAGAAGAATCTTAAACTGATAATAGTGCTCGAGTTGGGGCCTCACCTCAGGACCTCATGCTTAGTGTTTCACCTATAAATCAACAAGCCAATATTTCTAATTTATAAATTGTTCAGTAAAATCTAAAGGCACACTTAAATGCCGTTCAAAATTTAACGTTTTCATAAAATTTACTACCTCGTGACTTACAAACAAAAGTGTTGATCACAATAACCTATCTGTGTTGTCAAATGTAATATTTATTGTGGTTCGATATAAGCATTTGTTTCTGAAAATTTTGCTGCAAACATGACCCAGTTTCTACCAGGTAAAGGTGCCTCTGGGTACAAAGCCACTCCATACTAAACTGGTTTACATAACATTCCGTAAACTGTATAAAATTACATCTGTCTTTAAAAGTTATCATAAGTCTTAGATTTAAATCCATCAAAATATTTATGAAATCAAGAATATGGTTATACTATCATAGTACATTTTTGGGTTATGTCAAAGCCTAGTGAAAAAAGATAATTCCCAAATCTAATCTTGCCATCGTTATACATATACGAAACCAATGTGTTTGTCAAAACTAATCTCTCACTATATAAAACAACCACTAAAAGCTACTACAGAAAATTACGCGACAAAAATAAGTCAGAACTTGAAGTAACTCATGGAAAAACTGCGTTAATGAATAAGAGTATCCTCAGTATGGCCCAAAAACTATTTAACAAACTACCTGAGACAATAAAGACGTTAAACTTAGACAATTTCAAAAAAGAACTATTGAAAATTTTGATAAATAAGTGCTATTACTCAGTAGAGGCCTATTTGGACGACAATTCTATAATTACTGCCTCAGACAATAGCGCACAACCCCATTTGTTTTGATTTTTTGAATTTTGTTTGACATTGGCCTATATGACATGTAACTTTTTTTGACATTTTATTGAATTAATTCTATTTTATTTGTGATGATATGTGCGTATTAATATCTGTTAATGTTATATTTAACGCTAAATAATATGACACGAAAATTAATCTCTCTAGACAATTTATTAAATCTTGTTAATATTGGCATTACTTATGACTTATGACTTATTTGATGATCCTAATTTTATTTGGCATTAGTATTGTATGACATGTTACTTAATCGGTTTAAATTTAATTTGCAATTACAAGTGTCAATTAATTTTTGAATGATGACAATGTTTAATAATTTTAATTATATGCAATATTTGTACGCCTCTGGGCAAAACATGGAGAATCTTCCTACCTGTAACACCTCACATACCTATGTTTACAAATAAAAATATTCTGATTCTGATTCTGATTCTGATTCTAACCTATAAGAAACCGACCACCGATAAAAAAGATGCAAATATAACATGTCACCGTCATAAAAAAATGAATCATAGAGAAGTGTCTGTTGAAATACCTAACTGGCCTTCTTCATTATACAACTCTTCAAATAATTCTCATCCCCAAACAAACAGAAATACCATCACAAACATATTTTACATCAAAACAAAACAAACCATACACAAATAGACTCAATTTCGATTCACCTCAACTACGCAAAGGTCTTGTTGGTCGAACAGAGATTGAAAGAAGCTCAACACCGTCACGATCGAAAAACCACTCAATTTCTTAAACAAAGCCGCGGCTACACATTATTGTATTAGCCGCTACCGTTACATGCAAACCCCCTACTATTGAAACTGATGCTCTTTGTTCATGAGATTTATTATCGACACGATATTGGTATTTAGTTCAGGTTGTAATTAAGACTCGTGAGTTCGTGTTTCGGTTATTGATTCTAGTTTGGAAGGGGTGACTACTGAACATATGGTTATGGTTACATACTCATATGGTTTTCGGAGACAATTTGACAGCCTCGAATTTGAGATCACTATCATACATCAGGATCCTTGTACGCTTATGTATACGTGCTGTCGCGCACTTAGATACCTCTTATTGGGCATCTTGAGGATATTTTTGTATGCTAATTCCATAGTAGGAATTTATGTCTAACAAAATAATTGTAATACCAATAATAACATATAATCGTCAGTGTCTAGACACATTGTCTTCTTATTATTTTTAAATCTCAAAACATCAAAACAAAATGATTGATTAACTTTTACTATGTCCACTGATCCACTCAATGTCATGGTTTGACAGTGTTGTGGCATTAAACTATAAAACACAGAGCAGAGTGCCATTAAAAATAACAAACCGACAAGCGTAAAATCAAAAATTATGCACTAATTGAACAATTACCACAAATTATAAAAAAAAAACTTCTTCATCTGTCAAAACTGTACTGTTTGAAAAATGTTATTCTTATTAAACATTTAAAATCTACAAATACCTACAAAATCATAATTTTAAAAATGTGGGCAAAGTGATAAATTCACACAAAGAACAGAATCAAGTAACACGGGCAGACCAGTAAACTATAACAAAAGTATGAAGTAAATGTGGGTTAACTAATAAATTAATCAATCACTTGATACATAAAAATAGGTCATTTTACTATAGTCAGAATTTTAATTAGATTCCAGATTTGACAATAGCTACTGTCATTTTGTGAAATAATGATACCACATATAATAGCGTAGTGATGAACACAAAAATCGATAAACAATCAGTGTGTGTTAATAATAAATGTTACAAAAAGTGACAGGATAGCGATAGCGATGACGGTGACAATTTATAAAATAACTTATTAGGTACCATACTACATCTATCTGTTTTATTTGTAATGTTCCTTCATGATTACATTTTTTTAGTTATTTCACACACAATTATAAAAGAAAAGTCTAAGATCGTTAAGTAATCGTCAAAACTAAATTATCGGTCAGAAATATTTAATTTCCTGATATCCTTAGTTTACGAGAGTAAAGTTATAAACGAGAAGAATCGATCCAGAAATATTGCATTTCCATATCGAATAATTTCGCAACGTCACTATTTAGTATTTATCATAACGTTGCAACACTGAAATTATCAAATCTGGAATCGAATTAAAATTCCGAGTATAGATGTGGCATACCAAAAAAAAGTAAATATGAATAGCGCACACTGAAGGATATTTTCACGCAACATTGGGTGGAAAATAGGTAGAAAATAAGACGAAAATAATAACACATCCTGACAGACCACGACTAAAATTCCATACAATCGAACAATCTGCAATCACAGAGCACAAAACTCATAGTACGGACAGATATCTATAACTAAACCCAGTGTTACGGGCACTACTGGCACAAGAAACAGAAACCCTCTTATAAAGACATGTTCGATTTAAAATTCACTCAGAGTACAGCAAAAAATAGGTCTTGGATGCTCACGGGTACATTATGCAGGCGTGCCGCACGATCTGTGCAACTGAATGTTATAGGGAATGTAGAATTGTTGGCTGGGGACAACGAGCAAGCTCTGATAGACAAAGGGATGTGTTGAACAAAATCACGTGTTCTCTGAGACCCTTTGTAAGGAGTTAAGACATTACTTTGGTACGGTGTCAGGGTTAATAGTTGTAGTGTCCATTGATGGGGTTTTCCAGATAAGAATGGTTGTGCTGCTCTTTCTAAAGTTTTATATTGAAATCGAAGAGGAAAAGAACGGATGAATGACGGATTATATGGATTACATCAAGCATTAAAGTTGCAAAAATTTGAAAAATGATCAATAAAAGTTTTACATTGGCATAAAATAATTCAAATTCTGCATCTACTAACCGGAGTCGCATCACGATATCTCAGCATCAATCTGAAACAAGTAAATCAGTCTTTATAACAATCAAATCATAACCATAATTTATCACAATCTATAAAGGACCAATTTTAAACGACAATATACGCAAACATGATCCGAGATGCAATTCCCAAACTAATATCTATGCAAATAACTAATAACCTAACCGAACAACATCGCGACTTCATTAAAAACTGATCGGCGAAGATTAATTTTCTATACGAGATGAGAAACACTCCGGAATTCGATCCATACCAGGCTCTAATAAATCCTGATGACATATTAGACATGCAATTTACATCCATTTAAGATCAAACAGCTCTAAATTACTACCATAAAGAAGGCAGTAAAGACTAAAGGCACAGAGACGCATGGTGCATCTAGTGATGTGCCACTGAGAACGTTCTCGTTGTCGGCAATATTGCCAGTAAGAATATTCTCAAGAAACTAGAACGCTCCCGGGAATATTCTCAATGTTCTCAACAAAATAAATTTACTTTGTAATTCGATGTTTTTGTACATTCATAGATGATAATAATATTATGTACTTACAGTGTTTCTGTTTTATTACCTCGGAGTTAGGACTAGTCCTTAGAAGCAAGATATTAGTGAGTAAGTGAGATATTACTGTCCTGCTCATTCTTTTCGTGAAAAAATATTTTGGATGAAGCTACATGGGTTGAAATAGAGCGGCATGCCAACAGTAGATTGGACAACGAAATTAGAAGGAGACGATGGAAAAATTCATTTCGCAAAAATTCATTTATTCACCAAGCTTTTACAGAAATCGAAGATTTGCTTCATTCGGAAAATGCAATCCAAATATTCGAAAACCATTTAGAAGAAATATTGGCTAAGTTTACACAAAGAAAACCAATTGCATTAAAACCAGTTCATTTTGCAGCCGCTATTTTGGACCCTGGCAACCAAGGTACAACTTTACCTGCTAACGCGAATCACCTGCTAACGCGAATCACGATGGATGCCAGGCAATAATGAACATTGCACTGTGTGGATACAGGACAAACGGACCAAGAATCCTTGAAGATTTAGCAAATTACAAAGGACGAATGGGCATTTACGACAAAAGTTTTCTTTGGGAATCAGCATCCACGATTCAACCTTTGTCTTGTTGGAACGTATTTTTTCCCAACTCAGATTTGGGAAGAGCTGCTCTAAAAAACTTATCTATAATTTCAACATCGGCAACTGTGGAAAGGAGTTTCTCAACATTTTCAAAGATACATATCCAGAAAAAGAACAAATTAAAGACTGATCGAGCTAAAAAACTGTGTTACGTGGCTCATAGTTGGAAGCTCATGAACAAAACTCCTAATTCCTCAAATAAGACACAAACACAGAGTCACGAAACTCACGAATTATATTCTACGATTCAATCGGCGTCAGCTACTTCAGCAAACCACGAAAGTGATTCAGAACATGAAGAATCTATACTTGAATCTATGGAAACTTTTGATTTTGACGAGTTTCAGGATATTCAAGAAGAACTATTACTTCTTGAAGATCGTCTAGCGATAGATTAGAATTATTTTCTCGTACGAAAACGGTATTACCATACTATTTAAAAAAAAGTCAGATTACAAAGTGTTCATTATATCTGAAAGCCGTTAAATATTGTTATTTTAATATTCTTTGTTAATTTTTACATGTTTAGTTCTGATTTTATATTTTTATAATCATAGTCCGTTGATTTCATTTGATTTATTTTAAGTTAGTAACTTTACTTTTTAGTCAGATTTTATTTAAAGTGTTCACTCAATGTTTGTCAATATTGTAGTAATTAGTAAAATTGATGTTTTCTAGTCTCATTAAACGGAGTTGATTGCGAAATATTGTTTTATTTTGACCATTGTATTTGTACCTAAAACAAATATATATTTAATGTCAAATAAACGAACATTTTAAACCGTCCATTATTTCCATACGTGTAAAAAGAAAGTGCTGTCATCGTCCATATCAATAAAACAATATAACACAAAAAAAATATCAAAGGTACATTAATGCTGAGAACATTGCCGAGAAAGTTCCCGAGAATATTCTTGAGAATATTTGCTAACACTGAGAATATAGTCTTTTACTGCAAATAAAGTGTATTTTTTATACTCAATAATCTGTTGACTTCATTTGATATTATTTTATTTTAGAAAAATATGGTTGTTCCCATTAGATAAAAATGATTCTCAGCCATTCTCGCTTAGGAGAACGTTGCCAGGAACGCTGTCGGCAATATTCTCAGGTAGGAGAACGTAACGCTGTCGGCAATATTCTCAGGTAGGAGAACGTTCTCGAGAACGGCACATCACTAGGTGCATCCCTGACATAAAACTGGCAATATTTGTTACCATCATAAAGTATTTTATAAGTCAACGGCGCTCAAGAAACTAGGCAACGGTTAAGAGGAAGCATTTCGTGAGATCATCTCCTTATTTACGTGTTAGTTGATACAACAATTTATCACCGACTTTAAAAAGTTAATGTTATAAGACGGTATATTACAAGCAAGTCAGCCAAATCGAAAATCAATTCTATGAAATGGGCGTAGGTATTAAAATTTAATCGCATAACGTAATCCGCCTTAAAGCAAATTAGATGACAATATTTTACTTGTCACGTAGCCAACCGCAGCAACCTAAATACAGGTATGTCATTTTAGCAGTTTAATTGCATGGAAAAAACGACATTCCAATCACTATGGTAAAGCAATCAGGCCATAAATAATAGTTGTGTAATAGAGCAATAAACTATGAGTATTATGCATGATGGTATATGCGCGCGCGCAGGTTGCGGATGCAATTTAATCAATCGTTAGCAATGCCCTGCAAATAAACAAGAATATTATTAATGATGGAAATAAATATGTGTGTCAGGCTTATTGATATCTTAAACTGTCAAATACCAAGCGGTCACCGGTGACCGCAACCTATTGTTCTATAATTGTGTCTACAAAACCGGTACTCGACGAGTTAAGACCTAATTTGTTCAAGAATCAATGAAGATAACTGACACACTCGACATCATATCATAAATTCCCGTTGTTATTGTGAAACGCCTTATTTCGATACACGCGAATAAATGCATAGACATAATAAATCAATGCCAAAACTAAGAACGAATTTACAGCCAGTAGCAAACCAAATACACCGTTACTTTATTGAAGTGCCTGAGGGCTGGGATAATATTCATTTCCTATTTATTTATTTTATTCAGCCGCTTGGCTACCGCGCTCCACGGTCTCACGACTCAATCTAATAAATAGTACTGGTATTACTGGAAAAGATATTCAGTAATAAGATATCCAGTAGCGCAATATACGCCTATGGTGCTAGTGAACGATAATAGGAAATTATTGAACTCGCAACGCGTATAAAGAAGGAGCGATGCGAACTTAAAGCCGATGCGGCGTTAAAAACTTTGTGTCTACAATAAATAGGAGTTACAGAAACTGCAGCGAGCTGAAGACTTAATTTAAAGGCCTGAGGCTGAGTTAGTGGGGGAGCCGACGCGGAGGATCTATTTCTGTAACAAATTCCACTTAAATCAGTGTTCAACACGACTAGAAAGTGTTCCAATGTAACGACAGGCTGTCACGCCACCTCACCGAGACAATGTGGCCAGTGCAACACAATCGAGTATTAATTTAGGAGAAGCCAGCGGCACGGTCACGCAGCCGAGTACCGTTCATACCTGCAGCTATACTCCGGACAATTTCAGAAACGACTGAATTATCTCTCTATTTGGAACAGTAGTAATGTCTGTCAGTAGGACAAACATAGTTAAATTTTAACACGTCACTTATGAACCAGTAATTACATGTTATCGAAGAATACAGATGAAAAAGTCTTTATAACTATAATTGGATGATGATTAAATTGTGATTGCGGTATATTGGATTTAAGTGGTGCTATAATATGATCGTATACCGCTAACAGGACCTGTTAAAGTTTCTTAGAGGTGCGGGAAGTTCAGATCACGACGCTAGAATATCACTTTTGCGCAAAATTTAAATTGCAACGTCTACAAATTTGCATGTGCTCCTAACGACATACATCGACGCCTCTCACGTAGCCTCAGGCTTATAAACAAAATTAACGTCTACCTTGAACACCTTTCAAAATGCTAGACTGACAAAGGCTTTGAGTAAAATTTTGTAAAATAAATGCGTTGAGACGAATCGCATAATGTGAACACACGTAGTATTGTCTTAGCACATTATTATTGGATCATAAACGCGTCGCGTTCCCGCCTGCGCCTGCTTTATGGTCAGAGCGGGACTCACGATGGCAATTTCATAGGACATTTACCGGTGAAAGCCCGGGACGATTTGTAGAGCTCAAGGCGATAAGTAAGTGGCCGACTGACAGTAAAAACTTTGATGTGTCGCTAAAACAATTTGCAGTAACACCAACTTTTTTTACTCGTTGAGCATCTAGGCGTACTGCCGTCGAAGCCGCCGACCGCAGTAAACTAGTACCTGAGTGTGTAGACACATCTCTAACCAACAAAACCTTTCCAATTGAAGTTCTCATTTCATTTTGTTCATTAAATAAAACAATATTTTTTAAGAAGTGAGATTAAATTAATGATAATTCAAAAACACACAATCATATATCTTAACACAATTAAGAATACAACATTTATCATTTGATACCTATCATCTATGTTTTAATAATCAGATGAAGCTCGCCGCCTTTCGAGTGTTATTTGAAATCCCTACAATTATTTTGTGCTTAGCGCCGGTTGTAATCAATCAAGTCTGTATATTAATATGCTCATTGGATTATTTTAAATCTAATTGGCTTTGGCTACCATTTCGGAGGTCAATTTCGGGACATATTTACTGCTTGTTTCCTTTCATACAATATCATTTAAAGTTTCAAAGGAAGGATATCGAATCGATTTACATAATTAACATTAACATTTAGAATAATTCTTAAACTAACTTTGTATGTAAATGAGGGCGTCATTGAATGCACCTGCGTTCGTGTTTTTGTTGATTTCTAACACAACATACAAATGTTTAGTTGATTTAAATAAAATCTTTGTGTATTTAAAACAAAGTGATACTAAATAGTAGAACAAAATGTGCATATAAAATATACGTGGGCTGAAAGGAACACCGTGCATTAATAAAAACAAACATGCATTGTATCGGGAGGATCTAAACAATCCCACAATACAAACTGAGGAGGCCGAATTACAGCACAAATTCGCTGCAAGCAAGTTTATGTGAGCGCATCCACCGTACTATAATTACGGCCTATCAATGCGGTACTGGTTTATTGAAAGCCTGCTTGAGGGGCGGGGGATATTAAGATGATGGCCGGCTTGTAATTTGATGGATTAAGGAACACACCCGCAGGCCTAACAACGTGTAATGACGGTCGCCTAAAAACGTCTTGATCGTACATGCAGAAGTACACTTTTGGATCGCAGGAATGCGGAATCTGAAGAATTCGTGTTTATGCTTGTAAAGGCGCTTATGATATATTTATACGGTACTAATCTATTCAAAGGCAGATTTGCCATGCAATTTTAAGTCATCACACCCTCGGAATATGAACGAGGCTATTACTGCGTGTGGTCTCTACAAATATTAATTGTGGAAGGTGCATTATGTATAATAGCTTTATGAATGATGTCTTATTTATGAAGGGACCAATATAACTTGTCGTTGCATCACTGTCACTTTATGTAAATATCTTTCAAAATGTTTAATTATTGTATGCATATAGTACGACAATAAGGTAAGCATTTTGTAATTCCTGATAGGTAATACCAAGAAATCCAGAATAATTTTTTACTGAGTGAAAGAAACACTCCAATAATCTATTCAAATAAATATCAAAAACTGTCAAATTGATTCGTGGATCGACTCTTAAAAAAGCATTGGGATGGGATCAACCATGTTGCTTCAAGTTTCACTATCTCAAGTTTTATATTAGATCTAACTACGATCTCACCAACATTAAATCCAGATTGGCATAAATTGTGTAATAACAGTAAAACTAAGGGTGCATAATAAATGGTCGAGTTTTATTATTATAGAAATGCGAACGCACTAGCGATGTTAATTAAATATAGCTGTAAATGTTTTACTGCAGCAATCTGTGCCGTTTGTTGGTGCTAATCAATATTATTTATATAATAAGTTGATACATCACTATTAGAATAAAGAATATATGTAAAAACTGATTCGATGTCAAATATATTGATGATAGACGGCTCAAGTACTGCTGAGTTTTCAATGTTTGTCAAGTGTTTGTATCTAAATTACACCCCTATCTATATTTCGAGTCGCGGAGAACCTAACGGGTAACCGGGGCTCCGGCTCGACGTGCAGAAGGAACGGGGTGGTTTTTAGTCAGTAAGAGTCTGACACTCCCTTCCGCCTCACCCAGGAGGGAACAACCATTCGATGATTTTCCCCCTTAATAAAAATCTATATTTCGAGGGATCAAGAAATTATTATATTAGACAATTCAGTGTCTGTTGTTGTTGCCCAACAAATGATACTTACCTCGAATTAACATTCATCCAACTACATCAGACATTATGTTTATGGTTCCACACAAATTCGCTATCACTCAAACTTGCGCTGTGACGATCAGATGACAAACGTCAAAGAGAGAACATTCAAAGAGCAAATTACTGAACTACAAAAGCGTGACATTTAAGTCATAGATGTCAACAAAATGAGGCATAATGAAGACTTGCCCCCAATATCAATGCAGTTGACAGATTGCAAAATGCTAACAAAACCAACAATGTTCCCGCAATAGCTTCGAGTTCAGTTGACAGTCAGACATGATGGGGCTCGCAGAAGCGTGTCAGCCCAACCCACGTCTCTCGGGGACAAGTGGAAGTGGCCGTGAGAAACGTAAGGATAATTGTTTTGAAATTATATCCCAGGAAATTGTGGATAAAATCTGGCTATTGTTTCTTAGCACTAGAGAGAAAGGTGCCAAGAAAGATGAATAGTAATTGAGTTTTATAAGTGCTGAATCTTCAAGACTTCAAAACAATTTTCGCATTACTATCAAAGACAGACACGATTAATGTCGGAATACTGAAACGCTACTCAATTTTAAGTCGTGGTTAAGTCTAGTTCTGTCACTACAAATTCTTTGTGATATGACAGAGACGGCACGATATTCGACTTAAAATTGAGTAACGTTTCAGTATTCGGGCATAAGACAATCAGAATTGTAATCCGTGCAAAAATACATCTGTAAATCTGAAATTCCTGTATAGAATCCCAAGTACCGGCGTGTCCTCGCGGCATAACATTAAAATCCAAGCGTCTAGCCAACATCGGTCGATAAATCACCAATGACGTTGTGTAGCGATTAAAATCCGTGTCGTCTGCGCAGAACGTTTAAACAGGCGCGGAACTCGTGAGAACACGCCGTATAAAACGGTAAGCAAACATTCCTCGGACACTATGAAAATTTCAATGGTTTTAATCGCAGCGAAATTGAAATAGCATCTGATTGAGATGCGATTTCTAAGGAATGGTTTATAGAGGATAGGTAGAGGTATGACAAGAATTCCGCTTTGACGACGCGACGCTGATGTGTTCGAAAATACCTATAGAAATTGTATACGGAATAATCTTTATTTTCATTTTTATTACTTCAGGTGTTGCTGTAAACATAAATTCAATGCAAATTTAAACCCCTCTAGTATCTAATCTTCGGTTGGAATCATCCCAGCCCAGTTCACTTTCCCCGGTGCATTCCAACGCGCGCTTCAATTGATTTTCCACTGGCAATGCTTTGCTTATCAACTGCGCCAGAGACGGGACAACGCTTGTCGACATCCGTTTGAGATCTTAATGGAGAGAGCCTGTGGAGCTACTGCTCACGACTATCGAGAATTCGATTCTAATGTCAACACACTATGTTTGTTAAAAGTTCAACAACTTTCAACTGCCTATAAAATCTATAAATTCAACTAAACTCTTTTAATGTGAATATTAACGAGGATAAAAAATATCAGTCGACATTAGGTGATTTATTAAGATTAAGATTTATTAGATAATTTAAGATTATCTGCAAAATAGTGACAATAAGGTCATTATTAAACAATTAATACATAATTTTCGTCCAGATCCATGACAGTAAATTTCATTTACACCTTTTCTAGATATTCATGACAAACAATACCTAACGAAGTAATAATAATGAACCATCCAATCAAATAAAACGTTTCATGTTTAAGAAAATATATGATTTGTTGTTGTTATTGATCATATATCAGTTCAATAGTATTGGTTATAGTATAACCGTTATAGTATAGGACGTAAATGTCAACTAAGATAAAATGGGTATTGGTATACAAATCGTAAGTACCAGTCGATGACACAGTAACCTATCATAGCGCTATTGAGATCGACACAGATCTCCAATAAATACTGCTTTCCTGGTCAATTACCTTTGCCCACCATTAAATATTATTTCTTACCATGAAATAGAAAATGTTTTGTTTTCACTGGGCGACTGACATGACCTTATCATTCAACATTGACATGAAGTTAGAGCTAAAATGCTGTAAATTTCAGCCAATGATTGACATAGATCATAATAGACGGCAAGTAAATATGTTTAGACTATTTTTCTTCGAATTCATTACTGAAATTCTTTTTTTAAACAATAACAATTCTTATTACTTACCAATCATTGCAATTAAACGTTAAATAATCAAATCCACCTAATATGGTAAGTATCCAAGTCTCTTACAAGAACCAATGAAATGGCTTCAAGCTTTTCATCTACCGAAAACCATTTAAGTAACATTTGCCGGTTGTCTCATTATTCGGAGCCATTGTGCCTTCCAGGTTTAGACCAGACGAGTTAGCCGCTATGGATAGAAGATGGGCCGTACCGATACCTTAATTGACGAGAACTTGAGTTCCCGAAACCTTAGAGCTCTGCATAATAATGGTGCATAATCCCTTATCGAGGGCCAAACGTTAAGGCGAATGTTTGAGGAAGGAACAACTTTCACTAAGAAGTTTTACTTCTCGTGTGTTTTTGAAGTTTACAGCTGCCATTTGACAATAGTTAAAATGACAACTTTGAGGAGGTTATCAGTGATTAGTACTTATTTGAATGTTTATCACTTCCCTATCTCTTCCGTTGGATATTTGGAATTCTTGTAAATTCGATATTGTTATGAAATATGGGTCACTGTTCTCCACAAACAATTTTGAGTCTCCAACACCAAAAAAGCACAAATAAACCTAAAAACTGATTTAGAACTGACCCTTAACCGTCTAAGAGCTGCGGTTAATAGCGGCAGGCACACAATACGTTAATTAAATCGTCGTCTAGTGGCGAGGCAAGTCGCGGGCGTGCATCTAGCTAACGGGCACACACGACTGAAGGGTGCACTACACCTTCATAACGTTGATTCGCCTTTCTGCAACGTTTTAGGTACTTTCGAACATTCTCACGGGATTTTTTTCATCTTGGAAGTTAATCGTGAGATTTTCTTTAGTTCTGTTGGTTTGAAGTCAGTATCTGATAAGTCTTGACGGTCTTGGTATGCTCTTGGTGCATAGTCCTTTTGAAAGAGTGAGTGTTTTTATTTTAGATTTTTTGCATAATCCGTTACAATATAAGGCTTTTCTGTTACTTTAATGCACCTCATTTATGAACAACATAGCTAAAATTGTATGGATCAAGTTTATTAAAATAAACTTAATGAGATACAAATACACTCAGATACTTAAAACAAATCCATAATACTTCTTTCAATTCTTGTTTATTGAGTTTCATTCATTCGCCGTCCAACAATTCACACCTAATCTGCAAACATGCGAAAATTCTAATTACAAGGCACCAAAAGGCAATCATGATTTAATTATTCCAACAGCTTCCTTCATTAACATTTCTCCTGCACCGTTAGCTTACACTAGCTAATTAGTGGGAGCGTGTATTATCTATCAATCAAGTCCAAAGGTAAACAAACCAAGGACTAGCGCCGCATCCCAATAGGGCACGAGAACGGCTACCGAGGCAAGAGTACCCTGCCTTTATCTAAGACCCCTTAATTGGAAACTTTTAATGTCAAACTGTAACCATGGACCCTTAACGGTGGTTTACTGGTAACGTATAAGGAGTCACTTAGAAATTGAACATGAAATCATTACATTGGTAGATGCGTAGATGGAGATATTTGGTCAAATGTCAACGGTTGCCTTGTGGGGTCTCCGTTTATGCCAGGTCCAAATTAAGATTATATTTTCTGCTTCTTAATTGGTATTGAGATTCAAACGGTTGCGGTTCTTAGTCGCATTATGATCTCGATACAAATGTCAAAATACTCACAGTAGAGATCCGAACAAATGGAAGGTCCCAAAGCAAAACCATACAAATTCATAGGATAACTTTACTTTCTTCGAAATCAATACAGTTAAGGCTAAAAAATCACCAGGTCTAAAGAATCAACTCTATTTTATGCACATATGCATAATAACTCCCAAAACGGTTAATGCAACAGTTCTAATATTATCACCTTAATTTTCTCACAATAGTATGTAGCATGTATCTGCAAGGCGCCATTTAATGAGGACATTTAGGTGTGTCCCTCACACCTAGAACATCCTGTATAATCTCGAGCACATACCAGCAATTATGACGAACGAGACAATGAGCAATCTTACATTGCCTTCTAAACTTTGACAGTTCAGAACGATTGTTTCTTGTAATTGCAGATTTTATCATTGAAAACAGTAATTTGCATACATTGTACAGTCAGGGCTTATAAGAAAAACATACTTCGAATTAATTTGAAACTTTCTGCTAAGTAGATTTAAGAGGGCCATCATAAGATATATTAACGCCGAAGTCAACTTTTGTACTGCCCAAACTTGTAGAGTTGTAGGACAATGTTCATTTAGTAGTAAGAATAATAAAAGAGGAATGTGTTTGAGAAGCATTGTCGCAAAAACTACCGTGCGTATTTAGATTTTTAGGCATACGGATAGACCATGACCCGAATTAACACCCGGGGCTATTTTTATAAGTAATGCGGACAAATTTACGAGTAAAGGGCAATTTTTAAGTAGAGCATTTAATACTATTTCATGTTTTAAAACACTTTAGAAAAAAAGCATCCGCATCCTTACTAATATTATAAATCGGAAAGTGAGTTTGTTTGTTCCGCTTTAAACCGATTGCTTTGAATTTTTGCAGACGTAAAGTTAGAAGTCTGGATTAAATAATAGGGTACTTTTTATTCCGGAAAAATTTGATATTCTCGAGGAAAAACGAAATCACTGGTATAGATGGCGCTGTGTGTATATGTCACATAGGCTACTTTTTATCCTTTTGTGACGCCAGCGAAGCCGCGGGTAAAAGCTAGTTTTAAATAAATTAGCATTGTTGCCTTGTCGTCTCAATTTCAAAAACGCTAATTCTGTTATTTTATTTATTGTATAAACAGTTTTTGACTGTTGTGTTCTGGTGTTTTCATGGTTGTATCTACTGTAGATCCTAGCTTACAGGAGTTGCAGCGGTTGGGAGGTTGTGGCGGGCTTGTCCCATTAAAAAAAACAGTTTTTGACACCAACTGTACTGAATACGAAATCAGTGCTACAATTCATAATGATCTTCCTTAGCAATGCAAATACATCACAATTGAAGTTTGCACCGATCATAAATGAACCTTTTAGTTATAATTCACAACAATTAGCCGCCTATTAAGTGATTTGCAATAAACTTTATTAGATACGTGTTGTAATTAATATGATTCGTAGAACGTAAGGTTAGGATAACATATTCTAGACATAATTAGGCTCTTTGAGGAAAATTCTATTATCCCAGGACAGAATTGTATCTGTCAATTATGTTGAACACTTATTTTTATGGATGTGAAACTAGGGAAATACCTGCAGTATCTATCGTAATTATTTAATATCTACTTGCTACTTGGTGGTTGGTTTAAAGCCTAGTCTAGCCTAAAGTGTCAACCAAGGATTATAATGAGAGTTCTATAACTTTCAAACTATTAGCTTCTTCATTAGAACCAACTACTCACGCAAATCTACCCTGGGACACCTAATATTGCCCCAATACCTGTTTAACTATAAAAATAGACATAGAACTTTAGCTGTTCATGTGTCGCCGCCATAAAAACGCCACTCAATCCGCCTGGCCCCCGACATGCGGGTTTAAGAACCCATACAGCGATCTAAACACGAAGTCTAAGCCGGTGATAAAGAGTATGCAATTGAATTGAAACCGTTTTATAGCCGTTTAAAGTTTAGTTTTTAGTGTGTTAGCAAATTGGTTGCAGCCGTAACTGTTAACGAACTACCGAGGACTGATGTTACAAGCGAAGTTTTGTACGAGACAGGTATTAGAACATAAGATGGTCACTTTCGTTGTGTACCTAGTACAAAATGTTACTAAATTTTTTACAGGTTTTTACCAAAGATAGATAAAGGACGCTGATTGGTGCCTTTTTTTTGAGGGAGGAAAATCATCCTATGACTTCTTCCGCCTTGGGTTAGGCGAGAGAGTGTCAGACTCTTACTGACTAAAAACCACCCGTTCCTACTCCTGCTCTTCGAGTTTATGCTGATTGGTGCTACATTAAATTAGATGTAACATTCTACTTTCGTGAATTCAAGCCATATTCCAGAATCCAGGACACGTAGCACTACATAGAATTTTCTAAAATCGAAAATCCGGAACATACTGCGCGACTGCACGACGACTGGTAGGTCAAACAATGTCCTAAAGTGCTGTTTTAAAGATAACATAGTGGAGATAATCACAGGCGCTCCGAGCTGGTAATTAGTTAGAAACTGTCATCAACCACGAAAACTAACAAAATCTCATATCAAAAGCCAAGATCCACTCTGGGTTACTGAACAGAGCCAACGGATTATTCAGTAAGAACAAGGTAAACAAGGAAAAGAAAAAAAAGGTGCTCTAATATGTGTACAAAAAAGAGCTCTTCAATTCCTCATACAGATCAGACTTATCATTATCCTAAAATATACATCTTAGAAATTCAATTTGAAGATATTTTTATTCAATATGAAGAAACCGCGGTGTCTTAAGAATCTCTTTAATACGTTGATATATCGTACCGAAAATCCCCAAAATTTGTTCATACAAAAGTAATCTCTAAACATGGGAAATAAGGTCTATAATGTAGTTAGTAGAGAGCGGTCACCGGTGACCGGTTGGGGATTGCCAGCTATTAATCTAATTAACTCGTCGAATACCGTCATTATAAACACAATTATAGAACAATAGGTTGCGGTCACCGGTGACCGCTTGGTGTTTGACAGTTTAAATATTCACAACTTAATTAAGTAACCAGTAACTGACAATAACAATGATTTAATATTGTATTGTATATTCACTAGACACTTTTAGTATTAAAGGTCATCGGCTTTGCTATTAATACAAAAGACAGACTTATTGGAGAAGACAGTCATTTGAAGCTTTGAGTTTACTTAGTAGCTAACTGATTTAGCTAACTAAAATATTAAGGCGGCTGTAAATCTTTTTAGTCTTTATTTTATAAATATAGGGCTGAGTTCCTAAAAGGAACATGTCAGCCGCAATGATCGAATACAAAACTTAAACTACTACAATGAAGTACATAACTGGTATACCAGGCATTTAAAAATGTTAATTTAATAATAATGTGAACCTTGATTGTCTCATTGTGAAATAGATTCTAATGGGGGATGACTATAGTTTGGATCGAACAACCAGCCTTCTTAACCTTCTTGACTGCTGCTTTATGAGACAATAAAAATAATAATAAACAATACTATGTGCAACAATGTAATATACAAGAATATTGTTAAAAAAATAAGCATCTGAGTACGACTTACTCAGACACATTTTTAAATAGGATTTTAGTGCAGCGAGTAGAGCATGCTGTGATGATAGATTTACACCAAATTTTGCTGACAAACAGATAATTTGAATTGCAAGTTCACTGCAATATAATATAAGTCCCTTAAGATTTATTTTCTGAGATCCTTTTTGTTATTCATATCAGAAATTAAATCAAATTAAAATAATTTAAGAACATGTAGAGTAGGAGTAATGTAAAAATATAAAATAACTTTATATAATTAAACCTTTACCACGTGTCAGAAATGTTTTTAAAAAGTTAGAGAAAAACAGGTCAAGTTATCAGCTGATATTTATTGACGAATATAAAGGTGTAAACAACGGGTATAGTAGCAAAGCCGAAAAGAAAAGGTATTTGAATTTTCATTTAGTTTATAACTAAATATATTTGTTTGGATTACTACTGAAATGTTTACTGCAAATCAAAAATTATCGTGTACACGAACAATAACAAAACATTGACATAACCTCAAAAAGAAAATAATAATGGTGCTTAAAACTCACCAAACATAATGGAATGGCATCAACTTATGGATGAAAATATTCAATAATTTAAAGTAGTTACATACACGGCAACTAAAAAATACATCCAAAAGTCAGTTTTTCAAAATAATATTGACATTGACATATCACAGCACAATAAACAACGGTGACAGTTCAAAAAGCCATTTTGAAATTAAGAATGTCACTTGACGTGCTATCTCAGTCGTATGTACGTAAATGGAGTTTAGTGTAAAAGAGAGCGCCTGAACATTCATAGACAAAAGATTCATAGACTCGTTTTAAAATAGTGCTGTTAAAAATTAATACATCAGTTACTAATAGTAATATAACAGCTTCTTTTTATTATTTATTCGAAATTCAGTGTCACAGGTACTCATTTTATACGAGCACTCAGTTATTATTTGTCGTAATAAGTTTGTTCAGAAATATATCTGATGATGATGTTTTACTTTCACTCAAATCAAAATGATTTACCTGGATAAAAATGGGTTCCAAACATATTGTTCAATAACCTTGTAATTTACGTAATACTTATTCAAAAAACTATAACTGCAAATAACGAGGAACAATGTCCATTGTTCCTCGTTAACCTAATGCATCAAAATAATAATGTATCCCTGAATTTCTCTTTCACTTAAATTACGTACTTCATAAATAATAAAGTAAAATTACTAGTTACATCTATGAAAACATTATTAATTTTATACGCATGCCCATCGTAGAGGTGCATTATATAAAAAAATGCTATTTGGTATCACGCCAACACAAAATGTAACAATGTGTAAATCACTGCATTTACGTAATAATACGTGGGTAGGTTTTTATACATACAAATACGATTTTTATCGCACTTGATACCACATATCAGTGTGAATTTCAATCAATAAGTAATTCAAAGTTTAATAATTTTATTTTACATTATAACTGTATCAAAATGTAAATACGATATTTAATGAGTCTAGCGAGAAAAAATAGGAAAAGACTCTAATGGAATGAATACTACTTTTGAAGTGTAGTTTTAACACAAACTAGACTTAAAACGTAATCCCAAACCACTTATTATAAACCAACTCCAAGGACCGGTCTACCGCTTTAAAAATACATAAAAATCCGTTCTGTGGCTTAGGCGTAATATTGTAAAAGTCATGCAGTTGAATTTATTATTATACCTATGATATGCGCATATTCCAAATTATTGAACACGTTTACTTTTTATACCTGGACAGGGACAGACGTAAGATGATGTCCAGATACCCACGTCAACGTAGCCTACCTGCTTCCGTTGCCATAATTATTTAGTAGGTTAATAGCTCATATAATGTAGAATACAGACAAGCTGTTAAAAACTACGGCTAGGTGGTTACCTGTATACATACACCCGGCAGACAAAAGGCAGACCCATTATAAATTGAAAGATGACACCCCAATAATTCTTATTAGTAATTATGTAAATTCCGATTACTTTCTCGCTACACAAGAAAATGCACTTCTAGTTTTCACTTACCAGGTCGTTGATCGTAACATTTCCGTCACAAATTGATTTTTGTATGTGCAGTAGCACAAAAATAGCCTCCCGGGTACCGCTGCGTACGCGCCGCCAGTAGGAACACCACCGCCGCACGCCCAACCCGTTCCGCCCTGCACCACAAATATACGGCATATTACGATATCCAAACCCTGTATTACCTGATGTGTTTATAGTGTTATGACCAAGTTATTATGAAAATTATGATGGAAAGTAGAGAGCACGTGAAATTTGAGTGGTACAAGTGATTGGATTTAATCCAAGTGTATTGTGTCTTATGTGAACAAGGGCGCCTGCCCTTTGAATTTTGGTAATTTCCATTTCTGTATTTTATGGTTATGGTTATGATCATTAACCTCATGCGTCTCGTGTCTCGTCCGTAGTTTGAGCTGAAAGATTTTCTATATTTGGTCGTAAAATTCACCTTCAGTGACCGACAATCAGCGTCATATCGTATGAATTAAATACCAAATCATTGGAGTTTAGCAAAGTTAAATAAGTTATTTTTAATCGTCAGTAATACATAAGTAGCCAAAGAATACTTACATGCATACTCCTCAAATTATCACACATTTTACAAAAAAATATTTTAAATATATTTATATTTTGTATAAGAAAACAGTGACATAAAAAATGTCTTTTGCATACATCACATTCACGAGATATTTACTGATATGAAAGTTATAAGAAAGCAAAGTCAAGGTGATTCTGAAAATCTATTCTATATTCTATTATTGTTATTTGTTAATGAACTCTAAATATTTTTACAATACCAAAGTTTCATATTCTCCTTAGGCATTGATAAGAACATCATTCTTGAGTAATTACAAAATTGAAAAAGGTGTCTTTTCTCTATTTAAAAATTAGAAGAACAGCTGTTTCCGTTTAGAAGAATCGGCATGAAATCGATTGTTGAAACTTGAAATGTTTATGAATATCATACAGAATCCATACTGTTGGTGATCGTGAATAAAATCCATGCCAAAATACACATACCTAAGTAATATAATAGTCGAAATATTAGTTTGGTGTTATTAGTGTTAGGCACACATATCCGGTTGGTAATAAGCTTGCATTGCTTACGTATTTCAATCTTAATATAGACAAGTCTTGAACTGCATTAATGCATTACTGAAATAATATTCTAACTTCTACGTCAATTTCAAGTAGAAACTATTTTATAAATCGTAAAGCACCTATTAGACTAATCATTTGTTTTCATTGGGAATCTACCTGCAACGAGTTAGCACGAATCCTATTCATATGTACTCACATATGTTTTAAATATTGGGTCTACTACTATTAGTTCTTTCAAATATAGAGGTACATTTCATCTAACACATGGCATGCATGGCATATCAAGCATGGAATAAAACTTCGTAAATGATAGTGTTAGTCCTAGCCTGCTAGGTACCTATTATTATTCTTTTGACTATTTTATCAGAAATTTTTAGTTTATTTAATTTTAATATATTACAACTATCAGCTTAACAATATTATATGTATCAGTACGTCAACCAACTAACGCCTCTTTCTGTACCAGTACATGGTCTAAATAAATGAATTAATTAATATATAGATGCAACGTATACTTCAATTAATCTAACGGAAATATTACAATTAAGTAGAAATTCAATGTTCACAATGTTAATACATTTTATTTGAACACAAAATATTGAAACAACCACTGTTCATCACAGACACCTGTGCTTAAATACTCAGTAGTAATACTAAATAGTAATTTGGTCCTTTGATACGAATTATACGATGCGGTAGGTCTATAGCAGATGTCGCATTATCATTTTGAATTAGAAATATATCTGTTAGCAATAAGTATTAAGGTATATAGTTAATGGCTCAGCCTTTGTATTTGTTGATGTTACAGCCGTCATATAATAGTAACCTATTTAATTAGAATGTAAATAATTAAACAACCTAAAATGCATAATTAATAACCAAAGCTGAGTTGATGCACCTTTCCAATACAATAATGTTGTAAATAACATTCATAAGATTTTTTCGAATTTCAGGGAGACATCACGCCTAGAATTATTCTGTGTCGGAATTGGACCAGCACAATGTTGCGAATCAGTCACTAACATGTCAGTCAGCCATTGTATCAATCATGATGTCTCAACTAACGGTATATATTAATAACTTATTTTAATCCAAATTTCTTGATGGAGATCGAGCTGTGTGGAGTTTCTGTCTAAGGCAGAAATCAACCTAAAAATATTTATTAAGATTTCATCCTTGACTGAATGTCGACTCAGTAGATTTTCGGTAAAAAAATGTGTTTTTAAACCAAAAGGAAATCTATGCAAAAATATTATTCGGTTCCATTATTATTGTTTTGCGCGAATATTTTACTCCCTTAACTAATGTTGATAAACAAACCCGCTAGACATCATCTTGTACCGGGTCTATTTTTCCGTAACATATAGGTACATTACACACCAACTTAAAAATACGCTTATAGTTCAGTATTTTTATAGTTCTACCTGGAATGTTACAAAGATGCAAAAAGGAAATCCAAAAGAGCAATTACAAAATTGCCGATTTTAAAAACTCCAGGAAATCTTTCCAGGTAACCCCCATATTTCCCTCCTTAATTATCGGACTATAATCCCTGTCAAAAAATACTTCAATATCTTTATCAGTCAATAAGTATTATACTATTTTTGTTAATTACTAATAATTAACAAAAATAGTAAATACGTATTCAATTCTCTATTCCTAAAACCATAATATCACAGCCTCTAGAATAACTTAAATGTCTAGGGGTTCAAAACAACTAGATGCATATTATGAACTCAAAATCGAAGACGCAATGTATGAAAGAACGCCAAAAATACTTATATATACATGATAAGTATTTAAATACGTAAATCAATTTGATTCGAGAACAATACTGATATATTAAAGAGTACACCCTTGAAACCAATTTGGAATGTTCCGAAACTTCTGTTTTGTATCATGAAACATATACAAACAGTCTGTTCGTACTATGTGTGATTAATAGCAGCTGGATAACTATTATGTGGATATTTTATTACTTGACCTAGTACCGATAAACAACGATTTGTTATTCGATCATTTTAACAATAGATTACAAAGTTAACAGACGCTATGCGTAGGAGCCATAGCCATAGCCACCATCGTTACGCGTTTTTATTACACGAGATCACAAGAATGATAGGTTTTGTGAAAATGTGATATAAATCAAGCTTCTTTCATATCGATCAATCAATATAAGGAACTTATTTTATCTTAAGTTCTTTTGTCTTAATATACTTCGATGTAATTTTTCGAAAATTAATTTATTAATTTTAGTTTATGTTTTTGGTGTAAAATCATGTAAAATAGATTTTATTACATTAATTCCAAGAAAAATCATAACTCAAAATGTTTTTATTACATCATAAAATATCTGGTAGGTACCTTTATGAGACATGAGGTGACGTCACTGCGTGACGTTGGTGCTCCGTCTGGATCTGGAGTAGACATCAGGTCCTGGCGCTCATCCAAGAGCATTCACTCAACGACTTCACGAGAAATTGGGACGACTTGTAACGCCCATTCGACCCACCGGCAACAGCCATACCCAAATATTTAAATACCTTATAAAACTATGCTTACAAAACTGTTGAAATGTTTATTGCACTTTCCAGATTATAAAAGAATGAATTGCTTGTGGCTTCCAACATGAATAATGGTTCGAGAAGGGCCCTAACCGGCTCTATTCACAAAATCAGAGAGTTCGAATTGGAAAAAGTAAGATTTATTTCTTGTATACGCATACGCACGTTTTATTACGGACATTAAAACTTCAGCACTTTTGCTCAACTGTATTTTTGTTTATTTATAGGTGAGCCTAGTAGAAGAATTTGACATTCTACAAATAGTTGGAGAAGGATGGTTCGGTAAAATTTTGCTTGTGGAACACAGAGCATCAGACACAGAGATTGTCCTAAAAGCCTTACCGAAACCCTACGTGTCCATTAGAGATTTCTACAGAGAGTTTCACTATAGTTTACATTTAAGTGCGCATAGAAATATTGTTACTACATTCGACGTTGCCTTCGAGACGGCAGGATTCTATGTATTTTGCCAAGAATATGCACCTTTAGGTAAGATAAATTAATAATAATAATATGTTTAATTATGATGTTGACTATAATAAAATATTCATAATAATTTATCTCGGAAATCAAAATTTAAACGCTGAGTAATCCAAGCTCGGTTTACTCCAGTCCACACACACTCAAAGTTGGATTGTAGCCAAAACGCGGTGCCTGTGATTTGAATGAATATTAAATCTAGCACATTTCCAGTGCCAGCCCTCATTAATGTCAATGTGGTATTGAATACTAGTGCACTGTTTTTTTAGCTTAAACCCGTTGTTTCAGAATAGAAATGTACACAAAAACATTTGTAATTTATGTTTTTGCAGGGAAATATTATACTGATAAATTATTTTGAAATCAAATCTAACAAGACGCTTGTTTTATTTCTCAGGTGACCTTACATCAAATATGCTTGACACTGGAATTGGTGAAATTCATACAAAAAGGGTAGCAAAGCAATTGTCTGCTGCATTAGAGCATCTTCATCAAAGAGACTTAGTACACCGAGATGTAAAACTTGATAACATTCTCATATTCAAATCAGATTTTTCAAGAATAAAACTTTGTGACTTTGGCGAAACGAGAAAAGTTCTATCAGTTGTGAGAAGACGAAACGAATGGTTACCCTATTCACCTCCTGAAGTACTTAGATTGTCCATGGACAGTAGTTACAAGTAAGTAAAAAATTTATTTAATATCTTCGACTTGTCCTGAAAATCACAGTAGTAGTACGGAGTCTGGAATTGTGTCCGGTATATGGCAATAGGCTCACCCCCTAACACATTGGACTCATAACATAAATAGTGAAAAGTACAGTGACATTAAGTGCCATAATGTGCATCCGATAGTCCTATGCTTGAAGAAAGCTGTATTAAATATCAAATGCATAAAACTTAAGTAAAAAGTAAAACCAAAAATTCACGTCTAACGTCAAGAACTATTCTAATAAATGATAAACAAACTAAATCCATTTAGTTTCACAAATCAACATCGACAGGGATCTTTGTTTACTTTCGTTACAAATGCGTCGATCTAAAATATGTTTATTTCTTCACTTTCAGAGCTTTAATTACCCATGATATTTGGCAATTTGGCATCGTTATTTTCATTTGCCTCACTGGATGTTTGCCTTGGCAAAAAGCTGCTTTTGATGACCCTCGATACACCAGGTAATATCCAACAACGTCCATTAAATTTGCTTCACATCGAACTACGAGTAATGCTGTAAAAATTGTTTTAATTGCTACGAATAAGTCACCTTCCAATGTCGTTTTCTGATTACAGTTATTACAATTGGTATAGCAGTGCCAATCCATTGAAGCGACCGCCAAAATTATGGAAAATGGTTTCATCGAGGGCACAAAAAATGTTCAAAAAGTTGGTAGAACCTAGAGAAGAGAAAAGGGCCAATAATTTCTTGGAACTTCCTCGGTATTTAGATGACCGATGGCTAGGTAAAGGCTACACTGATAGAGTTGGTAAGTCTTTGATTGTATTGTGATAAGGAAATAGATATAAATACGTAAATCTTGGACTGCACCAACTTCTATCTAACAATTCATTACTTTTAATTTCAGCTGGCGAGGATATTGACGAACTCTGCCCATCAATGTACAGTTTTCACAGTGACCCTAATGAGAAAAACATTTTACTGAAACATTTTAGAGATAATGGAATCGAAACAACTGTTGACCGCCAAGCAAAGAAACAAAGGATCCGCGAATGGATACAAAATAGTGTTATTGAGGAAGTTGACGAAGAGGTTTGTATTATACATTAAATGAATCTTATGAATGAATACGAAATATTGTGTAATTTAATCATCAAAGAGTACCTACACTAGTACTCTAGAAGAGATACGAATTATTTCATGGGTCTGTTTTTTTTCAGGAGGAGCACCTCGAAGCAGCGTTTGAACATAGTGATGAAGAATTAGAACATAGACCAAGAAATCATCCAATTGATGAAAGTCATAGAGTTACTTTACGCTATGATACAGAGAAACATATTAACCCCAGAACTGGCGAAGTTATTGACGGAGTCAAGCATGCGCCGGAAAGAAATCCTTTATCTTATGATGTCCAGAATATAGAAGCAGTTGCACCTGCAAACGTAGTTAGAAGATATGGAATGAAAGAAGAAGGCTCATCGCATAGTTCAACTAAGGACAGTGCTTACGGATCTATGGAAGTGAAAGTAAATAAACCAGTAAAATCATCACATAAAACCGAAAATAAGCAAGTCCCATCAATAGATAGTGTTCAAAATAATTCACCGAGTAGATCTTTAAGCGCCACATCAATAAACCAAAATAGGTCACCATTGACGTCACACGCTCAGAGATTTCAAAGAAGCGAAGAGGTGTATTCGAAAGAATTGGAAAGTTTGAAAGGAAGCACATCTACACTTCATTCTTTAGCTAATTCGTCTAGGTCTAATAGTCTTCAAGTCACTCGAAATGATTCATTTGATGCTCCATCTGTAACAAGTACACAAACACCACCAAAAACAGAAAGTGCGAGTACGCAGAGACCTCACAACCCGGTCGTTACACAAAATGGTTTTAGTCCGGGCACCAAAAATTCTCAGCCACCTAACAGGGCCTACGTTTCCATGAAAAGTACAGTTTATGATAGCAAAAGTACTCGTAACGATAACAATATATTAGCCGAAAACAATCTACAAAAAAATCAGACTCCTGATAGTCCTTACACTTCAATGATGAACATAGTACAGGGCCAAATGAAAATCAATCCTCACGCAACCGAAACGAATAGAAACACTATTAACGTTTCATTAGCACAAGTGAACCGTAAAAAATAAATTGCTCAAATAGTGTTATTAATCGGAGATAAACCTTATGTTCTCGAAATAATTTAGTTGAAAGTGTTGGCTTTCACTTAATTATGCCCACAAAAGTCAACATAACTTAAAATAAACGACAATCATTAAATTTTTATGTACACAGTATGCTGTTTAGACACCTCTAACTTAGCACTTGCCCTTAATAGTGGTTTCAAAATATCTATTGTAAAAAAATATTCTGAGTAAGAATTTGTAATAACATTTAATTAATCAATTTCTACATCTTTTCATTGGCCGCTTTTCATATTACACCCATGTGCATGCCTTACATGTGCCGTGACTATTACTTTTTTGTTTATTTTCTTACTAAACTAATTGTTCCTATTTTTCTGTTTATCTTCTGCTGCTCGTTCCTGCTTCTTCCTGCAACTACTTTAACTTCTGTATAACCAGAATCTACAAAACCTACAAACACCATATTACGGTCCAGGTGTACCTACCTGCCTACACTAATACAGCCGCTTCAGTCGAAACACTGAGCTGTTTTGGAAGTCACAACGAATTTAATGACTTGACGTAACTATCGTAGGAAACTGTAATATTGTATTTAGACGAAAATTACGCAACCGCAACTTTGAAGATAGAAACTATTCGTAAATAAATGCCTTTATGGGCTGTGTAATGTATTATTTGACTTTATAATTGACCAAGGGCTTACGTATCTGATTATGGTGAAGTATAATTTAGTGTTATTTTATTAGTTACCTTTTTAAATAATTTTATTGTGGAATTTTATATTTAAGGTGACCTAAAGTTTGAAATTAGAATAGTATAAAGACAAATAAGTTACTTAATGTTTAGTTTTTATTATAATTATAATCTTTCCAACATGTACAACTGAAAACTGAAATACATTTATTATTTTTAAACACGGTTTTATTTTTGACCCACATCCATTTGCTATACTTGTTTTATTCAACTCTTACTTATACCTATAAACAAATTAAGATTCAATTTAAAGATGTACATAGGTACGTAGCATAAACCTACTAGTTGTATGTAATATTTAGAACATAGTTTTGTATTTTTTGAACCAAAGGACCAACATGGAAATAGAATGTTCGTAAAATAACAGTTACCGATCACTCTGTTATTGGTCATGTTAGAAAGGTCAAGTATTACATCACTATCGTCTATCAGCTGATAGTTTCTAAAATAAATGTAAAATGTAGCACGAAAACAAAAATAATTATAATCATTGCACTGCTCCATTTTTAAACTATGTATAAAAATGCACATTCAGTCCTTGATTAAGTCAATTAAGTAGGTATGTGAACCTTAATGCGCAATCCACGTTCCGCGCACGTTTCGCGTGCGTAAATGGCAACACTGAATTCACCGCCATTGGCTTATTTGGCTTAAACAGCTGTCAATTTTGAAGGTTTCGTATTCTATACCGCCGCGCGCTGATTACTATTCAAGTTTATAATGAAAATTCTTAAACTATTGAAACGTTATAACATCTAGGGTATTTAGGGTAATAATTAGTCGCTAAATTAATGCAACGCATTTCCAAAACTAACATCGTAACATTAAATCGTATCAATAATATGCATCATAACCTCCCAAAATTTTTCGGTTAAAAGTTAAAATATCGTATTAACAATCACGTAAAATGCAAAAGTTACAAGATAGTGTGTTTTCTATAGTTAAGACGACAAATTTGTCGCCTGCAGTGTTTAGTTTTTTGCAACCGACGGAGGATTTCTCAGGTATGTTTGTTTGTGGTGACTTCATATGTATACATAGTCGAATATAATATATGGGTGTTGAGTGGGTGAAAATTACGTATATGATTACCTACTATAATTACGGTAACTTCACAGATAAGACACCTCTTGGCGGGATTTTGAAGGACACCAAGCATGGCTGGCTGGCTTTGGGTCCAAAATTCTGTGTGGTTGATCTTAGAACCGGGTTGAAAGTAGCAGCGCGAACATTTGGTGCTCCACAGAGGTTTGTATGAAGTCATACTATCTACAAAAACACCTATATGCTAATTAGATTAAGACTGGTTTTGAGTCTACCATAAATGTCTAGGACAACATATTTGTCAACTCGCCGTAATATATTATTATTCATCTATTATGCCTAAGGATTAAATAATAAGAAAACATTCAATACAATATCGAAATAATAGAAATAACTAGCAATCTACAAACCATGTAAAATAAATAATTTGTTTTTATGCATAAAATATTTCTTTTTTCTTTCGATTGCATGTTTTGAGTAGTCTAATTGGTTTTTCTTCTGTTTTATTCAATTTATACATTTAAAATTTTTCTAATTCCAGCAATATCAACACATTTGTAACAAGTGTAGTGGAGCTACCTAGACCATTGACCTCAAACTCCGTACAGCTCATTATCAGCTTGCAATGTGATGAAGCTGGTATCATCTGTGTCCTCCATGTCAACGGCTCACAGATACTTCGCTGCATACAAACCGAAGTGGTTGTCACGGAGTTAGCGGTGTGGGATAGAATACCCGATGGACCACTCACATGTTTTGACGGAGTGGTCATGGCTGGAACGAAGAGTGGAGAGATTTTTGCTTTTGATTTACATAGAGCTGGTTTGATGCAAGGTAATGCTTCTTTAACACAATCTCAAAAGTTATTTAATAAAATGTTTACTTTTGAATCATGACGCGGGTGCTTCGACATCTGTCAAATTCTCGTTCGCTCTCGCTCGCTTATTGCTGCGCGCGAGCGGTGCACGTGCGTGCCACGAACAAAAATGCACGCGCGCAGATGCAGCGCATTCGCGGCGTATACGTGGTCGTCGTCCATGGTGGATGCACACTTTGATAATACACTTCACTCACTTAAAAATAATTCTTGTTCCAGCATTGAAAGACATCTCGCAAGGTTACGAAAACTTAGTTCTGAATGAAACAAATCCAGCCAACCTGAGCTTCTTACAATTCAGTGCAATTCATCGTATTAGAGAACAAAGAGAATTAGCATTAGAAAACTGTGATCACTTAGCTATCTTACTGAATGAAAACTCTTTAGTGGATGGTCAATACATATTCCGTAACCCGGACGGTTCAGTACGAATGAAGGCCAAGAGAGATCATATTCGTGTGACCGTTCTACAGTACATTCCGCAATTGGGCAGTCTGGCAGTCGGTTACAACTTCGGAGCATTCCAGATTTGGAACATTATGACTTTGGATTTGGAATTCACATCACAAGTCAATGTGGAATGCTTGCCGGTTACACATTTCGGATTTCAGGTACTCCTTTTCTCTGTCTGTACTTTTTTATTTGTATAAAATTATAATTAACTAGAGATAAATAATCACATGACCTATTATGTATGTTGTTTTTCAAGGTTATTTGATTTTTTGGGATAGTAAACATGACGTTATTCTTTAAACACCCTTAGTTTTAATGTTAAAATAATATATTCTTACCTTTCAGGAGCCCTGTGATGATCCTCGAGCATTTTGCTACCTATGGGTGGTATTCTCAGTGACAGACAGGTTTGAAGAGGAGGAGTTTCCACTGGCTGTGATGTACTCCCTCACTTACCAAGGCAAGAGAATGCTGTCTGACACCAAGTGTCTTTATCAGGTAACTAAATTATACAGGTTTAGTAGGCTTTCGAAGTAACCTGACTAGTTTCAAGCCGTACCAGGACCCTTAATCGTTGACATTACGCTCTTATTGTTATGGACGCAATTATTGTCGCACTTAGCGACAATGATTGCGTCCAGCATCTAGCAATCAAGAGGTTACCAAGATTAAGAATTAATTAAGTTTCACAATAGTTATTCATACAAAAACTACAAGAAATCTTTACAAATTTTCAAGCAATGTAATCTTAGAGTATTTGGACATGTATAAGTGAATATAAAAAAGGCGTAACTTGGTGTTACTTTATTTGTAGGTAGTCATAATATAACCATTTTATCAAGAACACTAAAACAAGTTTGCAATTTTTCCAATACCAAAAATACAAAATTAATTATTATGTGTCTGCCTCACACACGTAACTGTTTCACGAGGAACTGAGTACTAAGCACGAATAACAATCGTAACGTAATAGTATCGAGTGCGTTCGGTGCTCTGATTGGCCGGCTCCAGTAAACCAAACAATCAGAGCGTCTAACACGTCGATACATGCTTGGTAGTCTGGAGCAGGGTTTTATTCATGAGCAACAGCATTCATATCCAGTAGCAGCGCGACAGTAGTCGCCGCGTCGCGGAATACTTACACGGAGTTACGAGAATAAGCCGAAAAAAACATCAAATACAAGTAAATACTTTTGTTCTAGGAATTTTCCACTGCAACAATAAGATTTCAACTCGAGTTGAGTACAGTTGATGAGTCTGCATTACTTGGCGGGAAGTGTGTGTCGTGTCATACTTATTCTGTCAACTCCACACTTGCAGCTGAGGGCGAAGAGAGTGAGTACAATTTGAAACATTACATTAAAACCAATATGAACACTATTCAGTTATCGGCTACCAATCGAGTTTTTGTTTATTCTAGTAAGATTAAATTTAATATAGCACATTGTCTTCCAAACCTGGTTTTCAGTGCTTTAACAGTACATTTTTTGTTTTGTTTTTGTTTATTTCTTATGTATGTATTTATTTTGTGGTGAGTGCAGTGCTGACTACATTATTTTATTGTGTAACGGTTGTCAGTTTCACACGCAATTTTTCACTTGCTGTTTTGATAACTAATGGCGTATTATGACGTCTTAAAGCCAGGGTGGTTCCGCTGGGGGAACGAGATCTCGCTAAACGACTTGTATAGCTCTGTTTCTTTCCCTCAATGGAACCATTCTGACTTTAGGACGTGATAATAACCCTGCTGTTAGTTTTCCAATGCTGTTAAATAGATAAATAAAAATTATATTATTTATTTATAAAAACTTTTGGATCACACGACACAACAAATAACTTTATTTTACTTTAAATTACATTCAGACCCTGAACAATAATTTATAGAGGAAATCCACCCACTTGCCTAGTGACTGTGACAGAAATTTTTAATTTATCTTATTGTTTCTCACTTTCAGGTATGCTAAACATTTGTCAGGTTGTGTGGGAGTGTTGGGGCGAGAATGCCAACTCCTCAACTCAGTATGGAATGCTCCTGTTTGATTTAGATCAGTGGTACAAAGATCAAATGCCAGGTAACTCACATTTTATATTGTTTGCCAATCAAAACTATAGCTATACATCGATTTAAACTTTATGGAGAAGGGCTCAGAGATCAATTTTGCACACCACAATGTTATAAGCACATTACTTTGATCTAGAGAAAAGAGAAGAACTATTTATGTGATACTTTTGTCTTACATGTGAAATAAATAATTGAATTTCAACTGTATACGTAATCAATTAAAGTTCAAATTCCAATACTGATTTTTCAACGTTTTTAATTACACTACAACTTCAGTTTAAAGCCAGACAATTGTAATCTTTATATGAATTACATAAAATGTGTTTGTCCGCAGCGACGTGGCGCCTCGAGAGCACCGCGTTCATGAGCGTGACGTGCGGCGAGCTGTCGGCGGGCGACTGCGTGACGCTGGACGTGCGGCTGGCGCCCGCCTCCGTCGCGGTCTACTCGCACGCCACCAGGCTTGAAGAGCATTTCTATCCTAATTCTTTACAGTACAGTGAGTATTTCTTGCGTTCAATTTTAGATTGTAATTAGACTGTATCTTATATCTTATATAAAGTGGAAGAGTTTATTTTTTTGTTTGTTTGTTTGAACGCGCTAATCTCCGTAACTACAAGTCTCATTTGAATATTTTTTTTTGTGTTGGATAGGTAGTGCATTTGTCGAGGATGGCTATAGGCTATTAAACATCACGCTACGACTAATAGGAGCTGGGCAGAGTGTGAAACCGCGCGGAAGTAGCTAGTGATTGATATAGTTACTAATAGCTTGTCATGGCTTATGAAGTCTACTGTTGGACTGGTATAAGAGGGATGGTCACAATATCCATGTTTTGGCTGATGAGTTAGAGATTCGAAGTCTAAAAGACAATAAGTAGAGATTTATTAATTTTAATTTGAGTAACCAACAGCTATATTACAAATAATAAAAATTCGAGATATGCTAATACAAAGCCAATTACAGGTTTCCACGACTAGCTACAGTATTTTTTTACAGAGGTTTTGCGAATGCAAT
Source organism: Spodoptera picta (assembly GCA_038387885.1). Lineage (NCBI taxonomy): Eukaryota > Metazoa > Arthropoda > Insecta > Lepidoptera > Noctuidae > Spodoptera > Spodoptera picta. The sequence goes on from JAZHFQ010000679.1 coordinate 50,341, forward strand.
GCACACAAAAGTAGAAATTTAATAAATTAAAGGTTTAGTCGCCTACACACCAAGCAATTACTTGTGATAAATGGATCGAGTCCTAAAACCTTGCACCGTCTATTAAAAGAAAATGTATTCTATTCCACCGTCGCCACACTGCGATAAATAGTCATCTAAATCTAATTTATTTATTTATTTCAATTAGAGGTAAATAGTATTACATTACAGCCATGAAACCAAGGAATTCGAATAATTATAAAAAGAAAAAAAAACAAAACAGAAAAGTCCTTAAATGACAAATTGTAATAACTATGTCAAATTGTAATATACAAACTAATGTGTTTATGTATCTATCTGATTTAAATTCATAGTTAACACAAAACATTGTAGAAGAAAAAAGAGAAGTAATTTGTATCCAGTGTAATCCAAGCCATCCTCTGTCCAGACTGCATGTGCCTGAACACGTCGGAGGCGTGCGTGCTGGGCACGGCGGGCGTCCAGCGCCAGATCGTGGCGTCGCTGGACGAGGTGGGCCCCGCCGCGCTACTCAACCCCACGCCACTCTACAACGCCTGCGTCACTGCGGGCCTGACGCCTCTATACGTACACACGTATTCCACGAATGTTAGCTTGGTCAGTAATAATAATTACAGTTCTAAAACTTCACTGCCTCGCTGGCCGAGTGGTAAGTACGATTGCCGTGCAAGAGGTCTCCGATTCGATTCCCGGGTCGGGCAAAGTATTACTGGGTTTTGTAAAAAAAATCTCAGTAGTATCACGTAGTCTGAAATTACGCCCGGTATATGGCAATAGGCTCACCCCCTATTACATGGGACTCATAACTTAAATAGTGAAAAGTGGGTGTTACATTGTACACTGGCATTAAGTGCCGTAATGTGTACTTCTGCCTACCACTTCGGGGATAAAAGGCGTGATGGCTCCTCTGTATGTCTATCTACATCCAATTCGTTAAATGAAAGCAATTTATTTGTGTTGACCAATGAATAAGTCTTCAATTTTGAACCGCCAAATTAAACAAAGTTTCATTTGAGTTAAGGAAAGAAAATGGATCTGGAAACTGTTGGAAAGAATAGGACATATTGCTATTACGAGTTTCTAATTAAAGGGATGTTAAAGTTGTACCAAACTAATGGTATGTTATATCTCTTTACCTTTAAATATTCAATTTATAAGGTTTCCAGTGTTAAATAAATAAATAAATTTTCTGAACGCACATTTTTATTAGTAGCAATGAAACAAATATTTAAAAGTATTTTAAAAGTTCCAAATTCCAGTAACTTTACATTCTGGCTTTTCCAAATCAGGAGGAACAACGCAGATATCTGCTGTCAGTATGCCTAGAAGCCCGTCTGTCCCGCCTCCTGAAGCGCTGCGCCCACGACTGGGCCACCGGCATCCACGCGGGGGCTGGCTGCACGCTGCCCTTCCTAGTAGACTGGAGCTGGAAGCGAGCTATAGAACTAAAGGAGAATGCCAAAGAACTCACTGCTCCTTTATTCTCGTCTTCTGCTTTGCCTGATAGGTAAGACAATAATAAATATTATATTTACTTCTATAAAACAAAACTAATATGAAATTAATTAGTTTGTGCAGCCTTGCCTATTTTACGAGGTTATACGAACAGTTTCAAGCCACATCAGGGGCCCATAATCTATAAGGAAACCTCATATTATATAGTTTACAGTATTATATTACATGATAATATGTACATTTCTGTGGTTTAATGTAGTTTATGTATGAAATGTAATATACTTATATTATTTGGTCCCTGGAAACTATTACAGTTTGTACCATGTATACGTTACTATATATTTAAATATTTTAGGAACGTAGTACGTTGCCTCGAGCACTGCGTGCAACAACTGACACAGCTGACTGGTCTACTGGATGCCGTGCTCACCAAGTGCTGCAATCTTATAATACCTGATGGTAAGTCATTAATTGTTTACTAAACTTTATCATAAATTTCAAAAGAATCTTCTTTCTTCTTTCATTGTTTACTAGTTGCAAGCTCTAGTAAAAATTTGATGCTAAATACAGAATTGAGGGTTATTGAATTTGTTGTAAAAAAAGATTGGCTATGGCAACCTTATTGCAACATAAGGTCCTTAATTTTCATCACTGTTATGAATTAATTCTATTGTAGGACTAGCCCTGTAATTAATTCTATTGTTACTAGTATTCTGCCCGCGACTTCGTACGCGCAATCCCGATTTCTCCCGTTCCCTTAGGATTATCAGAATTTTTTTCTGTCTTAAGAAACTCCTCTTAATAATAACAAATACAACAAAAAAGAATCAGTGAAATCGGTCAGGCCAATCACGCGTGATGCCGTGACCAATGGAAAAAGGGATTAATTTTCATATATATAAGGTGTTAATAAATTAGCTCTAAATATTTTATGAGGTTGGTGGGAATCAATAAACTGACACGTTTAGCAAAAAAAAATTAACAATTTTAACAACTTTTATTTTTAACAAAAATAAAGGAGTTGGTTAAACGTTTTTGTGCAAACCGTACGTGGGGCTGCGCTTGCGGCCAGAGCGAAGCAATGGCGCGCCGTCACCGTCCCCATGTTATCGCAATCTCTCTCTCTTTCTCCCTCTCTCCCGTTCGCTAGTTGCCCCGCTCTCTTTCCCACTTCTCTCTCTCTCGATCGCCAGTTGACCGATAGCTGTCGCGCGGGAAGGGTGTGGCCCTTAGTGTCGTTCAGTGTTGTGTCCGATCAATCGCACGCGCCATTTTTTATTGTTTGTTGTTCAATATTCAATAATGCAGTTTACGCACAGTAACCGCAAGTACTTAGACATGTTAATGTGGTACATTAGAAGTGGCGAAAATGTATCTGCAGCTCGTCAGTGGTAGTGAGATTAGAAACGCGGACGAATTAAAAATAAGCATAATAAACGCGTTTGATATTATTAAAAGTGACAGAGACACATTATTGCGAGTGAAAAACAACGTAATACGTCGCGTCGTACAAACTTGTGCATCGAACAAAGTGGAAGACACTTCCAAGTTCCAGCATCTTCTGTAAATAAGGTAGACTCTTTGTTAATACTTCAGTATCTAGAGACGGGCATTTATTCCGATGAATACTTGTAAATGATAAATACCTAAGTAACTACCAACTACCTAGTACTACTAACTACTGAAGTACCTATTGGTTTTTGGTTGAGTTATTATTAGTATTTACCTATTCAAAAAATTGACGTAATTAATCATTGTAGCTATGCTATTTTAATTATAAGCATATCAATTCGTCGTTTATTAAAATGAAACATTATTAAGTTCAGTAGTAACATAAGCGCGCGGTACCACGACACCTGCGTCAGCGCGGTCGCTCGGGGCTTCGTCGACGGCCTAGTACGCCGTACGACGCGCATATTAGGCTGTTTACGTGTAACACAAATAGTGGAATAACTTTAGAACGGTAGCTTTTTTTTAAATTATTTTTTCGTGATTAATTATGGAATAAATGTTACAACAAAACCTTAGATTTCCTAAAGTTAATTTATTAACACCTTATATAGATTCATATATACTATACATTCCTTCTATATTCTACAATTCGAATCTGTCTGTCTTTATTAAATATAAATATAAATATCCAGATTGTTATAAAAAAAGAGGAGACATACAATCAAGCCACTCGCTCCGACATAAAAACAGATTGGACTTGCCTCGCTCTAACCTTAAGAGTGCATCTTAAGGTTAGAGAGATCCTCTAGCCCTTACGTTATGTCGATAAAAATTTATAACAAATTACCAGAATACTTAAAAGAAATAGAAAAGACCAATGTATTTATGAGAAAATTAAAACAATATTTGATTAAAAAATGTTATTACACCTTAGACGAATTTCTAAATGATAAATTGACTACATAATTGACTGATTTGACAAGCTAGTATAAGCTAAAAAGTAAATAACTTAATACTATTGAAAAATAAACATTAATAGTAATCTAACGAAACGTCCCTCCTCTCTCCTACCAATGTTAAATGTAGCTGTGCCCGACAGGGTCCATAATTGTTACTATTTGTATTTTTCTAACCACCTGTATGTGTACATTATGGATGCAATAAATATTTGATTACTTGATTAAATTTGATATGTTGCCAGAGCTCAATGAGCAACTTAAAACCACTCCAAAAACTAACATTGTTTTTTTGTTTTTCAGCGTTGAGTGAGATAGAAGAGAAGTACAAAGGAATAGGCACTGTATCTCTATACTTCCAAGTAGTACAATGGTTCCTACGCGTCGGATTGTTGCCTGAGCGACATGACGCATTCAACGCTCTACCTTATCCTGCACCGCAGTTGTATTCAATCTATAATAAAAGGTAAGAATACTCTGTAATGCAGAAAGATAACTAAAAATATTATAGTGTTAACCAGCACTTGCGCAAAGTAACACATTAGATTAAAAAAAGTAGAATATAATAAACGATACTGAACTTTGCATGCGCTAAAATTATTAGCGCAACACTCTTTGCGCAAACTCAAAAAAGTTGCGCAAAATTAGCGCAATGCCATTTGCGTAAACTCTGAAGTTGTTTGCGCAAGTTTCCTTGTTTACTTCACAATCCGAAACATATTGATTCTTTTTTACAGGCGTCTGAAACTGAATCGTTTGCAAGACAACGCGCCTACAGATGAGAATGAAGCCAATAAGCCTTGTTCTCTTTTATACATTGACCAGCTCATTGAACAAGAGTTTGGTGGGGAGAGGACGCATCAGTAAGTAGCTTGTTTGTTTATGTTTTAATAGATATGTATGTTCATTATGGTAGCGGTCGGAAAAACGAACCCTCAAAGTATTTTTGTTTGAATATTTTACACACTAATTACTCTTGTATTCAAATGTATGATTTCAAAGTATGGAGCTATGTGACTTGTTTTAGACCAGTTGTATGTCGTAAAACTACAGTTACAGGTTTCAACCAGTTATCAAGAGGCTAGCAGGCAGCAGCATTTTCTAAACATAGATATTTTCTCAAACACAAGCATTACCTAAACAACGTATTCAGGTAATATTAACATTTCGGAAAAATATAATCGCCTTTTTTACAAGGTTATGGATGAAAGGCGGCAGTCAATGCAACGGCCTCTACCCGCCTCCATCTCTATACTCTCTACTCCGTCTCTACTTACTGCCGGATATCGCGGAGGAACACAAACATTCTCTAGTGCTATATCTACTTGTGGACTATTCTATGGTGTACGATGAAGTTAGGTAAGTGGCTCAAGTCAAGTTATTAAAGTAAATGCTGAGATGAAAAAGTATTATTGCTACCGGAAGGGTCTATGCTCAACTTCAACGTCCCAAAAGGCTGACAACGCACTTGTAAGTCTAATTTTTCGAGTGTGCCTAGGCTGTGGTGATAATCAAATAAGATTTTTCAATAAAAAATCTTATTTGACTACCAGTTGTAATGTTGAATGAAAACTAACATCGATAAATACCAATCGAGATCTATAAATTCATTATTATTCTATATCTCAATGTATGTCTGTCTTAATTGAGTACTTTTCTTAATCAAAAATAAATTATTTCAACTGTTTAATACAATCAATCCCACTTTCATTAATTGATTCTAGTATTTTTCCAGCAATTTTTTAAGATATAATAAGTAATAACAGTAACAGTACACCTGTTTGACGCAAAAAAAAAACGTGACGTCACAATACACAATCTCGTTCATAGAAAACTAGCGTTATGACAGTTCGAAAAAAGTATTGTATTTGTCTAGTTGGCATGTACTAAATTGTACTGATGCACTTTGATTTAAGATTTGATAATCTTTCTATCTCTTTGCTTAAGTTATTTATGAACCAATTTTGTTTCAACAGGTATGAGGCTGTGATCCGTAGACTGATGCAGTTCCCCACAATGTTTGGTCTCAGTAACACGGCTATAAAGGCTACGCAGGCATTCTGGCATCTAGACCACAGGGACTTTGACGTAAGTTATACTGAACCTAGAAAATAACATTGAAGAAAAGAAAATACTTTATTTATTTGATCCTGAATCTATTACCTTGTTACTATTTATAAACATTAAAAAAAAAACTTTTTTCAGTAAATAGTTCGAACTTATTAGTATTCTTTTGTTATCATGATTCCTTTTGGTATCACATATTTACTTTAATTACTACTAGCGACCCGCCCCGGCTTCGCACGGGTGCAATATGTATGTATTATGCATATAAACCTTCCTTAAGAATCACTCTATCTGTTAAAAAAAAATCTGCATCAAAATCCGTTTCATAGTTTTAAAGATCTAAGCATACATACAGACAGACAGATGGCGGATAGCTACTTTGTTTTATACTATGTAGTGATAAACGTTACATTATCCAAAAAATTTCTTTTTCTCCTCTTATAATATTGATTCACTTCGTAGCGGGAACCAAGACAGTTACTCATGTCCCTGGGACGCGCCGGACTTCAGTGTTCTGGTGTTTTCGTGGTTGTATCTAGGATGTAGATCCTGGCTTACAGGAGTTGCAGCGGTTTTGGGAGGTTGTGGCGGTCCCAATAAAAAAAATATCCAAAAAAAATACATTGCCATACAAATATCAGACAAAAATCTTCAAAACTTACAATAGCTTTAAGCAATCTAATTTTCCTTCTTTTTCCACAGTTCGCCCTAGACCAACTCCAATGTCTAACAGGCAACACCCTCTCAGACTGGCAACACAACGTAGTACTATCAACATTGCTAGCACAGAAAAAGACTCAGGCAGCGCTTCAATACCTTCATGTCAGGAAACCAGCACCAATCCAGAACATTCGCGATAGAGATGGAGATATAGCGACATGCTCTATTAGAGTCAACGACCATGATAAATTAGAAGATTGGCAGTCTTGTTGCAATCTTTACTTGGCAAGAGGTCTTGTGTTTGAAGCTCTCGATGTGATCAGAATGTGTGTCATGAATGCAGGCTGTGTTGAAGATAAAGTCACTGTTATGCAGTATTTTTTCAAAGGTTAGTTTTTGTTACCTTGTTTTTTGTTTATCAGATTATTGTATGCGCTAGAATATATGACGATATAGCTCAGAATTTAGAGTCCATAATTTTGGAGCACTATTCAAAATAATGTAAGCAAAAATACAGATGCAAAAATTAAGAATTGTAGCAGCAAGAGTCAAAAGATGTACTTTTTCGTAGATAACACATATGTTGTTGTAATCAGACTGCACGGTTGGTGCGGTAGCTGGGAGGTTGCCGTGGAATGTGTCGCGGGTTCGATTCCCGCACGGAACAACACTTTGTGTGATCCACAAATTGTTGTTCCGGGTCTGGGTGTCATATGTATGTGAACTTGTATGTTTGAAAACGGATCCACGACACAGGAGATAATCCTAGTGTGGGGCAACGTTTCTTTTAACAAAAAAAAAAAATCAAACACTATATGACTAAGACTTTTTTTTCTGATAACTGTTGGAACCTTGCCGATCACCGGGTACCTTTTCAACGTCAGGGATACCTTGTATAGTCTGACACGACAGCGATAAGAGTAGTGGTTTTTCTCGTCCAATGATATCTTCAGATTTATTTAATTGTAACATCCAAGACAATTTTTGTCCCTGGGACGCATGTATCTACTGTAATCTGTGATCCTAACTTATATTTGTAGCGACGCCTATTAACTGATATTTCTATTAATAAAAAATAACATAAGTCGTTACTTGTTAGCTGTTTTAAACTAAGCTTTTGACAAACAACTCTCAGTCAATAAACATAAGGTACATTTTCACAGGTTGTAGAAACACAGGGAACTTGTCGAAGATACTGCAAGTGACGATGTCGCCGTTCGAAGAGGAGATGTTTGTGAAGTATTTGGAGGATTGTAATGAAACTCATACATCTGATATACTTGTCATGTATTACTTGCAACAGTCGAGGTGAGTGGGATTGTATTAGATATTATAAAATGAACTTTAATGTGTAAGTGGGTAGGTGCATTTTAGTCAGAAATCAGTCATACATAACTTCACGTCTGTCTCCTATGGGGGTAGGCAGAGACTATAGGACACCAATTATTACAATTCCTACATATCTCTTTTGCTTCATCAGCAGTTATCAATCTTTTAATGCATGCTCGTTGACTAAGGGTACTCTTAACATAAGATATTGTTTACCTTAGTAAAATTTCATTAGCCGGAGTAGGTATCAAAGTCAAAGTCAAAATCATTTATTTCAATTATGCCAGAATGGCACTTTTGAACGTCAAAAAAAAATTGATTGTGAAGCTATTTGCTCATTGCAAGGCGTAGATTCCTATGGAGAAGAACGAGCAAGAAACTCCATAGGTTACTCTTTTTCAATCAGGTTCACAATACAATTTACTAGTTACATAGTTTTGCTGTTTGGATTGTGCGAGAACAATGTAACACCAAAATCCAGTCAAAGTGATCAAAAAAGAAAATAACCTTAAGGACAATAATACAGTCTGGAGCTGACCAGTCCCAGTTGACGGCGCCCGTTCACGAACATGATACGTACACCAGCACCGCCCTACTCAACCATATTGTAGGGAATCGAGCGATCCACTGCACGCGCCACCGCCAATGAGACCTTTGAGTGAGCATGACAACTCCAAGCTGACACAAATGAATTCTACTAATCTAAATATTAAGTTAATTACAGGGCTCTCACATTTACAATGGTTATCTAAGTTAAACAATATACAATTTAGCAATATGGCTGTATTATTTACGATTTCATTAAAACAAGTGTTTTTAGTTATCCTGTGGAGCCGGACTAGCCTGCATCCAAGCATTTTTATCCTCTATATATTCATTAAGTTTGTAATATGCTTGTCTACATAAAGTTTTCTTTATACATAATTTAAATTTGGTTTCATTTAGTTGTTGTACATCGCCTGGTATCTTATTATAACATTTAACACAGAATCCTATGAACGACTTACTTACTTTCGCTAATCTCGAAATTGGCTGACTTAATCTATTCTTATAAACTAAACTAGACGTTTGATAGTGGTGTCTGTCCGACACTTTACCAAATAGCTGTAGGTTTTTCCTAACATACATAATATTTTATACATATAACATACATAATATTATATACAGTATATTTTCTGCTATGTATTATGATGGGCTTGACACAATTCTTGCAATTTAGTGTCTCATGTGGCATAAAGTGTAAAAAGGATATCTGTTAATATGACCAAAGGTGACGCTAGCGCCAACTGACCCTAGAAGAGTTTGTAACAGATACCTAGAAGCCGAGCGGTACAACAACAAGTTGAAGCAGGGCCGCGCGCGCGAGGTGTCCCGGTCGGCCGAGTCGCTGCCGGAGCTGGCGGCGCGCGACGCGGCGCGCGACGCGCTGGTGCACGTGGCGCGCGCCGCGCTGCCCGCCATCTGCGCCGCCGTCGCGCACTGCGCGCTCGACTCCGCCGACGTGGAGCCGCACGGTGAGGCTTCATTATATCATTTACTTGTCCTATTTATATGTACGAAATATACAGTCTACAGCTTCATTTAACTTCATTTTCATTTTATCTTATATTTTGCAACTTATTTTACAAATGTTAATGTCTTTTCATGTCATAAATTGAAATGTGTATTTAGATTGTACATTAGAGGTATTGAACCAACAGATATTATAAGTTTTTTCTACTAGGTATACCAACATTATCTAGTAATTTAATTTTTCTTAAGACTTTTCTAAGCAATAAAACAGTTTACTGAATTTGTTATTATCGAAGTTTGCGCTCCGCAATACGTTTAGGAATTTTGAACAACAACCTTATTATTTTTATATTAGATATCTATTAGTTTTAGTTTCTTGCATTAGTTAATAAATCATCAAAAAAAAAACTTACGTTTGACAACACGTACGAATAACATGTTCGATTTTCAGTGATCGCACCAAAACCTATGTCGGTATTCGTAAAGGCGAAATCACCGAAAAATACGTTCACATACAAATCATCGTTCATACAGGTGAGTCTTTAGTAATGCCTAATTATTTGCTCTTAACTGTAAAAAGACTTTTTATTGATATGTTAATTGAACAATTACACACTGAGCTAAACAAAACCAATTTATCGTGGTCTTGCCTTGTATGACCTTTACGCACACACCACGGTCAATTTACACTGGTATTGTATAGCTTGATGTGTGCGTACAATATTGTTTGAACAAAAATAGTGTATGAAGTAATACTGCAAATGTCAGGAGTACAATGACCTGAGCATGCGTTAATCGGTAATCTACTTGAAGATTATAACGTCATTTCTTAATCTCCTTGGTAGTGGGTATATAAAAATCGCTATGTGTTTTTTGATTATGGAGCTAATTGCATGTGTAATTTTATTTAACGAGTAAAATTTTCGAGAATGTTGCTTGCCTGTATACGAGCAGACGGATCACCTGATGGTAAGCAATCCTCGCCGGCCATGAAAACTCAAAACACCACAAGTACGGTAAGGTCTTTTTAGGGATTAGGGATTTGATGATTATTGGGGATTTGGGGATTGGAGAGATGATAATTGAGCCTCCGGTAACCTCACCCACGACAAGTGAAACAACGCTTGCGTTGTTTCACTTGCGTTGTTTCTGTGAGGTCGTGGTATCACTCCAGTCGAGCCGAACCATTCGTGCCGAAGCATCTTAAATCTTTTTATCTAAAAATCACGTTTTCCGATATATAATTAAATTAGTGCGTGCTCCGAATTGAAATTTAGATTAGTAGGAGAATCACGCGCGGTTGTCGACGATCGCGCGTGATACTCCTAAATCAATGTATTGTGTGTTCCGAATTCGTCTAATAACCACCTAAATATTTGCTCTAGGTATATTATAGTGGTATTCATAAATAAAACTTCAACACCATAACATTTTTCAAAAGAATTTACAATCTGTAGATGAGCAATAAAAACATGGCGTGGCGTCAAAACCATCAAACGATTGCTTTCATAAAAATAACTAGATCTAGACATACGTTTTATTTTTAAACTTTTACGTGAACAATGAACTCTTTATTGTAATCTAGATATTTATAACTAATTTTCCGCTTGGCTTCGCCTGCATAGAATCTATAAGATTTTCTATCGGTTAGGTATCAATCCTGATATAATTTAACCTATATTACTATATAAAACGTAAGCGTTTCAATGATTAAAAAGAATTCTAACTAGTTCTACATGACTTATGATCATCCTACCTAGTACCTACACGGACTATCCAAAACAAAAAGGTTTTTTTTTAATTTGAACCAGCAATTCCGCAAATTAGCGCGTTCAACTAAAGTTAAGCAAGTTACTAAACTAACAAACTCTTTACCTCTATAATATTACCTTTATAGTACAGAGTGCCAAGCACGAATAACTATACCTCTAGCATTCGTAACGTAATCGTATTGAGCGCGTTCGGGGCTCTGATTGGTCGGCTCTAGTGAACCAACCAATGAGCGTTCGATATAACGTTATTCGGGCTTTTCACTCAGATGTTTTGATTTTTTTTAGGATACTATAGAGAATGCTAGCGAGACGTGGGTAAATAAGCCTAAGATGCGCAGGGGAATTAAACGCGCGCTCAATATTGAAGAGACGCCTTTTATTTGCACGCCGAAGTTGAATAGGACTAGAAGGTATGTACATTTTATTATTTAATTATTATTTATTTATTTTATTATATAATAAAACGATTTTATAATTTGTAGTGCTGTTTTTGGTATATTATTATCATGTTATTTCGTACGTTAGAGTAATCACCGTCTTGAAAGAAAAATAATTATTATTAATTTAATAAGAGATACAATCAATTTGGATTCGTTTACTGATAAACATAACATAACGTCACGCTTTGTATTCCTGAAGGGGTAGACAAAGGTGCACATTACGGCACTTAATGCCACTGTACAATATAACACCCACTTTTCACTATTTATGCTATGAGTCCCATGTAATAGGGGGTGAGTCTATTACCATCTGTATGTACCAGACTCCGTGATACCACTTTTTTTAAACCCATTAATACTTTGCCCGACCCGGGAATCGAACCCCGAGACCCTTTGGTAGTCGCACTTCCAACCACTCGGCCAACGATGCAATCAAATTTTTACTTAGCGCCTGACCTTAATATCGGAACAACCAGTGAACTAGATAGTTCATTGGTGTTGGCAGTTGTTTGCTAATATTGAATGAAATTGAAGCAAATTTTTAAATTATAATTGTACCAAATATTTTATTTTATTACCGTGGAAGGTTTGGGTTCATTCAGTTGTTTGTAATTTCAGTGAAGCATAGTTAACCCAACTTTTATGTTTTAAATTTCGTTCAACTGCTCGCAATGTCATATGTCTGTGCATAATTGTAACATGTTATAGTATACCGCATAACCAATTGTTTTTGAAACTGAAACAAGACAAAAGATGTGATTTTTCGTCATCACTTTTGCACAGCAAGTATTTTTGTAGTTTAAACATCTATGTGGTCATAGCAACACTCGTGAATACCACGAATTTTTTACTCCAAAGAGGTCGACAGAAGCTTGTTATTTTAAATGTGGAGCGATGGGGGGTAAGTTTAACTCATTATATACCATTACGCCTTTTCTGCACAGAGGTAGAAAACGTAATGCATTTTTCGCTATGTATGAGTCTGATGAGTCAAAGTCAAAGTATTTATTTCAATTAACTCGTCGAGTACCGTCATTATAGACACAATTATAGAACAATAGGTTGCGGTCACCGGTGACCGCTTGACGTTTGACAGTTTAACCCTCTGCAACTGACGTGGTTAAATTGTTACAATTCAACTGAGGTGGTATAGTATACCAGACACCATTTCAACAGCAAATATTTTTGTAGAATTAAAGTATAGCGAGCACTATACAGTAAGGTACTCGCAGCAGTGCTGCTCGTATTTGAAAAATGACGGTATAACACGTGATTTTGTATTTCGCGGTGTCTGTGGGACTACACGTCAGCCGCAGACGGTTAATAATAACACAGAAAATAGAATCTGAACGATCTGTGTAAGATCGTGTATGGCAATCGACTAGCCTCTCAAAAATGGAGTTTCTTGCTCGTTCTTCTCCATTCGAAACTACATTTTGTAACGAGCACCTAGCTTCTCAGATAAACAGATAGACGGACAATTCAAATTTTTGACGTTTCCAAATTGCCTAACTAAGGATTTAAAAATAAAAATGCCAATGTGAAATGTGAGATAAATTTTACCCAAAAAGTGGTAGGAAATGTGCACTACTGTCTACCCCTCCGGGAATAAAAGGCGTGATTAAGTTGTGGTAGAAAAAATTAAAACTCCCAAAACGTCGCCCAAAACGAAAATCGGACCCGATGACCCTTGTTTGGCGTCGCGTTGTGATTGTTCAAGACACGCAACACGGATTTAGACCTGCAAGAAGCACTACTTCAAATCTTCTCAGCTACGTAGCAAAAGTGGTGCCGACAGTAGACAGTGGAGGGCAGATCGACGCCGCTTACTTCGACTTTAAAAAAGCCTTCGACTTAGTCGATAATGACGTGTTGCTGAAGAAGTTGGCAGCTGTCGGATTCACTCCGAAACTGCTTAGCTTTTTTGCGCACTATATGAGAGATAGGCAGCAATATGTGGAGTATGCAGGATACCGAACGCAGCCATATTATACAAGATCTGGTGTAAGCCAGGGCAGCAATTTGGGTCCTTTGGAATTTATATTGATGGCAAACGACATGCCAGATGCCATAGAAGATGCTCAGTGTCTGTTGTTCGCGGACGACCTTAAATTATCTCTCCCTATTAGTAACACGGAAGATTGTGAAAAATTGCAGAGAGATATTGACAGAGTCGTTCGTTGGAGCAAACAGAATCGGTTGCAGTTCAACGTGTCGAAGTGCGTTACGATTTCATTTTCTCGGGCACGCGCTCCTATTCAATATAAGTACACTGTGGATGGAGATGAGTTGGCCAGGGTAAAGACTGTGAGAGATTTGGGAGTTAATTTTACTACTGAGCTGACGTTTCGTGATCACATACTCAAAATCTGTAAAAAAGCATACAGGAACTTGGGGTTGGTTCTTCGAATGGCTAGAGGCTTTACAAATATAAAAGCTATTAGAGCGTTATATAATTCGTTAGTTAGGAGCCAACTAGAATGTAACGCAGTTATCTGGGCCCCACATGAGACTAAATATAGCCTCATGTTGGAGCGTGTACAAAATAAGTTTATTCGATTTATTTACATGAAGCTGTACGGGGTTTATCCTTTTTATCCACTAATGTATCCTACCCTGTTTATCCTAGGTATGGTCGGATATAATGAACTGAGGGTCAGGAGGGAACTCACACTTGTAACCTATATCTTTTCGGTGGTTAGGGGGGTGATACATAATGCGGATATTTTGGCCAGGGTAGGGTTGTGTGTGCCGGACGAGTATGCGACGCGTCGGCGACGACCGCGCCTACTGGCGGTGCCGCGAGCGCGCACTAAGTTACTGAGCGACGCGCCTCTGACGCGCGCACTGCGCACGCTCAACCTCATAGCTGACGACGTTGATATGTTTTATTGCACTCTGAGTGAATTCACTAAAGTGGCACTTCGTAGCATTTGTTATGGTTAGTTAGTTAAAAATTAGTTTGTAATTTAGTTATAAGAGGCCTCAATATCGATTTGGATAAGTCTGTAAGGATATTGCTGGAAATAAAGTAAAATAAAAAAATAAATAAAAAAATTCAGCATTAACCTCTTGAGTGCTGGTAGATGAGACACAATGGACAATACAATGTTTCTATTTTTATAATAACTGTCGTTAGCCATTACTAAATTAACTAAAAATCGCGGGTTGCTCACGTGAACATACTGAGAAAAGCTGGACTACTCCACTAGGCTGCGTGACGTCACCGCGACCGCGTACGCTGCTCATGAGGAAGAACCGCCTCTGTGATTCGAAAATAGTAGAACTTTTCTCAGTATACCCACATGAGTAATCCGCGATTTTTAGTTAGTACATTGTTTATCGCGTACATCTACGTTCCGGATATCACGGGTTAATAACACATTTTTAATTTATTTACAGCATTTTAGCAACAGAACAGAAAGCCTCAGAATCCACGCCTCCAAAGCGAGCCAGGTTAGACCTGTCAGGGACCCCGAGGACTCCCAAGATGGGATCATTCCGTGTGAGTGAGAAGCTCAGTAGTCAGATGGCGACACTCCTGGACATGCCCGATGTACAGAGTCCTGAATGCAAGCTGTATACTGAGAGGGCTGGTACTCCACATAGTATATTGAAGGTATGTTTTTGAGTTGATATGGATGAAGTAATTGTCTTTTTAAGTTATTTTTGAGATAGACTTAGTTTTTTTTTTACTTTAAGGTCTTCAAGGTGCTATGTTTGAAAAGTACAGTTTAATTCAGTAGATTAATTAGTTACATATCACCACATTGAGTTGGTTTTACATGTCCTTTTAAAGTTTTGAGCTTATATATAAAATCCATAACTTTATGCAATTTTAAAGTATAAATTTATATATAAATTTTAACTAAAGTGACTTCTACGTTTACATAATATTCGTTTCATATCAGCATATAATAGGTTGTGCTCGCATGTGATTAATGTAGACAATTTCGTTCTGAAGAACCATACACTTAATTCATCTCACGTGTCTCGTGTATATGACATCATATTTGTGTAGTAAGTACGCTATACGAGGATCTACTTTATAACCTCTAACTTTGAATTCATTTTACTTGTAGACAAGACGTACAGATGACATGGACCGCGAGGCCCCGTCGCCGGTGGACTCCCGCTACTTGGGCGACAGCGACGACGAGTTACTGGAGACTGCCAGCAACCACACACACTACAGTGATTCCACTAACAAGTACGTATACTGTGCATAATGTTAATATATTTATTTCAAAACTCGTGTATTTTCGAGAATGCTCGATTACTTTCGAGGTTTACCGGGGCCTTTGTTTATAGTTTGCGTTGCGCAACCTGCAGAAACCAAGCAAATAATATTATTGTAATATATTTAGGATTCGTAAATAGTTATTTCTAATCATATGACTGCGTTGTCATAGGTTTTGTAGTAGAATTTCAAGTAGGCAACCTACTTTAAAGTGTTACTTTTGATAACATTATCTTCAAATTAATTATGCGTATCACTCAGTTTCTAGGACACCGTGCAAAGGTACACAGTTAAAAACTAAACTGAAAAACAATCGAACGTGACGTTAACCCTAATCACAGAAAAATCACCTATATTTGCATAGTCGATAAAGGCTATATTCCCTTGTGTTTCTAGGCATCTTCGCTTCACGATTCCTACTGCATCGGAGTCTGGATCGACGCCGTCACCGCCAACGAACACACAACCTCAACAGCGAGAGAAAGAGATGGAGAACTCCGCTTTAACAAGAGAGAAAGAGATGGAGAACACCACTTTAACGAGAGAGAAAGAGATGGAGAACTCTACGTTAACGAGGGAGAAAGAGATGGATGTATCTATTGACAGCTTTGTTACCACTACGTCTCATGCTATGGTGAGTTTTTTTATTCATAATCGACTCCTCAGATAGAAAAAAAAGGATGAAAATCCGTGTATTGCGCAGTAGCGCTGAAGATTCAACAACAAATCAACAGATAACGTCATAAAATCCTACGTCGCACAAATGAAATTTACAAGCGAACACATTGAAAAGGTACAATGTACAATTGTTGGGCAGTAGCCCACCAGGCACGATCACCTCGCCTGGTCTTAAGGAGTCTTAGGAAGCTCAACTTTGTTCCCTAAAGTATGATAGGTAGTAGGACAATAAAACATAAACACAAGAATAAAAACAGAAGTTTAGAATGCGCCACAGCGTAAAAACCATAAGAAGGATTGCTATAATCGCCAAGCTTGTCAGACGGGCTGGAGATCACATCGGTTGTGAATCAGTCGTAAGACTGGAAGGCGTCTGTCGCGCTGCTACAGTCGCTGCGTCAAGTGTCGCGGAATGCTGCTCATGAATATGAGCCTCTAACTAATAACTTGAAACTAGTCGAGTTCCTCGTCAAAAAATTACGTGAGTTAGCCGAAAAACATAATGATTAATTTAGTATAAATCTGAAAGGGATTATTGTTTAGAGTTATTCAGTCATATCTTAGTAGAAAGTAGTTCGACACTAAGTAGTGATGACATTTTCTAACTGAAGTAGGTAATAAAATGTATTAAATTTTATATTTTCCAGACTGAAACCCACCCAATGGAATCGCCTCCTAAAAGGCTTGCCACAGAGGAATCAGTGAAAGGAAGGAAGTCTTTCAAAGACACAGTGCGCGCCAGGTGAATATTTATTTATAATTCACTAAAACCCTATATCTAGACAGAGTTAATACAAAATTGATTATGATCAAATCCAATCCGTGCTTCAAAATTAGGCTCTGGCTAAGATTTGTGCGAAGACTGGATCGACTGTCGCTGATATAATTAACACGCTACAATTTTTGCATATTATATTCTGCACAGTTGGCGCGGTAGCTGGGCAACTGGCTACCGCGCAACGTGTGGCGGGTTCGATTCCCTCACGGAGCAACTCTTTGTGTGATCCACAAATTATTGTTCCGGGTCTGGGTGTAACGTGCATGTGAACTTGTATGTTTGTAAACGCACCCACGACACACGAGAAAATCCCAATTTGGGGCAATGTTTAAAAAAAACCTGCAGACGCGTTATAATTAAACATTTGAAAAAGTAATAACAATAAAATTACGTTAACACATACTAAAGATTTCCTTTCGAAGACATCATGGTATCTTGCTAATAAAACTTCTCTCCTAAATTCCTTCCAGACGCTCCCTCTCTCTAACCGTGAACAGCAGTCTGTCAGACGATCCTAACACATCCATCGAGAGCATCGCAGACATACCAGTCACTCTCATCAACCCGAGATATTCAGGCGAAAAGCGACACTACCACTCATACAATAAGGAACAAGATTTTGAACACACCGTTATCGAGAGTGTGTCTGAATCTCAAATGACGGAAACTGCCGAAGTGTCCCGAGAAGTGCCGAAGACGCCGCGAGGGAGACGGGGTATTAGAGCCAGTGGGGGGGAAAGCACGCCGCTTAGGACGTGAGTTTATTGCTTGTATTTACTATAATAATTATGTATTAAATTCATTGACTGCCCCGTTGGCCGAGTGGTCGCAAGTGGTACTGCCTGGCAAGGGGTCTTGGGTTCGATTCCCGGGTCGGGCAAAGTATTACTAGGTTTTTAAAAAAAGTCTCAGTAGTATAGCACGGAGTCTGGAAATATGCCCGGTATAAATATGGCAATAAGCTCACCCCCTATTACATGAGACTCATAACATAAATAGCGAAAAGCACGTGTTACACTGTACAGTGGCATTAAGTGTCGTAATGTGCACCTCGGCCTACCCCTTTGGAGAAAAAAGGCGCAATTATTGCTGTAAATTGAATATGATACGTGCAAAATCTGGTCCAATATGAATAAGTTGACTATAGTCCACTAGTCAATGTTAACATCAAATTAATATTATTATTTTATATTATTACAGAAGTCGCAATGTGACTCCGGAACGAGTAGATTCTCCTGTCGCTACCTCATTGCGCGGTTCCAGAATAACCAGGTGACTGAAATCTTTATCCGTCTTATTACAAAAGTTCGACTTAGTACTGGTTTAAACTCGGACTATAAGGTCTAGGTTTGTTACGGTATTAAAGCTAGTACCAGGACTAAAATTTGTTCAAATTATAAAACTAAGACTATTCGGGGATCAGCTAGTACCAAAGAAAGTCCATAGTCACACAGATAAAAAACATAAATGCCATTATTTCATTCGTTCACTCAGGATCCACTTGAAGCAACATTCCGTTCGTCTAAATATTGTTATTACAATAACGCCTGAAATGCTTAAATAATTATGTATCAACACAAAATTATATCATACCTCTAAATTGTTTTTTGTTTGTGTTACAATATAGTGAACAAGCACAACTTGTATTTTGACGAGCTTTTTATAACCAAGTTGTCATATTTTTTAGCACCTCTAGCGTGAAATGGAGCGACTTATAAGAAGGCGGCAGAGCACGAATCACGAAACAAATATTGAGTCTTTTTTATTATATAAATATATAATAAAAAGAATGTTTATTGTGACTGACTGGAAATGGAACAACAACTGTACTTATATCGAAAGTCTTCGTCACTCAAGTCAAAGGGATTTACATGATGGCGATGTCTGTACGATCGCCGAGACGTCTCTAACATGTCCAAATCTTCCAAATCTTTTAAATCCATAACATCAATCGGTTCAATATCCATTTTACAATTATAATAATATAGAAGATACACGTAAATATTTCTGATAGCGGTTAGCTATCAGAAATATTTTTCAAATAACTTTAGTACCGAAGTTAAACTAGGGGTCTCGGCGGTTTAACTTTAGTACCATAGATAGTTCCGGAACTAGTGATAAACTTTGTTTTATAATAACGTTTTATTTAGTCATGGTTTAAACCTAGTATTAATCCTGGTACTAAAAATAGATCGGGTTTTGTAATAAGACGGTATATGTTTTACTAGATACTTCGTGCGGTTTTATCCGATTTGCTCGGCTCCTATTGGCCGCAGCGTGGTGTTTTGTAGCCTATAGCCTCCCTCGATAAATGCACTATCCAACACAAGAAGAATTTTTCAAATCGGATCAGTAGCGCCTGAAATTAGTGCGTTGAAAGAAATAAATTCTGCAGTTTTATATAATAGTATTAGATTATTTTTATGCACTAACCTAACACTATAACATAACATCACGCCTTTTATCCCCGAAGGGGTAGGCAGAGGTGCACATTATGCTACTGTACAATGTAACACTCACTTTTCACTATTTATGTTATGAGTCCCATGTAATAGGGGGTGAGCCTATTGCCATAATTATACCGCAATGCCAGACTCCGTGCTACTACTGAGATTTATTTAAAAACCCAGTAATAGTTTGCTCGACCCGGTAATCGAACCCGAGACCCTTTGCCCGGCCAGTCACACTTGCGACCAATCGGCCAATGAGGCGGGCACTAACCTAACATTCATTTCATTTAACATTTTAGAAGAATCTCTTTAACATATTTTTTTGGTTTTTCCCCCAGGAGTAGATCTCGTACTCCAGAGCTGAGCCCCCGTACCTCCCCCTTGGCCCCAATCCCCGAGCTGCCCCGCCATGAAGCCCACAGTGAACCTCATGCTGAGAAAACTACTCTCAGCATCCCGAGACGACTCAGGTACGCTAGTCATGCTACTTCTATATTTCTTTTGACTTGTTTGCAATAGAGTTTTGGGGGTCTAGTGCTTCGTAAAGTAAAAAGTATAAAGAAAATTTAATTCTCTTTGATTAATCAGTCACAATGAGTTCACCCTTGTTTAATAATATAATAAAGCCAGAGTAAAAGTTACGCAACTCCTAGAAGGCGGGAATTACGTTAATTCGTAACCGAAACTTTTCTTAGCTTTCGAGGAATATAGGGCCTAAACAATATTCTTTGAACCTATCTATATAAAATACTTACCTACGCACTGAAAACCTAGTTTCGTGTTGCGCGATAACACATTTAGGTACCTTCCAGAAATAGGGCGGCTTCAAACAGTGACGATCCGTAGTGGTGGTGGCAGTTGTTAAATACGTAGGGCTGAAAATCGACCTCTCGCGTCCGGGCCTAGTGCAGGCCATGATGCGGAGCGAGGGGGATTGGGATGCCGTCTCCTCCTTTTGCGAAGCAGTCATGCTAGCTAAGGAGGAGGCGGGACGCGTGAGGCAGCGAAGCGCTGCCTCCTCGCAACCCAGCCATCGCGAAGGACACAGCGGGCGTCAGGGATCGCGGGACGATCTCCGGCCACCGTAAGCGCGGGCCTGCGGACGGCGAGCATAGGTGGCTCCCCGTCCGACCAGAAACAGACCCGAGCGTACGGCGCGTCGTGTTCCGCGCGCGCCTCAAAGAGCCATCAGACCACCACAGATGGGGCCCAATAGGGCCGATGCCGATTCGGAGTCGCGGAGAACCTAACGGGTAACCGGGGCTCCGGCTCGACGTGCAGGAGAAGGAACGGGGTGGTTTTTAGTCAGTAAGAGTCTGACACTCCCTTCCGCCTCACCCAGGCGGGAGCAGTCATTCGATGATTTCCTCCCCTTAAAAAAAAAAAAAAAGTGCTTCGTAAAGTAGATAAGATTTAGAAGGTTAAAAAGGCTCTTTAATAAAATATAATCTTATGTACATTTATGCATTGAGAAACCTACCTATGACATGCGAAAACCAAAAGACTTGACAGATTTTATTGGTAGAAGAAAACACTAAAGAAAAGAGGTGGGCTATGTAATAGTAAAAAGTATGAATATGGGCAAGGTATAGATAGAATAATGAAATGTAGATGAGCACTGAGCAGCCTACAGAGTCTAATGATAATTAAAAGATTTATTCTTTAATAAAATCTAAATTAGTATAAGGACGACTGACGTTCATAATCTTAACAGACCGCCCAGTTTATCTATGCAATTCATAAGTGAATGCCAAAATTCTCAGTTAATTTAAAAACTTAGTTTGATTTTTAAATTGCCACTTACCTTCAAGGCTCACCAACAATCTGTTAAGTGCCCAGTGTTAAGCAAAGGGCTTACTTCTTACTTTCATGTACGTTTACTATGGTACGTTTAGTATATTTTACTCACATCATCGTATTACGGGTAACCTCAACTAATTTCGTCCTTCATCGGGGATCTTAATCAAGAACACACAGATACGTAGTTATATTGATATATTAAACTCTAAATACCACCTACAGGAGTAGATCCCGAACACCAGATCGTGTAGATAAAGCAGTGTCGGAGTCTCCAAAACTGGAAGCCATCACAGAGTCTCCGACCAAGTCTACTAACACTGAGTCGTCATCGTCTTCCTCACCCACACCACGTAGTCTAAGGTAATAATAAAATTACAAACATCATAATTTTTCTAAGTAATATCTATTTTACTAACATTTAAATGTTTCTGTATCTTACGCCGAAGTGCCGAACTGCCGAACTGCTGCTAAGTTTGAAACTGTACCTAAATATCGTGTTATCTCGTTCAATTTATGAAATACTAGCTTCTGCCCGCGACTTCGTACGCGTAATCCCATTTTTTCCCGTCCCCGTTCGTGATTTTCGGTAAAATGTAAAAAAGAAGTATTGGTTACAAAGTCCTATGTCGGTCTCCTGGCTTTAAGCTACCTCCCTACCAATTTTCAGCCAAATCTGTTCTGCCGTTCTTACGTTATAAGTGGTGTAACTAACACGACTTTCTTTTATATATATAGATTAATAGAGAGACGGAAACATTTTTGAGAGCGTTTTTGGGTGCTGATTGTGCATTTTGGTCAATAAACAACTAAATGACTGTTATTAATATTTATCCTCCATCTTAATGGTTTTTCATTTGTCTACAGGAGCCGTTCACGAACTCCAGAAATAAAAGTGGTGCAAGAAATCGTAGAAAAGCCGTTACCACGCAGTCTGAGGTACGTTTTGTAACGACTGGATAAACTCCAACAATATTTATGTCTGTAGGAAACTGATTGACAGAATAAATTAGAAGATAAATGTCTCAAACTGACTACTTCGATATCTAGCATCAATTATTCATGTTTTTTTTTTCACGTTCTAGGAGTCGCTCCAAAACACCAGAAAGGCAAATGTCACCCAAAATAGAATCGCCAGCAAGAAGCAAGCAAGCAAAGCCGTCCCTATCTCGCAAGGCTTTCGAAAACATCTTATCAGCTAAAGTGAAGCAAGCTGATAAAATGGACGCAGATAGCCTTGAGGATAAACCAGAAATATCTATCGAATGCACTCCAATGAAGACATTGAAACAAGTTCCTAACTTAATGGACGTCACCCTCTCTCCTATAGTCAACAAGTCAGTGCTACAGAGTTCCACTGACTCCACAATTCTAGAAAATGTAGAAAAAGAAGTCAAGACTGACAAAAGTGTGTTGGAAACTGACCTTAAACCGTTCCCAGCATTCACAACTCTCCACGAAACTTGCATCGAGAAATCTGTTCTACACAGCTACCAAAGCAGTGTAGCAGAAATAACGGATACTTCAATTAATATTCGCGAAGAAAAAGTTGTTGTGGAAAAGAGCGAGATGAGTGTCTTAAAACCTTTACCGGCGTTCACTTTGAACGAAACCGAGTTTGACAAATCAGTACTAAAAAGCTATCAAAGTAGTGTGGCCGACGAATCGAGCATTCAAGAAGAAAAAGAAACACAACAAGCTGATAACAACACGTCCAAACCGTTTGCTGCCTTCGTGCAAATGATACAAACTGATTTTGAGAACTCAGTTCTACATAGTGCTGAAAGCAGTGTCGCTGAAGCGTCCCAATTAAAGGACGATTCTAAAGTCCAAGAAGCGTCAAGTCTCATGACAAACGATAGCGACGCTGATATCGAAATGGAGGAAAATGTAGATAATAAGAAATCGGCAGCAGAACAGAAAGAGAAAGAGAAGATAGTGGAGATTGAGAGGGAGATAGATGAGATTCAGGATATGTCTGACGAGGATGAACAGAATGCTAGTGAGAGTTCTGGGGATGAGGGAGAAGATGAAGGTGAATCAGGCAGTGAGGCATCTGATGATGAGAGTGAGGTAAGGGAACAAAATTATCTTCTCTAGACTTATTTAATCACTTGATATATATCCCTAAAATGTGTTCATACAAACGTAGTCTCTAAACATCGGAAATAAGGTCTATAATCGAGTGTCACCGGTTACTGCTTGGGGATTGATCAGCTAAAAGCTTTGTAAACTATTAGCTTCTGCCCGCGACTTCGTACGCGCAATCCCGTTTTCTCCCATTCCCGTAGGATTTTAAGATTTTTTCTGTCTTAAGAACCTTCTCCTATTAATAACAAATACAACAAAAAAATAATTAGCAGTTCACTAGTGGACTATGGACCCCCTCAACATAAGACGGTTTGTCATGGTGTCCACGCTCGACTGGCGAGCTGAAGACCGCAGTTTATTCTGATTTTATGGGATAAGCCTGTAAACGAGCAGACGAATCACCTGATGGTAAGCAATCAGCGTCGCTTATGGAAACACCAGAGATATTACAAGTGCGTTACTTTCGGCCTTTTGGGATTAGGAATTTGAGGATTATTGGATTTAAGGGATTGTGGAGATTGGGAGGTAATTAGGCCTCCGTTAGCTCTGTTTTAGCCATGGTCGTCCCACTGCAGGGCAAAGGCTTCCCTACCCTCCGTCGACTCGTCTCTTCTTACAGCTTTCTGCTTTCTGTGGCTCTGATGATTTGAGATAATAAAGATATTACGGATTCATAGTAAAATGTATCATTTTGACCTACAGCAAATTCCTTTGCCTGAAAATGAGGAACTGTCCAAAGCAAAAGACGTTACAACAAACGACGGTAAAATCTGTGTCACACTCAACGCGGTAATTTGATAGTTATTCATCCATGGAATTATAATTAACAGTAGAATATATTTGCATGGAATTTTTTTTTTCTAGTAGAAAATAGTAATCGTAAGCGTTATATTGTAGTTTAAATGTACTTGTAGTGATCTAGTAATAGTGATCTGTGTTAATAGGTGATGTGACTACAACATACAAAACTGATAATACAGGGTGACTTGTAACTCGACGTATTCCTTTTTGATATCGGTCAGAAGATAACGAACTAACTGTTTGTTGAACTAACTAAAAATTTGTTGCGCTTATAGTTTCTTAATTATTTAACAAAAATATTTCCTGCTGGGGTAACGTTACCCCAGCCAGATCTTTTTCTTTCTAATGGGAATATTTAAATAATTACTAGCTATAAAATTAGTTGTCTAGATGAAGTAAATGTTGGGCCTTATTTTGTATTTGTTCTTTCATCGGTTGCAAAGTTTTTCAAGATTCTGCTGGGGTAACGTTTTTGGTTTTGCTATATCTTTGAAATGCTTAAGCGGATTCTTATCATATTTTGTACATGGTTTCTTCAAATATTCCCATTAGAAAGAAAAAGATGTGGCTGGGGTAACGTTACCCCAGCAGGATATATTTTTGTGAAATTATTAAAAACTACAAGTGCAACAAATTTTAAAATGTGCGCAACAATTACAGAAGCTGCACAACTAATTATCTATAAGATTCAAATGACCATTTTTGATAACATCTGGCCTGGGTAACGCACTCGAACTAACTAGAAAACACTCAATAAGTGTACCCTGTATGATAAAATATCAGTTTTACCGCTGCTTGTTAGATCTAGGATATCTTTAAATAGACCTATGTTTATTGTAGACCATTCGTTTTGTATTTTAGCATTAAAATTCATTAGACGTCCATATATCCGTAGTCTGTTATTGTGGTTTGCATTTTTTTGTTTATGTAGATGAAAGTCTACTCAATTTTATGTTGCATTTAAGTATCCGTCTGTCTCTGTCGGGTTATTTTAAATTTAAACAGAAGTCTCCACATTAAATAGGTTTATTCACAAATTAGTATCAAGACCAGCGGCGCACCGACACAAAGAAATGCCCGAAAGTTTTGGCGTGAGTTAGCGGAGTGTGTGGATGAAGAAGCGCGGCGCTCGCGCGGCCGTGGGTTTTTATACCCCCGTCCCGCGCGTCGCCGCCTCTATGGTCTATGGCCATATTAATGCGCCGACAATAGTTCTGTTACTACAAATTCTTTGTAAAATGACAAAAATGGGACGATATTTAAGTACAACTTAATATTGAGTCGCTTTCAGTATTCGGGTTTAAGAACCATAACTAAACTGCCTGCCTGCCTCATTGGCCGACTGGTGGATTCGATTCCCTGGTCAGGCAAAGTATTACAGGGTTTTAAAAAAAATCTCAGTAGTACTTTGGATTCTGGAATTGTGCTCGGTATATGGCAATAGGGTCACCCCCTATTACATAACATAAATAATGAAAAGTGGGTATTAAATTATACAGCGGCATAAAGTGCCGTAATGTGCACCTCTATCTACCCTTTCGGCGATAATAGGCGGGATGTTATGATATGTAATGAACTAACCACTATTATTCAAACCACTAACTGAGAGCGGATTGGCTCTTTTTTAATAACCTTTAATAAGTATTGTTA
Source organism: Spodoptera picta (assembly GCA_038387885.1). Taxonomy (NCBI): domain Eukaryota; kingdom Metazoa; phylum Arthropoda; class Insecta; order Lepidoptera; family Noctuidae; genus Spodoptera; species Spodoptera picta. The sequence goes on from JAZHFQ010000679.1 coordinate 76,487, forward strand.
AAACATTTCAGTCAAGTACATCAAACGAAAGAATAGAAGAAAACGACGAAGTTATTTCCATAGAAGATTCGGACGATTCTAGCGATAAACTACAAATTGATGAGAAATCTAAAGACAGTCGGAAATCTGAAGAACGGAATGTTAATATTGAAACACAAGATAAAGGAACAGTACAAGATGAAATTATTAGTGAAGATGTTCTTCAAGTCGAAAGTACGGATAAGTTCAATCAGGCTAACTTCTCTCTTATGACTGATGATAATTCTATTGCGTCTGATAAATCCGATTTGAACTTGAACTATTCTGGTGAGAGTGGGAAGACTAATGTTAGTGATGTGAAGGTGGAGGCTGTCGAAAAAGGTGAGAAGTGTATTTATATTATAACTGTCGTGAGATATACTAAATTGATTATTATGTTTTTCGGCTTACTCACGTCACTGTTTGACGAGGAACTCGACTAGTTTCAAGCCGTGCTAGAGGCTCATATTCATGAGGTGCATACCGCGCTCGCTGTGTCACACTTCAGACCCGCAACATTGTGTTATTGTTTGGTGCATAGATTATTTGTTCTGATTTTATCTCTGAAGGAATGAAGGAAGGAAATAAGGTTCATTTAATATCCTCATTCCTTAGTGCAAAATACTATGTTTCATAATGTATTATTGATTGTATGGTTGTCGTAGTAATTTTGCTTTTTTATTTCCTTCCATACAAATCTAAACTTTTAAAATAATATAATCATTATAATTTTAAATTAACTTAATAGAACAGTACTACTTATTCCACGCCACACCTCATTTTATCTAACATCAATATTTGCATTTAAACTTTATTTTTCCCTCAGAACCAATCGTCGAATTGGAAGTTAGATCTTCAGAAAACAAAGAGAAAGAACCCACACCTGAACCAACTAAAGTAGACAGCACAATACAAGCTGAAACTCCAAACGATGTAGACGTAGAAATCATAGAGATCGAAAAAGAACCAACAAGCGATAAAGCAAAGGAATCAGAAAAGGATGAGAACATTCCAGAAACAGTAACTGAAGTAGTAGAAGAAGTTGTAGAAGTTCCTATTGTCACTAAAGTACCAGAAACAACTGAACAAGAAACAAAAGACATACAAAAAGAAACCGAAGAAGAGAAATCAGAAGAACAGGCAGTAGAAAAAGAAGTAGGACAACCAACGCGTTCTAGGAAACGTGGCAAGTCTACGTCATCAAACATATCTGCTACAGAAGAGATACCTTCAATAGATACTGAGGTTAAAACTCCAGCAACAAGAAAACGTACTGAATCAACAGCCTCAAACAAGTCTATGGACGCAGAGCAAAAAACTCCTGAAAGCGCCAAGTCTGAAGTAACAACGCCGTCAAGACGACGAGCGAAAACACCAACCAGCGCCGAAGTTAGGAAAATTATCACTAGAAGGGTTTCTAGAGAGATGTCGGAAAGACACGATGAGTCGAAAGCCTTAGACGAATCTATCTCCACCCCTAAAAGACGCTCCAATCGGTCCCGAAGCAAAAACTTTGATGACAATGAAAGCGTTGCCTCTGAAAGTTCTATAGCCTCAATTAGAAGTAAGGCCAGTGAAGATGCCGGTGATAGGGCTGTTAGGAAAGGTCGTAAGTCCGTCCTCGCTAGTAAGCCTGAACTGTCTGTGATACCCGAAGTGACTGTTGAGGATAACTCCAAAATGGAAACTGAGAATGTTATCAGCGAATATTCTAGTGCTAGAAGGTAAGATGTTTGTTGAGATACCTCAACCTATTTCTTAGTTTAGGAAAATATTATAATTGTCAGTGTATGTTTGTATTATAACTGTACGTAAATGTGTGCGTTACCCAGGCCAGATGTTGTCGAAAATGGTCATTGCATTTGCCTTCTTTTCTATCATCAGTATCTGAATTTACTAATAAAAATGTATTTTAAATTCATACATTACTTTTGTATAGCGAAAATTGGTACCCATTAGCATTCTTTCAACTATTTGTTAAAATTTGAAATCACATGTTTCTGTATCCACTTTTGGCATACTTTTATATGCTCTCGAACAAGACTTATAAATATTGACCTTGCAAATTGAAATTATTTATCTTCTATCTCCAGACTGACTCGCCACCAAAAAGCGGTGCTAGAATCGTGGCTAGAACCTCAACCACACGCTTCACCTCGTCGTCGTTTGAGCACAGCGTCGCGTACGTCACATACGTCACGCTCGGTCGCCTCGGAGGCGGACGATGATGACGCCTCGTCGACTCACTCGGCCGCCTTCGATGTCCAACCTATTGATCGAATCAGTTTACTTAATAAAACTGACTTTGAAGGTATGTAGATGCTTAAGAATAATTAAAATTAGTATAAATATTGTTTAGACACTTATTAAATCACTGTTTTTGTTAGGAAGCTATTTTAAAGCATTTGTGAATTGACGTTACAACTCTATAAACAATTTCTTTTTAAGTAATATTCTATACGCATAGTTATCCTATTTAGAAAAATGCACCCTGCTATTGTAGCATGTTTTAATTTGCAAATTATATTCCACTTTTAGATATTTACACTAATTTCGTTTATAAGATATGCACATACAATGCATGGAAAATTATGCCAATCTACGCTAAACTTACCCTTAGTTCTCTACCAAGAGGACTGTGTGAGTGGGACGCCAATAATATAATAATATAATAGGTGAAAGAGACCATACTATATGCTACAACAGTTTTACTATTGCACTATTATATTCGTTAGTTCATGGAAGAGCAATATTCACTTCTCACTCTAAGACTATACGTGGGAGCGAGAGGCATATAACCAAAGAATATTATTTCCACTGAACTTTAAACCAACAAGATGAGATATGTTAAATTTATAAAGTCCGCTCTGATTGACGCGGTTTTATACTTGGCACTTAAAACTCAATTATTACAATAAAGTACAACTTTTTCTAACAATATTATTTATGTCTCCTCTGCAAGGCCCTTTCTTGACCATAATGTATAGAAAAAATCATTGATCAATAAAAACTCAACTAAAACTCCAAAGACATAAAGCACAAAATTATCTAACATTCATATCTCCTCTTGTTGATTATCCACCCTATTTATTATGCATGTATAAAATATTAACTAGAGAAGTACTAACGCTTGACTAGGCTCGACGGATCTCGACGAAATGCAGACCAATCTGTCGCCAGAGTCTCTCGCGTCAGACGCCAGCAAACAGCGCAGAGGTATGTACCGCTTTGTAATGCTTTGAACCAGCCTTAGAGTAACACACTGGTGCATGGACTTGTAGAAAAGTTCTTTAAGTGATCTGCATGAAGTCCTATTCTATTATAGTGATTATATGAGTAAGTTATCTATTAGATCATAAAAATAAGGACTTATTTATAAATATTAGTATCTAAACTGATTTTTTTTTTTTAAAAGAAAAACCTTGCCCCACACTAGGATTTTCTCCTGTGTCGTGGGTGCGTTTACAAACATACAAGTTCACATACACAATGACACCCAGACCCGAAACAACACTTTGTGGATCACACAAAGTGTTGTCCCGTGCGGGAATCGAACCCGCGACACGTTGCACGGCAGCCGGTTGCCCAGCCACCGCACCAACCGTGCAGTCAAAGCACCGTACCGTATGCACATACTAAATAAAACCAAAGATTTTGTTGACATTATTTAAGTGCAATTTGTTCAATAGTTTTACTGTAAAATGAATATAATAATAAAAACCGGGTTTGCATCATCCGTATTTGTTTCCAATTTCTGCCGTGTTGTGCGCTGCGGTCGTTATCTGTCCGCCACTACTCGTAGCCAATACGGTCTCTAACTGTTTTTTTTTTCATATAAGGGCGCGTCTGGTGAATGTTCTGCGAATGTGTAGCTCGCGAGCCGCTTGCGAGCTTCTCGCATGCAGTCACAGCAATAGTTTTTTTCTCTTTAGTGAAACTCATGCAAGGCTCGTCTAAGTAATAATTTTAAATGCACGCGGGCAATTAGTAAACGGCTCTCGATTTGCACATTGGCGGAGCATTCGCCAGATGTGGACACACCCTTAGAATAAGAAATAATAATGATAACAATTTATTTATATCAGACTAGATTGTCCAGAGTGTTATAGTAATACAATTGAACTTCATGCGTCGAAATCATTAGAAACGATTTCAAAAATACCAAATTATCAAAAATCCAGTACCAGATTCTCAAAAATTTTAAAATTTTAATCAATGTTGTTTTATATCCACATGGGGTGTGCGTTACCCAGGCCAGGTGATATAGAAAATGGTCATTTGAATCTTAGGTAATTAGTAAACTAGTAAATTAGTAAAGTAGGTAGGTAATTTGTAAACTAATTAAAACACTATAAGCGCAACAAATTTAAAAATGTGCGCAACAAATACAGAAGCCCCACAACTAATTGGCCTGGGTAACTCACACCGACATGAGGTCTGTGGTCTAAGTACTAAGTGAGGACTGCGATGTCTTGAGCAAAACCTAAAAGAGTAAACTAAATAAAGGTATAGAACGTATTTGTATTTCAATATTATTTTCGAAATGATTGCAGCTCGTCTCGGCAGGGCTGCCTCAGAAACCAAAGTGACGCCTCGTGCAGCCAAAATCAGTAGGAGGATATCTGTTGACGTTGGTAAGTTTACATTTTCATGCAATCGTATTAGTGAAATTAAACCTTGGCATTGTTTGCTTCGGAGGACACGGTGGAGCATACGGTGGCGGTGTGCCCTGCGTGAGCTGAGCACCGCCGTGTCCCCAGGGATGTGATCGGCGACGGCGACCTCTCGCGCCCGGCTCTGGTTCAGACCATGATACGGAGCGAGGGGGACTGGGATGCCGTCTCCTCCTTCTACGAAGTAATCATGTTAGCTAAAGAGGAGGTGGGACGCGTGAAGGAACGAACGTCCTCACGCCCCAGCCGTCGCGAGAGATACTCTGGGTGTCGGGGATTGCGAGACGATCTCCGGCCTCCGTAAGCACAGGCCTGCGGGCGGTGAGCATGGGCGACTCGCTGCCCGATTAGAACCAGACCAACCAGACCCGAGCATACGGTGCGTCGCGTTCCGCGCGCGCCTCATGGAGCCATCAGACCACCACAAATGAGGCCCAATAGGGATGATCCCGATTCGGAGCCGTGGAGGACTCCACGGGTTGCCGGGGCTCCGGCTCGAAGTGCAGAAGTAGGAATGGGGTGGTTTTTAGTCATTAAGTGTCTGACACTCCCTCTCGCCTCACCCGGGTGAGAGAAATCATTCTATGATTTTCGCCCTCAAAAAAAAAGCATTGTTTGCTTTTGCTAGCCACACTGCGGACTGATTGAAGAATATGAGTTTCAAAAGTTGGACTGGTCTGTATAAGTCCTGTGATCTATACATTTAATAAAATCATAGGAAAGTCAAAAATGTACATTGAATATTTTTTAAAAGATTATCCGGGTCGTGATCTACAACCGATATCGAAGGCAAAAGTATAGTTTTTAAAATTTTTGTCTGTACCTTATATGTCCGGCCTAAACTCAAAAAGTACTTGCTTGTGTACTATTTTGCATGAATATTATTAACAGGCCGAGTCAACATACAAGCTACATTAATATGTGACCCGGCCTATGATTTCACGCTATCACCTATAGGGAGGAGCTGTGAATCTTCACTATTCCACACGGACGAAATCGCAGGCACAGAAAGTTTAAAATAAAATATATGCGAATATAAATATTGTTATAAAATTGACAGACAGATCGAAATATTTAAAACATCAATAGCGTCCTAACCGTCTTAATAAATTGAAACTTGATATTTTAAATTAATTAGTTATATTTTAACTTTACGATGCATCTTTTCTCAGCGGACGGTCAAGACAGTTCACCAGTGCCGATGGGGTCTGAGAGTCCAGCGCGCGGCCGTCGCAAGTCATTCAACCGCGCGTGTGAAGCACTACACACGCCTAAAGGCAGGCGGACTTCTACTGACCTTAGGGTATGTGTCCAGGCCAGATGTTGTCGAAAATGGTCATTTGATTCATATAGAGAATTACTTTTGCGGCTTCTGTAATTGTTGCGCACATTTTTAAATGTATTGCGCTTCAAAGTTTTTGAATTATTTCACAAAAACATTTCCTACTGGGGTAACGTCACCCCAGCTAGACATTTTACTTTTTAATGGAAACATTTAAATAATTACTAGCTATAAAATTAGTTGTCTAGATGAATGTTGTGCCTTATTTTGTATTTGTTCTTTCATCGGTTGCGAAGTTATTAGAGATTCTGCTGGGGTAACGTTTTTGGTTTTGCTTGATATTTGAAATGCTTAAGCGGAACCTTATCATATTTTGTACATGGCTTCATAGGAATTAGTGTAAATTTGTTCTGCAATTAAAAAACTCAAATAATACACAGCTTAGAGGTTATATTTCATTAAATAGAAACACTTCAATTGGTCCCAGCACTCTCAATAAGAGTTCTAAAGACTTACTTTAAACGTTATTTTAACTCGTCGAGTACCGTCATTATAGACACAATTATAGAACAATAGGTTGCGGTCACCGGTGACCGCTTGGTGTTTGACAGTTTCATGTAGTTACATATATAAAAATACATTTGAAGGCAGTTGCCTTCAAATGTATTTTTAGTTTCAATAGTATCCTGTAAGTATTGAACAAGTTATGATGATATTGAGTTCTTCACGAACACGGTCTTGATGCGCGCGGTGTTATTTGTATGTGCTTTTCTATTTAACGAAATAACCTTTAAGCTATGTATTATTTTGTTTATTAATTGCAGAACAAATTTGAACTAATTCCTAAAAAGCCATGTGCAAAATATTATAAGAATCCGTTTAACCATTGAAAGATCTAGCAAAACTGAAAACGTTACCCCAGCAAAATCTCAAATAACTTCGCAACCAATGAAAGAACAAATACAAAATAAGGCACAACATTTACTTCATCTAGACAACTTATTTTATAGCTAGTAATTATTTAAATATTCCCATTAGAAACAAAAAGGTATGGCTGGAATACCATTACCCCAGCAAGAAATGTTTATGTGAAATAATTAAAAAATTATAAGCGCAACAATTACAGAAACCGCACAACTAATTATCTATAAAATACAATTGACCATTTTCGACATTTGGCAGGTCAAATATCGTTACCCAGGGGTAACGCACACGATTTGATAAGATTGGTTTTTCGAAATCTGGAATTCTGGATACTATTATATTTATTTCCTTAAGAAATACTTATTTTTTTATTCATTAATTCTTACGAAGCATTTGTGAACAACTGAAGAGGAATACCTGGGCTTTTCTTAAAATTAGTGCCTACTCACATGTAGATGAAAAATGTAATTACGTAAAACGAGGTGAATATAAATTAAGAGGTCATCCACCTACTACATGCAAATATATACATAAGGATTTTCTCAATACCTTTTTACTACCTTTTTCCTATCATATTAAACCTTTGACAGTACTATATAAACTACAATTTCCACTTCAGAAAGGAGACGCGGAGAGTCCGATTGAGTCGCCGGTAGTGTCAGAGAGCGAGGCGGTGACCCCAGCGAGGCGGACGAGACGCGCCGCTTCCACCGTGTCTAATACTAGCCAAGCTAACTCCGAGACGGGGAAAAGGTAATCTTACTAATAGTACCTGGATGACTGAGCTTTGCTAGGTGTTTTTTTCCATATTTCCATTGGGAAAAAAATATAGAACAAAAAAGATGAAATAGAGAACATAAAAGTAACGATCGGACTGAGGTTTGAACCCGAATGTCCTGCGTAGAAGGCGCCGGAGTTCTCGACTTTTTGTACTAAATATGCTTTAGCGAAATTTACCTTTACATATGGTATTAATACATATGGTAAGTTTCATATGGGAGGTTTTTATTTTATAACAACACAGATAAAGTAACATTTTCTGAAAATGAAACCAAAATTCTCCATATACAAAATTTCTACAAAATCGATGGAGCCATTTCCGAGATCGATGATATTATACATATATACAAGAGTTGTTCGTTTATAGGTATTAGATAGATAAATACGAAACCTTGTAAGTGTGAATTTGAGTGTATGTTTATTACTTAACGTTAAAACGGCTGAAAATGATCAGAATGAAGGAACAGGGGCAGATTATGCTCTATAATACCACTTTTTATCCCACGGGGACCCAGGCCAGTGTAGAATAAACTTTAAATGCAACTATACTTTAAACATGTCTAATCCATTGGAATTACATTACAAGGCGCATTTAAGTGTTAACCACTTCATTTGTTTGTTTCCAGGTCGAAGAAAACTGTTCTAGATGAAAGTAAGGACACAAAAAAGAAATAGTTGGAGATCTAAGTTATTTTATATTTATAGTAAATTTAAATAAGGTTCAGTTTTGTTTTTGCATTTATAACATAATAAATCAATTACCATAAATACTATGTTTGTTTTTTATTATCCTACTTAGAATAATTTAAATACTTCATCATCAACAGCCGAAAGACGTCCACTGCTGGACAAAGGCCCTACCCTTAGTCCTCCACTTACTTGGCGTACAAGAAAGTTTATATCTATCTATCTATCTAGAATAAGCATAGTCATAAAGACAAACGTCTGTCCATTTGTCTTCTATTCGGAGTTTTGGGGTACGACCCTTTGCCTTTTCATACCAAGATTATTTATTTATTTATTTATGTACACACATTCAACACAGGACAACACATATATAAAAACAGAGTACATAGGCCCCACATATTCCAACTGGAATCTCTTCCTGTGGGCCTGTGGCAGGAAAAGATATAATAACACTGAGACACATAGTGTGTTACACAAACAATAAAAAAAATAATAATAATAACGAAGAAACCGATAGAAATAACAATAATAAACAATAAAACATACTAATACAATGCTATTATATAAAAAGAAATAAAAGAAAAAAATAACCTTTATACCTACACATATATATATATATATGTGTGTATATATATATATATATATATATATGTATATATATATATATGTAGGTATAAAGGTTATTTTTTTCTTTATATTTATATATATAAATATAAAGAATATATATTTATATATTTATATAAACAAAAAGATCTATATTTCAGGAGGAAAGATAATGTTCTCTCACTTGTCTCTTAAAGATAGAGATTGACTTGGCATCCCGAATGTTCGGCGGGAGTGAGTTCCATAGTCTCACTGCATGAACGGAGAAGGAGTAGGAGTAGAAGTTGGTATTATGGGGCACAATTTTAAGATAGGATTTAAGATGAGAACGAGTAAGGACTTCAGGAGGACGCACCAAGGAGAAACGGTCTCGGAGATAAGTAGGATAGGCTGGGTTGAATAGGACGGATTGGGAGCCACTTGAGCCTGTTACGAAATTCAGAAATATGATTAGTTCAGTCGAAGGTAAAAAAATATATATAACATTATCAAAATTATATTTTTTTATTATATAATGCTGAAGAGTTTGTTTGGACGCGCTAATCTCCAGTACAGGGTGCTTACTCTTGAAACCAATCTCAAAGTCAATTCAATCCAATAAAATCGTGTACGTTAACCAGGCCAGATGTTGTCGAAAATGGTCATTTGAATCTTATAGATAATTAGTTGTGGGCTTCTGTAATTGTTGCGCACATTTTTAAATTTGTTGCGATTATAGTTTTTGAATTTACAAAAATATTTCCTGCTGGGGTAACGTTACCCCAGCCAGACCTTCTTTTTCTAATGGGAATAGTTAAATAATTACTAGCTATAAAATTAGTTGTCTAGATGAAGCAAATGTTGTGCCTTATTTTGTATTGGTTCTTTCATCGGTTGCGATCTTATTCGAGATTATGCTGGGGTAACGTTTTTGGTTTTGCTAGATCTTTGAAATGGTTAAGCGGATTCTTATCATATTTTGTACATGGCTTCTTAGGAATTAGTTTAAATTTGTTCTGCATTTGCAGAATAAGAAACCAAAATATATTATTTTGTAGTCTTCAGAGCTCTTATTGACAGTTCTGGGACCAATGGAAGTGTTTTTCTATTTAATGAAATAACCTTTAAGCTATGTATTATTATGGTGTTTTTATTGCATAACTTTAACTCGTCGAGTACCGGTTTTGCAGACACAATTATAGAACAATAGGTTGCGGTCACCGGTGACCGCTTGGTATTTGACAGTTTAACTATTCCTATTAGAAAAAAAAAGTCTGGCTGGGGTAACGTTACCCCAGCAGGAAATGTTTTTGTGAAATAATTAAAAGACTATAAGCGCAACAATTACAGGAGCCTTAAATAACTAATTATCTATAAGATTCAAATGACCATTTTCGACAACATATGGCCTGGGTAACTGACACATAAAATCTCAATATTTATTTAATATCAAAACTATACACTCCCAATCTTCCCCAATATTTATTATCTTCTTTGTCCCAATCGTAGCTGTTAAGTAGCATTCAGATTCAGAGTGTAGAATATAAAACCGAACTCAATACCATTTAGTTCATCCACGCAATACGGATGCAATGGGCGCTAGTGTTGCAATTCAAGTGTACGATACGTCACAATATCAATGTCGAACTACCGGAATTGGATTGAAGTGTAAACCCCAGGTGCTTACTCTAGAAACCAATCTCAATTTCAATGCAAATTCATTCCAATAAAATCTCAATAAATATTCAAAACTATACAACCCCTTTACCCCTATCATAGCTGTGAAAATAGCATTCAGGGTACGGAATATAAAGCCAAACTCAATACCATTTAGTTAATTCAATATTCACGCAATAGGACGCCACGCTGGCTGGTCCAGCTCCACAGGATAACAAAAAACATTGATTTGATGCTTACTTCTAAAAAATTGTTTAAATTGTCTGCGCGTGAACGCAGCCGGTCGCTCCCGGGAGAGAGGCAGGGCGCCATTGATTTACTTCGCTATGGGCGCCGACCCAGCATCTAGCAAACTTGCATTCATATTCAATGTAAATGTGAGAGACCTGTAATTAACTTAATATTTAATTAGACTAGTAATACTACTACTTAGGTAGAATGCATTTGTGTCAGCTTGGAGTTGTCATGCTCACTCAAAGATTTCATTGGCGGTGCACGTGCATTGGATCGCTCGATTCCCTACAACATGGTTGAGTTAAGCGGTGTTGAGGTACGTGTCATGTTCGTGAACGGGCGCCGTCAACTATTATAGGGCTTGGTCAGCTCTAAGCTGCATTATTTATTGTCGTTGGTTATTTTCGTTTTCTGGCACATTCGAATCAATAAAACTATGTAATTAGAGAATTTGTATTGTGAACCTGATTGGAAAAGGATAACATACGGAGTTTCTTGCTCGTTCTTCTCCAAAGGACTCTACACCTTAATTAGCAAATAGTTTCACTTTTAATATTTTTTTACTAAAAACTACCACAAAGTTTTATTCGACGGTTCATTAATCTGCCGTCACCACTATAGTTGCAAAACTTCTGAAAAATTCTGAATAATTCCGGAATACTTCTGAGAAAGTTTCTTTAAATCAGAATTATTCAAAATGACTGTTTTACTTACACATCAAATTATATCTGAAAAAATAAATTAACGAAAAGTTAAAATTTAAAAAGATTTTAAAATACAGATTTATTTAACCCACTAGAAGTCACTGTACTCGATTGAGTAGGTACAGCCTTATCCCGAAGTGTAAATTACAGATCTTGTAAATTTTAAGTAATTTACCTTATTATTTTTTTACTTATTATTTTACTTCGTTACGCTGTACTCAATCGAGCACTTTTAATAGGTTAATACAATTTTCCCGATTTTTTTCTGACAATTGAAATATTCCCAAAGTTTCAGAATATTTTGGAATGCTTCCGAAATATTCGACAGGAATGATTCGGAATTTTTCCCGCCAGCATCTATAGTCACCACTCGATACTGGCAGTATTTTATTTTAAAATATAAGTATTTAGGCGACAAGATTGTTAAGGGGACTCGGTTACCAAAGATAAAATAAATTGTTGACGTTCAAAGGCTTCCTCGTCTAATCGAAATAAATTATTTTGACTTTTAATACGGATGCAATGGGCGTTAGTGTTGCAATTCAAGAGTACGAAATGTCACAATATCAATGTCTAACGATCGGAATTGGATTGAAGAGTAAATAAACCTCCTGGTCTGAATTCACTCGTCGAGTACCGGTTTTGTAGACACAATTATAGAACAATAGGTTGCGGTCACCGGTGACCGCTTGGTGTTTGACAGTATAATTCTTTCTGTTGGATAGTCCATTTCGAGAAAGGTGAGACTACGGTCATAGGAGCCGAGCAGAACGGGTAAAACCTCGCGGAAGTAGGTAGTTAGGTATACTTATTATGGTAATGGAATTCAATAAAAACACAGGCAATAGTATTTTAAAATATATTTATTTAATAATACACAATCAGTCAAGTTACTCGTGATCACATTGAAACTTTATGCGCTTACGAAAATAAAACTGAAAATTATTGATTCAATCGATACATACCCATCATGTAAATCGATTTATTAAGTTTACGTAAAATAATTTAGTATTTTCTACATAACGACTTACAGTATAGTTAGCGTATAAATAAGCGGGTAATGTAAGTACACGGTAACCTTTTTCTGAAGAAGTACAAGTATTGAACATGATCATCATCAGCATCTTACTAGCTTTTCTATAGGGTGAAGATGATTTAATAACATAATTATAACATCACGCCTTGTATCCCCGAAGAGGTAGGCAGCGGTGCACATTACGCTACTTAAATGCCATTGTAGAACATAACACCCACTTTTCACTATTTATGTTATGCGTCTCATGTAACAGGGGGTGAGCTTATTGCCATATACCGGACACAATTTCAGACTCCATGCTAGTACTGAGACTTTTAAAAACCCAGTAATACTTATCCAGACCCAAGAATTGAACCCGAAACCTCTGGTCCAGCAGTCGCACTTGCGATCACTCGGCCAACGAGGCAGTCTAATAGGCAGCATAATAATTTACATTGACTAAAAAATCTCATGAAGTTAAGCTCAGTGTTTATAAAATCTTTTTATCCCAGTTGAAACACTGCTATGTAATCATTACGAAAAACATACAATAATATAACAATAAATTAATTATTATGTTTATCGGCTTACTCACGTAATTATTTGACGAAGAACTCGACTAGTTTCAAGCAATGCTTTTTTTTAAGGGGGAATAAATAATAAATCGAATGACTTCTGTCGCCTGGGTGAGGTGATAGGGAGTGATTCGATAAAGGCCAGTAGCAGCGCGACAGACGCCGCGTCGCGGGTCGCGGAATGCTGCTCATGAAATCTCTAGCATGGCTTGAAACTAGTCGAATTCCTCGTCAAATAATTACATGAGTAAGCCGAGGAACATAATAATTAATTTAGTATATCTCATATAAATATAACAATAGACTGATTTCTAAGGGCGTCGATATCTAATACGTAAAAATGTTTTACGAATACTTTATTAAAATAAATTAATAACTTAGACAAGTTATATCACATTGAACTAGTGCGTAGTTTAAGGTTATCCAAGTTATATACAGCTACTTTATTCATATATTCGTGTGTAACATCAGTATTATATACTGCTACAAAATGCCATGTGTTTAATTCGAGATAAATAGAATTTATTCTGGTTTCCGTTTCGATACAAATATTAAGAAAGTATTTTAATGTTATTTGAGTCTCTCAAACTACTAAGCCAGTGTGTTTTCGAACAAAAATCTATTTATATCGAATCTATTATGAATAGTTTCATAACTTACTGTAAATTTAATTGTAATTTCCCACCATCAAACATCGAAAATTTGTAATCTAATATGGCAATAGCAATAATACTCAAAAATTTCGAAAACGATTCCAATCCGTCTTTATATCTTGACTTATAAGGAATTCATATCAAGAATATAAATAGTAAAACGTATCAACAAATAAATGCATTATTCGATCACGCATATAAAAAACCAAGTTAGAAAGAGATCTCTTTACCTCTCATCTTTATCAAAACTTTTTAGAGATCTTAAGTGATGTATTAAATTCGGATCCTGAGGTAAAGACTTAGGTAACGCTATTTCATTCATATCAACACTCTTTAGGATTTCCTGCGATTCTTTGCTAACGGCCATGGCATTGCAAATCGCTCTATCTTCTGGCTTCAAAGAAACAGTTTTCGTACAATCTACTACTTCTCTCTTAGGCCTTACTAATGCTGGATTTCCATTCACTTGATCCTTTGGTGCGTTAGAATTGACGCCATTGCTTTGAGCCGGTATTAATTTTATGTTATCAATTTCAGCCAATGGTTTTTTATCTATCTTAATTTTATTATGACCTAGACCATTAACTATAGGAGGAGGCACGTTTTGAACAATTTGTTTTTCTGCTTTACCCTGTGTGTCTTCGCCTTGCTTATACGACTGTGGTTCGTCTGGAGAATGTGAATGTTTAACTTCTGCTTCAGGAATTTGAGCCTTGTTATCAATTATTTTGTTTGATATTTGTGCATTCTTCGCTTCATTGATCTCTCGTTTAACTTCTTGATTTACTGGTGCAACGTTATTTTGTAAAGGAGCTCCGTTATTTTGAACAATATTATTAACTTGTGGCAATGCATTAGGTACAGCAATACGTTGTTCTACTTTGCCATTTACTAAAGGAGGTATAGCATTTAAAACTGGTGGATTTGCAGGTGCTTGCGGTTGGTTTTGGCTTGGTTCTTTATTTTGTGCAGGATTCACTTGACCGTTAACCTGTGCAGGATTGTTACCAACTGCTTGTGCAGCTTGTGCTGGCAGATTGTTTGCAACTACCTGTGCAGGTTTATTTTCTACAACCTGTGCAGGTTGTTCAGGCTTCTCCTTAATCTCTTGTATAGCCTCTATAGTTTCCACAGCCTTCTTAGCTATCTCATGCACTGCGTCATTAGTCATTTTCTCCAATTGTTCAACTTTAACATCATCTTTGACTTGATCAGGCTTCTCTGTGACTCCACCGATGCTTTTGATAGCTATATCTGCGATCTGTTTAATACTTTCTACAGCTATTTTCTTAGCTTTAGCTTCGTCAGCTTCGTTCTTATTCTGCTGTAATTCCTTCTTAGTCTTCAATATTTCGTCTAAAATCTCTTTTTGTTCTTTAATTAGTTCTTTCTGTTCTTCACCGTGTTGTTTGATAGTTTCTATGAGTTTTTGTTGTTTCATTATGTCTATTTTGTCTTCGTTTGATTGTGTTTTAACTTCCTTAGCTTTTGCTTCTCCATTGCTTGCACCATTGGCTTGTTCTAGTTTATTTTTCAGATTTCTTGGATGTGTTTCTGATACTTTGTCTGCATTTTCTTTAGGCTCGGGTAATGGCGGTGGCTTGTTCTCTTCTGTTTTCATAACATTGTTTGCGTGAATTATTTTCTCGTTAGATTGAGATTCCGGTGGGATGGGGTTCGGTGGTTGTACTTCTGAATCTTTTCTTACTTCTTTTTCTAGTGCTATGTTATTTTGAACTTCATTTTGTAAATCATTTTGCGGCTGATTTAGATACATATCTGAAAACAAATAAGATTATACTTTATTTGATGGTAATATACAGCAACGTTTGAATAATTTAATTTTAGTTATCTCAGTAGTAGCACGGAGTCTGGAATTATGCCCGGTATATGGCAATAGGCTCACCCTATTACCCGGAACTCATAACATCAATAGTGAAAAGTTGGTGTTACATTGTACAGTGGCATTAAGTGCCGTAATGTGCACCTCTTATCCCTTCGGGGAAAAAGGCGTGATGTTATGACGATGAAAACGGTGACCTTCTTCAACCCAAGCCTTAACCTTATCTCTCTTTCTCGCCTTTTCACTCTCTATCTCCCCCTTATTTCCCTCCCTTTTCATACAAGTATTATAATACCGCACCTTCTTTGACCCTGCTCTCGAAGAAGTCTTCGACGATCTTGTCGATCCTCTCCTGCGTGTATTTGTCGTCATATCGCTCGATGCTCGTCTCTGCTGCTTGCAGGTTGGCGTATGTTCCTAGTACCATTATCACTAGACCTAGGACTAGGACGCCCTGGAACATAGGAAAATAGGTATTAAATAGAGTAACACCAATAATAATGGAAGGAAACCGAAGTAGGCTATTTGTTTGCGTGCGCCATCAAACCACCACAGAAGGGGCCCAATAGGGCTGATGCCGATTCGGAGCCGCGGAGAACTTAACAGGTTACCGGGGCTCCGGCTCGAAGTGCAGGAGAAAGAACGAGGTGGTTTTAGTCAGTAAGAGTCTGATCCACTCCCTCCTGCCTCACCTATATGTTTACCTACTTCTATATGTTTGCCTACTTCGGTTTCGTTACAGTATTTATGGTATGCTGTTGACAAATCAAGTCAGTCACTCACCTTAGCCAAAACCCTTTCATTAGTATTCTTAAAGGTCACATTGACGAAGCAAGCAGCAGGGAACACGACACATATGAGGACTCCTATAGTGGACCCGACCAGGCCCAGTACTAGCTCAATGTTTGGGATCAACAAGCTGATGAATAGAGCCACGCCTATGATGCCGACGGTGATGCAGCGGAACGTCGATTCAGGGATCGAGTGGTTGATTATGTGGTCGTGGTGGGAGGAGTGCACCTGGAAAGGGAGAAAGAGCATTATTTTATTTGTTTTAAAGATGTTTACAAATGTAATTGCCTCGCTAGCCGAGTGGTCGCAAGTGCGACCGCCGGGCAGGGAATCTCGGGTTTGATTCCCGGGTCGGGCAAAGTATTACGGGATTTTTAAAAAATTCTCAGTACATAGTAGCACGGAGTCTGGAATTGTGTCCGGTATATGGCAATAGGCTCACCCCCTACTAGTTTCCGTGTCTCGACTAGTCGAGTCATTGATTTATTACTATATTCATAGTATTACACAATTACTATTACCTTTTTGTATAAGAAAGAGTATAAACTGGCTCTGCATGGGAAGATGATGAGCGGGAAACTGAATGCGAGCGACATGACGAACCCGAGCTTGATGACGTCACTCGCCATTGTGGGACTCAGGCTCATTAGGATGTTGCCTAGAAGATACAGACACATATACCTCTATATAAATTATGATACATATTGCGGACATATTATATTTGTTTTCCCTTTCTTTATTTGCATACTTTTTCTGCATCAGGCCCTTGACCCAACCATCTAACGCTAACCTACACAGGTGTTGGTCGAAGCTTTTGATAGATAGATACGACTATCGGCACAATGAGCGCTGAATTCACATTTCACATGTCGACAATTTTTCATGATCTAAATCAAGATATTAAAGATATTTTATTTAACTATTTACTACAGGCCGCATATTATCCTGGTTGAGATTCCCGGGTTAAATGACGAAGTTAATAATTTGTATTTCAAGTTGACTGTTCCTTCGTTGTTTATCCGATATCTATAGTAAACGGTAATCGAAGACTCTCATGTTTCCTTCTCGATTCTTGAAGAATATACACCGTGAAATCTATATCGTTTACTTCCCGAAGTAAAATGGCTGAGCTCCAGCCTTTTGCGCTGCTAAGCACCATGGGGTTTTTGTGTGGACCTGCATTCAAAGTCAAAGTCAAAATAATTTATTTCAATTAGACCAGGAAGGCACTTTTGAACGTCAACAACAAAAAAATTTAGAAGTGAAGCTAGTTGCTCATTCCAAATTCGAAAATTCGAAAATTCTTGTTGTGTGTCGTGGCGTGAAATTTGCTTTCTTCTTTCTTGGTAATACAATAGATTTCCAAAAAAAAAAAATTTAAAACAAAAAATAATTGGTGAACCATTGGAGAAACCAAACCTCGAAAGTGCATACGAACTCATAGTAAATTATCAAAACATCACGCCATGTAATTCTGGAAGAGGTATTTCTCGTCGGGTGGCACGTGCGATGCGAATATTGCCTATAAATTTACGTCTAGTGTGTCATGTGAAAAATGACATCATTTTTGTTTTTGTTTTTACTTTATACTTTGTTTTGCCGCAAGACGATAACAAAATAGATTTCACAATGTAAAGATAATCTATCCTCTAATGAAGACACCTATATAAATAAAAACAGAAGTACACAGTCTTTTTGTTAAGCATTTAATGTAATCAATCATTGATGTTTCTAATATAATAAAGATACTTCTTAAGAACTAATTAAATTGTAATATTTATCATATGTTTAACATTCAATATCTCGACTTATGAGACAGTCAACATAATTCTTTAAGTCTTAGGTAAATGACTAACAAATTAAGTATGTATTGAGTATGTATTGCATGCGTTATTAGAGGTATATTTATCAATCCGGACAACTAATACTTACATTAACGATAACACATATCAATTACTTACCCACTTGTAAACTAAATTCTATCAACATTGGACATCTAATCAAAATGTATGTTTTACATTCTTTCTTGCAAGGATATAAGCAACTATCGTTTAAGTAATTTGTGTAACCTTGGTCCAAAAACAGGAACTGTAATAACACAGACCAATCTATATCTATATCTTATACTATTACTGGCGGACCCAACAGACGTTGTCCTGCATATCCACTGGAATGTTAAACAAAAAATCATTCAAATTAGTTCAGCCGTTTAGGATACATAATTTAAAAAACTGACTGCAGCGCCATCTGCCGGGCTGATTTGTGAATCTAAACCATTCCCAGATCCCCTTGAACACACATAAAAAAAATTCATCAAAATCGGTCCAGTCGTTTGAGAGAAGTTCAGTGACATACACACTCACAGAAGAATGGGGTAGACGACTAATTTTTATTTTAATGTCCGTCTGGTAGATTATTTAAAAACATTAGACACATATTTTTTATTTTCTTACGGAAACGAATAGTTTCGAAGATATATTGATTTGAAATGTCGCGTGACGTCACTTCTCAGTACATTTTATACTAAGAAATGACGTTTTAGCCCCCACTCCTAAACTTTGATTCGTTTTATCTAAGTATTGTTTTATTATACAACAAAATAAAAAATACGTGTCTAATATTTTTTATTACCTAAGTTACGGACTAATTATATTTTTAATTTTCATACCCTGTCATCATCCCCAATATCCCCGAAGGGGTAGGCAGAGGTGCACATTATACCACTGTACAATGTAACACCCACTTTTCACTATCTATGTTATGAGTCCCACGTAATAGGGAAGAATTATATATATAAAGATATACTATTATATAAAGCGGAAGAGTTTGTTATTAGTTTGAACGCGCTAATCTCCGTAACTACAAGTCTCATTTGAATAAATCTTCTTGTGTTGGATAGAGCATTTATCGAGGATGGCTATAGACTATAAAACATCACGCTACGAACAATAGGAGCTAAGCAGAGCGTGTGAAACCGCGCGGAAGTAGATAGTTAATATATAAAGCCTAAGAATTGGTGTTTTGTTTCAACTTATCTCCAAGACCAATGGTTCGATTTGAATAACTCTTTTTGTGTTAGATAGTCCATTTATCAAGGAAAGTTATAAGGAAAAAACATCGCGCTAGAATTTGTTTGTTTAACCGCAATCGGGGTAATTGGGCCGCCTTTAGTAACCTCACTCACACGACGAAACACAATGCCGAGCCAGCCCATTCGTGCCGAAGCATGGCTATCCCATACTTATAAATAATGAATAAACTCACCGGATATTTCACGTGATGCAAAAGCCACGTATCCGAAGACTCCCAACGTAAAGTAGACCGCGGTACAAATGTTGATTGCGTTCTTAGTGACTATGTTCATTTTCTCCAGAGACAGGCTCGGCAGGGACTCGAATATCTCGAACAGTTGTCTGTAAAGTAACGTTAACATCCTTACTAATATTATATGAGCTTGTTTGTTTGTTCTGCTTTCACGCCGTAACTACTAAACCGATTGCTTTGATTTTTTGCAGACGTAAAGTTAGAAGTCCACGTTAAATAATAGGGTACTTTTTATCCCGGAAAAAATTGATATTCCCGAGGGAAAAATAAAAGTATTGGTATAGATGGCGCTGTGTATTTTGGTATATGTCGCATAGGCTATTTTTTACCGACTTCAAAAAAAGGAGGAGGTACTATGTTCGGCTGATTGTTTTTTTTTTTTGTTTGTTCGCGCAGTACTCCGCCATTTGTGAACTGATTTCCAAAATTCTTGTTTTGTTAGAAAGGGTATACTCTCGAGATGGTCCCATTTCCATGAGGTCCGGATCTGATGATGGGATCCTAGGGAAACCGAGGGGAACTTTCGAAAATTCTATGGGCGAGTAATGCGTCTATTATGTTTTTCAATTAGGATTTTAAACACTACAATTTGATAAGGGTCTGGAGTCGACCTGATGATGGAGCTGACAGACAGTCGAGGGAACTCCTCAGCGGTTTATATTAACTACCTTGTGTTTGGGCTTGATTAATTTGTATTGATGAGAACTACACCCAGATAGAGTGGAACTGCCATTAAGGGTCTGATGATGAAGAATTGTAATTGTTAAGTCCTCAACGGTATACTGTAACTACCTTGTGTTTGGGCTTGAATAATTTGTATTGATTAGAACTTTGCACCTATATAGATTATAAGTAACAAAACGGGTATATGTAGCTTTACACTGAAAATGATAAAATAATAAAATAAAAACTGCGTTTAAAAAACCGACTTCAAAAAACCAAAAACTCATAACAAACAAAAAGTCAAAACTAAAAAGCAAAAGATAACTATTATTAGTACTGATAGGTTACCCATACACTGATAGGTTAGAAGTCGGTGCCATAAGCTCATATCATAATGATATAACTTAATGTCCACAAAATTGTGAATTAGATACCTATTAAGGTTTTAATGAATAATTTTGTATGGAACTTATGGCACCGACTTCTTACCTATCAGTGGGTGGGTATCCTATCAGTACTAATAATAGTTATTTTTTGCTTTTTAGTTTTGACTTTTTGTTTGTTATGAGTTTTTGGTTTTATGATTATCCTTTTGTGACGCGAGGGAAGCCGCGGGTAAAAGCTAGTATTTTATATTTTAAGTACAGTTAAGTCATGGTGGCTAGGAGGCTTAAGACGCCCATCCCTCATGCATGAGAGTGCTGATTCAAAACCTACCAACGGCAAGTACCAATGTGACTTTTTCAGAGTTATAGGTATGTACTTTCTAAGATTATCCAGACACCACTGACAAACGGTGAAGGAAAACATCGCGAGAAAACGTGGGCTTATAATTTCTAATTATAAATTTGGAATCGCCAACCGCATTGAGCAAGCATAGTAATGTTCAAACCTTCTCCGTATAAGAAGACGCTTATTACTTATTGTTTGTTTTATATTTTTCTACCAAGTTTGCAATTTGTAATTTAAGGACTTTTCTATTTTGTTTTGTTTTTTTATTTTTTATTTTTATAATTATTTGAAATGTATAACGCCTTGGTTTTATGACTGTAATGTTATACTATTTAATTGAATAAATAAATAAAAAATAAATAGGCTGTCGATGTGAAGGATATAATTGAATCTATCAGTTTATTTAAAGCTACTCTTTAGTACAAGGAGTATTGATACCTATATTTAATTTGTTATCAGTCGTTATCTAGCAATATACAATGAACTGACAATATCTTTATAATAATCTGACGTTTTAATTAGTTTAGATTATATTGTATAACATCTGCACAAGTATCTAAGCGGTAATTTAAACAAATAATATCCATGATGTCACTAATAGTTCCTTGATGAACATGATATAATATTAAGCTAAGTATACATATATGTACTTACGGGACAGTCTCAAGACATGTATCGGTGACATGTCAAGCGGAACCTGCCGATTTTTGTTATACAGGGTGGAATTTTGTTATGCCACCTGAAGGGGAAGTACTCTTAATACTTTAGATAGAAAATTTTACTCAAAGAAAACATTCCCTTATTTTTGAAAAGAAACAAAACTGCATTCAAAGATTTTTAAAAATTAGCTTGCCTCACAATGTAATCGAACTGACTCAAATCTGTGAAAGTTGCACCCTGTACATTTATTGCATCGTGTGCGGCAAGCGAATTTTATTCAAATTTAAATCTTAAGTATTTTTTTAAGGGGGGAAAATCATCAAACGACTGCTCCCGCCTGGGTGAGGCAGGAGGGAGTGTCAGACTCTTACTGACTAAAAACCACCCCGTTCCTTCTCCTGCACGTCGAGCCCGATCCCCGGTTACCAGTTAGGTTCTCCGCGACTATCTTAAGTATTAAGAGGAGTTCCCCTTCAGGCGGCATTACAAAACTCCACCCTGCATATTTGATGGGCCGACGTTTGACCACTATCTCGCCTGGTGGTAAGCGGTGATGCGGTCTACGATGTAGCACGTCGTCCCATAAGCAACCTATTCACTCGGGCCTTGAAGATACCCAGGCTTCAGGAAATACAGACTTTGGCAAAGAATTCCACTCCTTAGCAATACGCACAAGGAAGCTTGATGCGAAGCGCTTCGTGCGTATGGGTGGGACATCTACCATGAATCAATGATGTATTGGTGGCGGCGATTTCCCCAGCGACGTTGATGTTGCCAGACATGTCGACCAAAGTCCGACAACGGCGCTCTACTTCACCCAACGTCGCTGGCGACACGTGTCGCAGGACTTGATTTGTTCCCTAGTGTATCCTTGGTTTTATTGTTATTAGAATCATGATATCCATGATTGTTTCATCTCGGTAAGGTGTCTCAGATTGTCTTACCGGGTAAGGTAGACCTTGGAAAGTCTTGGGATGTTCAGTTTACCATAAAGTGTTTTGAAGTGTACTCGGTATACATTGCAATAAGTTCATTGAATTTGTAACATACCTACCTACCCGAATAAACCCGAGATTCCATTGCTAGGCAGTAACGCTGGCCGCCACTAGACCAGCAAGACATAAATAAAAAAGATTTCGACTTTGACTTCATAAACTTAGAGCCGATTTTTCCAACGTCAGATAATTTTTTTTCAAATGAATAACTTGGAACATTTGACAATTCTTCCATACTAAAAACGGTGAATTTTATTCTACAGTTAAGAACGATGACTGAAAAATTGGTCCTTAAGATGTTATTTTAATACTTACGTTTGACAAAAGAGCGCCATAGAGAATATAGGTACACATTGCAACAGGCCAGCCGGTCGCCACATCTCTACGCGTGACGCCCAGTCGCTCGACATCATAACGAAACCAGCCTCAAATATTACCTGGAACATATTGAAAGCTATTATCGTATAAAAGGCAATTTAGTTACCTTTAAAATGAGAGCATTTTGTTGTAAAACGAATAATTTTTTAAAGATCTCTCTCAAGTGTAGAATACACACTCACACTTTTTGTGTGTGTATAAAAAAACAACAATCTGTGGATTGGCAACACATCAAGCATGCAGTCAAATGCCCTCGATATTTTTAAATAATAATTTTAATTATTATGTTTTCGACTTCCTCACGTAACTTTTTGACGAGAAACTCCACTTGTTTCAAGTCATGCTAGAGGCTCATATTCATGAGCAACATTACGCTGATTACGCAGCGCAAGATAACAACTAGTCGAGTACCTCGTCAAACAGTATGTCTCACGAAAGTTATAATATAAACATAATATATTTACACAGTTGATTAGCGTATCCACTTGTACTAAAAAGATGTTATGCAAACATTATATTATTAATAATAGATTGGCTATAGTTATGATATTTAAACAAGATGTCTGTTATAAAACAAGATTATATAATACTAGCTTTTACCCGCGGCTTCGCTCGCGTCACAAAAGGATAAAAAGTAGCCTATGTGACATATATCAATACACACAGCGCGATCTATATCAATAATTTCGTTTTCCTCGAGAATATCAATTTTTTCCGAGATAAAAAGTACCCTATTATTTAATCCAGACTTCTAACTTTACGTCTGCAAAAATTCAAAGCAATCGGTTTAGTAGTTACGGCGTGAAAGCGGAACAAACTAACAAACAAACTCACTTTCCGATTTATAATATTATAGTAAGGACTATTCAAGCTACTATTAAGTTATTGACTCAGTAACTAGTAAATAGGAGGTATTAGACAAATCACTTTTCTTCCAAATTCAAATCCTTTATTGTGTTCTTTTGTAATCTATTTTTTTTTTTTAGTTGGACCACAAACACAATCTATTTATGATTGCTTATGATCTGTGGGGCGGTTATTATAGTAGCTATTTAAAAAACTTTCTCATGAACTAGCTATACCCTCTAGCTATTCTCATGAACTATAGTATATATAAGTGTGGGAGAGCCATGCTTCGACACGAATGGCACGAATTACTCTCCCCTTCCCCAACCTCCCCAATTCCTGAATCCCCAACGATCCTAAAACTCCTAATCCCCAAAAGGCCGGTAACGCACTTGTAACGCCTCTGGTGTTCCAGGTGTCCATGGGCGACGCCGATTGCTTACCATCAGGTGATCCGTCTGCTCGTTTACCGGCTCATGTCATACAAAAAAAAAAAATACCCGCAACTATGTCTGCATTAAAAAAAAACAAAATTAGCCTACATCACTTCTTAGTACATCAGCAACTAGCCAATAAAAGTCCCGTTAAAATCGGTCCAGCTATTTCAGAGATTAGCCAGTACAAACAGACGTCCAAAAATTTAAAAATGTGTCATTTTGGTATAATGTAGGTATCGTATGTATTTTCATATGCATGTAGTAAAAGCGGTTATTTCAATATTCCTATACAGACACTCGTATTTTACTTATCTGTATAAAATAAATACAGTAACAGTAAGTTCGCCTTTATCTACCTTTTTAGGATATAACAAGAGTTACGTGTACTATTGCATTCCACCATCGATTACATAAACTAAACCACACACGACTTAGGTATTGATATCAATAAGCGTCAATAATTCATTGGAGAAGGTCGTATCGTAACTAAGATATGACGTAACCCAATTACAACTTTAGTACCTTGGTATATTGTCGACTTTCCCCAATCTCCCCTAATTAAATTC
This sequence comes from Spodoptera picta, assembly GCA_038387885.1. NCBI lineage: Eukaryota > Metazoa > Arthropoda > Insecta > Lepidoptera > Noctuidae > Spodoptera > Spodoptera picta. The sequence continues at coordinate 101,527 of JAZHFQ010000679.1, forward strand.
TGACGCTCGTTTTTGATTAAAACCGCAGAAATAACATTCCGGGTTTTAATCAGCGAAGGAACAGATAAACAGGCATGTTTATGTTATACTGACTGCCTCGTTGGACGAGTGGTCGCAAGTGCGACTGCTGGACATGAGGTCTCGGGTACCTACGATTAACATCGAGCAAAGTATAACTGGGTTTTAAAAAAATATATGTGGCAATAAGCTCACCCCCTATTACATGGTGCTCATAACATAAATAGTGAAAAGGGGTTATTACATTGTACAGTGGCATTAAGTGCCGTAATATGCACCTCTGCGGCCTCTGCCTACCCTTTCAGGGATAAAAGCTGTTATGTTATTTTATGTTATGTGTTGTATATTAAACTAGCTTTTATCTTCGATTTTGCTCACGTGAATTTCTTTCACGCGGTTTTGCGCATGTGCCGTCGTACGTAATAACATCTATACTATACTAATCTAGAGGTATAATAATATTATAAAGATGAAGAGTTTATTGATTGTTTGAACGCGCTAATTTCCGAAACTATTGATTCGAATTGAATAATTCGTTTTGTGTTGGATAGTCCATTTATCGAGGAAGGCTATAGGCTATAAAACATCTCGCTACGACTAATAGGAGCCGAGTAGAGCGGGTGAAACCGCGCGCAAGTAGCTAGTAATATATATGCAACATTTCAAAAATCGATGAGATTCCGAACTTGAGGTTTAGTAAACAAAAATTCGCATTAGAGCAAAAAGTCCTTAGGTATTTGCAATTAAAACATCTATTTATTTAACATTTTCAATAACTCGCGCGATATTATTATCTATATACCTACTTAGACATTTAAATGCCTAATTTTTAACAAAATTTTATTGTAACGAAAATACCGGGTTGGTGTTATCAGTCTAAAATAGGTACTTCATACATAGCATTTGAATTCCATATTACTTAGTTGATAACTTCAAATACAAATATCCGTTAGGTAGGTACTGTATATGTAACTAACTAATTTTCTTTCTAAATTAAATTTAATGCAGGGCTGTCCAAACTATATACCCTCGCGGGCTAATTAAATTTCTTACAAAAGCTAGGAGGGCCAGATAAATATCTTCAGTTGTGTAATGCCGTTTAACATTGTATTCTTTTAGTATTACTGGGTTTTTTTAATTCTCAGTTGTAGCACGGAGTCTGGAATTGTGCCCAGTATATGGCAATGGGCTCACCCCCTATTACATGGGACTCATAACATAAATAGTGAAAAGTGGGTGTTACATGATACGTGGCATTAAGTGCGGTAATGTGCAATACCCCTTCTGGGATAAAAGACGTGATGTTATGTTATGTGTTTAATCTACAAATAGGTTTTATAGCTGTTCATGAGCGATATACAGAGTAGCAGCCAGTCACCCAACCACTGCCGCTGAACAAAATGTACAATCAAAACTAGTCTTTAATGACTTCACTTACCTTCATAACAAGACAGAAGTAGAATGCAATGGTGGCAGCACTGACATTGCTCAGGCTGTCCACATTTCTTAGTAGCCCCAGTGGAAGAACACATACCAGTGACACAATCACCATTATTGATGTTCTGTAAGAACATACATTAATTAACACACACACAACTTAAATATTATTTACATATTATTGTAAGTTTTACTAGTTTCTATCATTTCTTTAAGAATTGAATATAGTGGGACTTTATTCGTTCTAGGGAATAGGGTAGATGACAAATTTTTATTTTAATATCCATCTGGTGGATTATTTACATCAGATCATACAGATATGCCTAGATATGTGTCGCGAAGAACCTAACGGGTAACCGGGGCTCCGGCTCGACGTGCAGGAGAAAAATCGGGGTGGTCTTTAGTCAGTAAGAGTGACACTCCCTCCCGCCTCACCCAGGCGGGAGAAGTCATTCGATGATTTTCCCCCCTTAAAATAAATGCCTAGATATGTATATACATATCTCATCATCATACATACCTCATCTTCTGTGCTAATATTAAGAATTTTCATTTAGTTTCGGTTCAGTAGTTGCATAAAGTTAGGTTCAAACAATAATTTGTAATAACTTTACATCTAATTAAATGACAAATGAATACCTATCTCCAAAGTATATTATATGGTTACAACAATAGTTCGCTTTGGCTTGTAAAACAATAACAAACTTATGTAAAGAGTACTCCTTTGTTGCTTATTTATTATATTAGATATGTACACTTACTGTTATTTTGCATTCAAACACCTATTAATATTTTATTGACGACATTTGTAAATAAACCTCTTTTATATTTAAAAGAAACAATACATAATGCATGTACATGCAGGGTTAGCCGTTGAACAATTTCAAACCTTAATGGCTTTATATAAGGTTGAATATTGATCAACAGCTTGCATAAATGTTCTTAAATACAGATAAAATATTACCTTAGTATGTCACTTTGGTTTATGTTGAACATTTTAGCTACAATCTGTGGTCCTAGGTCACCAACGACAACAAAGTAAGCTATGCATGTTCCCATTAGAAAACCAATGATTCCAACTTCAACTGCAATTTTTCCCGCTTGTCCGAATACATGAAAAGCTATAGAATAAAAAAACATCATTTATGAGTTCAAATTTAACTTTTGATTGTATTTACAAATATCTGTTGAATGTGAAATGAAACTTTGAGTGTTAAAAATTATTTTATAAATATTTTGGCCCAAAAACAAAAGGTATATACAATATGACTTGTGATACTTTACTTTTCTGAATGATTTAAAGAAATTATTTCTTTAACATAAATGAATAAATTAACATAAGTGAAAAATATCTCAGTAGTAGCACGGAGTCTGGAAATGTACCCGGTATATGGCAATAGGCTCACCCCCTATTACATGGGACTCATAACATAAATAGTAGTGTCCGACCGAAATTTCGGTTTCGGTTTCGGTTTCGGCCGAGTTTCGGCCAAAAATCAAGATTCGGCGGCAGTTTCGGTTTCGGCCAAAATCGGCCGAAACTTTTGCCGAAACCGAAACTGATGTCGCAAGTTCACACACGTTCACGCTCGCATAACTCTGTTTCCCGCGGCACTGTACGATTGTCATTATTTGACAAATAAAATGTCACCGCCAACCTGTATAAAACTTTTTACTCAGGCTATACAAAAAAAAAATTAACTTAGTCTAAAATGCACCAAATTTCAGTATCTTAAGAAATTTTATACTTGACTACGTAAGTTTCGGTTTCGGTTTCGGCCGAAACTGAAGCCACGGCCGAACATTCGGTTTCGGCCGGAAAACCAGTTTCGGTCGGACACTAATAAATAGTGAAAAGTGAGTGTCACTTCTGTGTGCACCTCTGCCTACCCCTTCGGGGATAAAAGGCGTGATGTTATGTTATGTTATTTCTTTAACACTTACCTAAAAACTCAAAATTTCTTCTCCTTGCAAGTAGAGCAGATTTTAAAAGGAAATAACAGCATAATCTTGAGATTAGTCCCATAAACACAAGAATTAGAGTAGCCAATATCACACCACACTGAAAAAAAAAAACATCATACCATCATAGACAAAAAAGATCAGAAAACATGTGCTACTGGCCAGTTTTTTCAGAGTGAAAAAAAAAATATCATACCATCATAGACAAAAAAATCAGAAATCATGTGCTACTGGCCAGTTTTTTCAGAATGAAAAAAAAATAATAAGGAGTTTTGTCATGTAAATAATGAATTCTTATTAGACAAAATCATAAAAATGCATGTCAAGGAATCTTGTCTCTAACAAAACTCAGAATAAAATGCTGAATAGTTTCTTTAGGCCTAAAAGTAAATTTGATTTATATTAATTAGTTTATTTTACTTCCTATTAACCCGTGGAATGCCGGAACGTAGATCTACGCGAGACACAATGTGTTTTCTATTGTGTCTCTTAGACCGGCACTCAAGAGGTTAAGCTTACAAGGCGGTAATCAAGCCTTGAATGGAATTTCTCACTTTTCTAATTGGTTGGACTAATAACAAAAAAACTATTGTTTCACAATCAAAGGTCATAGGTAAGTATGTGAAAAATGGGTGTATTGAACACTGCTGCATAAAACATGTTGTAATAGATAATTATTATGAAATAATATACAGTTAGAAAATTATTATGAAATACAGACCTCAAACTTGAATTATTATTCTAATCAAGGATATGTAATAGTCTGTATGGTTAAGTACTTAGTAAAAAAAAGTAAAGGGATCATAAAGTTTTTTATTCAAGTTCTATTATTTAAGATATCAACGACAAGGCTAACGATCCTAAAAACCCAATAGATCTAGAATCTGGTTCTTACAAGATTATTATTAGAACACTGGCCTAGGAGGTAAAGCTGTTCAAATAAATCTCACTCGAAAAAAAAATACTCACTTGTTGAAAGCAGAATGGCATAGCCAATATTCCGACGCCGATAATGCTATTGGCTAGCGTGATAGACTGGCCGGTGGTACCCATAATTATTACATTAAAGTAATTTTCACTGCACAAACTTTTCTTATATATATATAGAAATAATTTAGGCCCACATTATCGGTTCGCGTATTGTTTTGAACTACTTCGCCTGCGGGCTTGCAAAAGAATTCGTGTTGTTTTGTCAATTTTGACGTTTTGTTTGTTGACGTGACCAACTGACGTTGACGTTTTTTATTTGCCGATGTGACTGCTACGTTCCGTTATCCGTGAGACGACAATAATTTACAGTAATAATTTCCAGACGAATATTTGTATTTATTAATTTCATTATTACAGGATTTAAACCTAAATACATCTAAAAATCTACATAAACTGTTCTGGTCTTATTACTGGCTAGTTGGTTGTAAAGTCGCAATCGCAATGAACACGCATTATGGCGGAACCGAGGCTTTTCAATTGTATAAAATCCTTACTAATATTATAAATCGGAAAGTGAGTTTTTGTTCCGCTTTCACGCCGTAACTACTAAACCAATTGATTTTAGCAGACGCAAAGTGACAAGTCCGGATTAAATAATAGGGTACTTTTTATATCGGAGAAATTTGATATTCCCGAGGGAAAACAAAAGTATTGGTATAGATGGCGCTGTATGTATTGGTATATGTCACATAGGCTACTTTTTATCCTTTTGTGACGCGAGCGAAGCCGCGGGTTAAAGCTAGTTCTCAATAATTACGACGAGACCAGAATTTTAATTCTCTTTGATTAATCAGTCACAATGAGTTCACCCTTGTTTAATAATATAATAAAGCCAGAGTAAGAGTTACGCAACTCCTAGAAGGCGGGAATTACGTTAATTCGTAACCGAAACTGCATAAGCTTTCGAGGAATATAGGGCCTAAACAATATTCTTTGAACCTATCTATATAAAATACTTACCTACGCACTGAAAACCTAGTTTCGTGTTGCGCGATAACACATTTAGGTACCTTCCAGAAATAGGGCGGCTTCAAACAGTGACGATCCGTAGTGGTGGTGGCAGTTGTTAAATACGTAGGGCTGAAAATCGACCTCTCGCGTCCGGGCCTAGTGCAGGCCATGATGCGGAGCGAGGGGGATTGGGATGCCGTCTCCTCCTTTTGCGAAGCAGTCATGCTAGCTAAGGAGGAGGCGGGACGCGTGAGGCAGCGAAGCGCTGCCTCCTCGCAACCCAGCCATCGCGAAGGACACAGCGGGCGTCGGGGATCGCGGGACGATCTCCGGCCACCGTAAGCGCGGGCCTGCGGACGGCGAGCATGGGTGGCTCCCCGTCCGACCAGAAACAGACCCGAGCGTACGGCGCGTCGTGTTCCGCGCGCGCCTCAAAGAGCCATCAGACCACCACAGATGGGGCCCAATAGGGCCGATGCCGATTCGGAGTCGCGGAGAACCTAACGGGTAACCGGGGCTCCGGCTCGACGTGCAGGAGAAGGAACGGGGTGGTTTTTAGTCAGTAAGAGTCTGACACTCCATCCCGCCTCACCCAGGCGGGAGAGGGCTGAAAATCGAGCCTAGTGCTGCACTATAACACAACGACGAGATGATGGTAATTGTGTAGTCTACCTTTTTGAATTCATAACGGGGTTTGAAGAGTTATAAGATATGAAATACTTTCCTCGATTGAAATTTTGAATTTAGAATTGTTATTATATTACCTACCGAGTATTTTGCTCGATTTGTATGATAAGGTGTAATATAGGACCAATAACATGTAACTGGTTAATATGAAGTTTGGGTTGATCATTCCAATATGGCCATACTATGCAAATTAATATCTACTTTATTTATTCAAAAGTAAAGTGATTAGGTACTGACATAATTTAGCATTTACAAGCATATCTTTATTTCGTAAACCATAAGGATGTATTTCGTAATGCAAGTTTGCAAGTATTGCATTGAACGTATCGCTCACGTACTGCAAGGAAACAATATCGTAAGAAAACACATAAACTCAGTTACAATACAATTTATTGTTAGTTATTTCTCTATTATTATTCTTTGGTACTTTTGGCCAGTATCCGAACTCTAATTTGTAAATATGAACTGTTACTCTTCGAATACTGCCCTAAGTTGCACACACACGTAAATATAGGTACAATTGTTTGACTACTTTAACTCCTAGGTGGGCAATTCTTTGGCTAACCCTCAACCCACTTATACGAGCAAAATCTGTTGGCCTGTCAAAAGTATAGTCTGTAACTCAATAGTTATAAATGATACTTTTTTTGCTCAACAGATGTCACTAAAATAAAGAGCGAGATCCATTTGTCTAATAGGAAATTGGGTAGTGTCAGATTAAGTAACATTTAATTATTACAGCTACAGTGATAGGACAAACAGACCTGCAATTAAATTTAGCACTATCTGAAGAATAAAAAATGGTGGCCCTCATTCGAACTTATTTAACTGTTCCTCATGCATTGATAACAACTTCAGACAGGCCAAGATACATATTTCATCCGTACTGTAATTATATTTTAAAATAGGTACATAATTTATTCTCTTATGCTTATTTTTTATATTAATATTAATAATAAGTTTAATATTAACATAAAACTATGAAAATGGCAGAATTCAGGGCAACTCAAGTTAGTGGCACCTTTTATGTATTGCAATATTTAAAAAATATAATTTATGAGCGTGCAACATAGTGAAAAAACTTCCACGCAAATGGCTACACAACCAAAAAACAACGTATTTTATGTGCATTACTAAAGAAAAAAATATTTCAATATTTAGTGACAACACCCATATCAATTATTCTGCCACGTTTTATACAAAATATTGTCAAAAAAAATAAAGCTCATAATAAAAGTGCACATTGCTAATACTAAAAATAATAAATAAAGCCGAATTAATAGTTACATATTTGGTTTTAGTAGGGCATTGTTTGACAGTTCAAATATAAATACAACACAGAATTACGTAATTAAAATATACGGCATCCACATGTAAAATTTTCGAAGATGCTCGTCTCGTTTCAGACCATAACGGGGCTCATAATCGAGAGCTGTGATGTCACATGTGTAAGCCGTATTTTTCAATTTCTTAGTACCTATATCTCACGATACTTAATTATTACACATAAATCCAATACAGAATAGTTCTTAACAATATTCCATTTCATTAAAATAAGAATAACAACAAATGGCACTGACACAAAAACATAATTTAACAATAATTTGGTTTAATAACTGGTTTCTTTTGTTACGTTCATTAGTAGGTTTTTACACGAACCTTAGAACTGGTTGCCTATTAATAATTCTTTTGTTATCGATTACATGGAGTTACGTTACAGATATTAAGTGTCATTGTTATTATGTGTAGGTACTAACTTATGTTGGCCATGCTACACAAAAATTACTGTTTAGATCTAGGATGAACTTTAGTTAACAAATTGATCATGAAATCGGCTAACGTTTATTCACTTGCAAAGTAAGAAAAAAGGCTAACCCTTTTTCTATCATTATTCCTTGGTAGCGACTGCCTCGTTGGCCGAGTGGTCGCAAGTGCGACTGCCGGGCAAGGGGTCTCGGGTTCGATTCCCGGGTCGGGCAAAGTATTACTGGGTTTTTAAAAAAAATCTCAGTAGTAGCACGGAGTCTGGAAATGTGCCCGGTATATGGCAATAGGCTCACCCCCTATTACATTGGACTCATAACATTAATTGTGAAAAGTGGGTGTTACTTCTATGTGCACCTCTGCCTACCCCTTCGGGGATAAAAGGCGTGATGTTATGTTATGTGTTATACAGGTTACAATTCCGCTTTGTTCAGCTTTCAACATAATACGAACATAATAACCCTGTCGCCACAGGCTGTGCACGCGCACCGGACCGTGACGTCACACGCGTCACAGGTTTTACGCGCGCACTCAATGATCCGAACGAAGTAATTTCCTTTTGTTCATGTGCAGGCTTGGTATAATACCCATACGTACAATTAACCAGTAAAATACAAAGAGAAATAAGCTTGTTGTGGACTAAAGTTCACTAATCTAATTGTAGATTTGCCTATGCCAATACGTGGTAAACAACAGACTAACTAAAATAGACTATAAAATAGACTAAAAAGTAAGTAGATACAGATTCCGTAAAAAAGAAAAAAAAACCGGCCAAGTGCGAGTCGGACTCGCGCACCGAGGGTTCCGTACAAACCTGCAAGGTTTACAAAGTTCGTTCATTACGACAATCGAGTCGTTAACTAAAAATTTAAGGTTTTCGGAATTTTTCCTTTATGTGTGCTATAATACGTTGCTTCATGCCAAATTTCAAGATTCTAGGTCGACTGGAAGTACCCTTTAGGTTTTGATTCCCTTGCGAGGACTTGCGAGTTTCAAAATATGCAGCTTAAATTGCTGTTTCTTTTGATTGCGTTGACATAGAAGTTTGATTTTGTTACAGCTTAAAGGTATTATAGACCTGATTATTTGGTATGAATTTCAATTTAATACCTCTACGCGTTTATGAGGAAATGGGTAGTAAGTTTAAAATTATTAAAAAAATATATATAATATATAGTAATTTTTCCTTTATCTATGCTATAAGACGTTGCTTCGTACCAAATTTCAAGATTCTGAGTTCACGGGAAGCAGCCTGTAGGTTTTGATTCCCTTGCAAGTGTCGAAAATTTGCGGCATAAACGGCTGTATCTTTTGATTGCGTTGGCTTAGAAGTTTGATTTTTTTACAGCTTCAAGGGACAGTAGACCTGAGTAATTGATATAAATTTCAGCTTCATACCTCCACGCGTTCCTGAGAAAAAGAGTCTTGACAGACGGACGGACGGGCGGACAGACGGACAACAAAGTGATCCTATAAGGGTTCCGTTTTTTCCTTTTGAGGTACGGAACCCTAAAAAGACTGGCCGTAAAAGCTACACAAGTTTAAATAGGTCGTTTAGTGCAGCTCCATAGTCGACGTTGATGTATACTTTCGTATCAAAATTAGAATTGTATTAAATCGCACATTCCCACATAAGTTGTATAAAAATTCAAGTCAGATATATGTGAGTTTGCAATATAAGCACCTATTAACTTAGCTCTTAGTCTGCAACTAACTTAATTGTTATTCTCAAGTTATTTTCGTAACTAATTATACCAACTGTTGTTTTTCTGCTATGAAGGTCTTGTTTTTGAAACTGAATACATTTCAATGCAAAATGTTATTGGAAAAATCTACCTCTTTTTATATTAGAGCCTATTGTGTGTGCAATAAGGTCGTTATTCGTTCCACCGACTAACAATCGCAACAAAGAATAACCGGTCATACTCAGATAAAACTTAATGAACACCAATAAAAAGTATAAACTATTTAAATTACACATACAAATAAATAACGAATAGTATGAGAATCCTAATAAATAAACCTAAAAAAGCAATGCTTTAAACTTTAAAATATTTAAAAACAAAATTACTTTTTATTCAAAGCGTAGGAACATCGTCTATTGGCGTCACAGTTTCGAGTAAAACGAAACGCGTAGTGTAAAGTTTGCACAAAAAGCAACTCTATAGGAACGCATTACAGTAACGATTTCCCTAACACCCTGAAGTCATACTTTATACACAAATTATTAGCCGAATCATTCCTAAATTCAATGGCACACTCATTCTACACAGGAATGCTACAACATTAATATAATTTTATAACTAAGATAAATAAAATAATATTTTTAAAATGCAGTACGATTATTTTCTTTGGGATAATCACTTTTTTTTAAATGGCAAGTCACATTGGAGTAGCAAACATATTTTTTTAATATGGCAGCATCGCAGCTGGTAATAAAATTAAATTAATAATAATAATATAAATCAGCTATAAACAAGTAAAAAAATATTTCTTTTTGTAGATACTTACACAGACTGAAATTATATATTTTTGTACTTGATAGAATAATTAATTAAGGCAAAACACACTAGGTAAGTAAGCATTTAGAAAAAATATTTGCAAGAATTTACACGTCATTTAAAACCAAACAATATGGTTTCATATCAGATTCCTCCTTCTCAATGAAATGAAACACCTAAACAAACTCAAGAGGTCACAATGTACGTTTACAATACAAAACCCTATTAAACTTTTGTGCTAATTTACCGCCAAAAGTAATGTCACATTGACAGCCATATATAAACGTCAAATGTGTATGTGTTCTTTTTTTAATTACGCAACGATATGGTTTTGGTTCAGCCAGCGGCGATACTGCTATATTTTAACCATAATTTGTGGTTTATCTTCATCATGTTTTTTAATATATTTTACCCCTTAACATTTTGTATAGGAATCTACCCATTGTAAAATACATGCTTAATTTTTTTTAAATACACCTACTGTGTTTAATTTTAATGATATAAGATAAAACATTTCTTGTTTTCAATATGTCGAATGGACGTTTTAAAATTATTACATTAATTTAATTTAAGTTTAAAAAATTGACATTTAGTAATATTGTCTCGAATGTAAAGCTTGAAAAGCACTTGGGAAAATATTTTAATGGGCAGATTCCACTAACATTTAATAATTATGTACTTTAGAGAAAAAATCTTTGACCTTACGAATACGTGTACATTCTACTTATAATATAATATTAATAATTTAAAAAGTGATGTTCTATCATAAGGGTTGTCACTCACCGAAGTTGTTATTAAATTAATAAATAGGGTACAATTATTAAAAAATTGCTTAGTTGATGATATGAATGTACAACCTTTGTCAATAACTCGATCACCTTGTATCATTGGCGCAAATAAGTTATAAGTAGGTCTAATCACTATACTCAGTCATTTTATGGGTACTTAAGCAATTGTTTTCGGAACAAAATCCTTCTTAAGGTATAGTCCCTGAGTACGGCAGTCAGTAGAGTAAGTAGGATTTTAAATGTGACATTTGTTCTAATAGATATTCATGGTCAAACATCAAAATTCTTCTACATAGTATTAAAAAATAAAATTCGAACTATGCTTTAAAATCTATGACACATTTCACAATATCTATCCACAGCTAGTATTATTGACGAGGATAAACTTATCAATACCCTCAAGTACACATTTACTGTCATAATTACTAGTCCTTTATTTCTTAAACAGCTTTGAGTACCGTCATTACCACAATTAAAGAACAATAGGTTGCGGTCACCGGTGTCCTGCGGTGTTTGACAGTTTATACTAGACACTATTTTTCATCTCTCTTGCAAGCAAATTAGATACATAATATCCCTAAAATAGAGTCCTATGTATGATTAATCTTCGACACTATAGTTCTATAACACTAACCGCGAATGACCAATGATTCATCGCGAACGACACGAGGATAAATCGAGTTGCTACACACAATAACTTTTACATAGAAATACAATAAGCCGACACACTACATAACATATAGTTACTAGTCTATACGGTTTGATTCAATCCCAAAAACTTGTATGAGTGACAACCTACCTAAATAAATTATGTTTTTTGGTTTCCAAAAGGCTGATAATGTTGTAATGAAGACTTCTAGCTAGAGTCAGGTCAAACAACAAAATGTAATTAGATTATTTGAAATGTTACATGCAAGAACACTTCTATAATGATGTACCAATGTAGGTACAGGTTTAAATTACTCCTAAAAATCGCTTTTTAGAAACCAAAGGTTTATTCTGAAATCAAAATGTTATAAATAAATGAATGATATATAAATAGCGAGAAATATAAATTAATGATATCAATATACATCTGGTGCGAAATACTTTAAGATCTAATGCACCATTAACGAGCACTACGGGGGCGGGTGAAGAAGAATGCACTTTTAAAAACCTTCTAGCAATTCTAATCCTTATTTTTATAACTATAAAGTCTTATTTCATGTTGTACTGTTTGTGCAAATATAAATAAACGATGAACTGTTTTCATGAATGTTAATATTGACGTTCGCTCATTTATTACTTTGGGGACTGCTGAAAATGGAAGTGTCTTTGTTTTAAGAACACACGCATCGATACACATGTTTATTTAAAGTTTAAAATACAACATACAGTATCTGATCTTACACGACTGTGTGTAACTGTATAAAAACATACAGGATTTTTTTAAACGCCGCCTCATCGCACGCCTTATTTAGCCTACTTACATCATAAAATGAGTTCATAACAAAAAAGGTTTAGTAACACACGTGTCGGTGAATACATTGTGTAAACACGTGTGCGACCTTTTTTGGATTTAAAACTTTTTGTTGTAAGACGGCCGGCCGTCTTTTGTTCCGCGCGACGTTTTTGACCCACCCCGCCCCTGCTGTAGTACACGCTTACCTTTAATTTGAAAGAATGTTTTACTTATCTTTCTCAGTAGTCAACAGTTCCAGAATGTCCTCAATAGACTTGCTTTCCTTCTTGAATTTCTCCATCTGATCTCTAGGCACCGTCTTTAGTAACAACATCTCGATGTTCCTCCGCAGACGCTTCAACGGAGGAAGCGTATTGTCTTTGCAAGGAGTTCGGCCCATACCCTCCAACGACTCGATGAGGATCTCATCAACGAGCCTCTTGTTGAAGCCTGTCAGAAAAACATATGTTACACATTTTTCGCGACAAAAGAGCTTATTTACAAAGCTTAGATTATAGTCCATAATAGATTAGAATTGAGCCCGGCCACCACCATTACCCAACCTAAAGCTAACGCCCGCAAATTCTTACATAAACAAAACATCAACCTCCATTTCCCGATAACCTACATTTACCCTCCGTCACCGACCAACACCAAAAATTAACAACACAATGGAAAATGAACTCACTCACGAAATTATTACTTATAATGTATACCACGTCGGAAACTCGTCAGTCGTCATACAACGACGAGTATGTTCTCTAGAATAAAAACCATGATGATATAAGCTATGCAATGGACAACGTGCCAACAAGTCTGCACTTCACATAAGCACACAAAACTCGGTACACAGCACACGATTTTGCAACCCAGTGAATAAATACTATAGTGCTTCGTAATGTAGTGTTTGTTCGGTTCGATCGCACTTGCATTTTCAATGACGGCGCATTTGTTATTACGACCTTGTTACTTCGATTAAACTCAATGACCTATGATAATGCGAACTGAATGGAAACGCGTTGATGTCTTATGTACCAGAAAATATTATTAAAAGTCAACATTAGATTTTCAACATTTTGCCAGTCTGAAAATGACTATGAGCTGTGCACGTTTTTCGATACGGGCTCCCGTTATGGCGGACACACTAAGCAATATACTCCACACAAAATATAATAAAAACAGTGCCAATATTATGAGAGTAGTGTAAACAAACTCGTATGAAAGAAAAGTTTACGCACCTAAGTATTTGAGTTTTTCTTTGGTTGCAATCATCGTGAGTAGCAGAGCCAACAGGAACCTCATGCGAGACAGAGTCATCGACGATTCCACCTCTATCTCATCCTCGGCTTTCTTGGACTTTTTCTTTTTACCTTGGACAGGCTCAGGGGCGGGAGTCTCTGCTGTGGGTGCTGGAGCTGCAGTACATGTCTTTGAGTGCACATCCAGCTGCGCTTTGAGCTTGTAAAAAGAGTCGCAATTAGAGCACTTGTAAGGGTTCTCCTTACCATGTATTTTACGCATGTGTGTTTTCATATGTGGTAGTTGGGAGAAGGACATCGGACACATGGGACAGGGGAAAGGTTTCTCTCCTGTGTGACGCCGGATATGCAACATTAGTGCGTTCGAATGCGAAAAGAATCGTTTACATATTCGGCAAGGGTATGGCCTGGCCCCCGTGTGCGCTCGCCGATGTACATTCAGTTGGGTGGACTGTGTAAAACGTTGTCCACACTCAGGACATACATGCGGCCGTTTCTTCTCATGAGTGCGCATGTGCTCCGTCAAATGACCTTTCAAATTCTTATTGCAAATTGGGCACACAATCCTGTGCCCGCCATGGCACACCTCGACATGGCGCCTCAGCGAATTATGGAGCAAAAATTCTTTCCCACAATATTGACAAATGAAATCTTTGAGTTTCAAGTGGCTTTTTACATGCATGTACAGGCGGTTGCGACAACGAAACGACATACTGCACAGGGTGCACTCGTGACGACCCTTCACCATATGTTTCTTCTCATGCTGCATCAACATGATGTGGTAACCAAACACTTTGTTACAGTAAATGCATTTGAATGAATTCTCAGCTTTTGTATGTGTGTCCAGATGTTTCTGTAAATTTTCTTTCACCAGAAATGGTTTGTCACAATAATTGCAGATAAACAGTTCTGTGTCTTCTGCGTTGGTGTTGTGGTACAGGTTTATGTGATCCTTCAACTTATGGGGGTTCCAGAACGCCTGGCGACAATCACGACAATTATATGGTTTCATACCCAAATGAATATACATGTGTCTGCGTAAGGAACATTTTCTGTTAAATGTTCTGTGGCAGACATCGCACTCAAAGTTTAATAAGTTTAATATTACACCATTTTTCAGTTTAATATGCCTGGGTTTAGGATATGATGAGTCTTTGTCTTTAGATTTGTTACCAGAATCAGGACTTGACTCATTTGAACAGTTATTGTCTGAACCTTCCTCGGATGAGACAGACATCTCCTCGGATATTTGATATTCATCATCGGATAAATCATGAATGGTTTTGTTTTGGTTAGTTAATGCTAAGTCATTGTTATTGTCTACACGCGGTGGGGGAGGTGAGCTTGATGGTACCGGCTCAGGAGACATATCTTTACCATTGGTCCGTTCTTTGATCATCAGTTCACCTTTCAATATACTGTCAATGATTGTCATGTCACATTTAGATTTCTTTTTAAGACGGCCACTTTTTGATAATTGTGGAAGATCACTCTCTGGCACTTGTATGGTAGGCCTTGGCGGTGCACTAACTTGTAATTCATTTTGTTGTATGATTGGTTTGACAGGCGCAGGAGGTTTAGTGATAAACCTCTCCTTAAGTTTATGTCCGTGTTTCAATATAAATATTACTTTTTCATCTGGCGTCATGACCTTGCGAGAGCTCGGTCGTTTCATGACCACATCACTTTTTTTTAATTGAATATTATTCCTCGCACTAACTTGAGCCTGTGGTTCACCACTAGCCTTGGCCGGTTCTATGTTTACACTTTCAATATTTTTTCTTTTCTTCGGCTCTGATTTTTTCGGACCTGCCAACGATTTTTTAGGTTTACGACCTCTCTTCTTTTTCGTAGATGCACTTTTGGGTGCTTTTAATCTACTCTTTACGTTAGCCATAGTTTTGTCTTATTAGTAAGCTGTACTATATTACCGGTTACAGCATGAAGCAATAGAGACCCACCACCAATCAAGAGGAGTTAGTAATTAAACGTCTTTGCTTGCGCGGGTGAAGTTATTAAAGAGCGCGGTTCGGCTCGCCGTACTTACATGCAGTGGAACGTTATTAGCATTTCAATAATCACCTCTAACATTACGCGGCGTGTAGATAACAGATTGTTTGCACAACGATGCTCTACTAATGTGTGAAGGACGAGCCTTTTGTCTTTATAATAACGAGAACATCGCCCATTACCTTGTATCGAATATTACACACCAATCCATCGCATAGCGTTTGTTGCACGGCTCACTTTACCACTCACGTCATTACCAATAAGAATCCAAGTACATCATAAACATTTATATTCACAAAACACTGCAATGCTAGTAAATAAACGATATGAAATGATGAACAAAATTAAAATTCGACTCTTGAGAATGATTAATTAAGTGTGCAAGTGAGATAGCAGATATAAGTTCTGTCAAACTTAATGACATACTAGCGACATCTAGATTTTCAATGGCGAAGCAATTATAAAAACCAAATTTATTTACACATTCACTGTTTAAATTTAATAACTTCATTTATTACTATATTTATTAAACTTAAGATAAACATTTATTTCAAATTTTAGTGGTCTATCTATACGCTTTGTAATGTTTTTTTTCCACTAGTAGCGACATCTCTTGACAAATTTTATAAAACTTCACACTCGAGCTGCTAAGGCAGCGTACACCTAAGGACTATGTAAACATCAATAAAAAAATAAAAGTTATCTTTACACACAACTGCGTTTCTGAGCGCCCGGGCGGTAGCAGTACTCAACAGAAATACAATTTTGTTTAGCACTGTGTCCAATCATGGACCGGATTATTTATAGACTACGACCGATCGACCGAGGTAATACGTACATATTATGGTGTCATTATTCAATCAAATAAGGCAGGAGGATGATCATAGACCTTGGCATAATCGAAAATATTTCATTTACCGCCTTAACTGGGGGTAATAAAGACGATTAAAAGTGATAAAAGCTAATTGGAATTACATACTGGTTCTATTAAAATTCATTGCCTGTTCATTAACAATTACAATTGCCTCGGCGAGATACCTACATCAAAGCCGATGTTATATTATAGTATTCTATGCGTTTGCTTTCGAGTCCTTAACAGATATGAATAAGTATTGTTGTCGTTACTCATTTCTAATAAGGTTTAAAAAGGAGTTTTATAAGGGTTAAGGGTACTTATTTTGCAGTTTAGTCTAGTAAATTGTTCAATATCTAGATATTGTAATGTGTTTACCAGGGATGTTAGGGAGCTCCGTAACCGTAGCCGAAACTATCGGATATCCGATATATATTTTTTTTATACATTATAGGTCGACGTTTGACCACCATCTCGCCTGATGGTAAGCGATGATGTGGCCGACGATGGAGCACGCCTACCTACAAAAAAACTCCGTCACCGTAACCGAATCCGAAATAAAAGTTTCTGATACTATCGGATAGGGGCGTGACGTATAAATGAAACCATTATTTATTAGCTATTTGTATTTTACTATTGAAATTCCTTAAAATTTTATTATCCGTAGGTACCTAACCGAAATTATTCGAAACTAACGGATAATCCGAAATAATAATTTATTACACTGGATACGATTACGGATATATTATTATTAATAATCATTGCTATATCCGGATCCAATCCGTATCCGAAATATCATATCCACAAAAACCCTGGTGTTTACATTTTGTAAATGTAGTGTAATAGAACGAAATGTGGTGTGGTTTTTAGGTCAGTAAGAGTCTGACACTCCCTCCCACCTCACTCAGGCGGGAGAAGTCATTGGATGATTTTCCCCCCTTTAAAAAAATACCTAGGTACTTACATATGGTATATAAGATTTTCAAATGCGTTGATGTCTTTCTTAAACCAAAGTCAACGACTATTGTAAAGACATCAACGTTCTAATTAATTGCTTAAATAACAATGTAACAAATGATTGCTGTAACTATTCTATATACTTACTTAGGTATACATTTGTTATGTGTTTGATAGGCTGTATGGCGACGGTAGTGCAGAATATACGTATATGTCACTACCTCGTACCCTGTTCCCGCTGGAGTCGAATTGTAACTTTTTGTATTCTATAAACTGACTATGAGATACACATGACTGCCTCGTTGGCCGAGTGGTTGCAAGTGCGACTGCTGGATAAAGTAACTCGGGTTCAATTTCCGGGTCTGGTTAAATACTACTGGGTTTAAAAAAATCCCAGTAGTAGCATTAAGTTTGGAATTCTGGCCGGTATATGGCAATAGGCTCATCCTCTATTAGATGGGACCCATAACGTAAATAGTGAAAAGTGGGTATTACATTGTACAGTGGCATTAAGTGCC
The DNA here is from genome assembly GCA_038387885.1 of Spodoptera picta. Classification (NCBI taxonomy): domain Eukaryota; kingdom Metazoa; phylum Arthropoda; class Insecta; order Lepidoptera; family Noctuidae; genus Spodoptera; species Spodoptera picta. The sequence goes on from JAZHFQ010000679.1 coordinate 119,663, forward strand.
ATAAGTGCTGTAATGTGCACCTCTACCTACCCTGTCGGGAATAGAAGGCTTGATGTTATATGTTATATAAAAAATTACAAATTTGACAGAGATCTAGTTCCTAGCAGTACTCCGAGACCTCTGATAAATCTGAATCTTTTAAACTGCTGTTTCCAAGCAGAGAAGGCCTGAGGAGGTCCAAGGCTTTTGATGACGATAACGATAGAATTGTTTTTCAACTCGTCGAGTACCGTCATTATAAACACAATTATAGAACAATAGGTTGCGGTCACAGGTGTCCTCGCGGTGTTTGACAGTTTAAGTAGGTGTCTAGGTACTGAGTTTAGTGCGAGACGGTATCTTCACCTAATTATAATGTTAGTTTAAGATAAAATTAAAAATACTCCAGACATGATGTAGGTGTTTCTGATAAGATAACAATGTTTCTGTATCAATATTATGACTTGATATAAATTTTATATACTTATGTAACTTTTAAATGCAGGTTTAATAACGTCCAGGTTTATTGGTAAACCTATTAAGACGTCTGCTAGTCTATTCTGTAAGATGTTAATTGCAACTGTCGAAGTGAGCTCGATCGCTTTCTCGCCCGGCATTGGTCGGGATTGTTCGCACAAGCAATGTCATGGCGAACCGCAATCGAGTTCACTTTGGTCTTTCGAATAGGGTAGTTTCCAGGGTATCAAAATTAAAAATCTAATTAGTCCGTCAGTTAGATAATTAAAAAATATTAGACACATATTTTTTTATTTTCTCGTATTAAGTTGCAATACTTAGATAAAATGGCGCTAATTTTAGGTTTAGGAGGGGAGGTCGTTACGTCATAACGTGCTACAAAATGTGGCACGTTGTGACGTCACACGATATTTCAAATTAATATATGGTCGAAAGATAATATTTTCTCATATCTATCAAGAAACTAGAAAATTAATTAAAATACAGTGTAAAAACTACTTACAGTATTTGATTTTGTTTTACTTTGTAATAACAACTTAAAATATAAATAACTATGAACTAAAATATTTACACCTTAAAAAAAGGTAATAATAAATAAATAAGCTATAATAAGGCATCAAAAAAAAATTTTCCTCATCATTATCGTGAGGTAGGGTGCCCAAAAGACTGGCAGCATTACCACGTTGAATGGCAATGCTTAACCTTTGTCCAAGGTAGAAGTCAGCCCTTCGATCACCTGAAGTGTCAACCATCCTCTTTACAATATCTTTGTAAAGAAGATGTGCACTTGGGCCCCACGGCCCTAAAGTTTCAACCCCAAACGGTTCGAAAGCATAATTGCCAATCAGGCTATCATACTTTCGCCGTTTGAGGTTCTCGGCAGCAGCAGCGGCAGCACCGGCTCGACACGCTGAGTTTGGAAGATGGGATGGCGCCAGAGTATCAACGCAAGTGGCGTCCCATACTAAAGGCCTACCCATCTTCCAAGGGAATAATGACATACCGTCGGGTCTCTTGCCATCGTTGCGTACCAAGCCATTAGGTTCTAAAGTAGCTGGCACGCCAACGGAGACAAGAGCTCGACGAATTATGTCATTAATACTCGCGTGTCGAGCAAAACGACCCGCACTACGGCTACACGACAAGCCGTGGTGTCCAAGGCTGTTCACATCTTCACCACAACGACAACGATGAGGTGAACAAAATGAAGCCCCAAGCCTTAAACAAATTGCAGCGCGGAATATGGTGTCGTCCAACAAAATACCTAAGTTGGACGAAGGCAAAGCAAGAAGCCAAAAGGCGAGCTGGCTCTGCAGTTGAACAAGCGGAGTTCAATAGATTTTCGCTCACTTTCCTGCAGCAGAGCGGCTCGTCCCATTGTCTCTGGGAGAGTGATTTGACGGGGGGGTCAATATTTGGGCAAGCTATTTTCCAAGCTTTCACAGCTTCCACTAAAAATGGTATATCAAAATTAACCAGTGATTGAGAAAGAATTTTCCTGGTTAAATTTTACGGACGCCAAGCCCACCCATGCGGACAGGCAGAGTAGCTTGTGTCCAGGCTCGGTCGTCGAGAGCCACATTCAAATTTAAGGATAAAGTTTGTCTAATGCTTCGGTCAATTTTTTCTAAAAGAAGGGGTGCAGACCAGAGGTGGGTCGAGCGCAAAAAATACATAAATTTGGGACCAAAACAACAAAAACGAATAATAGTATAGGCCGAATGCATTCTAATGTGATACAGTCTTTCTGAAACGACAGAAAAATTTTGAATTTTTTCATCAATAAAACTTTGAAAAGAGTCCTCGAAGACGGGCGCACCTAGGAGGCGAAGCGAACATTTATCGACAACCGAGATATTAGGCGCAAAAGTAGTAAATTTTGATATGATCTGTCTGTCGGTAGAGTCATGTAAAAATATCTCACACTTGGAATAATTTAGGTCAAGGCCAATAGCATGAAGTTCGTTTTTTAAAAATTGGAAATCATTTAAAACTGTATCTGCATCGCCTTCCAGGGTACCGTCATCGAGGCTCACCCCCTATTACATGGGACTCATAACATAAATAGTGAAAAGTGGGTGTTACTTCTGTGTGCACCTCTGCCTACCCCTTCGGGGATAAAAGGCGTGATGTTATGTTTATGTTATACTTTGAAGTAAGGTGTAAGTTACTTCGACCTCACTGCCAGATGGTCTCGGGTCCCCTGGGGTTGACGGCAGATAATGGCTGAAGATAAGGAGTTTGATATACACTTCATAAATAGAAATACATGTAAGTACATAATGTTACAGATAGGTGCGATTGTGACCGTATTTTATTTGTTGAGTTGAATTTTTTTTTATAACATCACACCTTTTATCCCGCATATTATGCCACTGTACAATGTAACACCCACTTTTCACTATTTATGAGTCCCAATAGGGGGTGAGCCTATTGTCATATACCGGGCACAATTCCAGACTCCGTGCTACTACTGAGATTTTTTTAAAAACCCAGTAATACTTTGCCCGACCCGGGAATCGAACCTGAGACCCCTTGCCCGACAGTCGCACTTGCGACCACTGGGCCAACGAGGCAGTTTTTTATTATACCTTTTAAATATCGGGCATCTAATAAGTAGTTAGACCTTTTTGTAATGGAGACGAGACCTTCAACCCTACCGCACAAAATATCTTAGTGAAACTTTTTAGATTTACCTCTATATAGGTTTGTAAGCTGTATTGTAATAATGATTGCCTGGCACCTATATACTACTATATAGGTGTATGTAGTCAGGGTGGTCCAAAATTTTCATTTTTGTTTTTTCGATACGGCCACCCCGTAAATTTGTTACATATACCTATTGCATTAACCTAGTAAAATTACAGCAATCTATGTTTAGTGGAAGGGGGTGCTCAATCAGGTGTTATTTTTAATTTATAGTGATAAATACTTCATTTTGCTTTTTTCTGTTTTAGGTTAATTACAAGTAAATAATATAATAATATGATAACTACTTAAATATACAGGGAATATAGTATTTTAAGGATTAAAATTCAGAAAAACGATTAGTGTGTGTGTATAATAACTATTGTGTGATTGTGAAATAGTGCAATAAAATGAGTTCTTCAACACGTAAAAAAGATGACATTTTTCTTCTTGGATGCCGGGACCTTGAGCCATTACTAAGGCTAAACCAACTACCAACTCTTCGCCAAGTTCTATTACGTTATCATCAGATATTAAATATATCAAAAAATGTAAAAGATTCTGCACAAGTAGTCATTCAAGAAGTAATAGAGGTATGGAACAAATCTGGTATTCCTACAAAACAACAAAATCACTGCAATGAAAAACTTATCAAAATTCATAAAAACTGGCTGCTTTTAAAGAAAAACAAAACAAAAGCTCAGAAAAAGAGGGAGAATGCGTTCATAGCAGATCTAGATAAATTATTTGATATCGCCCATTCAAGCGCTTTAAATTCGATAAAAATTGCGGAAGACAGAGAATTTCTTATAGATCAAAGAGGTGACCGCAAAATGATCATGACTTCACTTGACAAGAAGATGGCAAAACGCAAAGAACGTTCTTTAAAACGAAAATATAGAGCTGAAGAATTAAAGAAAAAGGCAGAAAATAATAGTGCATCTTTGGTGGTATCGAGTCAAGAAATATCACTGGATTCCAGCTTTAGTAGTACTTCTAGTGCCGCAAGCCTTGCTAACAAACAGAAAGATGACGAGTTTGTTGCGGTTTTACAAAAAAAGGCACACAGTGTCACGAGTGCTAGTGACAGTAGCCAGCCATCAACATCAACTAGTAGTATTTTTACAAAACATGTGACGGGCGCTCTTGACCGCAACAAGATAACCGATCGAGAGGCAATGCGACTGATTATTCCGTTGTCTGCCGCACTTGGCTGCAATCCTGCTTCACTCTCAATTTCACGAAGCACAATTCGGCGAGCCAGGAAAAAAGCTAGGCAAGAATTCAATAAAAACTTGAATGAAACGTTCAAACCGTCTTATCCATTAGTAATACATTGGGATGGTAAGATACTGCCTGATATAACGGGCAATAAGAAAGTAGATCGCCTACCGATTCTTATTTCTGAAAATGATACTGAAAAATTGTTATGTGTACCTAAACTTATTGCTGGAACGGGAGAAAGTATGTCTGCTGCTGTTTATGATGCAATGGAACAATGGAATATCACGAATCAAGTACAAGCTATGAGTTTTGATACTACAGCCTCTAACACAGGGGCCAAAAATGGTGCATGTGCTCTTCTGGAGGCAAAGATAGGGCGTGAACTTTTATGGCTTGCATGTCGTCATCATTTGTTTGAAATTATGCTTTCAAAGATATTTACAATTTGTTTCGGCCCATCCAGTTCTCCAGAAATACCATTATTCAAGAGATTTAGAGACGCTTGGGATACATTTTCACGAGATCACTATAATTGCCTTGACTTTAGTTCTAGCACTGATCAGTTCGTTGAACTTACGCTTGAGAGTCTGACAGCTGCTTTATCGGGAGAAAAACAAGTCCGAGATGATTATAACGAGCTTATAGAGCTTACCTTAATTGTTCTGAACAAGCCACCGGGGAGGATTCACTGGCGTTTTCCAGGGCCAATACATCGTGCTCGTTGGATGGCTAAACTACTATATGCTATTAAGATTTTTCTCTTTCGGTGTAATTCAAATATATTTAAGCTGACTAAGAGGGAAGAAAAACAAATTACCTGATTCGTTACGTTTGGTGCACTTGTCTACGCCAAAATTTGGATAGAAGCGCCTTTGACAGCAGATGCACCGATGAATGATTTACAACTTTGGAAAAGATTGAAATCGTATGAAGTAATAGATGCTGAAATAAGTGCAGCAGCAAGAGAAGTCTTAGAGCGCCATTTGTGGTATTTATCAGATGAAATAGTAGTCTTGTGACGAGAAAGTGGGTATTGTTCAAAAAATGAATGCAGCAGGGGGACGTCGTAAAGTACGAGGTGACTCTACTAAACTATCAGTCACGGCTACCGTAGGAGACTTTGCATCTGAAAGAACATTACGGACGCTCAAAATTCTGGACATTAAAGATTCATTCCTGCAGTTGCCTCCCGAGATTTGGGGCGAGAATGACGATTACATTCAAGGTAAAACTTGCATTAAAAACTTACGTGTCGTTAACGATACTGCGGAAAGAGGTGTGAAATTATTTGAAGATTACAACAACATACTTAGTAAAAATGAGGAAGAAAAGCAATTTATACTTCACGTAGTAGAACAAAACAGAAAAATCATTTCTACCGAGACATCCAAAAAAGATTTAACTAACATAGTTTTAGGTTAAGAAAAAAGTTCTTTACTGCACGTAATTGCTTTATTACCTGATTTGTTTCTTAAGATTTTCAATATACAAACATTATTTTTTAATAAAAACCAGTTAATAAGGAGCACACTAAAATTTTTCTTTTAACAAACTGGCTTTCCCATGTCAATGGTTTTTTCATAAAATTGGTAAACTTCAAAGTCAATGAGCACTCACTTTAACTTTAGATAGGAGTCTGAAATTTAAAATAGATAATAGTACAGACATGTGTAACAAAATAAAGGTATGGCGAGACATGTAACTGAAAAAAAAATTTTTCGCTATATGTAGGTGGACCACCCTTGTAGGTACTGTCATTATGTCCTATTATCTTCTAATCTATGAAATCGTTGCCACATCGCACCGGTCGCGTCGCTGTATCGTTTCCCCGTTTTCTCCGCGGTAACCTAAATGTTCAAGTAATCAACGTCCCAGTACCTATCTAATTATTGAAAGTACCTAAGGGGAAAATCATGGCTAATGACAGTTGACCATAATGACCATTTCTACCGTTAGCCCTCAAGTAGTTTGTTGCTGACGTGTGTAAATTGCATGATGAACTTTTATTCATGATAATGAATCTGATCGAACTCGATATAAAGTTCTCAGGGTTGTCTAGTTTCCTAATTGTTATGCAGATCGATGTTTACCGGGATATCGACGTATAAATAGATAAATGGGTAGGCCTTTAGTATGGGACGCCACTTGCGTTGATACTCTGGCGCCATCCCATCTTCCAAACTCAGCGTGTCGAGCCGGTGCTGCCGCTGCTGCTGCCGAGAACCTCAAACGGCGAAAGTATGATAGCCTGATTGGCAATTATACTTTCGAACCGTTTGGGGTTGTAACTTTAGGGCCGTGGGGCCCAAGTGCACATCTTCTTTACAAAGATATTGTAAGGAGGATGGTTGACACTTCAGGTGACCGAAGGGCTGGCTTCTACCATGGACAAAGGTTAAACATTGCCATTCAACGTGGTAATGCTGCCAGTCTTTTGGGCACCCTACCTCACGATAATGATGAGGAAAATTTTTTTTTTTGATGCCTTATTATAGCGTATTTATTTATTATTACTTTTTTTAAGGTGTAATTATTTTAGTTCATAGTTATTTATATTTTAAGTTGTATATATTTTCATTTAGATATAGTTGATATTAATTCTATATAATTATAATTATATATTAAATAAATCGAAATGGAAAAAAAAAGATAAATAGATTCTATTTACCTATCTATCTAAATGTAGCCTACCCGTATCAAAGTAGGTAAGTATGTAATTGTTTAGATCCACCCAATAAATAAATAATCAAAATTCAAATGTCAAATTCGACATTTTAAGTGTGGGAGAGCCATGCTTCGGCACCTATGGGCCAACTCGACCGGAGTGATACCACGGCCTCACAGAAAACCGACGTGAAACAACTCTTGTGTTTCGTCGTATGAGTGAGGTTTCCGGAGGCCCAATTACCCCCTTTCTCCAGTCTCCCCAATCCCTGAATCACCCACAATCCTCAAACTCCCAAAAGGCCGCACGCACTTGTAACGCCTCTGGTGTTTCAGGTGTCCATGGGCGGCGCCGATTGCTTACCATCAGGAGATCCGTCTGCTCGTTTACTGGCTTATCCCTTAAAAAAAGACATTTTAATTTTATACAAGAGGTTCATTGGCCACCCTATCGAGAATCGAGACAAATGCGTTACGTAATAGCGGGACATCATTGTGACTAAAATGCATATAAAAGTGCTTACAATCCATGTAACGATCGTTTTGAAGCAATCTGCTAGTTTACGTAATAATAATATTTCATTATTGTTGTTTACATACGCGAACGCGGGTTTTTTTTCAAAAATACGACAATGGAATGGACCTAGTTCATAGAAATTGTTGTACACGTGTTGGGCTGTGAGAATAGCGTGTTAATATCCGGTTTTGAAAAACCATTGTTGTGGTTTCTTCTTTATAACATGCAATTGTACTTACAGAATATCTAGGTAACAATAAGGGGATGAACTCACTACCAAACATATTTACAATTTCAGTCTGAAGGACTTACTAAAATGTGGTACCTATTTGACTCCTTTCACCTTTTTTTATTAAGCAAGCTTCACATCCAAATAGTATTTTTTAAGGCATGGGGGGGCAAACGAGTAGACAGATCTTCTAATGGTAAGCTATCAGAGCGTCGCCTATGAACTCCTGTAATTCTAAAGGAGTTGGGTATACAATGTCATGTAGCGTTTAAGCTACCACGCTGGCTTCATAGCCCAATAAAGCCTATCATACGGGCTAGCCGTGGCTTTCCCTATTGTTCAGTGACAATAGCGCAGTTTGCACCACTGCGGCTCCGAACCGCCACGCTTGCACAATTTGCCAAACAATGACATTGTTGGGACCATGTGTTCGTCCCGCCCAATCGGGAAGCGGCTAATTACAAAACTTTAGGTTTTATTAGAACAGGATATTTGCCAGACTTGTTTTGAGTATGGTGATATAGATTGTTAAATAAAAAAAATTGATCACAGACACTTAATATAAAGGACCAGTATGCTGAAGTGGCAGTGGGTCGGTCATTTGTCGAAGAACCGATAACTGTTGGTGTAAACGTGTTCTATAGTGGAGACCGCGTCTAGGCAAACGTAGTGTAGGGCGCCCTCCGTCGGAGTCGCGGAGAACGTAACGGGTTACCGGGGCTCCGGCTCAACGTGCAGGAGAAAGAACGGGGTGGTTTTTAGGCAGTAAGAGTCTGACACTCCCTCCTGCCTCACCCAGGTGGGAGCAGTCATTCGATGATTTACCCCCTTAAAAAAGAGAGCGCCCTCCAGCTAGGTGGAGTGACGACATCCGTAAGGTGGCTGGCAGTGGTTGGATGAGAAGAGCTGAAGACCGAGCTTAATGTGCGTGCCATTTGAGAGGCTTATGTCCAGCAGTGGATGAATACAGACTGATGATAATGACTAAATATAAAACAAACGTTAAAACTTACATGCGCACCTAGTCACTTAGGCGTAATTGATATAGAATTCTAGACCTCATACACATGTAGCGCATATAGATCTAGGTAGTAGATAATAAATTGATTGATGAAATTATTACAACCGAGGTCAAGATCCGTAGTGAATGAGATTGGGAGACTCTCCGGATGCTCTCGTTAACAATACATGGACCGATGCGGTTGAGCGAATATCTTTGTATGCGTAGGGCGAATCACCTAGTTTCATTAGGTCACCAGCACATCAGCCTACCACTATCTTCCAATTTAGATTCTCGACTTTATTTTAAGGAGTACAAGATTGAAAATCTTATAAGAATAGTTAGATTGAGGTATGTTGATCTACTGGCGTTTGTTCTTATGCAGCCAATGAATGAAGGGAACGTCCCTTTGTTCGTTGTCTTGCAGTTGATTGACAAGGCCGCTCCTAAATCTTGATAAGTTTTTCATACTATAGGATAAATTGAGACAGGCGTGGCATCAAAATAGGTTTCGGACTGGTGAAGGGTAGATGAATCTTAGATGTTTTTGTGAGCCAGGTAGGGGACTGAGAGCATCTATGCCAATGCTGTAGGTACATTATTTTACTAGATCCGCAACTGAATTATATTAGTTTCGAACATGGACTATAAGAAAGAAAGGAGAACGACAAATGGACGAGAATGAAAAGGCATAAATCTGCAATAATCTGCACGTCTCTAAATAGCTTAACTCTACTCTCTCTACTTAATGTTCTACTATTGTATGAAAAACCAAGGCATGGTACCTACGTATCTTTTATGTCTATGTCAAGAGTAGGTTGATACTCACTTATAAATAATTTTGGCAATGTACCTCTATAATATACACGGTTGGTTAATCCATATTATGTTACAAAATTCTTTGTCTACAACACAAGAAATAAACACAAAAAAGTTTAGAAATCACAAAACACAAGTGTTTGGCAATACCTTTACGACTTGCTCAAAATTCTTAAATTAAATGGCAACATTTTCGTTATTTCACGGAAGTTTCTTAAAAAAAAAACGTAATAATATAACAATGGCCATCGAGAATTACAAACATTACTTACAGAGGGAATATTTTGGGACAATAGCTTTAGAAACAATAGGCAAAACGAATATTCGCCGTCTGGTGATTATGCGTAGTGATAGAAATCTTTGTAAGATGTGAGTAGTTATTAGAAAATTAATGAATCGGGCCCTAGGTTTTGACCTAGTACCCATAACTGTATAGAGGTATCAATAAAAAGTTTTGATATTTAGATATTACTAACGAGGCCACAAGTTAACACTTTATTTACGAATGAGTCTTTTATAAGTCGTCAAATCCTTATTAGTCCCATACAAAGAGTATAATAAGTATAGGAGAAAATCCCATAGAATGTTTAACGTTGACTTGGTGTTGCGAGTGTTCATGGGCTGCGCCGATTGCTCCTCATAATGTGATCCATCTGCTCGTTACCGGCTTATCCCATAAAAAAGGACATAGGAAGTCCACAAATCGGAAATCGATACTAACTTCTTCTTGTTCGAATTCTTTGCCAGAGGCTGTATTTCCTGAAGGGTATAACCTGGGTGTCTTCAAGACCTGAGTGAATAGGTTTCTTATGGGACGACGTGCTCCATCGTAAACCGCATCATCGCTTACCACCAGGCAAGATAGTGGTCAAACTTCGGCCCATGAAATGTTAAAAAAAAACTGCAAACTACTTCCAAGGAAGTACTGATGTATAAAAATTACCTACCACTAGAGAAAAATACAAGGCGAGATCACCACCAACGGAAGAAAGGCTACGTTTGTTTACAAAATTACAAGTCGCTATCTCCATGATAAAACTGTTAAACATTTGAATACCAGAGATAAGAAGACGTAAGAGGTTCTGAGTAAAAGTCTATAGTAAACCCATGGATGCATTCGGTGAGGTCACTCAACTTCGTCAACAATTTTAAACGGCTTAACCCAATTTTCTTTCCTTAATAACGTCATACTCTAGTTGTTTTGTCGACGGCTCTGATGTCGCTCTTGATAAAAAAAAATAATAGGATGCCTGATGTGCCGACGTGCATATTATAATATCTAGATATATGGAAAAATCTAGTTTAAGTGCATATGTTTCTGGTATTAATGAGACTAGAACTTGTAAAATTCCACGGTTTCTTTCAAAGTAGGTAGGTAATTTAAGTGGTAAGAACACCATTTATCAATGGTGTTCTTCAATTCTTGTGACGCGAAATGTGTGGTTTGATATCAACTATGTTTTAGTATTTAGATAATTTTTTAGCAGTAGTAATCCATTCAGCAGGTTCTTATTCCAAATATGACTTTTGCGTATATGCCTCTAAAACAGAATATATAACATTCGTAGTGGTCTCGATTATTTACGGGAATATCTATATTATAGCTACTTCCGCGCGGTTTCACGCGCTCTGCTTAGCTCCTATTGGTCGTAGCGTGATGTTTTATAGCTTATAGCCATCCTCGATAAACGCGCTATGCAACACAAAAAGAATTATTCAAATCAGACTTGTAGTTACGGAGATTAACGCGTTCAAACAAACAAACTGTTCCGCTTTATATTTTTTTTTTTTTTTTTTTAAGGGGGGAAAATCATCGAATGACTTCTCCCGCCTGGGTGAGGCGGGAGGGAGTGTCAGACTCTTACTGACTAAAAACCACCCCGTTCCTTCTCCTGCACGTCGAGCCGGAGCCCCGGTTACCCGTTAGGTTCTCCGCGACTCCGAATCGGCATCGGCCGTATTGGGCCCCATCTGTGGTGGTCTGATGGCTCTTTGAGGCGCGCGCGGAACGCGACGCGCCGTACGCTCGGGTCTGTTTCTGGTCGGACGGGGAGCCACCCATGCTCGCCGTCCGCAGGCCCGCGCTTACGGTGGCCGGAGATCGTCTCGCGATCCCCGACGCCCGGTGTGTCCTTCGCGATGGCTGGGTTGCGAGGAGGCAGCGCTTCGCTGCCTCACGCGTCCCGCCTCCTCCTTAGCTAGCATGACTGCTTCGCAAAAGGAGGAGACGGCATCCCAGTCCCTCTCGCTCCGCATCATGGCCTGCACTAGGCCCGGACGCGAGAGGTCGCCATCGCCGATCACTTCCCTGAGGACACGGCGGTGCTCAGCCCACGAAGGGCATTCTCCCACCGTGTGTTCCACCGTGTCCTCAGGGCGTTCCGCTTTATATAATAGTATAAGATCTATAGTCTATATTATTTTACTACCTCTATTAAGCTTTTATTAAATTAAACTGTTTTAAAAACTGGCTCCCATATTTTATACCTAAGTTTACAAATACGTTGCTAGTTTACACTCTACATTCGTCCGAAATTCGGTCAATTTTCTGCTGTCTGCACGTAGGTTCACCTACTCAACAATTTTTCCTCTTCCAACTTGCATAACACCAAGTGCACCAAATATTAAACTTTCGTTTTGTAGCAATCCACTATAATTAAGTATGTCTGCGCACTTTTTTCTTATTTTTGTCCTTCGCAATAAGCTCATCACGGAGACATTGCGAACGTCTTCATTTTCGCTCTAATAAATCGTCCTCTCGCCGATTATCCGGCACCCAGTGACTAGGTACTTGCCATCTATCTAGGCACCTGTCGCGAAATCGTCTAGAAGCAAGTATACAATCGACTCAAGCGGGGATTATGTTCCAAAGACTGCACTTCTTATTGTCTCACCTTCCGAGCTTTATTTTACGTTTCGGTTTCGCGGCGAGAGGAAGGCGCCCGCGGCATTTTTTGACAGTTGCATTTTTTTTCGCGACAAGGCGGATTGTCAAACAGCCTAGTTGAAAGTTGTGTTTATTTATCATTGTGAGAAATGGTGAAGTTCTGGTGGATGTTTATGTTATTTGCTAAAATTGCATCGGCTAGTGATAACGAGCTTCCATCTGCGGAGGTGCAAAAAGGTAACTAACTTAATTTTGGAATACCTACAAGATTAGATTCGAGCGAGTAGCGCGATCGAGTAAAAATGTACGCAATGATTGTAAATTAGATTTAGAATTTTATTACTAGCAATCAAAGCTTGGCCTATATTCATTGGAGCGTTATATTTAAAAGTAACCATGAGCTTACCTACATATTAGCACACAGACATATTTACCGATAAGCCATATCATTTATTTTGTTGTCCCTACTAGAAACAAATTGATATGACCTAAAAACATTATTTATCAAGTTGTACGATACCTGTTCTAAATATACATTGATACCGATGGATATTTTCGTATCTATCATATGATCAAAGGCTGGTATAGCCTTACTCAATAGATAAAGTAGTATTTTTAGTAGTTTGAAAATTGTACTTTTACTAAAAATAAGATCAGGAAACTATTATGTGCCTTAATAATTTAGCTCTAGGTATAAATGGGTACCTACTTAAAAACATGTTGAAAATGACGCCGAAATCAGTAAAATAATAATTCCTAACGCATCTTTATAAATTTTTGCGAACAAAAGGGAAAATTCCAAAACAAAGATGTACCTACACAAAATGTTAAACTAGATCAAGAGAAAATCGAAACGTGAGTCACTATCATCAGAACGACTCTTCGAGATTATACGGTTTACTTTTAAAGAGAAAAAGCGCTTCGTAATCACAATATACCCACGATTCACACGCTTTCGCGGTAGGTACACGTCTACAACAATTTTAAAAAGTCCCCTACCTAGATGGAACTTCGTGGCTGAACTGCTAAATTAAAATAGCTTTATTGTTAAACGTTGCAGCATAACATTATTCCAGAACAGATGGGATTATCGGAAACAAAAGATTTGAAATTTGAATTACCAGACCGAAATGGATTTGGTAATTCATTCAAAGACAGGGCAGGTGATTCAATCTCTCTAGTGGGAATACCTGTCGCGGAGAACCTAACGGGTTACCGGGGCTCCGGCTCGAATTGCATGAGTAGGTACGGGGTGGTTTTTAGTTGGTAAGAGTCTGACACTCCCTACCGCCTCACCCAGGCGGGAGAAGTCATTCGATGATATTACCCCTTAAAAAGTGGGTATACCTACTTATACACTACCTACAAAAATTGGAGCACATCCAAAACGTAAACCTCATTAATAGGTACGTACAATAGTTTTGACGTCACCACATAGTTCACGATTTTTACGCCTTTGAACATAGAACAATGGAAGAGAAAACAGTAGGATCAACATCAACATAGAATATAATTACATGTTAACTTTCAATTTTATGTTTGCCTTCTTGTAATTTTCCTTTTTATAATTGTTCCATACCGGAATGAGAGGTGTCATTTTCATAAACAATAAGTCATTAGTCGTTACTCTTTTATCTGGGTACCCACCTAGTTTACGTAATACTTTAGTTTAAGTAGTTGGATGTGGGAGAGCCATGCTTTGGCACGAATAGGCCGGCTCGACCGGAGTGATACCACGGCCTCACAGAAAACCGACGTGAAACAACGCTTGCGTTGTGTTTAGTCGTGTGAGTGAGGTTACTGGAGGCCCAATTACCCCCCTCCCTAGTCCCCGTCTCCCGAATCCCCGAATCCTCCACAATCCTCAAAATCCCAATTCCCAAATGGCCGGTAACGCACTTATAACGCCTTGGTGTTTCGAGTGTCCGTGGGCTGCGCCGATTGCTTACCATCAGGTGATCCGTCTGCTCGTTTACCGGCGTATGCTACAAAAAAGAAGTTACTCCTAGGAAATGTCGCTAGGTACTGATACTCAGTGAAGAATTGCGGGTTCGGTTGCTCCCCAGAACAACTACCTACTTACCTACAAAAACCACGAATTGTGGTAGTCTGTATGTGATCCTAATGATGTTTTTAAATTGAAAGTAAACGGTAAAAGCACTGATTTTTGAGGAGGTTCATAGTATGTAACTATAGGACAAAAGTCCAAAAAATCCGCAATTTATTGTAGGTAGATATTACACAATACACTGAAACCAGGTGAGGGTGAGCTATAGTATGCAGCCGTCTTAGACGACACTGGGGCCCTGGGCACAAAATAATTCGAGCCTTTTTGGAATGTTTTTTTTAAGGTTGCCCCACAATAGGCTTTTCTACTGTATCTTGGGCGCGTTCACAAACATACAAGTTCACATACATACACATGGCAGCCAGACCCGAAATAACAATTTATGGATCACACAAAGATTCGTTCCGTGCGGGAATTGAACCTGCCACACGTTGCGCGATAACCGGCTGTCGCGCAACATGTAGCGGGTGTGTCTCCGTCGTAGAAATTGTCGATCCTCCGGGGCCCCCTGAGGTTGGGGGCCCTGGGCATGAATCCCGAGTGCCCTTATGGTAAAGTCGGTGCTGGTTATATAGAGTGACTTGTAACTCGACGTATTCCTTTCGGGAGGTGATGATACAACTAATTTCATACAAAATTAGCCCTGAGATCTCTGGTCCGAAAGTGGCTAGTTTCTGAGATGTTCAACATTTTCGGTATTGGTGAAAAAATAATTTTGTAGGAAATTAGTTGTATTATCACCTCCCAAGAGGAATACGTCGAGTTACAAGTCACCCTGTATAAGCATAATAACCTACCTAAAACTAACACTATGCTTTACAGAGTCACGTTTCCTTCCTCTGTTCGAAGCGAAGCGATATGACAACCGACCACTTGGAGTTGGGCCTGGCGGTCTACCGCCGTTGACCACAGTGCCCATCGCTGGGGAGCGCTGCTCGTCACGCCTGGAGTCCGCATTAGACCAGATGAAGCGACGGAAAAGGACGCAGCCCAAAAATTTGGACACCCCTTTGGTGAGTAACAGGATGACAATATTTTGAACCTACATAATCGTCTCCTATTGCTGTTTCGTTTGCCAAGTATTTATTAGTGAGACTGCCAAGCAAGGGATTTCGATTTCGATTCCTGGGTCAGAAATAGCACCTCGTTCTTTTTTGAAGTCGGATAAAAAGGAAATAAAACGTGTAATGTGCGGTGGCTGGGCAACCGGCTGCCGTGCAACGTGTCGCAACGATCCACAAATTGTTGTTTCATTGTGTATGTAAACTTGTATGTTTGTAAACGCATTCACGACACAGGAGAAAATACGAATGTGGGGCAACTTTTTTTTAAATTACATAACGTTAGAGTTGTTTCCTCATTCAATATTCACAGAAACGAACTATTGCTATGATGAGGATAACACACAGGCAGTTTCTAACCAAACATGAATACCTACAAAAATACGAATAACTTGTCTACCTTTGCTAGTGACTAATATTCTTGTTACAGAGTCAAAGCATCGATCTCAATGGCTACAGCTTGTACCAGCAAATGCGATCAGCTCCCGTCGACATGTATGTAACAAGGATGAGGGTACGACTGCCGCAAAACAGCAACTGGGTTAGAGTGGAGAAATGCTACTTCGACCCAAGAAACGTTTCACTGGATACCATGCTTCTATTCCACGACATAACAATCAGTGGCAATGTGGATCTATACGATGCAAATGACCTAGATAGAGGTATTCCACCCAGCCGAAGATTGAGAAGACATTTCGTCGAATCAAGATCAATAGACGGCCCTTTTGACAACTACGCTACAAGTCGAGGCAGTAACGGCTGTAACATGATCCTAAGACTAAGAAAGGCAGGAATTGGCTTCCACACTCGACCTTTGAATCAACACCCAGGTAAATTCAACGTGAAAACCGATTCAGAATTCGTTGAACCTGGCTTCATAAGCGTATACGCATACGGTTGCGAGAAGTACATAAACAGAAACTCAGTTAGGAATAAGGACAATTTGCCTTTAAAGCGACGAAAACGATCGGATGAGTTTACTTTTGATGCACAACCATTATACAGTGGGGGAGTGGATAGTAGGGCAGCTGACAACAATTGGGACATTGTTTACGAACCGCGAAGTAGGGTCAATTACGAACGAAGTAAACTGTTTAGGCCCGACGACGAATTGGACGAAGCAGAAGACATTTCTCGAGAAATGGAAGACATATTTACAAAAGGTATACGAACTCTTTTGACCACTTATATGAAGAAAGAATTGCAGCCAGCTATCAAAGACACTTTGATGCGAAATATGGGTTATGTGATATCGTATGGCTGAACAGAATCTTAAAACTACTTGTTAAAATAAGAAATACTTTAGCTGGGTACCTATTGGGAAAAGTGACGAAAATTTTAAGAATCGAATTAAAATGTTAGGGCACATCATTTTATAATATTTACGATTAGTTTTGTATTATTGTTTATAGTCATTTATGTAATTAAAGTTTTATAACTACTTGATTATAATATTTTTCTTTAAAAATCTCTGTGGGAGGTATATAAGTACTAAGTATACTAACTGTAAGCATGCAACACTACTGGCACTAGCAACTCTTGCTACGATTTTAGACTTTATTTTAAGTGTGACAAAGATAGTATTCAAATGTTATTTATATGGAAAGTATATAACCTACTTATATTTACAAATAGAAAAAAAAAACAAAAAAAGTTTATACAACTTTTTTATTTACTTTTATAAGTCAAAAAATCTAAACATTCAGTCTAAAATCTATCTAATATGTAGGTATCACAGAAATGTATTCGGTATATAGATAATTATACATATCTACTTTGTGTACAACACTAATGCTACAGATAAATAATAAAACCACATATTACAAAAAAAATGTATCCATAAACATTATAGAATAATTTTAAATGCTTTGGAAGAGTGATTTGAATTTTTTTATTAAGGCATTGGCTGCCAATAAAAAACTATTGAAGGCAAATCCTCCGCTAATGTCGGTCACCGGTGACTGCCATGGCGTTTAACGTGTTAAACTGTCAAACACCAAGCGGTCACCGCAATCTATTGTTCTATAATTGTGTCTACAAAACCGGTACTCGACGAGTTAAAAAGAATGAAATGGTGGAGTATCTGAAATACTATACATAGTATACATATAGGTAGAGGATATCTTCTTCATTAATTCAGTGGTCACATTATACACACTACTGCTGAAGTAATATAAACAAACATACTTAATAATATTTTGCTATTAATTTTACAAAAACACAACAAAAAAACATGATATCATTTATATTTATATTCAATAAATAAATAAAAAAGCAACATCAACACAGTTGGTTAATAAATAAAATATTTTTTATTCTTAAAACAACTTATTAAACATAAATAACTCTAATAAATAAATAATTAAAATTTTCCGATTTTTACAAAATAGATAAAAAATTATAAATTAATTCACTCAATACTGGTGATATAAGATAATTTTTTTTTAATAATTTAAAACACACTAATGGAATTACATTTGATGGCAGTTTTGGTTTGGCTAGCTTAAATTAAGTGATGAATATTCCTGTGATCAGTCCCGTGTTATTAAATCTTAAAATTAATATTTTGTTCTTAATACAAACATTTGATAGGTATATGCAATGTCAATTTTTTTTTAAATTGTGATTGCTTATGCTCTATGTGATGATGCAACATAACAAATTCATGTACAATGAGGATCTTTGATAGCCTTCAATATAACTAATTAAACAATAACATCTACTAGGAAATAATTTAATGATTTGCCCATGCACATACCCATCAACTTGAATTTAGATCTATTTACATAAGATTACATTCATCAACTCTTCAATTTCAAGAACATGTGTTTGATTTCATCATACACAGTAAAATGCATGGCAGTAACCAAAACTGCCTTCAACATACTCGGACCATACCCTTTATACAGTGCTAGGAACCCTTCCATAGTGATGGTTAACTTCAAACAATCTAACAGACCATTGCAGTACATCTGCTTGCCAAAAGACTGCCGGTACTGCTGAAAACCCTGTATTTGCAATCTTTTTTTTATTAAATCAAATGGATAGATTGCAGTTTTAGCCACAAAACCAGATATACAACCAGCTATGATGTTTGCCACTAAAGAGGTTTCAATCACAGAATGCATAGTTGCTCGTCTTTGGAAAAGAGGTATTTTATTAAATACAGTGTCTGTTAAAAATCTATACACTGCAAACTGTATGCCAGCATGCGGTGCTATCTGACCCAGGGTGGGTATCAAGCCTTTGTACAAGGCAGCTACTCCTTCAGTTCTTACCATAGACGTGATTGCGTGAGTGAACCCTTTGTATGCCTTTTTCGTTTTCTGTTCAGCAATTAACCTGGTTCTGACTGTATCGAATGGAAATGATGCGACGGTACCGACGGCTGCAGCCACACCGCCATTAGAAAAGTTTATCCAGTGTCTGTGTGTGTAATAAAACTGTTGATCAGCACTCTGGCATACTTGCGTAAGCTGTTCAAACACGGAGAATTGCAAGACTCCGTACGCTATTGATAGATATTGTGCTGGTACGTGACCACTCCACAATGCCAATATACCTTCTTCCTTCACAATAGAAGACACTGCTTGTAGCATAGAGCTGTATTTAGAACCATTTCGAATAGGTTCAAGTTGGAGTTGAAATCGTATTTTTAGAACGTCCAGGGGTTGTGCTACAGCTCTTGTAATGGCTCCCGCCATACCACCCGCGACCGCAGATTCATAGAGCGTAGTTTTAGTGTTAGCAATTGACACTGAATGAACCATTACAAATAATATTCTAATTAACCGAACTCGGTTTGTATTTAGTGCAATAACCTCTCCAAAGCTCTCAATGTCAAATCAAACACCGTACATAATGACAGATAAATGTCAATTATCATGACTTATATTGTTGCGTTCAAAAACATACGTTTTTTTTATATACTAAATCACTGCTTTATTTGTATAAAAAACTTAAATAACAACTATTACTTAAATAAAATTAAAACTAAATATTACTAAATTAAATATATACAACTTAAGATTAAAATTAATTATAGGAAAAATAAACTATTTATGAGGCATCAATAAACTCGTCCGCATCGACGTCAGTGGGGAAAGTGCAATGCTGCCAGCCTTCTGGGTGGCAGAAAGAAGGAGGAAGGCTGGCAGCATTGCCATGTTCTATGGCAATGCTTAACCTCAGACCGAGAAAAAGACCAGCCCTCTGGTCACGAGATGTGTCGACCAGGTGTTTCGAAATGTTTTTGAACAATTTAAGCGCACTCGGACCCCACAGACCTAACTTCTCAACCCCAAACGGCTCAAAGATATAACTACCAGCAAGGTTGTTGTACTTGCGCCGCTTGAGGTTTTCTGCAGAGGCAGCAGCCGAACCAGCACAACTCGCCGTTACTGGAAGATGAGAAGGTGCAAGGGTGTCGACACAGGTTGCGTCCCACACCAAAGACTTTCCCAGCTTCCAGGGCATAATGGACATACCGTCGGGTCTCTTACCATCGTCGCGTGCCAAACCCTTTGGTTCCAGAACAGCTGGCACACCGGCGATGACAAGAGCTCGACGGATGATGTCGTTAATGCTGGCGTGTCGGGCTATCCGGCCCGCGCTTCTGCTACACGATAGGCCGTGGTGGCCGAGGTGGTCGACCATCTCACCGCATTGACAGCGATGCGGAGAAACACAGGGTGCACCTACACGCAAGCAAGCAGCAAGCCGAAAAGTTGAGTCATTCAACATCGTGCCAATATTGAGTGACGGAAGTGCCTGAAGCCAGAGACCTGATTCCCACTCACCCACAGCCAATAGGCGAGCTAACTCCGCAGGATTGGTGCTGGTATTAATTAGATTATTATGCACCAACCTGCAAAGCGGCTCGTCCCATTGTCTCTGGGAGGAAGGGTTGACAGGCAAGGCAAGGCAAGGTTCAGCGTCAACACCGGCTAAAATATGTTTTGTTAAAGTGCTGTGGACAGAAGAGATGAACGCCGGTAAACTAACACTGGAAATTTTGCGGACGCCTAGACCACCAAAACGAATTGGTAGTGTGGCTTGAAGCCAAACACGGTCGTCCATAGAAGCATTCAAAAGTGAAGTTAAGGTGTCACGGATAATTTGATCAATTTGGTCCAGAATATGCGGATGCTTCCACAGAGGGGAAACACGCAGAAAATACATAAATTTTGGGCCGAAACAACAATAGCGAATTAAAGTAAAGGCACAATGTAGATTAATTTTGGAAAGTCTATCGGAAATGTCACAGAAATTTTTAATTTTCTCGTTTATGAAATCAGAGAAACTGTTTTCGAAAATTGGGGAACCCAGGAGAAGAAGAGAGTTTTTATCAACAATTTTTAAATTCGGCGCTACGGTAGAAAAAGTGTTTAAAATTCGTTGTCTATCAATAATTTTGTCCGGAAGGTAAATTTCGCATTTAGAAATATTTAATTCTAATCCGATGGATTTAAATTTAGAGATCAAAAGCTGTAAGTCATGGAAAACAGTATCTGCGTCACCTCCTAAGGTTCCATCGTCCAAATACCAAACATTAAATTTAGATTTAAGTTGCCGAATAATAGGGTGAATGGCCAGACTGAAAATGACTGGACCAAGAGGATCACCTTGTTGGCAGCCTACCGCAGAATCCAAAACTTTGTCTTTATATAATAATTTTGAAGGTTGTCTATAGCACTGCCAAATAAAACTGTAAATTTCAGGTAATTCTTTTTTAACTTCAGCCAACAAACACTAGTGTCTATTGATGGAATTGAATGCATTTTTTACATCAACCTTAAGGATGACCTCACTTTCGTTTGTATTCAAGAAAGATGATAGGGCGTGTACGGCAGCCTCACAACCCCCTTTTGAGCCGAAGCCTAGTTGGAGGGGTTGAAAGTGCGACATGAGCGCATCTTTATGATAGCTGCAACACAACTTGGCTGCCAAACGCCTGTAAGTGCAAACTACGGCAATGGGACGTATGCCGCCATCTTTCTTGCGTAGGGCACATAGATTGGCCCTGTACAAAATGTCGATAACGGCATCCGTCACATTACCGGAGAGCATTAAATTAACCAGAACCGTTAGCTCCTTCAGAAGAGACTCACCGGCTTCCCCGACGTCTGACCCCGTCAAATCCTTAAGATGTTGAGGAGTCAGACCATCAAGTCCACCAGCAGAGCCACTGCGGAAAGAGCCAACGGCTGCGGCTACTTGCAGGACAGTTGCGGTGAAAATATGAATATCAGGTTCAGGAAGATCGGGAAAAGTGAGGTCAGCCCTAGCAGGCGGGTGTTTACTCTTCAGAGCTTCAAAAGTTTCTGAAGAGTATGGAGCAACCACGTCACTACTGAATAAAAGCCTGGCGGCTCCGCCTATATCACCTTCACCTAATTTGGATTCTACGTAGTCAAAACGAGTTTTTTTAGTATTGTTAAAGGAGTTAGGAAATTTTGGATCTAAAATGGGGTTCAAAATACTACAATTACTTTTAATTTGTGAGGTTAAGTTTTTTTCAACAGCCAAATTTTTTTTCACGTGTAGAATCCTGTAGGGGAAGGTGAGTAACTGCTCCCAAGCCGAGAAAGAGTTCTCCCGAGTTGCAAGACGAATGCAATTTCCTAAATTAAGAGCCACGGACCGTCTTGCACCACGAGGAACTCTTTTTAAAACAGGTGTTGAATTTTTGAATTTGGATAAAGTTTCCCATAAGGGCTAATTTGAAACCGGAAAAGAATTTTGTAGAGGAGTAGTGTTAGAGGGGGATAAGGACACACTATGAGATTTGTGGATTTTTCCATAATGTATTCTTAACCCGCGTTCTCCTTTAAAAAATCGAGGTTGATGGGCACATTGAGGAGCACTTCCAAACTCAACGGCTGCATCACATGGATGCATGTAACCTTCAAAAATGTATTAAAAATTCTAAAATTAAACTAATTAAACAATAATGATTAATAATTAAACTTATAAAAAGAAAAATTGGTCAAGGCCGCGCTGTCGCGGTGTTCCGCGTCTCCACGCCGCCCATGCCTTAAGAAAGACTGTTCGCCCAAGCGGCAATGTTGGAAGAAATGCTCGGAGACGGTTAGAATCGTTTTTCGACAATGAGTCAAATTTGTCAGCACGTCGAAGCAGATAAAAGTCAACGCATAGAAAGATTTAAAGTATTATATATTTTATATACTTATTATCATTTCCTAATTACATTTATTGAAAAGGTGTTAGTTATTGTAGTTAAACTGAATTTCAAAATCTTAAAATGATGATATAATGACAAGACCATTGACTCTAAAAGTTTCAATCTCAAACGTAACTTTATGTTTTTTGTATGGCAACTCAGTAAGTCAGTAACTAACTTTTCTTATCTATATGCAAAACGTCAAATTGACACAAAAAGTGTTTTGAGCTGCTGTCCATTTTGTGTATTTTTATTTTCTATACTACTAGTTAAAATAGCCGAAAATGTCGTCGCCTTTGGAAAATTTGGAGACTCAACTTGAAATGTTTATCGAAAATGTGAGGCAAATTCGTATCATCGTAAGTGATTTCCAGCCACAAGGCCAAAGTGTTTTGAACCAGAAGATGTAAGTTCCATTCGTACTTTCTTTTTTGCGTTTAATCGTTTACAGAAGTTAATTAACACCATCTTTTATATTTCAGACAATCTCTTGTTACTGGTTTGCAGGAGGTTGACAAGTTGAAGTCTCAGGTCCACGACATTCATGTTCCCACGGAAGTGTTTGAGTAAGTATTTGAATGGAACATATTTATTTTCTTTACTATACTATTATTATCTTATTTATCTATTGGTATGGGTTTCGTTGGGCGTATCGGTGTACCGTAAGAACAAACAATAATAAAACATAAAAAAATACCACATGCTCAAAAATAACACATTCACACCCATTGAGTTTTTACAAGCTCAATCAAACTGAATTTCATTGAAATAATAAAATATGGTGTAATAATCATTCTTATTGTCTCTAGTTGACTAATGAAATCACTTGCCACCAAAGGAAAGCATTGTTCAGAATATCATTCATTTAGAAAAGAGCATGTTACAAGCACAGGTGCCTTTTGTGTCTGACTACAACACAAATGATTAAAATAAAAGCACACAAAGAAATTCTTGCTATTATTTAAACATTGGAATCATGTGGCAAAAGCAGACTATGCATACAGCATACCACTGCCTAATATTTTTTTATATTTTTTTTTTAGAAAATGCTCATTCATTTTTCTTCCTTTTATTTCATTTTCAGTTACATTGACCAAGGTCGCAATCCACAGCTGTACACAAAAGACTGCATAGACAAAGCTCTGGCGAAAAATGAAGAAGTCAAAGGCAAGATTGATTCATACAAGCGCTTCAAGAGTCATCTGCTGTCAGAACTGTCGAAAACCTTCCCCAATGAAATAGCTAAATATAAAGCTATTAGGGGTGGGGAATAGAGAATAAGGCTAACTTAGTTTAAGTATTTTAGTTAATTGTATTGTATATTTAATATTATGTTTAAATTTACATGCTGCTCTGTAAGACAATAGAAAGTATATACATTGTGTTTCACTTAGATCCATGTTCAGACAAATAATGGGTTAACTGTATGTTGGATTAATTATATTACTTCAAATTAATTTTTAAAACATTATTTTGTAGTTCAGTTTTACTACACATTCATTGTATTGTATAGTTTTCTGAATTACCAAACTCAAATAAAATAATGTCTTTGAAAATTGTTCTAGGAAATATCACTTTGTAAACAAGGACTTTTTACTGAAATTAAACAATCTGAAAAATAGCTTCATTTTGTATTTATACAAACTAAATAATATTAAATTATCATGAATGCTATACTTACAAATGACATAAAAAATATTTTATAATAATTCAAAGCTGACCATAGCAAATATTGAAACATAAATAAGTAATAAGATACATAATTTATAGTAAGTTATTGAAAATTAAGAATTTATATGAGGAACATTGAAATAATTACACACATACATAAAAGAAAAAAATTACAGCGTGAAGAAACACTTTTCTTCTAAAAAGCAGTTTCAAAATGTGAAATTAAAAAATTAGGCAATGAAGGCAAACATTTTAGGGCAAAAATTAAATACAATTAATTGGAGAGTAGAAAAAGGCCAGCACCTCCCTGGCTGGGATACCAGTTAAAAACGTTTATCATAAAAAATCAGATTAATTTGATTCAATAAATAATGGTCTTATTATTAAAATAGGTTAATACATTGACTTTTATACAGGGCATGTTTTGGCATATAAAACATTTGTAAAAGATTAAGGTAAAAAGTTGATACAATGACTAAATTATAACTAAATCAGAGGTCTCATCTCTGTTAGTCTGTGATTCTGAGTCACCTTTATGTTCGTTTTCCATTTCGACTATTTCCATATTTTCCATTTCCGGATTTAAATTTCTAGCGTCCACAAATTCTATGTCGCTATCGTGTGGTGTGGGCTTGTCGACCTGACTTAAACCGCTAGAAAACCGAAGCCACATTTGATAAAATTCTTTTTTTACCGGTTCTACTAACTGTGGTTTACTAGTGATGTAGACATAATTCCAATGGTCGGCTGAAAGGTCGTTTCCCCAGTCCAAAGTACCTGTCATGAGAACTTTGTCGTCGACTATGCAGAATTTGTGTTGCATCTTATATATTGGTTCCGTTAGATTACACTTTATCTCTGCACCTGAAGATTATCAAAAATAAATTAATACGAATTCTGAACTGGGTATAAGTATAATAAATAATTAAAACTTAAACAATAGTAGGTAGTAAAATTCAACTTACCAGCTTCAATAAGTTCATTTATAAAAAAGTCTGTTGAATCATTATACCCAGTACGGTCAATTATAATACGAACTGTGATATTCTTTTTCTTTATCAATGCTACTAACCGACTTTGAATGGCGGGATTGTGTATGCTTGGCATGCAGACGTCAACACTTTTCTTAGCTGCTTCTACATAGCTGATTAACTTATCAAAGTAATTATAAGCATTTAGGTGGAGTTTGCAGAACACCATTACTTCGTTTATTTCGACAGCATTGCGGCTTTTGTAATAGTAGGCCGCTGCAGACACAGCACAAGTGATAGCAATCGCCGCAGCCGACGACAGGATACGAGGATTTAAAAACATTTTAAGTGATTTCAAACATATATGATACTTTATTGGCACGGTGGCAGACCAATGCAATAATTTTATATGTTTAAATAAAATTATGAGGCCGAACTACGCTGTCACCATCACTTTCCGGTAAAAAGCTACATATATATCATGCCTACCCTCAACTTGTTTGAGATAAAAGTTACCCACAATTACAACGTTCTGTTGAACTGTATTTAAAAAATATTTTAAGTATTGTGTTTAAATTTTATTCAACTGCTTGCAATGTATTACTAATTATAAAATACTTATAAACGATGGCTCAAAAAGGTTGAATAACTATTCTACTAGTCAACTGACTCAAAAGACATAGTTCTAAAATTAAACAAGTAAACATGATTGAACATCAGGTACGTAATGTGTCACTGTCATTTAGCTAAAATAACAAATGGCGGAAAGGCGCGAATGTTGACAATATTGTTTTGCACTCGAATTGTTCTTTATTTATTTTATGAGTGAAATTGGCTAAAATATGCTGTAAATCTTTTATATAGACAATCATGGGTATTGCGGGTTTGTTACCATTTATAGATAAAGCCTCGAGGCGGACTAATATTAGTGAATTTAGTGGCTGTACAGTGGCTATTGATTCTTATTGTTGGCTTCATAAAGGCACATATTCTTGTGCGGATAAATTAATACGAGGGGAGCAAACTGATATGTAAGTTCTATTCTATATAATTGAATTCATATTACGTGCTTTAATTTACTTAACATATGATTCCGATAACCTCATAGCGAGAACGATTTAAGTTCTGAAATATGTGCTTAACACATTATTTAATATTTATTTACTAGTAAGTGTGTGGTGTTTATTTTTCCAGGCACATAAGATACTGTATGAAATATGTGACAATGTTGTTATCACACAACATTAAGCCGATACTAGTATTTGATGGAAGACATCTGCCTGCTAAAGCTATGACGGAATCCAAGAGAAGAGAGTAAGTATTGATTATGAAGTTAATATTTTTATTACTTTTTGGTTTCATTGTTGCATGGTTTTGAAGGGATTCAATACCTTATGTTTTGTTTAAAATTTCATTTTGTAGTTTTTCTACATTTTATTTAATTTACTTTGCAGGTCTCGTGACATATCAAAGAAACGAGCAGCTGAGCTTTTGAGTCTTGGGCAGGTAAGTTTAATTTACTGAAATACTGTTTTCTGTCATGACTTCCATTATGAGACCATATAAAAAACTAACTACTTCCATGCGGTTTTGCTTGCTCTACTCGGCTCCTTTGTTCATAGGGTGGTGTTATATAGCTTCCTCAATAACTAGACTATCCAACACAAAAAGAATTATTAATATATAAGATATTGTGTCAATAATAGGTCTGTGTTAAATCAAACCATAGGGTAATCCTATTCTGACAACTGTCTATTCTCTGAAAAATATTTTATATTCCAGACCGAAGAAGCTCGTAAATTTATGAGGCGTGGTGTGGACATTACACACTCTATGGCGCTCGGTCTCATCCAGGAGTGCAGGAAACGCAATGTGGACTGCATAGTGGCACCATATGAGGCTGATGCACAGCTAGCATACTTGAATATTAAGAATATAGCCCACATAGTTATTACTGAAGACTCCGATCTCATATTGTTTGGGTGTACTAAGGTAAGTTAAAGAAAGTAAGAAAAAGCATTTATTTGGCATCAAGCATTAAAACCTTAATTTATAAACAAAAAATTCTTTGTAACACACCTAATTTTTATTGTCCTGTGTTTTTTTTTGGCAGTTTTCTTCCCCTCTTTATTTATTTTATACTTTACGACCCGGCCCCGGCTTCGCACGGGTGCAATATCCATGTATTATACATATAAACCTTCCTTAAGAATCACTCTATCTATTAAAAAAACTCAACAAAATCCTTTGCATAGTTTTAAAGATCTAAGCATACATAGGGACAGACAGGCGGCGGATAGCGACTTTGTTTTATACTATGTAGTGATTGCACACGCAGAATAAAATATGTACATTGTAATAGTAATTTGAGTACCATCGGCGGCCTTATCACACGCGGCGATTTCTTACAGACAACCTTAGGATGGAATTATTGAAAAATAATCTGGGTATTTGTGGTAGGTGCACAATAATGTAAAAGGAAACAAAGAAAACAAAAATAGAAGAAGTTTTAATTGTATTAAGAAAAAAATTAAATTAAAATAATTTCGATAAATTGTCACTTAATAATTGAAACTTCATATGGACTTATACCTTTCTCACATTACAGGTATTTTTCAAAATGGACCCGGAAGGCGTGGGTACATTAGTGGATACAACGAAGCTACCTCTAGCTATGAAGTGTCCGATAGAGCGGTATTCCTTTGAGAAGTTCAGACAGATGTGTATCATGTCTGGATGTGACTATCTGGCGTCCCTGCCTGGCATTGGACTGGCTAAAGCGAGGCAGTTTGTTATTGCCACCCAGGATCCTAATTTTGCTAATGTGAGTTTGTTTTTCTTTGATTATACATATATACTTTATACGTTTAACAATATACCTGTGCTGTTTCGCTTGTTGTTTGGTTTCGATTGATGTAAAAATAAAAAAAAGGCTGCCTCGTTGGCCGAGTGGTCGGAATAGCGACTGCCGGGTAAGGGGTCTCTGGTTCTATTCCCGGGTCGGGCAAAGTATGTAGTAAGTACTGGGTTTCTCTCAGTAGTAGCACGGAGTCTGTTATATGTGCCCGGTATATGGCAATTGGCTCACCCCCTATTACTTGGGACTCATAACATAAATAGTGAAAAGTGTGTGTTACATTATACAGTGGCATTAAGTGCCGTAATATACACCTCTGCCTACCCCTTCGGGGATAAAAGGCGTGATGTTATGTTATGTGTAAATAAATCGATTCAGATCAGTAGTTCTGGAGATAAGCATGCTCTACCAACCAATCAAAATGCTTGATAAATAATTACATTTATTCTCTTCTTCAGGCTCTTAAGAAACTGCCAAGCTTCTTGAAGAAGTCTTCCTTGGTGGTGTCGGACGAGTACAGGGAAAGTTT
This sequence comes from Spodoptera picta, assembly GCA_038387885.1. Classification (NCBI taxonomy): domain Eukaryota; kingdom Metazoa; phylum Arthropoda; class Insecta; order Lepidoptera; family Noctuidae; genus Spodoptera; species Spodoptera picta. The sequence goes on from JAZHFQ010000679.1 coordinate 148,487, forward strand.
TATGAAGGCGGAGGCTACGTTCAAACATCAGTATGTTTACGATCCTCTAGAACGGAAGATGGTGAGACTCACTGAACCTGACGATGAAGGTAAATTATGACATTTATTTATACCTGTTATTTAGATTGACATCTGGTCTGTTGTTTTTTGTACTAGTGTAATGTTGTGCCGTCGCGAAGGACGGCATAACTCCGGGCGTCGGGGATCGCGAGACGATCTCCGGCCACCGTAAGCGCGGGCCTGCGGACGGCGAGCATGGGTGGCTCCCCGTCCGACCAGAAACAGACCCGAGCGTACGGCGCCGAGCGTTCCGCGCGCGCCTCAAAGAGCCATCAGACCATCACGGATAGGGCTCAATACGGCTGATGCCGACACGGAGCCGCGGAGAACTTAACGGGTTATCGGGGCTCCGACTCGAAGTGCAGGAGTAGGAACGGGGTGGTTCTTAGTCAGTAAGAGTCTGACACTCCCTCTCGCCTCACCCAGGCAGGAGAAATCATTCGATGATTTACCCCCTTAAAAAAAGTGTAATGTTATGTTAGATACTTCGAAATGTTTTGATAAAATAGAACTAGGTACTAAATAAAAAATATTTTTTCTCTCTACAATCTATATTCATATATACAATCTATAAACATAGGCCTATAATGTAATTAATTTTTACAGAAATCGAACAGGCATTTTGTGTGAATGCTGGTGAACTGTTGGATCCTAAAACGGCATTTGAATTGGCACTAGGAAACCTAGATCCGTTCACATTGAAGAAAATGGATGACTGGCATCCAGACTATAGTATTAACAAGGTTTGTTTTATATTTATTTTGTAAGTATTTATTTATTTAAGGGACATAAAACAGTTGCATATTAAAATTTTACATAAAAAGTTTTACATTAAACAACAGCTACAATAAATATGTAACCCACACCATTGCCCACAATTTGGTATAAAGTATAATGGCAATAATGTTATGGTAGTGTTATCGTAATTTAATTAAATTAAAGTTTACTAAATATAAATAATACATAATATTAATTTAGTCTGTTATATCTTAGGTGTTAGTGCTAACATACGAGGTACATAATAAACCACTCATAGCTCCAGAATACAGATTCAGAATCTTTAGTAATAGTTTTATAGAGTTAAATGACCAAAAACTTCTTTACCTTATTACAGAAATGCATTCAAATTTATGTTTGATTATAGAGTTATGTTTGATGGTCTAGATTCACGCTATGGGCTTAAAGACATCATGATGCCGCCTGTGCTACTACAGACTGCAGCAAAGTTGGCTTAAGACGATAGTAACGCAAAATGTTTGATAGTATCTATACTAGTAATATTATAAAACGTCGTGGTGGCCCGGAGGTTTAAGACGCCCACTTCTCATGCCTGAGGGTGCGGGTTCGAAACCTACCAACGGCAAGTACCAATGTGACTTTTTCCGAGTTATATGTACTTTCTGAGATTATTTAGACACCACTGACAAACGGTGAAGGAAAAACATCGTGAGGAAACCTGGACTTATAATTTCTAATTATAAGTTTGAAATCGCCAACCCGCATTGAGCAAGCGTGGTGATTAATGCTCTAACCTTCTCCGTGTGAGAAGAGGCTTTGCTCAGCAGTGGGCATTTATAGGCTGTTGATGATGATGAAAAATGATGAATATTATAAAGCTGAACGTAGCGTGTTCAGGTTTATAATATTACGGAAAAATTGTTTTTTTTGTTTGTTTGTTTGTTTGAACGCGCTAATCTCCGTAACTACTAGTCTGATTTGAATAATTCTTTTTGTGTTGGATAGTGCATTTATCGAAGATGGCTATAGGCTATAAAACATCACGCTACGATCAATAGGAGCTGAGCAAAGCGTGTGAAACCGCGCGGAAGTAGCTAGTTACCTTATATATTCCTTATACTTCATTGTACACCACACAATCACATTATAGGACAAAATCAACAAAAATAGTGTGCAATGAGCGGTCTTATCGCGCCAAGCAATATTTATTTTTATATTCGACTAGCTACTTCCGCCAGCCAGTAGATTGACATATATTTTATAAAAAACTTTATTTACAGAATGCACCGGTTAAAACGAATAACTGGAAAGAGAAAGGCGTGTCTTCACACCCAAGTATTTGGAGCAAAGAGTTCCTGTTATACCTCGACGAATCTTACCCTTGGCGGAAGAAAGAGAAGAAACCGGAGTCTATATTACCTGGTGTGATCACTAGACCGAGGAAGGTTGTCAATCTAGTCAGTAAATATGTTCCTGAGACGCAGGATGAAAGGTATTTGGATTATTTTGGAGTTTAACCCATATATCCCCAAACTGTCACCGGTGACTGCTCTCCCCTAACTACATTATAGACCTTATTTCCAATTTATAGAGACTACTTTTGTATGAACAAATTTCCACGTGTTAAAAGTAATATTGTTAATATAAATAACTACTATGCAATACCTACAATCAGTGACAAAAGCTTTTATTGACCCTCTCTTACTGATAGAATGTAAAAATTATCAGTGATGTGAAGGAAAGTGATTTTTATAAGAAAATATCGTAACGTGATTGGCAAAAAGCCATCGTCACATGGTGTTCGCAAGCGGTCACCCATCCAAGTACGGTCCACGCCTGATGTTGCTTAACTTCGGTGTTTTTAACATGGTATGGACATTGACGATGTTAGCGACAAAATTAAAAATCGGTATCAGTTATGGATGACGTCATATATTACGTTTATGAAAGATAATTCTAATGGATTTTGCTTGTGATAAGCTAACATTATCTTAATTTGTATTCATTATTATCTTCTAAGGTATTGTTTTTATTACAGTTTATCAATAGAAACACTAAGTAACATGTATTGTATGGAGCCAGCCGCCAAGAAGCAGAAAATTGACTGTGATAATGAACTTAGCGAGACCTGTACACAATGTACAGAAGATCAGCACAATAGACCAATCAACGAGGACAATAGTCCAGACCAATTCAGTACGCGAGATAACAAATCTCCAATACTAGAAAATAAAGAGCGATCTTTCAAAAAATTACTAAAAACTGGCCAACATTCAGTGCTAAAGAAACTCAGTAGATTCCCTCGAACAGTCCTAGATAATAATGTAGTTGAAAGCAAATTCTTCTCAACCAATGAAGTTGATGTATCTAAAGAAAGTATCATTATAGAAGAATCTCCGGAACATTCCAGCAGGAATCCATTTAAAAAACGTGCAAAAATGAGTGATGAAGATTCTCAAAAGGAGAATTTTGAGTGTAATTCTAGTCCTGTTAGGCCTAGTAGTCCTATTTTGGAGCCTAGTCCAAAATGCAGAAGGAATATAATTACTGATATTGTTATGGAAGAGCAGATTGTAGATAATATGGCCAGTGAAGACTCTGTGATAGATAATACTTATCCTATGGAGACTTTGATTACGCCTACTGCTTCGCAGGTTTGTAGAAGTATTTTTTAATATTTTTCTTTGTATACAAGCATAATACAGATGGACAGTTAAATTGTATTCCAGAAACATAGGGCAATTTTAATCAAACTTTATGGTTTGTATATTTTATACTCTTAATCTATTTAGTTCCCTGGTATATGGCAATAGGCTCATCCCCTATTAGGTGGGACTTATAACAGAAATAGTAAAAATTGGGTGTAGTGTTTGTACAGTGGCATTAAGTGCACCTCTGCCTACCCCCTCGGGGATAAAAAGCGTGATGTTATGTTATGTTCTACTTGGTTTCCTTTTACCAGGTACAATGTTAAAATAAATGAAACTTGAAAGTCATAAATAATGAATAGGGTTTAAGGCGGTGCTTGGCTTGTTGTAATACAGTTGGATTTTTATTTAAACAATTTTTTTTATTTCTTTTATTACAGTCATCCTTCGGTGCGTCTCAAAAGTCTACGTGGTTGAGTAGCCAATCCCAGCCTATGTTTGGCAGTCAGTCTAACAAGCAGAGGAATTTGAATGGTTTCAAAAAGACTGCGCCCAAAGCGAACGGGGTTAAGAAATCGCCACCTCTACCTAGCAACCAACCGACTTTGCTGAGCAAATTTGGATTTCAGAAAAAGTAAGTAGGTACACATAAGAAATGCAGATTATGTTTTTTACTTATGATTTTTTTTATGGGATAAGCCGGTATACGAGCCGACACATCACCTGATGGTAAGCAATCGGCGTCGCCCATGGACACCTAAAACACCAGAGGCGTTACAATTGCGTTACCGGCTTTTGGGGATTAGGAGTTTGAGGATCGTTGGGGATTCAGGGATTGGGGAGATTGGGGAAGGGGAGGGTAATTGGGCCTCCGGTAACCTCACTCACACGACGAAACACAACGTTGTTTCACATCGGTCTTCTATGAGGTTGTGATATCACTCCGGTCGAGCCGGCCCATTCGTGCCGAAGCATGGCTCTCCCACACTTAAAAGTTCTTGAGAATCGGGATGTTCTCTTAGTAAAAATAAATCCTTTTAACTTTTTTACATCAGGATAATCGCACTTCCATTGATTAAATTACATTAAAACTTTCATGAGATATACTTAACTAATTATTATGTTTTCGGCTTACTCTTTCGGCGCGACAGTCTCCGCGTCGCGGGTCGAGGAATGCTGCCCATGAATATGTGCCCTTTCTCCCCACCCTTCTCCAATCCCTGAATCCCCAACAAGCAAAGGCATCATTACTCACTACATAGTATAAAACAAAGTCGCTATCCGCCGTCTGTCTGTCCCTATGTATGCTTAGATCTTTAAAACTACGCAACGGATTTTGATACGGTTTTTTTAATAGATACAGGGATTCTTAAGGAAGGTTTATATGTATAATATGTATGTACATGTATATTGCATGGTCGCTAGTATAACGTAAAAAAAACTTAATAGGAGGCAATAAATTCAAACACTGGTTTTGTTTCGTGGTTGTGTATATTTTTTTGATTGGAATAATCGAAAGTACTAATATACCTTTTTTTCTTTTCAGGCCTGCTTTGAAAAGGTGATAACGAATTGTGATAATCTACATGAATAGTGTAGATATAATATTGTTATTTTAGTTTAAGCATTTGAAATGTGCATTTAATTTATTATGTTACATGACTGAATATAATGTTTTATAATTATAATCGTGAGCGCAGTAATGTGGCATTATCGTTGACTGTAATTATGTTTATAATTTGTGTTAAGTGAGAATAAAATGATTTTATTGGTAATTCTTTAGTAGTGTTTTCTTGTTGCTTTTTGTGGTATAAAACTACCTTACTTACTTACTACTGCCTGCCTCGTTGGCCGAGGGGTCGCAAGTGCGACTGCCGGGCAAGGGGTCTCGGGTTCGATTCCCGGATCGGGCAAAGTATTACAGGGTTTAAAAAAAAATCTCAGTAGTAGCACGGAGTCTGGAATTGTGCCCGGTATATGGCAATAGGTTCACCTCCTATTATGTGGGAATCATAACATAAATAGTGCAAAGTGGGTGTTACTTCTGTGTGCACTTCTGCCTACCCCTTCGGGGATAAAAGGCGCGATGTTACGTTATGTTATAAAATATTACCTACAAATGTAATTATGAACGATGTCGTGTGTGTATAATAAGAATGTTATCATTAATATACCAATTTGATCTTTTAAAAAGACGCTCGACAAGGGTCATTATGGTCGTATAGAAAGTCGCAGATTTAAAACATTGATAAATATTTTATGTAGGTGTTGGTTTACAGGCAAAAATATAGGTTATACCCATAATAGGTTAGTAATTTAACAGATCAGATTAAAATAGATGCGCAAAAAAGTCAACGTCACGCAATGTTCCCAGGCGGTCACCCATCCAAGTACTGACTGCGCCCGATGTTGCTTAACTTCGGTGATCAGACGAGAACCGGTGTGTTCAACATGGTATGGACGTTGACGATTAAAGAGTCGAAATAGTGCCTTAGTATTTTCATGCAATCTTCAACGTTACCAAGCGACTTTTTTTTGAAACTTTTTTATGGCGTATAATTTTATCTACCTCTAGAGAAGACCGATAGTCACAAGTCCCAATTCAGCGGTGAATATAATTGTCACGAAATAATTACTTTTTCTTTTTTACTTTACCTTTATCTTTTTCAAAATTGTTTAGGTACGGAGGTATTTTTTTTTTTTTTTAAGGGGGGAATATCATCGAATGACTGCTCCCTGCTGCGAGGTACGGGGGTAGGTTTGTTTTAAATCTATACAAATAAACTGGAGTGTCTGTTTGTATTATAACAGTTTTTTACTACATGCATATGAATAATATTCATATTATACCTTTCATGTATACACCTACGATACACATACCATAGTAACATTTTTTACAATTTTTGTCTATCTGTTTGTACTGCGACTAAGCACTGGAATGGCTGGACCGATTTTGCAAGCCTTTATGGCGGGTAGCTGATATACTAAGGAATAACATAAAAGTTATGTTCTAAAATTCATATTGTACGCGGACGGAGATACGAAGTCGCGGGCAACAGCTAGTAAATAATTACTATAATTGGTTCACTGAAAAACAAGATTATTATGTTACCTGTGTAACGCATAGACCCAATATGCGATTTTGTATTTTCAAATTTAGAATGTACTGTGACTGGCCGGTGGTAAATTGGAGGCAAGCTGAAATAACATACCGTGCCCCTATACTTATTATACTCTTTGGCGTGGCGTAGCCGAGTCATGCCGTCGGCGTTGTTTGAAAAAAAGTTCGGCCTTTGTTTGGCAGTATTGGAGGGAGAATCGATGTTATTATGTTGGTAGGCCTGGGGGAAGTTTTTAACTTTTTAATTTACCTACTACCTAGAATTTTAGTAAATGACACATTTTGATACGGTCATGATAAGATATTATTGGGTATTATTAATTACTCTATTGGACATCTGGGGCACCATATTTACATTATGATTTACTTAGCGAGCGAATTATGGAAGAATTTACACATTTTTTTTGTATATTTTTTTTAAATTGAATTTTCTTCTGTGCTACTTATTTCGTGGGTGTAGGTTATTCTTTAGTCCTATCCATAAAAAATTGTTCCACCCGAGAATCGAACCCGTTATACATACTTGGCTCAACAACCAGTTTTTATAAGAGGAGGGAAATCCATCGAATATCTTCTCCTGCCTCGGTGAGGCGGGAGGAAGTGTCAGACTCTTGCAGACTAAAAGCCACCCCGTTCCTACTCCTGCACTTCGAGCCGGAGCCCTGGCAAACCGTGGAGTAGTCCGCGCTCCGTATCAGCGTCAGCCCTATTGAGCCCCATCCGTGGTGGTCTGATGGCTCTTTAAGGCGCGCGCGGAACGCGACGCGCTGTACGCTGTCCAACAACCAGTTGCCCAGTCATTGCCGTCACGGTCGTTTCATGGATGTACAGTTTTCTAGTTTATATTGAACAACATAACATAGGTAACATACATAACATCCCACCTTTTATACCCGAAGGGGTAAGCAGAGGTGCACATTACGGCACTTAATATCACTGTACAATGTAACACCCACTTTTCACTATTTATATTATGAATCCCATGTAATAATGGGTGAGCGTATTGCCACATACCGGGCACAATGCCAGACTCCGTGCTACAACTGAGATTTTTTTAAAACCCAGTATAACTTTGGCCGACCTGGGAATCGAACCCGAGACCCCTTAGCACTTGCGATCACTCGACCACCTAGGCAGTTTACAATGAACTGATTAATTATTGTGAACAACTTTAGTTACCTATCGAATTACAATGTCTACTAAAAGTAGGTATACATATTAGTTTTAATACCTAATTTTAGCGCCAAGCTACATAAGTATTTTAGGTTCTCAGTTCTCGCTATGTAGGCTTAGCTTTAAAACACGTTCGACCTACGAAATGTTTTGATAAATTAGTTCGGCGTGTGCGAAATTGCTCGTAATTTTACTATAACACCAATCTCTATGCGCAAATGATTAAGTGGCACAATTATGGTGCCCATGTTCAAAAAGTTATGACTATTTATAAGACACGCATGTGTTTTTTTTGAAGGCATAGATTTGTTTTTTGAAGGCATAGACTCGTTGAGTACCGTCATTACAGACACAATTAAAGAACAATAGGTTACGGTCACCGGTGACCACTTGGTGTTTGACAGTTTAAAGAACAATAGGTTGCAGTCACCGGTGACCACTTGGTGTTTGACAGTTTAAAGAACAATAGGTTGCGGTCACCGGTGACCACTTGGTGTTTGACAGTTTAAAGAACAATAGGTTGCGGTCACCGGTGACCACTTCGTGTTTGACAGTTTAAAGAACAATAGATTGCGGTCACCGGTGACCACTTGGTGATTGACAGTTTAAAAGATGATTGTACTAGGTAGATGAAATTAGCTGCTAAAAGCGAATTTCAACTGGGAAGCTTACTTATTAATCGCTCATAGAATAAGTACCATCGTGATACTTCACGATATCTACTGACACACAATGGTTCTATACTGTCTGGTAAGTGAGAGTTCTGACGCCTTAGTACGAGTCATTTACGTTTAAAGTATTCGAAACGAGTACGCATTCGGCACTCTGATTGGCCGGCGCCAATGAAGCAACCAATCAGAGCGCCGAACGCGTACTCGTTACGATTACTTTAAATGTAAAACAAACTCGTACTAAGGCTTCTGTATATGATAATCCAACCGACTCGATTGCATCATCGATTTCCCACTTTGACCAGAGTTTTCCACTCTACAAAACCGAGATCTTGTTGGCAGACTGAATGTTAATACGATGTTTAAATGTTGTAGTTTGTCGGTGTTCACCCCAGGTACATAAGAGCTGCCGAGCTGCCGAGGGCTGGGCTCGCTGTCATTGCAGCGGTAAGTCCCCTCTTTGAGGAGTGGCTTGAGAGACGCTACGGCGTCCTCACCTACCGCCTGACGCAGGTACTTACCGGACACGGAAGTTTCGGTAGGTTCCTGTTTCGGATTGGGCGGGAGGAAACGCCCGAGTGTCATCACTGCGAGGATCGCCCGGAGGACACGGTGGAGCATACGGCGGCGGTGTGTCCTGCGTGGGCTGAGCACCGTCGTGTCCTCAGGGATGTGATTGGCGACGGCAACCTCTCGCGTCCGGCTCTGGTTCAGACCATGGTACGGAGCGAGGGGGACTGGGATGCCGTCTCCTCCTTTTGCGAAGCAGTTATGCTAGCTAAGGAGGAGGCGGAGCGCGTGAGGGAACGAACCTCCTCACGCCCCTGCCGTCGCGAGAGACACTCCGGGCGTTGGGGATCGCGAGACGATCTCCGGCCACCGTAAGCATGGGCCTGCGGACGGCGAGCACGGGTGACTCGCCGCCCGACCAGAACCAGGCCCGAGCGTACGGCGCGTCGCGTTCCGCGCGCGCCTCAAAGAGCCATCAGACCACCACGGATGGGGCCCAACAGGGCTGATGCCGATACGGAGCCGCGGAAGACTTAACGGGTTGCAGGGGCTCCGGCTCGAAGTGCAGGAGTGGGAACGGGGTGGTTTTTAGTTAGTAAGAGTCTGACACTTCCTCTCGCCTCACCCGGGCGGGAGAAGTCATTGTATGATTTTCCCCCCTCAAAAAAAAGGTACATAAGAGCTTTATTATTCGATGTCAGTAACTTATAAACGTTAAAATATTACAATTTGTGTATCGTTTATTCAGAAAGCACGTAACATGGGCGTGATTTCTTGCCGGGACGGACGGTAAACATAAAAAGTAGCGGCCGTTATTTTACATTTTCATATATAGGTATACGAGGCTCACAATAAAAAAGTTTCGAAAACATTCCTCCCTTAGAAGGCTCTAAAAGCCGTTTTTTCATCGTTCAAACCCTGCTGTTAAAAAGTACATAATAAATCATAATCAGCCTGAAAAGTTGTTCGCGAGTGACTTATATCTCAATTTCGAGTCAATACCGGCCTAGGGCCATTAATAATTGATAAATTGGAGTGAAAAAATAAACTTGATGGGAAATATGATATATGCCCTTGGGGCTGCGTGGTACCAAATTGTTGGCTGTTCTATCGACTCGTCATGAATATTTACCCCTCATTGTTGGCGGGAACTTTGACACATTTTTGACATTTCAATTTTTTTTGTAAGTGCTTTTTACGTTTTTGTTTAGTAGAAGTTTAAGAGCGATTGTTTTATTAAAGAATGATATCTACTCTTCATTTCGTGAGACGTTACCTAGGTAGACCGGTTTCTCTTTAATCCTATTCTTAGAATCTTAGTCCAATAGGACTCTCTGTTCTGCATCACGTGAAATATCACATGAACAATAACAAACAAACCACGCAAACGACTATGCGAAAAACCTAAAGAAAGATTCAACAATCCACTGAACTATTCCATCAAAACAGTTCAGTAATTTCAATATCGCATACATCCATATTGTTCATGCATAATAAAAACAAAAGAAGAAAAACTCAAGTCGATTCCCAGTTCCCACCTTTGCTCGGAAGTTCAAACATCATCAAATATCAGGGGCCTTGCGCCCTCCTCCGTGCCTCCTCAATAAAATAACGCCTGGTTCAATTTCATTTACATATGGTATTGAGGGCGGAGGGGGGCCTAAATTAATTTTGCACATGAGATCGTCTCGCGTTACTTTTAAAGCTTATTGCCTGAGACCTTGCCCTGAACCCTACTGGGGTGAAATCGGATAAATGAAAGATTTATTCCCATTGTATGTTTTTTCTTTTTTTTTTCTGTCTGCAAGTGTAGGTGTATATAACGGGTTTAGTAACCTAATTTGTTTTGTGGAATAATATATTTTGAACTTGTGTAGGTTTTAGCGAAAATTATGTAGGTCGGTAAATTATTTTTCTTCTGTTCTTATAATATCTTCTGATTCACTTCGTTGCTGGAACCAAGACAGTTATTCATGGCCCTGTGACGCGCCGGACTTCATTGCCTCGGTGTTTTCATGATTGTATCTACTGTAGATCCTGGCTTATATGAGTTGCAGCTAGTGATGTGCCACTGAGAACGTTCTCGTTGCCGGCAATGTTGCCAGTGAGAATATTCTCAAGAAACTAGAACGCTCCCGGGAATATTCTCAATGTTCTCAACAAAATAAATTTACTTTGTAATTCGATGTTTTTGTACATTCATAGATGATATTATGTACCTACAGTGTTTCTGTTTTATTACCTCGGCGCTAGGACTAGTCCTTAGAAGCAAGGTATAAGTGAGTAAGTGAGATATTACTGCCCTGCTCATTCTTTTCGTGAAAAAATATTTTGGATGAAGCTACATTGGTTGAAATAGAGCGGCATGCAAACATTTTTAAGCCAACAGTAGATTGGATAACGAAATTAGAAGGAGACGATGGAAAAATTCATTTCGCAAAAATTCATTTATTCACCAAGCGTTTACAGAAATCGAAGATTTGCTTCATTCCGAAAATGCAATCCAAATATTCGAAAACCATTTAGAAGAAATATTGGCTAAGTTTACACAAAGAAAACAAATTGCATTAATTCAGTTCATTTTGCAGCCGCTATTTTGGACCCTGGCAACCAAGGTACAACTTTACCTGCTAACGCGAATCACGATGGATGCCAGGCAATAATGAACATTGCACAGTGTGGATACGGGACAAACGGACCAAGAATCCTTGAAGATTTAGCAAATTACAAAGGACGAATTGGCATTTACGACAAAAGTTTTCTTTGGGAATCAGCATCCACGATTCAACCTTTGTCTTGTTGGAACGTATTTTTTCCCAACTCAGATTTGGGAAGAGCTGCTCTAAAAAATGTATCTATAATTTCAACATCGGCAACTGTGAAAAGGAGTTTCTCAACATTTTCAAAGATACATATCCAGAAAAAGAACAAATGAAAGACTGATCGAGCTGGAAAACTCTGTTACGTGGCTCATAGTTGGAAGGTCATGAACAAAACTCCTAATTCCTCAAATAAGACACAAACACAGAGTCACGAAACTCACGAATTATATTCTACGATTCAATTGGCATCAGCTACCTCAGCAAACCCCGAAAGTGATTTAGAACATGAAGAATCTATACTTGAATCTATGGAAACTTTTGATTTTGACGAGTTTCAGGGTATTCAAGAAGAACCATTACTTCTTGAAGATCGTCTAATGATAGATTAGAATTATTTTCTCGTACGAAAACGGTATTACCATATATTTAAAAAAAAATCAAATTGCAAAGTGTTAATTATATCTGAAAGTCCGTTAAATATTGTTATTTTAACATCCTTTGTTAATTTTTACATGTTTAGTTCTGATTCGATATTTTTTTAATCATAATCCGTTGATTTCATCTTTAAATAGCTGTTGATTTATTTTAAGTTAGTAACTTTACTTTTTAGTCAGATTTTATTTAAAGTGTTCACTCAATGTTTGTCAATTTTGTAGTAATTAGTAAAATTGATGTTTTCTAGTCTCATTAAACGGAGTTGATTGCGAAATATTGTTTTATTTTGACCATTTTATTTGTACCTAAAACAAATATATATTTAATGTCAAATAAACGAACATTTTTAACCGTCCATTATTTCCTTACGTGTAAAAAGAAAGTGCTGTCATCGTCCATATCAATAAAACAATATAACACAAAAAAAAATATCAAAGGTACATTGCCGAGAAAGTTTCCGAGAATACTTTTGAGAATATTTGCTAACACTGGGAATATAGTCTTTTACTGCAAATAAAGTGTATTTTTTATACTCAATAATCTGTTGACTTCATTTGATATTATTTTATTTTAGATAAATATGGTTATTCCCATTAGATAAAAATGATTCTGAGTCATTCTCACTTAGGAGAACGTTGCCGGGAACGCTGCCGGCAATATTCTCAGGTAGGAGAACGTTCTCGAGAACGGCACATCACTAGTTGCAGCTATTTTTGGAGGTTGTGGCGGGCTTGTACCGATAAAAAAAACATACATTGTGTGTGACGTCTAGAAAAATCTTGTACAGTCATAGTCTGTGGGATCTCGGATGTGGAAAGTACCGTCATGCCATTTACACCCCTTTTTTTAAAGGGGGAAAATCATCAAATTTCTTCTGAGGCGGGAGGGAGTGTCAGACTCTTACTGACTGAAAACCACCCCGTTCCTTCTCCTGCACTTCAAACCGGAGACTTAGTAACCGTTTACGTTCTCCTCGGCTCCGTATCGGCATCAGCCTTATTAGGCCCCATCCGTGTCCGTGGTGGTCTGATGGCTCTTTGAGGCGCGCGCGGAACGCGACGCGCCGTAGGCTCGGGTACTTCAAACCCTAGGGTCAGAAATAGGAGCCTTCAAAAATTTCATATTAAAATCCGGTTCTAATTGTACAGCCTTTTAGTAAAATAGTTTAGCTTTAAAGATCAAATAGTAGAATATAATATTTGATGAGCAAATAAGGTGTGCAGTACAGTATTTTAGCTAGCAATTTCGAATATATTGATAGAAAAAAGGAGATTTACAGTTTTGAGAATAAACGAATAAATACTACCCCAGTTTGGTTGTATCCTATTATACCTAAAATGTATAACAACAATGCTACGTTTGTGTCACTCCTCCCATACAGCACATGCAGGACATAATGTCTCGTATAGGCGCAGCTAACGTGAAAATCTGACTGTAAAATCAGTTTTCAATGCATTTGCAATACGACTCTTTGATATCTTATCTCCCATCATACCTCGATACTGTCATAAAACTTTATCGTGTTCATTTAAATCGAAATAATAGGAGGAAGTCCATGAGAATACGTTTTAATTATTTTTAACAGGGAGCCATTCGTCAATTGCTTTTTAAATATGTAATATCCCAAAAGTCTGCGGTAAAAATTGTAGACGTAATTCTATAACGGCATCATTCAACATTGAGTAGGCAGGAAGGTAGATCAGCTTTTTAATTTGCCGTTCTTACGCACAATATTAATTACGGAATGTAAAGAACAGAGTAAATGTTGAATATTTGATACGGTCACATTAAGGTACGGTTAATGAAAGCCAGCACTCGGTCTCCATTAAAATGCCAGAGAAGAATCGTGCAATTTGTTTGAGCAAGTAATAAAATATAGACTTCTTCTTTTTAATTCTAAGTAAGAAAGGCAAACGTCACGCAAAATAAGACTTAATTTAGCCAAAGTAATGGATATTACCTCTGTTGTCGTCCTCCATTTTATATAAAATTTGAAATAAAAATTCCTACATTTAAGTCGAGAGCCTGAAGCGGCCAATATAATTTTTACTCATTTGATAGTATCTTTTTAAACAGACGAAAGAATGTTTTTTTAAACGCTAAGTGGGTACTTACTATAATTCTCTATGTATTCATTTTTGCTTCTAGTGAATAAGTTAATATGCTGTCGTGTCGGTAATATTCTTCGAGGACTTGGTAATAATTTACTAGGAATTTTTGTTGATGTTAATAATAAGTATAATGATACTCTAGTCTTAGAGTGTATAAGTGGGTGTAGAGTTTAATATGCGTATTTCTTAACTACCTACGTACTTCATCATCAACAGCCTATAAATGCCCACTGCTGAGTAAAGCCTCTTTTTACACAGATAAAGTTTGAGCATTAATCACCACGCTTGCTCAATGCGGGTTGGCGATTTCCAACTTATAATTTAGAAATTATAAGCCCAGGTTCACCGTTTGTCAGTGGTATCTAAATAGTCTTTTTTAAGGGGGTAAATCATCGAATGACTGCTCCCGCCTGGGTGAGGCGGGAGGGAGTGTCAGACTCTTACTGAAACTAAAAACCACCCCGTTCCTTCTCCTGCACGTCGAGTCGGAGCCCCGGTTACCCGTTATATTTTTCGCGACAGTCTTAGAAAGTGCATATAACTCGGAAAAAGTCACATTGGAACTTGCCGTTGGTAGATTTCCAACCCGTACCCTCATGCATGAGAAGCGAGCGTCTTAAACCACGACATTACGTACCACGACCTACGTACTACACCTTTAATCAATTTTAATGGTTCACAAAAACACATAGCAACCACAATATGTGTCTGAAAATCTCATACTAAAGTCCTAGCACCTACCCACCTATATATAAATACATATGTACACACGGCCACACATCAACCTATACATAACCAGTTTATCCTGGTATCGCGATGCATCATCTTTCCGCACATTTAACGTTCAGTTTATACTGGTTATGTAAAGCTCGACGTGTAGCCGTGTGTACATAGAGGTACATAGAGGTATGATTAACGAAAATATAAGTATTTCGTGGCACAGCGGGAAGGATCTCGATTTAACAGGATTATTTTGTGAAATCCATGTCAGCGTACGCGACGGATTAAAATTTAATAAAGTCGCGGTACTTTATGACAGTTTGCTTACTAAATCTGCATTCGTGAATCCTTTTTTTAAATGTATTGTAACTTTATGCACGTGTAGGTAACATCATGCCTTTCCTTTCCTACAGGAGGTTCGGTTAGGACTTATGAAATTAAAACTTAGGAATCATGATAAGAAGAGCGTGTTTTCATACTCGATGAATCCCGGGGAATTAATCGAATCCGAGATTCCTTCTTCGGCAGACGTGTCTGTAAACCAAAAATATGTTTTTTTGAATTTTTGTCTGTTTGTCTGTATGTATGTCCAGGATGAACTCAAAAAGTGCTGCATAGATTTATTTCAAATTGTGCATGAATATTACTAACAGGTCGGGTCAACATATAGGCTAAATATTATCATGCTATCAACTACAGGGGAGGAGCTGTGAATCAGTATTCCACACGGACGTAGTCGCGGGCTCAGCTAGTATTAAAATATATTTAAAAAAAAAATAAGAATATCTATGGCATTAAACGGCTTCATGCACATACTAATGTACAAGGTGGGCTTGAAATAAAAAATAAACTAACTAAAAATCGCGGGTTACTCACGTGAGTATACTGAGAAATGCTCTACTAGTTTCGAACCACAAAGGGGCTCTTCCTTATGAGCAGCGTGCGCAGTCGCGGCGACGTCGCGCAGCCTACTGAGTAATCCGCTATTTTTAGGTAATTTAGTATGTCGCACGATAGTTATTACAAAAAATAAACTTAAATATAAATACAGAAGAATTGTAATTGTTATGTTTTTCAGTTTACTCAATAATCACGTAACTGTTTGAAACACATATTAACTTAGTATGTCTAACGAAAGTGATAAATAAAACCCATAGATATAAACTTTTTTTTTCTTTTTTTTTATAGGTAGGGCTGTTTTCTCAAGAGAAAAACGTCATTGGTCCCTATTTTGATTTTTAACGTCTAAACGCCGACGCGGATCCACGTAAGACTCAATGTATTTTCAATTGCGTCTCATATCGATGCATTCAAGCTGTTAAATCTACATATTACTAACATTTTACAATAGCGTACATCTTTTCAACTACATTTACTATCGTATAACTTTAAAGTAAGGAATTTAAACAACCTCTAAAGTATTTTAATCACTAAATCTAACATGTTCCCAAAAAGCTGAGAGCACTTAATCTCCAAAACTACTAGCGACATAAGGTACCTAAATGAAAAATGTAGCCTAACTTAAAGGATTTAGAATTAAATTTCTTTGCGAATATGTGGAGCTAGTATTTATAATACAGCTAGTGGAGTCTGAAATTGAAAATAAGGGATTTTAGATAGGTAAACGAAAATGCCGCGTTTGGTGAACTCACAATTTTGACATTAGGGTGCTTCCACACAGCAGTGATATAACGTTGTGTAACACGATAACATTTTGTAACATACTTTACAACATGTCAAGTTACTACTACAAGATTTGTTATAATTTGATTAAAAACTAGCTGTGCCCGCGACTTCCTCCGTGTGGAATAGTGATTCACAGCTCCTCCGCTGTACATGATAACATGATGATATGTAGCCGATATATTGAACCGACCTGTTAGTACTATTAAACTACTAGTAAATCCATACAATATTTTTTGAGTTTAATCCGGACATACATAGAGACAAACAGACAAAAATTCTTAAAACCATACTTTTGGCTTCGATATCTATTGCAGACCACGCCTCAAACCTTCTTTTTTTTAAATTCAATGTCAAGTTTTCACTTTCCTTCGAATTTATTATATGTATAGATAAGTGTTAAGTCAGTCTCTAACGTCATATAACTGTTGTGTGCTAACATCTTTAGACAAATTATGTCAAGCCAAGTCTTTAATGGCTTCTCTTTTCATTCGATTTAGATACCATTTGTTTATAAAGAGTTAGTGATATTTAAGTGGAAAATGTAAATTTAAATAGGTACCTATGGATTCTGGGATCTATCATTTAAGCCTGCTTTTACGTAAACCATTAAATGAACCCCACCAACACCATTCATTGTAGCAATTACCTATTGAATTTGTAAATGAATCAGGTGATTAATAAAAAAAATGTTTTCCTCTAAAGCCATAGACAAGCGTCAGTCAGTTATTTATGGCGGGATTAAAAGCGGGAACGGCCGGCCAATATGGCTACCGACGAGCGTTAAGCCGATGATTTAAATACAACCCACCGATTCGCTAAAACGCGAAACGCAATTAATCATATTTTAGCCGCCTTTAGAAATACTAGAGGATTGAAAGGACCTATTAAAAGATTGTAAAAAAGGGCGAGTAAAAGGCTTTTGCTTTGGAATATAAAACATTTTGTATAGATTTTATCTTGGACGTGCCGGTGTGCCAGCCTAGTTTCCACCGCTTGCAATGTCTATACTTGTTACACTTATGTGATTGTATTCCCGGATAGTCGACGTACGCGGACAGATAGTGCGGCAAATGTAAAATGGGATTTGTTTAAAATGTACATCTACGATATTTTGACTATTCTGTCGTTGTGAGCCAAAGCAGGAGTACAATAAAGTCAACGAAAATGTTTTTAGTGTTTCCAAATTGAATGAAAATGTTCTAGATTCTTAACATAACAAATGTTTCATTGGGTACTTACGCCTCTCATGCTATGATAAAACCATTCGCTACATTGGTTGCTACGAATATAATATAATAACAATAATATAGTGCTTTTTTTTAAGGGTTGAAAATCATGAATGACTGCTCCCGCCTGGGTGAGGCGGGAGAGAGTGTCAGACTCTTACTGACTAAAAACCACCCCGTTCCTTCTCCTGCACGTCGAGTCGGAGCCCCGGTTACCCGTTAGGTTCTCCGCGACAATAATATAGTACTATGCTTGTTACGCTGTTATGCATACTACATTGCTACGCGTACTACATTGCTACGCGCGCTACATCGCTACGCACGCATCATTGCTACGAGCGCTACATTGCTACGCGCGCTACATCGCTACGCACGCATCATTGCTACGAGCGCTACATTGCTACGTGCGCTACATCGCTACGCACGCATCATTGCTACGAGCGCTACATTGCTACGCGCGCTACATCGCTACGCACGCATCATTGCTACGAGCGCTACATTGCTACGCGCGCTACATCGCTACGCACGTATCATTGCTACGAGCGCTACATTGCTACGCGCGCTACATCGCTACGCACGCATCATTGCTACGAGCACTACATTGCTACGTGCGCTACATCGCTACGCACGCATCATTGCTACGAGCGCTACATTGCTACGCGCGCTACATCGCTACGCACGCATCATTGCTACGCTCGCTACATTCCTTAGTTGGTAGCGCTTTATGCTGTCTCTAGTTTCTTTTTTAATCGACTTCCTAAAAAAGGAAGAGGTTCTCAATTCGTTTGTATGTTTTTGTTTTGTGTACGTTATTATTGTTTACTAAAAGCACTTTCGTCTTTGCTTTTCTTTTCGTCTTTATATTGCAACGACAGTTATCAACTAGACCTGCAGTCCTTTGCCTAAATAGTATTTTCCTAATAATTTGACAAGCAGAACTTTCCATACTACACACAATACATCAACTATCGTTCACATCTCCACAATTTGACATGTAATACCCAATAGCACGAACTAAATGTACCTACAGTGGATAATCGCAATCACTCATTCGAGCAGTCGACTAGTTGCAAGTGAACAATACCGATTGATATGCACATCACTATCGAAATCGGTATGTTCCGATTCATATTCGGAATCGACTTAAGCTATCGAGCCAAGTTGCATATTGTAAGGACTCAAAGGCTTGCGATATCTCTGAGACCAATATGCTTAACAATAGTGACGTAGATATACTACGCCTGGATAAGTATCTTTATCGAAGTGCATTTTAAAATTATTTGCCAATAAAATGGATTTTGTGGACGACGTAAAATGACAGTTGTAGTTGGGTTTCGTTCGAGTTATAAATAAAAAACAAAGGTAAAAGAAATTTTATTTCGCAAATATGGGTACATGTCATGGTAGTGCATAATAAAAAATACAGAAATAGCCATATTTTGCCAATTATAAGGCATGCAAAAATTTTACACTTTTTACAATTCAAGACAATAATTCTAAATAATAATTTAGAATAATTCTAAATTATTATTTAGAATTATTGTCTTGAATTCATTCAATTTCATATAAATAATTCTAATAAGTTATCAGTCAATAATATAAATGTCACAATTTGTAATAATTATCTTAAGGTTTAATACCACTTTAGATTTTCTCTTTTTACATTGTGTGTCTTGGACGGTGAATTAACTAATTTAAGAATATATTAAAAAAAAAATAAAAAGCTTATGGCCTATTTTTCCAACGCCAGATAAATTTTAACTGAGGAATAACATTGAATATTTCACAATTCTTCCATACTTTAAACTCTTAAGTGACTATTTTATTCCACAGTTGTGAAATTTTATTATCACTAGTATGCACTTACGTATATTTTTATTTAGGTTTTATACATACATATATAGGAACAATCTATAGTGCATATTTATGTATTACCATGTATTTTCTAAATTACTTAATACCTTTTTTTTTAGTAGCAATACGGTGTTTGTAATTGTGCCCGGTATATGGCAATAGGCTCAATTACATGGGACTCATAACATAAATAGTGAAAAGTAGGTGTTATATTGTACAGTGGCATTAAGTGCCACAATGTGCACCTCTGCTTGCCCCAATGGGAATAAAAGGCGTTATGTTATGTTATGTTAATATAATTGTAATGTAAATCATTTTTATACTTATATATAGTCTTACTGATGTCCCTGCTGTAGAAGGATATCTTCCATTGAGTTTAACTCTGTGTGGCTAAGGCAACAGAGCAGTCGACAATGGGTACCGCTCTCAAGGGGCACGTACCACAGATATTATAATTAAGGTTCACTAATACCAAGCCTTGTGTTACAATAAATTATGATTTGTGGCCTCAGACGCCAATATTTCTGTTAGTACATAATGTTTGTATATGAGTAAAGATTGTTTATGTTTTTTATTTTTAGAACTGTGGATACTTTTATGTCATGTCGTGGTGGTGGTTTAAAACGCTCTCTTCTCATGCATAAAAGTGCGGGTTCGACCTACCAACGGCAAGTACCAATGTGACTTTTTCCGAGTTATATATGTACTTTCTAAGATTATCTAGATACCAGTGTCATAAGATAAAGGAAAACACCGTGTTGAAACCTGCTCTTATAATTTTTATTACAAGTTTGAAATACTGAACCCGCACTAAGCAAGCGTGGTTATTAATGCTCAAATCTTCTTCGTGTGAAAGAAGTCTTTGGTCAGCAGTGGCCGTTTATAAGCTGTTGATGATGATAATGATACTTTTATACTTAAACTGTCAAACACCAAGCGGTCACCGGTGACCGCAACCTATTGTTCTATAATTGTGTCTACAAAACCGGTACTCGACGAGTTAAATACTGAGTTTGATTAATAGGTAGACTGCCTCGTTGGCCGAGTAGTCGCGAGTGCGACTGCCAGGCAAGGGGTCTCGGGTTCGATTCCCGGGTCGGGCAAAGTATTACTGGGTTTTAAAAAATTCTCAGTAGTAGCACGGAGTCTGGAAATGTGCCCGGTATATGGCAATAGGCTCACCCCCTATTACATGGGACTCATAATATAAATAGTGAAAAGTGGGTGTTACTTCTGTGTGCACCTCTGCCTACCCCTTCGGGGATAAAAGGCGTGATGTTATGTTATGTTATTAATAGGTAGCCCCGTAGCCCTCTTTTACGTCGCGGAGAACCTAACGGGTAACCGGGGCTCCGACTCGACGTGCAGGAGAAGGAACGGGGTGGTTTTTAGACAGTAAGAGTCTGACACTCCCTTCCGCCTCACCCAGGCGGGAGCAGTCATTCGATGATTTTCCCCACTTAAAAAAAGCCCTCTTTTACAGGGTGTAAACAAAACGCTCCCGAAACGCAGACAAACAGAAATTGTTTTTACAATTTTAATCAATTTTGTTTTCGTGTTATTTTGCTAAATCAGCCTTGAGCGGTTGATTACAACTATTATTACATAAAAAACATTTAATTCCTTGCTTTTATGAAAAGAAAACTTGTTTTTATCACCTTCCGTCGGCGTCTTTCGGGAGTGATCCGTCTACAGTGTAGACCCTACACCATAGAACATATAAAGAAGATCTACACCCAACCAACACATAGCATTTTAAATGCTAGTTAATCAAGTGAATAGCAAGGCCTGTGAAGGTAATTGACACTATCATTAGGTAATTGATGACAGTGATTATTGATCATATCGATGTTTGCCAAAAGCTTAAGTTGAGATCGAGACTTTAATTCTCTTTACTAGTACCTATGATTTACGTCTGACTATTGAAAAGCTACACAGTTTTAATATCGTGCCATCTCTGTCATTTTACAAAGAATTTGTAGACACAGAAATATATTAAACGCGATTTAAAATTGAGTATCATTTGAGTATTTGGACATTAGACATTTTGGGTTAAGATTACAATTGCTTATTTTTATTGTTTCAGCCATTGAACTGTTTCTTAATAATTCAGTTATATAAAGGAATACCTACGGTACTGTTTTTTTAAAGGTGGAAAATCATCGAATGGTGAGGCGCGAGGGAGTGTTCTGACACTCCCACTTACTGCCTAATAACTACCCCGTTCCTACTCCTGCACTTCGAACCGGATCCCGGTAACTCGTTAACCCGCGACTTTGTATCGGCATCAGCCCTATCGGGCCCCATCTGTGGTGGTCTAATGGCTCTTTGAGGCGCGCGCGGAACGCAACGCGCCGTATCCTCGGGTCTGGTTCTGGTAGGGCGGCGAGCCACCCATGCTCGCCGTCCGCAAGCCCGACCTACGTTACCGTTACGTATGAATTTGACATTTTTTTATTAAAAAAAATATATGAATGTACTCGTATGAATAATAAATAAAAAGTGAATACTTTTAAAACCTTTCCGTATCGAGTTGTATCAACGTGAAACGGCTCAATTCGTTATAGCTATCAAATTTAGAGCTTGCTGGATATATCAGGTATTCCACATGACACTGGGTTATCTTCTTTTAAAAATATTTATGTTTTTTCTACTTACCAACCTGTAATTCTGCCGTGACATGCCGTATTTGTCAAAATGTATCTAGAACCATAACCATAGGTTTAGACAGCATTACAAGGAAATAAAGAAAACAAAATAGTTATGGGTCTCACATAAATTTATTTCTCCATATACATATGTATAATTTTGCGAATCCACTGTGTCCCGAGACGCAGCGCGGGAATTTTTACAAAATAATTGTCGTCTACAAACTTCTACATTACATTCACACATCGCCCCGCCAGCCATATTGCGTCCGCCATTTTAATTGCACTAAAATATGTCATTAAAGCTAGGGCTTTACATAATTGATATTTCGTTCTTAGCAACAAAACACGTTACGCTAAATGGCGAGTCGTCACAATCTTTGTACTCGTTACAATGCAAGAAAATAAGCAATTCATCATTCGATTCGGGGCACTGTTGATCGGAGAAAAAAAATTAGGCGCGAACACTTCGCGCCGAAAATTTTATATATTTTCGGAGATCGAGTTAATTAAAAAAGTTTGTAATTGAGTGACGGATCCATTAGGCACATTATATTTCCTCGACTTCATTTTTTAAATGTCACATTGGAAATATTTAAGTACTTGGGTCAAACGACCATTTCTTATTTAACATGACTTAACATGAGCTTCCAAGCAACAATACCCTCACTGGCAAGCGAACAGTGTTCATCAAATGTAAACATAAACATCACAATGAATCGGCATCCATATACAAAAACAATTAACAACAAAGAATTACATGGTGAAAACTACATTGAAAATACACAAATAAAAATTAAGAACACATAAAAATTAGTTGGTAAAATCAGTCTTAACATACCGAACATAGGGTATCAACGATGATTTTATTAGTGAGACATGCGCGCGTGTAAAAACAACCATTTGTACTAAATAATGGAATAGACAGCACCTTAATATGGCATTACAATATTTCTAAATCATTGAACACAGTACTGCGTAACTGTACGAAAATAATTAAAATATTGCTCATTTTTTGGTTAAGAAAATATTCTCAAAAATAAGATAAAATTACTGGTGGTTTACAAACACGATTTGATATTTTTAATCTGTGGTAGTTACGCGGTACTGCAAAGGTTATTCGACATAAAATATTCCTAGTGGCAGAATGATACAATACCTAAGCCTAACAATGCAATACGAAAAACTGTACAAGAGATCTTCATGTGCGTTCGGAAACGTTTACAAATGATTGAAATGAAAAAAAAGAAAAATATACAGGTAAGAGGAATGATTATAACGATTAAAATGATTGGTTTTGGTACAGATTTTTTTTTCAATTAATTTCGCAGCGATTCTAATATTTAAAGCATGTTGAACAAGCCACCATGCTCTCTAGCGTGTAAATGTTCGAACCTTGCTATACACGATTCATCAACGAGTATTAAATTTTCACTATAACCTCAATTTAACAATTACTCTCATTAACTCTACGTACGTTTCGTATTTTATTGTATTCTTTATTTTATTCTTTATTATAGCTAAGTGAAACGATTGGCAGTTACGAATGTCAGCGGCCGATTACCCGACCGAGTTCATACGTACTTACATTAAGTTTAATTCCTTTAGATATGAGCCACACTTGAATTGTTCGCATATCTACGTATAACGTTTGGAAAACTGCTTCAACTTTTATAATCCCTAGTTTCATACAAGCTCAAATTTAACTTATACGTAGGTTGATCGATATAAGTAGGTATATTGTACAAAACGAGTGAAAAACGTAAAAATCTTATACATTTACTATGCAAGGAGATTACGGTAAAAGATTAAATAACATACTACACTTAAAGATAGCTTAAAATAGTGTTACAGAGTCGTGGCAGTCACGTTTGAGTCACTCGAACTGTCCTCCTCGTCCATTATTTCCCCACGTTTTTAATGAGAAGCATAAATTAAGGGAAGAATAAAGTTCAAGGAAAGAAAATTCTTGACATTATTTTTAGCAAAAGAGAAATGTAAAAAATTTCCCCTCCTCTTTAGTACTTTGGAACTCTCCATGCATTTATCAGTGTCCACTGTTCATACCTAACATCTTACAGTTTTACGATCCAAATAGGTACAATTGAATCGTCATGCTTACCTTTATATCATTACCACACCAAAACATATTTATCTAACTACATATAGATATGTCATCGAATCACGATCATCCTCTAGAAGCAAGCAAGTGATTGTTCAAATAAAGAGAAACTTCAAGTAAAGTTACGTCTTCGAAAAGCTAACTATTCTATTGTCTCTTTGTATAGCAAATAAAAAAAAAATAGTCTGGCTACTAACATTTTTAGCATAGCGTTAGACCGTGGCTTATTTTAATGATACTTCATTTAAAATTTACACAATAAATTGTTTGTTCGACTAAACTCAAGCTAAAATATATAAACTAACGTATGCTAAATATGTCGCTGGCCGCATTTTAATGTCCGTCACATGATTGGCTGGTTTAATTGGGCAAGTTTAAAATTACAACGTAAGCAACACAAAATTATGTTGGACATTACAAATATTTACATAACATTATGCACTACGCACAGGACAGACACAAAATTTCACACGACACAGCCGATTCGTCTAAAAGTTCTCATATAATAGGTATTGCAATAATGAAACGTGTTACCACAATTTACACTACTTAACATATTTTTAACACCCGATATGAAAAATAAACTTCTAATTACAGCTGCAATAACTATTTATACATTTTATAATATTATGTTTGTATATATGTTGTGACGATCAGAATTGAATATCATATATCGCATAAAGTTATCATTTAAGTCTCTAAGCGCACTGTTCATTCACTAATGTTACGTTATATTTGATCGCAAATTATATATTCATGGCGTAACCATTACACTGATCATTAAATACATCTCAAAACTCTTTCGTAATATAAATGCATCTAAGTATAATTCAACTGTTTATATGGACTTTAACATTTTAACTGTTCCGATTTAGAGACAAAAATAGCACGAACAGCTGCGTAAGTCAGGAGCATACTTAGTTACGTCAAGTTATGTCTACACTTTATAACCATCGCATCGTAAACGCTTTATACAACCGAACTAACATCACGTATCATAAGAATTTACGACTCATCATGAATATAGAGAACTTGAGAACTTTTATACAGTACTCAGTCGTGTCAACATCGTAAACAGCCCCAACGTGTACTGAATATGCTCCCGACTTGTACTCTATCATAAGTTAGATAATAGGATAATATTTAATTATATTTATTACCCTTCCGACTCACAATCATGATTTTTAGTGGTCACAATCGTAAAATACATCATAAGTAGCGTTCCTAGGCACTCATACATGTTTAGCCTCTTATACGAAGTTGAAAATGACAGTCAGTCGATGTCACGGGTACATCACTACTATATTAGGGTCATATTCAGCGCGGGACTCTGTCGTTAGATATTTATAATCTGTGACGACGACAGAACAAAGAAGTATTGCATTTTTTATCTGTGGTTGGCGGGAAATTGTGGAAAATGATGACAACTATTTTTTGACTAGTTCGTAATGTGAGATTGAGTTTAGATGTAAGTACCTCTACTATGGTATTTAATATTATTATTGTCTTCATTTTATGGCGGTGTAGTCGTGTAGATAGGAACGTGTACTGTACATAAGAAGTTGATAACATCGATCAAATAAGTAATCACTTTCTTTAATTCAGATTAACTTTTGAAAATGAAATAAGACAAATCATTGTTTTTGACGAGACAAAATATGCTAAAAAACCTTTTTACAGAAATTAGGTGCCCGAAATGCAGTGACAATACTTCTTTGTTCAAATTCCGATCATATAGTTAAGTACATACGTCATGTTTCCGCGCGACAGTGTCCCCTAGGGCGCGTTTAGACGAGTATGTCTCATCGTCAGTTGGCGTAGTGGTCGAAGGAGCCGAGGTACTCCAGTGCAGCGCGGTAGCAGAATTCGTATTGATCCTGTTGAAAATAATTTTAATTAGAATGATGTTTCAAAATATGACTTAGAAACTTAGAATTTTATTGAAACGTGGCTTGTTCATAAGTGGTTACTGATTTTTATTTTAGTAGTTTTCCAAAGCATCAACTTCTAGAAATTCTTTTTAATCGTCAATTTTTTGTACATTTACAAAGCAAGAAGGGGCTTAGTATAACATTTAGTTAGGTGGAATGCATGCACGCTTCCTTGTCAACACCTCTGCGACCCACTTCTGGCCGACAGGTTGCAAACATAAATCAACGTGTACTGCGCTCAACGGAAAACAGTAATTATGCTATTATAATTAAGGTGCTATTTATAAAACAGGCTATTTTGTGTAGGGAAATGTTTTAAGGTTTAGAGGGTTTTTGTGAGTCAAGTGGAATAAAGTTAAAGGAGTCGTGGAATCGTGAAGGATAGAGCAGTTTTTGCTGAAGAAATATACAGTGGTAAATTCAAATGATCTATTATCAGTAGGTTTTTTTAATGGGGGAAAATCATCGAATGACTTCTCCCGCCCGGGTAAGGCGGGAGGGTGTATCAGACTCTTACTGACTAAAAACCACCCCGTTCCTACTATTGCACTTCGAGCCGGAGCCCCGGTAATCCGTTATCTTCTCCGCGACTCCGAATCGGCATCAGCCCTATTGGGTCCCATCTGTAGTGGTCTGATGGCTCCGGGCCTCCGGTAACCTCACTCAAGCTCGGCCGGAGCGGCATCACTCGATCGGAGTGATACCGCCCGTGGTATCACTCCGATTGAGCCGGCCCATTCGTGCCGAAGCATGGCTCTCCCACACTTATATAATTATATTATGTAGATATTAAACAATTTGTACATAAATTAAATATCGCGGGTTACTCACGTGAATATATTGAGAAAACTCTACTAGTTTCGAGCCATAGAGGGGCTCTTCCTCATGGGCAGCGTGCGCGGTCGCGGCAATGTCGTGAGTAACCCGTGATTTTTAGTTAATTTAGTATGTGTCACGATAGTTATTACCTCAGTCTGCACCATGGCAGGGCGCTGCGTGCGCAGCGTGCGCACTGTCTGGAACACGTCGACGACGCCCTCGTACTGCATGCGCTCCAACACCGTCGACAGCGTGATGAACACACCTGTGCGACCCACTCCCGCGCTATGGACAGAATATCATTGATACATATTGTTGGAAAAGATGGCTAGTAAAAGAAAAATATAATTAGAAATTTTTTTTAAATCCACTGGGTTGTCTAAGAATGACGGCACGGTTGGTTCGTTGGCTGGGCAACCCGGTGTTCGATTCCCACATGGAGTAACTCTTTGTGTAATCGACAAATTGTTGTTCCAGGTCTAGGTGTCAAGTGTATGTGAACTTGTATGTTTGAAAACGCACCCACGACACAGGAGAAAATCATAGTGTGGGGCAATTAATTTTATTGTTTAAAAAATAGATGAATAGGTGAGCCAATTACCATTGAACGCCGAAAAAATAGTATGCACCCAGAAAACGATCTCTGCTTGGTTAGGCAATTAGCAACCGCACTTTCAAATAAACGTTGCAGTTAAATAATTAAGTAATCGTAGTCCTTAACCCGTCGTATGTCTAAACGTGGATCCAAGCGGGACATATTGCGGGATGTATTTTCTATTGTGTCTCTTACGTCTAGTTTCTATAATCTATCTGTAGATTTGCTTACTAGAGATAGAATTTTGACACATTTTGTATGGAGTTCATGTCATGCCATAGTTGTCAGTTACAAAACAGATCTAAAAACCTTAAAAAATGTAACATCTAATCCAAGTATAGCATTTTTAAAGTTACTTCTAAGGATAACGCAAGTTGTTCTCACCTGCAATGTACAGTGATGGGACCGTCCTGTCCGAATTGTTCTTTAGTCTTGTGCACTTGTCCTAGGAAGTCGATGAAGCCTTCTCCACTCTTCGGTACTCCTTGTTCTGGCCAGTCAGTGAACTGGAATTGACGGACCGTCCTCGAAGATCCATCGCGAGCGTCCGTAACCTTCAATAAAATGTATTTTTTAGATTTTGTTTCACGTTTAACTATGTAATGTTGTTCAAATAATAGCTATTTAAATTAATAGTAATATTTAAATTATTTTCATTGGAGAATGGCAAGAATTGCAAAAGATTATTTCATGTCACACGATAGTTCATAGTCATACACTAGGCACGATTCTAGATTACGTGCTATTTAACAATTTCGAAAACAAAAATATGCCAATAAAACTTTACTCGACCATGTAATTTAATCAAAGACCTCTTCCTTGATTAATTTGTCGAAGTTACGTTTGCAACCGCTACAAACGAGAAAGTAAAAAAAAGATATTTTTATTAAAAAAAAAAAACACTTTCACAAGAAAAGCAAATGACACCAGCACTAAGTCCACAATGTTCAAAGTTCAGTAACAAGGTATTGGAAAACTGGAAGTTAGATCCATAAAGTTTTATCAGATATTCAAGAATTTCAATTTGTTTGTGAATACGTACCTTGAATTCCCTCAAGATGTACTGGGGCATGTTATACTCGGCGATCGGGTCCACGACGAAACATTGGTAGCGTACCGAACGGTCCGACGGCCAATATTGGTGGCATTTTTCCTAAGAAATACATAAAATTGTAAACAAACTTTCAATATAGATGATAGAAATATAGATAGAATAATACTTACTCGGCCCATCTCCTTCAATTTAGTTAACATAACGATGATTGTGGAATTGTGTTCCCATAACATTCTCCAGAAATCGTCAGTCGTGTCCGGCAAAGGTCCCTGAGTAGCGATATAAGCTGCTCGGTACCTATACCCGTCTACAAACGACGCGTTGATGTAGTCTGATCCATCACGGGGAGTCAGACACACCCGGGTTGACTCATACGGCAGGATGTGCACCAATCTGTTCTTATGCTTATTGCAAGGTAGACTAGCGGACACAAACCGACTGGAGTCAGCTTTCATGTTAGCCAACTTCTTGAATTCCAATTCCATTCCAGTGATATTCTCAATAGGATCCACGCGCATCAGTTTTTGAATATGTGCGTGCAAATTGCGAGCCGGAACCTCAGTGTCACCGCAAATTACAGCTTCTAGCAAAGCGTCGTGTATGAAAATATATTGGTCCTCCGTCTGCACCATGTAGTTGCGTTGAGCTCGCAAACAAGTCACATGGCCGTAGATATCAACAGTGCGCTCATGGCGAGCTCTCTCCAACATAGAATCGATAACAATGAAGCAGCCCGTGCGGCCAACTCCAGCTGAGCAATGCACGACTAATGGACCAGCATCAGGCGGGTTTAGAGCCCGTACTCGTCGCAAGAATTGAAGGAACGGTGCAGGATGGTCAGGAACTCCATGGTCTGGCCAAGCAGTGAACTGTAATTGTTTGATTTCACGACGCTCGCTGCTGTTGCCATTCCGTTCCACTTGGAAGGTTCGGATGCAATAGGTAGCGAGTTCCTGAACCTCTGCGATAGTAACAGTCATCATACCATAAGTCTCAGTTCCCCTGCTGGGCCAGTACTGGTCGCATTTGATTCTTGTTCTCTCTTCTAGTTTAGTCATCATGACGATAGTCGAAGTGCGGAGTTCCCAACACATCCTCCAGAAATCAGCCAGAGTTTCTTGAAGAGGACCTTGAGTAGCTACGTAAGCGTTGTGTTTCCGGTAGCCATCGCAATAGTTGGCGTTGATGTAATCACTTCCGAGTATTCCATCTATTGGCTGAAGGATTACGCGGCTGTGGTCATAGGCTATGACATTAGCATAACGGTTCTTGGGTTTATTGACTTCCATGTTTGAATGATCCCAAGTGAACTGCTGGCCGGGTTCAATACTTTCATATTCTTGGGAGAACTTTAAGTTGTCATTGGTTTTAAGTCTTTCGATATGTTCCGACAGTTCCAAAATAGGAATAGGAGGATGGGAAATCATAGCCGGCGTTTGGAAGTTCAATCTCCTCATTTCAACGGGATCGGATGGTGCTCCGAATCCAACATCTGCCGACATTAAAGGCCTTGTCACCGCTGCCTGGTCGGGAGCCTTACACGGTTGGCGTCTTCGCTTGAATATGAACAAGACTACCAAACAAAGTGAGAGCATCAACGCGGCAATGATTGGCCCGATAACCCATACCATGCCAGCTTCTTTCCTATTCTCTTCTATCCTTATTTCAGGGTCCCCATGTATGTCTTTAGGATCAGGCCTACTAGGTTCTTCACCAGGAGGTGCTTCACGCATATCTAGCGACAAATATTCTGAAAATGGACTGGACGTATATAAATGCTTTTGAGGAGTATCTACAACCGCACGGACGAATACTCGATACTTTTTACTAGGATTCAATTTCCTGTTCAAAAAGCCTTCATACATTTCATCATTACCGAGATGGAATGTATAGAGAATATTTCGTTGTAAGAATTTGGCAGCAATGTACGGTGCATTTTCATCATCTGTTCGAACATTATTTTTAATTAAATCGTCTGTTAGGAACTGATCCGGATGCTTATGATTATGAGCTTTATCATCAGGCACTACAACTAGATAATAATGCGATATGGGTCCATATTCTTCAGAGGCTTGAGGTAGAATGACGAGTATTTCATTTTCAACAACGCCATAGAAGTCTGGCTTCACCATCGGCTTCGGCGCTGCCATCTGCGTGGTGACGGTGATTTTCGTCGGCGGTCGGTACGAATCGTCATTAGGTATGGCACTTACATTAACACTATACGTTGTGAACGGAGACAGATCATTTATCGAATACGATGTTCTATCATGTTTCACAATAATTTCCCTTCTTGGTATTTCTTGCGTTTGCGTCATACCAAGAGAGTCAACAAATTCTTTAATCGCATTGTAGGAAATCTTATAACTAACGGGGTTTAAGCGTAACGGAGGCGACCATGACAACGTCATGGAATGAGTGGACACATCTTGAGCCCGAAGGTGTAAAGGCACTTCTTCTGGTCTGACCTTCACAGTAACCTTTTCGGATAATCTTCCAAGACCATCTGCCGTTCTGGCAGCAACAGCGACAGCATATTCTGCGAACTTTTCCAAATTATCCAAATCAGCAGAATGTGTAACGTGAACGGTTTTCTGTTGCCATTCATCTAGATCCTCGACTGGCGTCATTGTATAGAATATGACGTAACCAATGATCTTCTTTCTAGAACGGAATGTTTCCCACCAAACTTCTACACTAGATTCTGAAGTTGCAACGGCTTTGACTGACATGGGCGCTCTACCGATGTCCCTTTCAGTGTGAGCCGTCATGTCTTTACTGTACGGGCCAGCCCCTTGATCAGTGTATGCTCTAACTTTGAACACATAATGCGCATCTTCTTCCAAACCAGTAAATACAGCTTTGGTTAATTCTGTCGTTTTCTCAGCAACTGACGATTGATCTCCTCTCTTGAAAAACTGAACATCATATTTCTTTATCTGCCCGCTTCTGTCAGCACGGATTGGAGGTTCCCACGTGATACTAATGATGTCGGGTGTTTGGAAGCGGTACGTAACATTCGTCGGAGGCCCTTTGGGAGCACCTTCAGGTGTGAGCCAATATTTGATTGTCTCTTGACCTATTCCGATGTGGTTTTTACCTGCTACTCTATACTCGTACTGGACGCCTCTTTCTAAATCATTTATTTTATACGAATGTATTTTAGTACCAGGGAAATTTACTTCCTCCAGAGGTTGATCTTTTACACCATATCTCAACCTATACCCGAGTAAATCGCCGTATGTTTGAGATGGTTTGCTCCATTCCAGTTCTATTGATACGACGGGCTCCCTTTCCAAAACCCTGCAAAGGAAATAGCGGTTCGTTACAGCTGTTCAAAATGTCGTCAGAACGTAATATGATTCGATAAATAATTTCGACTCACTTCAGGTTGACGGTAGGCCTGTTTGGCACACCGCCAGGCGTCTTCACAGACACCGGCGTACTTCGGTCACCGTCCCCCTTCCTCGTCAGAGCAGCCACTTGCACGTTGTACCGCGTATCCGGTTGGAGCCCCGATACGTTCAATTCGAGAGTCGTGTCGTCCATTACGTTGAACCGCATTGGGTCGTTAAGAAGTCCTTTGCCCTATAGAAATAAAATGTTGATTTCAGATTTCAGACGAAATTTGAATTGAAGAAAAAATAAATAAATATGAGGTTGTGTATTTACTACTTACCTCGTCTCGTACTTCTTGCACATGGACGTGGTACCCTCGGATAATCCCGTTTTTCTCTTTTTCCTGTGGAGGCTTCCATGTTACATGGATAGACGTGGAGTTGATGGCAACGACCTTCACATCTTGGGGCTCTCCGGGTACTGTGAGCACACAAGGTATATGTGAGATATTTGAGCCGTACCTGGTTGCAAGTCGACCTAAACTGCCCTATCAGCATCTACGGGAGCGTGCTAAAAAAATCTACCTAAAGCGACTCTCAAGGGTCTATAAATTGGAATTAAGCTTCGGCGTCAAAGGCTTGTCAGTTAAGCGCTGCAAAATTCAGTTATTGAACGTAGTATTGTTTCCGAGTGCGGTCGGTATCGCCGTCGTTGATGCTGATAGAGCATTTTTGGTCGTGGCGAGTGTCTACACACGCCAGTCAGCATCTCGATCGGGCATTTGAATACCAACACACACTGAGACATATTATCATTTACGCCCTTTCACATCACCATAACCAATTAAAATCCATTACCTTCCAATCCACATCGTATAGAACAACTAAAATCGTCAAGCATTTACAAAGAGTCAACATTTAGTAAGTATTTTATCTATAAGTTTCCAAAGCAGCGTTTCTATGACTAAAATCCTTAATTCACACACTGCAAGGGATCATGCTTCGGAGCGTCAAGACTTGGGGATATAAATTCAAAATTAAATCACAGAAAAAAGATGCACACCAAGTCTTCGGAAATCATCAAAAATGTCGTCTACGAAGACATGCTTTCAGAGGTAACCGCTTGCAGTTTGTTTCAAAGTAGTTAGATTAAGGAGCTAGGAAGATTATCTACTTGAAGCTTTAGGCACAAGCACAAACGCACATCGAAACAAGCACTATAGTAATTGGTACTCACTCCTTATAGCTGTACGGGTTACCAGCGGCCCATACAAAGTCAGTGACGAGAGAAAAAAGAGAAAAACGCATTCAAATACATTTAAGACAAATTGTGCGAACATTGCAGGGCGAACGGAACTACTAAGTGAGAGATTACGAGTAGAACGCTTGTCGGCGAAATGGGGGGCACTCTTATTTTATTTCCTCGTGTATTTTGAGCTCTTTAGGAGGCGCATTCGGTTTAAGCCGCTTGGGACGCCGGTCTAGGTTCGCGTGCATTGCCTTTCTCCGTCCGTGGCGCGGGGCAAACGGGAATGGAAATTTTTATTTCATGAATAGAGTGAAAATGTATGAAGTTTTCTTCTCACTAAGGACGTTTTTTTCGTGCAGCGGAGCTTACATAAATATCAAACACGACGTTTATAATTGTTTTAGGCGACAGAAAAAGGCAACGCGCAAACATCCAGACATTGTTAGTCGTCCGTCGGTGCAGAGAAGTCACTCACACGCACATGTATTGATTAACGCGACGGCGCCAGTCTATGTGTGTGTGTGCTTCTATAGTGTAGTTCTGTCAATGTGCGCCTTCGTACCTTCTGTGTGTGTGATGGCTCGACCCTCGTGTATCCTCTGTGATGTTTGTATCAGTGTCAGAGTGTCCATTGGCTGTGCTCTTCAAAAACTCGTCTGATTGTGTCAAACAAATTCTGATCTTGTACTTAACAGGAGTGATTGATGTCTGGTATATCACGCAGCGTTCTTAGAGCCCCGCCCGTTCGTTGTTTACGGCAATAGCGAACGTTAGGCATAATAGTATTTTGTATTATGTCACAATATCTAGTGTGCATGCACGACGAAAGTCTGATAGAGTATACAGAAGAAAAAAGAGAGGCGAGAGTGAAATTGCTACTGCAAAGAAGTTGTAGCACAAGAGCAAGTGAGATAGATAGAGAGATAGAGATAGGAAGAGAAGTAGCGCGTAGTCTAGTAACCGAGCTGAGCAGTCGGGGAGTACAGGCGAAGAGTGTCGCGGACCTATCCCTGGGATCCGACGCGAGGGTAACCAATCGGGTGCATCGGTAGGCACAAGTAGAAATTTAGACGGTGGATCCTCGGGACGAGGCTTCGACCCGCAGCCTTCCCGCTAATAGTAGATAGTAGTCAGGACAGTACAGTGAGTAAAGAAGTAGTAATTGTGAGTAGTTCAGTAGCATGCGCGCGTGTCGTGTGGGGACGGTATTGGTATTCAAATGCGGCGCTCGGGCCGTGGTGCGTGTTGAGCGGTCCGCATGGCGCACTGCCCGCCCAGCGCGCTCGCTGCGTGGCCAGCGCTGCGCCGCGGGCGCCGCAGCCGCTGACTGGCAGCGCTCGCGGCGCAATGCAGCGCGTCGCGTGCTGGGCGGCGCAGTGGCCATGTCGTGGTGTGACGCACTCGCTCTCTCACCTCGTGTCGTCGCTAGTGGTGCTGAGTGAATCCTAAAAGTGCATTATTTACCTCACGCAATCCGCAACACATATTGCAACAGTAATTGCGTGCAGTAAATCATGAAACCTATCTGGTGCCCAGTGAAAACTTAATTGAACGAAAAACGGTGCGGTGTCGGTAAAGAAAGCATGCAAAATTGTGTCCATTGCTAAATACTCAACAACTGTGCGCCAAAATCAATAATATAACGGTGCCGTCGACACTATACCAGGTGCATTATAAACTTTGCATTTCAGTGAGTGCCATCATAACGAGACGATGACGAATCATGTGATGCGTCATCAAAAGAAATCATTACATGTGACAAGTGAGTGGAAATATCAACTCTATGCCGCTGTGCACAGCGACTATAATACAGTGAAAACCAAATGATCGTCTGTGACATGATTAAAGATATACAAGTAAATATTATCGGCAAGCATAGTAATACTTTTGTTACGAGAATTGAACCTCCTTGTTTAGAATCCTGCTATGTGCTCACAAAAAAGAAACAAAAGAAAAAATGACATTAGTATATTTGTAGTATTGTAGCGCATCGAGTCTGCTAATGTGAATATGAACTATTCCGTCATGGTATTAATGATTCATTTCAAATAGCCCACCACCAATGTTACCACCACTTTACATATCAGAACACATCACAGTCAAAACGGAACTGTGTCCGACAAACGAAAATATCAGAAATATTCGAGTGCAATACACGTCTCATTAAATCCCACAGTTCCATTTCCACTGTAGTAAATTAAATTACATTATAAAATCATTCATATTCATATTATTATTGTTTCTGTGAAAGTATCAATGCAATCAAATATTACATAGCATTTTGTGATATGAATAATTTTACAAAACACTTTATACCAACTGTAGAATCCCATGGTTTTGTTAGTAAATATAGATGTATCATTAGAAATCAATTTCATTAATAATTAATTAAACTTATTCGGGAAATATTAACAGATGTAGTAACAAAGGATTTTCGTAACCCAGTGTAAAGTAACGCATGAAAAATTCATAGCTAATACAAAATAATGTTGAAGTAAATTAACTTCGAAAACTCCTCTGTTATTACATAGCCAAAGAACTTTGTTAATTTTAAAGATAATTAAATTATTCATCAATTATTAGCAATTAATTCTTTGGCTCGGCATCAATTTTATGATTCTATGTTTATGAACGCGCTTTGGATTATTAAAAAGTTAATTTTTCAAGTTTTTTCTTCGAACATTGTTTCGCTTTCAAGCGAGCGAAGGAAGTCATAAAGTTGAGCCGACAAGGAACAGTCGATAGGTTAGTGATTGTGTATGTGGTCAGTGACACGTACCGTCTTCGTGCGTGCGGACGGTGACGGGGTAGGAGGCGGGCCCATCCCCCACGCTGGTGCCCGCCAGCACCCAGATGCGGTACTCAGTCCAGCGCCGCAGTTCGTCCAGTACGAACGACGTCTGGTTCAGTTTCACCACCATCGCCTCTGAATCCCCCCTCCCAGATTCCACGCAAAGCAGCTTGTAGTAAGCGATCCGGCCGTTGGCTCGCTCGGCGGGCGGCGGTTGCCAAGACACGCGCACGGCGGTGGGCGACACCGCCACCGCCGTCACATTCATCGGGGGCGCGCCGGGAACTAGACAAGCTCGACTTGAGACGGACGGCCCCGGCCCCGGACCGGGACCGAGCCGCCCACCTGCAACTCAAAGGACGCGCGACCTCGGCCGCGCGTCGCGTTATACCCGACACACAGCCGACCTATCCGACGCAATCACTGAATGCGATTCAAATAAAAATAAAATGTGCCCAAAATAAAATTAAATCATAAAAACGACATCAGTCGTGAACATAACGAGCATGCACATCTGTTAGTGTGGTGTAAATGTAGGATCCGCTCGCCCATACATCTCTACGTCCCATCCGTCACACTTCCCCTGTTGGAAGAAAACTGTGATGATTATGTTCCAGCTCACGACGCGGAGAACACTACTTCTTATCTCGGTGATAGATGACGTGGCAGATCGAGACAATCTGATTGATGGAGCCCGATGAATATAATGACAGTGAGCCAAGATTGACAAATGTCGTCCGCGTCGTCAGCGTTTGAATAAAAAAATGTCAGTCGAGGCGTTAACCTCGGATTTAAAAGTCTGTCCTACGAACAACATAAAGCTACTACTAAGGTACCGTGTACGCTTTCAATGAAGCAGGTCGGAACGACAGTTCCTTGAGCCGCGCAATCAAGTTACGGCGTACACTTTACCGTTTCGACAAAGTTACGATTACAAAACACATATTGTGATATAAAACTTGGTGCTTGTGCTGTATTACTGGCAGCGTGCCGGGCAGGTGCTCTTATGTGAAATATTACATTAGGAGTTACCTGGAATAACCACAATAGGTTCACTCTCTCATATTCTCAAAGCGATGATTGGGAAGGAGCCACTTTGTGAATTTGCACAAATAAGCTAAATATTCAGAACTTTTTGGAACACGGACACAAGGAAGCGTTATCCAGGGATCGTTTTGGGAAGCGTAATGTTGCCTGAAAGCGAGGTACATTGAAACGATACATGTAGCATTTGTAGCAGTTAAATATAAAGTTATGGACACATGGCTCGTTCCCTCTCACCCTATCTACACTCACACTCCACGAGACGTCACTCCAAGTGTGCGTGGTTGTGACATACCATATTGCTTGGTCCGCACTGCGATGGGCGGCGTGGTGGCGCCCTCCCCGCGCTGCGACCGCGCCGCCAGCCAGATGTAGTACAGCGTGTTGGGGTACAGGCCGTTCAGAGTATATGTTTCTGTTATTGGGATCCGCCTGAGAGGAGTTGTATGTTAGTTGATGTCCTTAGTTGAGAAGCTGACCAAATATCACTTAATTGTCCGCTATTTTATAGTAAAATCGAAACTTGTTAATAATAATTTGGTCTATACAGAAAACTTCAAGAAGGACCTGACGAAACTTTTGAATTAGTTTCGCTCTAAGTTATTCGATGTTTAAAATCATAGTACAAGATCCATTTCAACAGAAAATAAACAAAAACGTCTTAAAACTGAAGAATGAATGTTAGCAAATATTATTTAAAACTAAGCCTATTCCATACATTACCCAATACTTCTATGACCACAACTTACTTCCTGTGATGTTCCTTGGCATAAGTATCGTTCCAGTACAGCTCGTAAGACACGATGTTGTCTCCAGCATGAGCTGGCCTCCTCCACGAGAGAGTCACCGAGGTTTCTCCTGCTTCCATGGCCACTAAGTTCGAAGGTTGCGATGGGACTCCTATTGATGAAATTGGTTAATGTCAATTTTACTGTTCACTTATTAAATGGTAGTGTTTTGTTTTGGTGTGTAGGTCTCCTTAGGTACTGTGGGAATTTATGATAGTGGCTGCCTCAGGTTGCTTGCTCTACTTTATTTTTGTTTAAAAAAACTTTACCCCACATTAGGATTTTTTCCTGTGTCGTGGGTGCGTTTACAAACAAACAAGTTCAAATACACATGACACCCAGACCCGTAACAACAATCTGTGGATCACACAAAGAGTTGCTCCGTGCGGGAATCGAAACCGCGACACGTTGCGCGACAGTCGGTTGCCCAGCCACCATACCACTCTTCGTAGTCGATTACATTCTAATTACCTAATTTTTTGGAAATATAGTCCAAAAGGCGAACTGACGTATTTATCAGCCACTCTAGAAATTAAGGCGAACCAAAATGTTTAGATTGATGAAGACTTTAAATATTACCTCATTGTCAGTTGATATCCTAGATTGAGGAATCCAGACAATTTAGATTGAAGTTATCAATTTCACAGATGAATACCTACTGCTTTTATCCTTAACTATTCAGCTAACGCCAGAATTATATAATACTAGCTTTTACCCGCGGCTTCGCTCGCGTCACAAAAGGATAAACAGTAGCCTATGTGACATACACATACAGCGCCATCTATACCAATGATTTCGTTTTTCCCCGAGAATATCAATTTTTTCCGGGATAAAAAGTACCCTATTATTTTATCCAGACTTACTTTACGTCTGAAAAAATTCAAAGCAATCGGTTTAGTAGTTACGGCGTGAAAGCGGAACAAACAAACAAACAAAAAACTCACTTTCCGATTTATAATATTGTTAGTAAGAATGTGTGCTACATATATTGAGTGTAGGTTATATCTCACCTTGCTGGGTCTTGACTTGTACGGGCGCGGACATTGGTCCAGGGCCCACGGACGTGAAGGCCTGCACTCGTATTGTGTAGACAGTATGAGGTGTCAACTCACTGATGGTGGTCAGGTGACTGTTGTCCATCTGTAAGTAACGGGATGTGTTAGTGATGGTTATGAAGGCATTACCAGGTGTTTTTATATTTGATGGGCCGACGTTTGACCTATATCGCCTGGCGGTAAGCGATGATGCCGTCTACGATGGAGCACGTCGTCTCATAAGCAACCTATTCACTCGGGCCTTGAAGACACCCAGGTTATAGAAAGAATTACAGACTCTAGGAAAGAATTCCACCCCTTAGCAGTACGCACAAGGAAGGTTACTAAAGTGAAGAATACGTTTGATCGTGAATCGAATCATGTTATGACTATTCAGAATTGTTTGTTAATTGTTTATTGTAGGACGAAATAGAAAAAAAATTGAAGTGTTACCTTATAAATTTGAAAATAACTTTTTTATAATGTATTCGATTTTTAATTTAATAGCAAGCTCTAAGCCTTTTGTAATCTAAGGATAGGTTTCAATGCCGCGGAAGGACTAACGGGTAGTCGGGGCTCCAGCTCGAAGAGTAGGAGTAGGTACGGGGTGGTTTTTAGTCAGTAAGAGTCTGACATTTCCTCTCGCCTAACCCAAGGCGGGAGATGTCATGGGACGATTTCACCCCTCAAAAAAAAA
The DNA here is from genome assembly GCA_038387885.1 of Spodoptera picta. Taxonomy (NCBI): domain Eukaryota; kingdom Metazoa; phylum Arthropoda; class Insecta; order Lepidoptera; family Noctuidae; genus Spodoptera; species Spodoptera picta. Next base: position 188,372 of record JAZHFQ010000679.1, read on the forward strand.
TACTCGGTTTAGTCGAAATAAAATTTCTAAAGTATTATAACTTGCCATTTGCGAGTGCCAAGACTGCATTGGTTGCGAAGGATCTGTGGTGTAGTAAATTTTGTAGCCCTGTAGAGAAAGATAATTAATTGTTTAAAATTGTACAAAGATAATAAGACAAAGCCAAACGTTAATCTAGTACCGATATCAGAAACGACTCTCGTTGTTATTAAATAATTATTTTATAATACCTAATTATAAGGAGATTATGAATAATAAAGAAAATAATTGTAAGATTGTATTTATCAAGCCACCTACGACAAGATTTGGTAAACCCTTTCCGTACCAAAATCTCAAACAAACAACAATCACATAAAATTAAATTGCGTTTGAGCATTCAACCGTCTCTGATATCACTTCTCTACTTCTAAAACACTTGTGCTTTCATCAAAGCCGAATCCACAAGATCCAGGCACTTATACCCAGCAAACTTCGGGATAAGGCGATCAAATCTTGCAATCTAATTTGGGCAGAAACTACATTTAGAATTAGTTATTCCGTTACCGTAACTTGTCCGTTCGGCGTCTCTGGTTCGTCCCATTGTATCACCATTGTGCTAGAACTTAGAGGCCGAACTTGCACATTCCTTGGCGCTGAACCCGGTTCTACGAAAAAAAAAATCAAATCAGTGATGCGAGTTTTAGTAACTTTTCAACCCACATTAGTCAATTATTGAATTTTTGTTAACCACTTTCTCATGCGTGTTTTTGAAATAAGAATGGAATTGATGCTGGCTGTTTTCCATTTTCGAATATCACTTACACCTTACTGTCTATCAAAATGAAAATCTAATCAGAAAAACATTGAGAATGTTTTATTATTTAAAAATGAGAGCGAGCCGAATTCGTTCAATTATTTATTTATACGAACTCAGGTAACTTAATTCTCGTAGCAGTTTAATATTAAAGCAGCAAGAGTTGTTTCAGACGTGTATGTAATATTCTTCAAATCTAATAAAAAGATAGAATACATTTTTCACCAAAAAGTTCTCATTTCAAAATCTTATTGATATTGAAATGTTATTGACTGGAATAAATAATTCAACATAACTTTTTAGAATTTAAATATTCAAAATCAACTAAAAATAAGCGAAATTAATACAATATAAAAAGGATTTGAGTACGAATGTAAAGCTACAACCTCTTTTAACAGACGTTAATACAATTATAGAGGAAGAGGATACCATTCTTGTTACATGAACCGTTCAACATAATGCCTGTCTGACTCCTACAGTTGTTTAGTACAAATACTATCAAACACCCTACCGCCTTTATGTCAGACGCAATAACACGTAAACATCCCAATGTTAAATTAAAAAGCGTCTCGACTCATCTCAATTATGAACAAAATGAAAATAAAAATAATAGGGCAATAACCGTCGGGGGCACAATGCCCGTCTTAATAGGATTTGTAATCGCAGCCTCTAACACGAAAAACGGGGCGTCACTCAATGAAAAAATCTCTTTTCTGTTTATAATACTCGCGAAGGGCAAAACAATAAAAGTTTAGGGACTGTGCAATATTAAAACGCCATAATCTTGTTTGGGTCCAGGATCCGGGTCGACGACGTCAGCCCAAACTTTTCCTTTATTAGAAATGTAAAGAATATCAAAAGATCTGTTGGTAATTCTATATACCAACGTTTTCATTACTAATTCATCCATGTTTTTATTTTGTCTGTTTTTTGACATCGCGCTATTGGGACGTGGGCGAGGTTTCATGACTCAAATTTAATATATTTCGTTGGGGAAATTAGATATGATGGTTTAACATTTACGAAGCGAGAAACGTTCGGGACGAGGATAAAGAAATGAAATTCCACCACAGGGTAATTGTACGGTAAATATTTAATATGTAATTGAGGTGAACGAGCAGTCACACCAATTTTGTAACATATCGCGAACAAATACAGTAAACATGCAAATTATTAACGGATTAACCTTTTGTGCAAGCGATATATTAGCACCCAGTCGATGATTAAACATTACTAGACATTACATCACTAGACCACCTAAATATCATGCTATCAACGCCCAGATTTTAGAAGGTTTAGATGTAGACCCACATACAACGAGGTAATGACTTACGAAAATTCATAGTAGTATACTTACTGGCACCTCCATACAAGGAATCCACTGGAAGAGAGCAAGGAAACAAATAATATAATTAGTAAATCGAATATCTGTAAACGGGAAAACACATCACACAGAGTGCCGCAGAGTAAGATTAAAACATGTGACATAAACTGACCGTTTGTCTGATCCTAACATCGATAAAACGAAATGGTGCATGATTAAACGAACGAAAAAATTACGCTCTACATCTACGTACTAAGAACAAAATCAAATGTGCAAATAAAATAAAAGACTATGATAATTCAGAAGCGAACTTACATGAAGCATCGGCGAATGTCGTACGTCGTTTATACGCGTAGGCATGAAAAGACGATCAAGGAAAATACCTTAAAAAACTGAGCGCAAGGAACTTAAAAACAGAAATCTATTTACCCAATTTAAAAGCAAGACAAAATATAATTTTAGACTTGACAAAATTGAAAGCGAGACAAGAGTAAATTAAATTATGACAAGCGTATGGGTAAATGCGTAGAAATGATAATTTTTCATCGTCTATTGTAAATTGGGATTATTAAAGAAGATGGAGTTGTTAAGGTGATTTATAAATCTCGTTCGTTATAAGTAACTGTAGAAGAGATGATGAGCTCCAGGGGAGGGGCCCGATAGAACATGTTATTGATGGTGTTCATTTTATCAGAAGAGTTCTGACTTTCTTGTGTAACATTACACTCTGTGACCATTATAGGAACCATTTGTCTTTGTTTCTTTAGCGAAGATAATATTATAAGTAGATTAGTCATAATCTACTATTAAAAATGCTACATAATTCTGCTTTTTTAAGTCGTTATAAATATGTGAAAAAACGAGTTATTTTTTAGTTTTATTTTACACTATTCCACCAACTACCTAAATATTAGTCGCACACTAAAAATTACTCAAAACGTTTCTAAAGGCCGAAGAGGTTACATAGAAACGCATACCAACAGATTGTCGACTTTATCACAGAACGATAAAGACGAGAATCTATTGAGATCTAGTAGCTTGATCTGTTGGTAACTCAAATAAGTCAGTTTAAACTAGTACATACCAGTTTCTCCGGTGGTGATGACGGCCGGCGCTGAAGGAGGCCCTCTACCGATGTTGTTAACCGCAATCACGTACATTTCATACTCCGTGTATGGCGATAGATTCGTTACTGAGTAATACTGAGTGATGACCCCTGAGATCTCGCTGAATGCCTGTTTTTGGAAGATAAGTAATTATAACATCATGACTTTTATCCCCGAAGAGGTAGGCAGAGGTGCACATTACGGCTCTTATTGCCACTGTACAATGTAACACCCATTTTCCACTATTTATATTATGAGTCCCATGTAATAGGGAGTGAGTCTATTGCCATACACCGGGCACTACTAAATTTTTTTTAAAACCCCGTAATACTATGCTCGGCCCAGGAATCGAACCCGAGACCCATTGCCCGGCAGTCGTACTTGCGACCACTCGGCCGACGAAGCAGTCAGATCAATAATTATGTAGGGAGTTAAAATAGCTATGGTTTGGTAAAACGGCAGAATCACTAGTCATTGACATCAACCTATTTGGTCCCTGATTACCAGAGAGAATATTGAATTTAAGTTTCGTTTTTTTTGATAACTTAGAGATCTTGATTCCCAACTCACTGTTGGATTGCTTCTATTAGGGATCTCTTTTGTCCGGTATCGATAGCGTAATTAAACAGTTTTGTAGATAGCTATAGCGATAGATTGTTGATGTTTAGTGTTGCAGAGGTGTCTTTTCGCGTCCGCTTACCATCAGGCAGGCTGTAAACTTTGTTTTATTTTTTTCTTCTTTGGCAACCGAGTCTCCAATACGATGTTGTCGACTATACTGCCAGTGTCGGGTGGAATAAACCAATATAGAAAAAAAACACAATCTGTCATTTCATTTTGACGTCTCACCTGGTTCGCGTATTTCGGTTTATATTGAATGACGTAGTACTGTGGTTCTTCCGGCCCGCTGTAGGTCCACGTGAGCCGGACTGTCGTAGCTGTGATCTCGGAGGGACGCACTTCTGTCGGAGGCCCGGGTAGCGCTGGTAGAAGAAACATTATTAGAATTTATTAACATAACATAACATTACGCTTTTATCCTCGAAGGTGTAGGCAGAGGTGTACATTATACCACTGTACAATGTAACACCAACTTTTCACTATTTATGTTATGAGTCCCATGTAATAGGGACGATATTAGAACATAATTTGAATATAACATTAATGACGAGTGATAAGGGCGTATTGACACACACTGAAACATTATTCAAAATAATAGTTGAGGTTAAAATTTTCTATAATCAATGCCTTTAGCCAAACGCCACTTTAACGCTTGTCTACAGTGAGAGTATAAAACTAAACGTATGGGGATGACACTGACAAGTGTCAAAATTTACGTCAATCCCATATAATTTGGTTTTCTATCCTACACTTATACTAGCGCTAAATGGAATTTGATTACAGCTGCAGGTGACGATCTATCTACTGACATAAGACCAAGCGTTAGTTGATAAATGTATGTATCTAAAGCTCAGGACTCCCAAACAATCATAACAATAACGATTCAACTTGCATAAAGTATAATTGTCACATTAATATTGGATACGAATTAATCGACGTTTAATTGTTTCGCTTTAGGTAATAATACGCTAAAACATTAACGTTTGCGGTAAGTACAATCGGCAAAATGTACGCGTGTACCACTAACTCTATGGCTTTCATTTAGGCGTGTTATGCGATAAAGCTGAAGATTCACGAACTGGACATTAATTATTATTAATTATAATGCTCATCGTTTTACGCTAATATATCTTCATTAGGACTAATTTACAATTATGATGTTAATTTTGTGCTAAATATTTCTTTACTGCCTAACTGCCTCGTTGGCCGAGTGGTCGCAAGAGCGACTGCCGGGCATGGGGTCTCGGGTTCAATTCTTGGATCGGGCAAAGTGTTACAGGGTTTTAAAAAAAATCGCAATAGTAGCACGGATTCTGGAATTGTGCCCGGTATATGGCGAAAGGCTCACTCCTTATTACATGGGACTCATAACATAAATAGTGGAAAGTGAGCAGCCTGCCATAATGTGCACCTCTGCCTACCCCTTCGGGGATAAAAGGCGTGACGATATGCATGCTTTATTTATGCATATTTCTTTTGGTAGCTTGTGTGTTCTAAGGGTGTTATAAGACGAACCATTTTTTTCATTGAGTCTTTTATTTTCGTAATTCTCTCTAGCGAAACATAGAATTCAGACTCTATGGTAATAATAATAAGAGTACAGTTATTTTTTATATTTATGACAGAAAGACGTACATCATTGCAAACAGATTTTAAAACACACTAAACGCACAGATGTCCAGTAATTTAAATAGGCATAATTGTTTTTGTTTGTCTATTCATGCGCGTGTCATGTTTACGGGTAGTATGTTGATTTTGTATATATTTACGTTGCAGATATGTATCGATTTACCTACAATTTACATTACCTGGAAAATTATAATTAGTAGCGTGAGCCAGGTATAACAATAATAGTTTACTGTAGCCAATATTTACTAACGTTTCGAATTTCTCTTTACCGTACATTTATAGGATTAATACCCGTATGTTTAGTATATTAAAAGCTTTTTATTGATTTGGAGCTAATTTAAAGTTGGTACGTAAATATCACATGACTGTTTACGTTTATTTCAAATCATGCTTTGATATTTGCAATAATTCTTTCATAATATATACGTTTAAAAACAACGACTTCAACCCCCTCTGTTTTATAGTCGGTTGATTAATGTACCTAGTAAAACCTGATCCTACGCTAAGAGTTCCTGATCCTAAACACTTTTCTGGAAACAGCATTTAGGTCAACCAGTCAATCGGTTCAGCCAATCGCGAGATAACCGCGTACAAATATACATACATACACCTGTATGTGTAAAAATCAAGGATGTTCTCATTTAGAGGTCTATTTTTTTTATTTTTTTTTATCCTTTATTTTTTTTTAAGTCTGTATAGATTTTTTACTACTTTTCAAATAATTGAAAACGGCATTCGATATTCCAATCACCGATCAAACGATTTCCCATTTAACATTTCTGTAACTGAAAATGAGAAGTCGACACAAGCACGTCAGTTCCTAGTATACTCTAATTAATTCGAGCAATTACCCGCGACTACGAGTCGAGTAGATGAGTGACTGAATCAAATTACACTCATAATTTCTTGGGATAACTGTTGCAAATTTATGGTAATAACTTCGGCGAGGTGGAAAGAGGGATTTACGAAAATCAATTTGATAAATTGCGGCAAGGCGAGAAGACATCCATTATGAATTAGTGTTATAATTCATAATTGAAAGGGTTGGAAAGTTGCGCGAGGCCCGGGAGACAAACGAATGTCAGCTTGATTAATGATTAATTATTGTAACTCGAAGCAACGTTTTCTCAATTTAGTTTTGTGAAGGATTACGTTGTTCGGTGCGTTTAGTGTTCATCAGGTCGTGAAGAGTCTTTAAAACTGCCGATAAGATGCATCGACAGAAACAATCTCATATAAAATGCGCCAATCATATAAGAGATGTTCTACTTACATTGCACTTTAACTTCAGCTACAGCTTCGATAACACCAAGTACACTAGCAGCCTCACACGTGTAGTTCGCAGATTCCCTGATGTCTTCCAACTTGAGGGTGTTCAGACCAAGTGGTGGGTTATCCTCCGGCGTCAACCATTTCGTCAAACCTGTCATAAATTTCAACTAGTTACTATACACATATTACCATACAATTTTGGTTTTCGATTAAGTAGGTATTCTCGGATTTTCTTATCAGTTTAAAACAATTAATGACTTGCTTTTCATAAGTATATAGTTTTACCTTTTCTCCATTTAACAGTGGGCATGGGTGATCCGAAGGCAACGCACTTCAGGGTCAGGTTTCCTCCCAGCATCACCTCTGACTTTGGAGGTGGCGGGATCGAGAACTGCGGGGCTACACGTCTCACTGCGAACAATGAGAATAACAAGAATAAGTTTATTATAGGTACTTTAAGTGAAGACAAGAATCTCTTGTCTTTTTAGGACGATTAAAAACGTCGACAGTTCCAACGAGTACAATAAAATTATAGTTCTATACAATCGATTAAAATGAAAATCAAATTGATAAAAAGCCAGATAGATACACATAGAAGTGTTTATCCTGGTCACAAGGACAAACCGCGATTGTACTTAACCTAAAACATCTCTTCGACACTACCTTAATGACGTCATGAACCCGTCACTCCTGCATTACCGGTCCATAATTAGTAAGCGGTGAGAGGGAGTCACGTGAGAAATAATTGCACTACTTCAGACAACCAATGAGCGTCACTAACAACCTTCACTCATTACCATTAAGTATTATGGCGGCTCATTCCGGGAGTGAGGTGCGTTCACATAGATGGCGTACGTGTTTGGTTTTGAAAGTCTATGGTTAGTTACTTGACAGTTTTATAATTGCGGGAAACTAAACGTCAAATTCAATTTATGAATTTTTTGCATATACATGTGCCTTATTCTTTATTAAGAGGGAAAAATCATCCAATAACTTCTCCCGCCTGGGTGAGGCGGGAGGGAGTGTCACCACCCCGTTCCTTCTCCTGCACTTCGAGCCGGAGCCCCAAAAAAGTCGTAAATTTTTATAATAATTATCGTGAGACATATAAACTGTCAAACACCAAGCGGTCACCAGTGACCGCAACCTATTGTTCTATAATGACGGTACTTGACGAGTTAAAACTAAAAAACGCGGGTTAGGGTAGGCTAAGCGACATCACCGCGATCGTATAAGTTGCTCATGAGGATGACCCCTCTGTGGCTCGAAACTAGTAGAGCTTTTCACAATATATATTTACCTGAGTATCCCGCGATTTTTAGTTGATTAAGTCGTAAATTATTTTATACTAGCTTCTGCCCACGACTTCGTACGCGCAATTCCGTTTTCTTCCGTTCCCTCATGATTTTCAGTATTGTTTTCTGTCATAAGAACCTTCTCCTGACAATAACAAACACAACAAAAAAATCAGCCAAATCGGTCTAGCCGTTCTCAAATTATGGCGTGACAACGGGAAACGGGTTTCATTTTTATTTATATAGATTACTAAATAAATGACAAATAAATATGTTTTAATTGCCATAAGATGTTTTATTTTGCCAGTGCTACTGTGTGCTAATGAAGGTTAAGGTACAATAAAAAGCTATGGGTTATATTTGACATCACATTTCATCATTGAAAAATAGACATATACATAAATACTCATTTAGTAGTCTACTTAAGCCAAGTCACCTATTTACAAATAACCAAAACCCTTCAACGATCCTTAGCGGCAATTACAGTCAATTACCTTTACATTGCGGGCTCTAATCGGTGGCAGAAGTAATGATTCGGGTCGGGACCAGCAATACCTCACTTACATTGCGAAGTCAACGCATACGATGTCATTACCCTGATTCACTCTGTTGAACTTTAGTAGGTAGTCAGTGTGAGAATTAGCTTGCAAAATGTTTGTTAGGAATGGTTTTTGTTAATTTGTGTAGCAAGAGGTTAATGTGGGGGATTTTCGAAGCTATTTGGTGCTGACTGACGGTGATTTAGTCAGTGTATGGATATCACGCCACGTTGTGGTGATTTTTCAATAAAAGTATGTTAAATAGACAGTAGTAGTTAGAAACTGAATTGAGTGACATAACTCAATAACATTATTTATAACAAAAAGAGAATTTTCGTTCAATAAATTTGTTTAATTGCACGGTTGGCGCGCAGTGTGTAGCGGGTTCGATTCCCGCACGGAGTAGCGCTTTGTGTGATCCACAAATTGTTGTTTCGGGTCTGGGTGTCATGTGTATGTGACCTTGTATGTTTGTAAACGCACCCACGACACAGGAGAAAATCCTAGTGTGGGGAAACGTTTTATTAAAAAAAAATGTTATTCGTGAGTCAACCGAGTAACATTGTACGTAAGTTGTTCCACGAACGAACTGTATAAGAGAGAGAGAGAGAGAGAGAGAGAGAGAGAGAGAGAGAGAGAGAGAGAGAGAGAGAGAGAGAGAGAGAGAGAGAGAGAGTTATTTATATCTTAATAAGCACTTTCGAATAAAAATATCAACGGTATAATAATTTTGATGTTTCTATTTACAGGTACTAAGGAAGGCCATTTTGTCCTTGAGGATCGGATTAAATTTTCCCCCTTTTAGAAAAAGGTGGGATAAGTAAAGTACTTCGGCATATCCTTATTCTATTTATAGCTAGGTATTTAAAAGCTTCAAAATAATGAATGGATTGGAAAGTAATTACAGTAATATAATACATAGAATAGACCGCCTCGGTGGCCGAGTGGTTGCATGTGCGACTGCTGGGCAAAGGGTGCCAGCTTTGATTCCCTGATGGAACAAAGTATTTTCGGTTTTTAAAAACAATCTTAGTAGTAGTACGAAGTCTGGAATTATGCCCGGTATATGGCAATAGGCTCACCCCCTAATATATGGGACAAATCCTGAAAAGTGGGCGTTACATTGAACAGTGGCATTAAGCGCCGTAATATGCACCTCTGCCTCCCCATCGGGAATAAAAAGCGTTATGTGTAGAATAGAGCTTCGAATTCGAGCCGTGGGAGCCGCCGAGTCAAGAACTCCCGAGGATAGTTTGGGGAGGAGTGAAACATATGTCAAGAGTCGTTCGAGTGGTTTGTTGCGTGTCGAGTCTGTGTTTTGTGTCGGATCCTTGTTGCATGAGCGTTCATCTGCGAGCGGGAGGGCGGTGCTTTATACTGTATGCTGCAGAATAAAATCTGTACTGTTTGCGGTAGGCTGAAAAGAACTTTATATTTTCCCAGCTGTTAGTGATAGTAACATAACATAAAATAAATAAAACATCCAGCCTTTTAATCCCAAGGAATAAGAAACGTGTACCAAAATACAATGCAATTGCACATTTTTATCATGTCACAATCCGTCCATTACGTACTTGGTACTTTATAGACGGTTCTTCGTTCAATTCATTTCAAATTCAAATTCACTGAAAATTTTTCGAAAAACAAACTGAAAAAGACCTAATAATATTTTGGTTGACCTAAAAATCTAACTCCAAACCCCTTACTCAACTAACTAGGTAGGTAGTATGTGTTCAAATCGTTTTTTAAATAATCTAATGACACAATCAGATCTAATGTCATATTGTAATCAAAAACCAATACTCTCAATTCTCAAATCGATTAGAATTATGGCTCTCTAGTTCATTTAACTTGGGCAAGTGTTGAGCCGAGGTGCTATCCATCCCCAGTATTTCCGAGTACGTCTCTATCAAGTTAATTTGTGAAACGAACGACCAATTTCTTGACTATCTTCCGACCGATTCTGTTACCCTGGTACCTCAAGCTGAATGTTTCAAACGATTTGTGCAACGTTAACCAAATTAATGTTCATTATTGTATGCTTTTGTGTGATTGCATAATTCAATGTCATAAGGGATCAACAGAGATCAAAATATTTTATTTTGATGTTTAATTTAGACTCCGAGCCTTTAGGAAAAGGGTTAAAACACAATGTAAAGTGTAAAAACGTACCTATTATTATAAATGTTTTACAGTTGTTGTTGTAAACTATACATATTTATTTATTTTTTACGCGATTATAAAGAGTCCTGGTGGCCTAGAGGTTTAAGAAGCCCGCTTCTTTCGATGGTCCGGCTTCGAAACCTACCAACAGCAAGTACCAATGCGACTTTTTCCGAGTTATATGTGCTTTCTAAAATTATTGAGACACCACTGACAAACGGTGAAGGAAAACATCGTGAGGAAACCTGGGCTTATAATTTCTAATTATAAGTTTGAAATCGTCAACCCGCATTGAGCAAGCGTGGTGATTAATGCTCACACCTCCGTGTGAGGCCTTTGGTCAGCACTAACCACTTATAGGCTGTAGATGTTTATAAAACCTGTGAGTTTACAAAAAAAAATAGTCCATTGTTCCACTTAAAAGCAACGAGATATTTAGCAAATTATTGTATTACGGCTTACAGTGTCCAAGTTGTCAAGGAGCATTAAATACGCGGACAAATTTTCAAAATGGCCGCAGGTGGACGATTAAGCGCTTATTATTAACTTACCCTACTTGTATTTGGTTTAGTAATGTTCAAAATATGATTGATTTGAGTAAACGAAGTAAAAGAAATGAGTGATTGAGAATAAAGTATTGGAGTATTTACCACTACATAGTATAAAATAAAGTCGCTATCCACCGTCTGTCTGTCCTTATGTATGCTTAGATCTTTAAAACTACGCAACGCCTTTTGATGCTGTTTTTTTTAATAGATAGAGTGATTCTTAAGGAAGGTTTATAATATATATATATAATACATGCATATTGCACCCGTGCGAAGCCGGGGCAGGTCGCTAGTAGATTATAAACAATATCACTATCACAGTCCTCATTATTATCGTGCAGCCTGTCAGAGTGTATAGTTCCTTTGCGTTTCATGTAAATGAAAGGATCACATGTTCATATACAATTTAAATATACGGGTAACGCAATTTCAATATTTCTTCTTTGAAATTTGGTAAAAATAGGTTCACTAGGAAAATGGTATATTATTTTAGACGAAAAAAGCCAGAATGAATCTAGCACTAAACGTTTCGAACTCTAATTTTATCACTATCAATTAATTTTTACGTTACTTTAGCGATAGCGATAGCAAAAATAATAATATTTCAGCGAAACCTTTTAACGAAAATACACTTTTAGTTGTTTTATGTAGCATTTAATATTTAAAAAATGGCTATACAGAAGATATTTTAAATTTTAAAAGGGGCGTAGCGTAGTGGGAATAGGTAAATCGTAATGGGGTAGGGTAACGCCTATATTTTATAATTGTGACGTCATATTTTTACGCAATACATGTTTTTATAAGTTTGTACCGAACTTCGTGAATCTTGAACATGTATCCAATCACATACATATCACGTAATTTGTTACTAAAATAATAAAGGACGACTCTATTGCCTTACACTGTAAGTCGAAGGTGGTTGGGCAACCGGTTGCCGCCCAATGTGTCGCGGATTCCCGCAGGGAACAACTCTTTGTGTGATCCACTGATTATTGTTCTGGGTGTCATGTGTATGTGCACTTGTATGTAAAAAAAAACCGCATCAAAATCCGTTGCGTAGTTTTAAAGATCTAAGGGATACATAGGGACAGACAGACGGCGGATAGCGACTTTGTTAATACTATGTAGTGATAACTAAAAGCTACCATGCACATAATAATTTTCTTTAATAGAAGCTTTCCTATTTCCTGCTTTGTTTTACTGCATATAAAACCTGTAAGTAGACCACCCTGTACGATCCTAATTAAAAGACAACGCAGGTTAAACGCGGGCAATTTTCTTATATTTCTAAGAAAAATATTCATTACTGCATGTAAGAAGTGTGTAGACCAAGTAAAAGGTTGTAGCAAATTAGACTGTAGGTAACTGTAACACTCGTGGTATCCGGCAGAGGGTGCGTTGGGCTCATAGCGCAAGTAGCAACACCGATGCGAGCGCCAGCCACGCTGCTCATGAGGAAGCACCCCTTTGTGGTTCGAAACTAGTAGAGCTTTTCTCAGTATATTCACGTGAGTAACCCGCAATTTTAGTTAACCTTGAAGGAAGGTTAAAAACTAAACCGATGAGATTGACCTCTTCAACGATATGACAGTCCTACAGGCCTTCTGTACACCTTATAAGAATCTACAATTTAGTACTACAACGGAGTCGCGGAGAACCTAACGGGTGACCGGGGCTCCGGCTCGACGTGCAGGAGAAGGAACGGGGTGGTTTTTAGTCAGTAAGAGTCTGACACTCTCTCCCGCCTCACCGAGTAGTCATTCGATGATTTTCCGATTTCGATTTTCTTAAAAAAAAATACTAAAAGGTCACTTTTTACTCAAAATTTACACTTCTACTTAACTGGTCATCTATAAAAGCATCTCTGTTATCGAAGCAATAAGGTTGAGTTTTGCAGTTAAAGTATAATTGGCTTCGTTTAATTAAGGTGAGACGTAGGGGAGGACAGCTGTAGTACACGATCTGTGGTGGCCATCCCTCACTGACACAAGTAACAATTATGGTCGAAGTTATGAGTTGCGGGCGACAATTAAAGTTTTATTAAGGACGTTGAAAAAAAATGTTTTGTCATTTTATTATAGAACTAAGTGTATTCTTTAATTTATAACAATAAACTGCCGCGGTCGGACAAAAAAGTCGGTCAAAAACATTGGATACAAAGAAACGAACGCATCAAACACAAAAATACCCAACACAAACAAACTAACAATTACTCATTACAAAATTACACGAACACTACACATAATCTTATAAAGAGCTCTGAGTTTGTTTCGGCATTTCTTCTCAGAGTAGTCAGTAGAAAATATCGACCTCATCGTTTGCTTAAAAAATTGTCATGTAAAAGTGCTGCCTTGTAGCCTATTTACAAAAATAAATTCAATTGTCTCACCCGCTATCTGCTCAAACTTGTACCATATCCCTATTCCCGCTAGGATATTATTATTCTTTTATTCAAACGCTTCCGGAGAGCTACTTTGTTTCCACGATTAATTAAAATTAGTTGGAGCGGCGAAGGCGCTTGCTTTTTTAGGATGAACATAGAATAACGTAGCGTATATTTCACATCACTTAACACGTAGGTACTCACGTTGATTTGACGGTGTTCCAATGTTAGTTTTGAGTTTATAGTTCCCGAAATTTAACTTTTGGTTAAGAACATTTATTGGACTGTAGTTAGAGTATATAGTATCTAATTCAGTGGTTACTATGACTTTCTACTTCATCAACAGCCTATAAGTGCCCACTGCTGAGCAAACCCTTGTCTCACATGGGAGGTTTGAGTATTAATCACCACGCTTGTTCATTGCGGGTTGCCGATTTCAAACATACAATTAGAAATTATAAGTCCAGGTTTCCTCATGACGTTTCTTCACCGTTTGTCAGTGGTGTCAAATAATCTTAGAAAGTACATATATTACGACTGGGAAAAGTCACATTGGTACTTGCTTTTGTAGTACCTCTTGCATAAAAAGCGAGCGTCTTAAAGTTATAAGTATTAAAAATCGAAATTGATTGGGTAAGTAATATTCCTTGAATGCGTTCAAAGTGTTATATTGGTGCATTAATAAATTGTAGACGGATTTATTATACTTGGATTTATTACAATAATGTGCAGGGCGCACGACGTGTACACACACTTAGACTATGACAGGTAGACAGCCGCGTTAATGAATAGTGTTCTACCTTATATAACACATTATAGTGAGGGGGCCATTACTTACTAAGTAGTGATGTTCATACATGTAACATCCCCCTTCTTAAGATACTTTTGGCTTGTTGGGGTTATCGATAAATCAGTAAATAAGAGTCATCATCATAACATCACGCCTTTTATCCCCGAAGGGGTAGGCAGAGGTGCACATTCTACCACAGTACAATGTAACACCCACTTTTCACTAGTTGTTATGAGTCCCATGTAATAGGGGGTGAGCCTATTGCCATATACCGGGCACATTTCCAGACTCCGTGCTACTACTGAGAATTTTAAAAAACCCAGTAATACTTTGCCCGACCCGGGAATCGAACCCGAGACCCCTTGCCCGGCAGTCGCACTTGCGACTACTCGGCCAACGAGGCAGTAAATAAGAGTCTGCCTTTAAATTGTGGTAATCATAAGTAGTACGGTTAAAACAAGCCCTTACATCATTTTCTAGTTTGATACCGTGCGTAACCCGAACTCGCAATACACACATACAGTTAATACTATTGTAGTTTGTAAAACAAGACACGTCTGCACACGTCAACTGATTGACTACAAATGATGTACAATCTGCATTACATTCGTCACTTGATCAACATTATCATTGTCTTTTAGTGAAGTACCCACATTTATTTATTTATTTATTTATTTATTTATGTACACACATACAACATAAAGGACAACACATACATAAAATTAAAGTACAAAGGTACCACCTATTCCTATTGGAATTTCTTCCTGTGGACCTGGAGCAGGAAAAGTAATAATAATATAATGACACAGTGTGTAGTAACAAATAGAAAATTGGGATAGGAAACAGACTTAAAACTAACAGATAAATAACCAAACAACTACATACAATATATAAATAA
Source organism: Spodoptera picta (assembly GCA_038387885.1). Classification (NCBI taxonomy): domain Eukaryota; kingdom Metazoa; phylum Arthropoda; class Insecta; order Lepidoptera; family Noctuidae; genus Spodoptera; species Spodoptera picta. The sequence continues at coordinate 203,733 of JAZHFQ010000679.1, forward strand.
ATACATACAAAATATAAACTATACATATAAATGAAGAAATTTACATATCAGGAGGAAAGGTAGTGTTCTCTCACTCGTTTTTTAAAGATAGCGATAGACTCAGCGTCCCGAATGTTAGGCGGGAGCGCATTCCACAGCCTCACTGCATGAACGGAAAAGGAGTAGGAATAGAAATCGGAATTATGGGGTTCGATTTTAAGATTAGATTTAAGGTGTGAACGAGATAGGACTTCAGGAGGACGAACCAAGGAGAAACGGTCCCGAAGGTAAGCAGGATAGGCAGGGTTGAAGAGGATGTTATATAGGAAGCATAAAATGCGAGTGTTCCTGCGAAGACGGATCAGAAGCCACTTGAGCCTATTGCGGAATACGGAAACATGGTCGTACATTTTCCCTTGGTGACAGATGGGTTGCATCGTATTATCCACATTCGATGATATTCCCCCCTTAAAAAAAATCTATCTTTATATAAAGATAGATATGACATTGTGAAGTGAAGTTGGGTGTTTAGTTTCGTAGTTAAAAAAAACAAAATTATTTGTTGATTTATCAAATTACCTAGAAAAAACAATAAAGCGTCTAACACAAACATTATACGTTTTTGTATTGATTAATACTCAATATTTTCACCAACCGATTATTAAATAATTTAGATTTATGTAATGTAAGTAAGTAAATAAATAAATAAATAGATAGTAAAGCAAAATACAAATAAAAATCCTGATAATTTATAACTCCACATATAAACAAAACTATATAGCCACACTAAAAACTAAAAACACATCCAACTTGACATTTCCATCCCGCCAAAACTACGAAAAATTTTTACTCTGTGGTCAAACCATGAATAGGTTTCGTTTTACGCCTACAACCTTATTAGTGGAGATTGGAGGTAGTTGGGTGCTGCCCAGTAGTAATATGTCTTTCTTTATGCCTTTCATTTCGTCCTCAGATTTCAGCCGGCCTTATTACAGTGGATTTGTGAACTAGACTATTGGCTGAGAGCGTTCGGGAATGGGAAGTAATGTATGAATCAGTGCTGTGGCTTGATTTGTTTCGGATGTTTATAGGTTGGTTTAGAATGAAAAGGTATTTGGGAACAATGTTACGTTTTGTTTAGTATTGCCGTTATAAGACTAGTCTTTACATTTAGCCATACTTAGCAACTATATGCATGTATAATCTTAATAAGATTGGTTGAATAGATAAAGCGTGATAAATAATCAAACAAAGTTACTTTCCCATTTTTATTGCTAGTTCTTAAAGACTGCCTCGTTGTCCTAGTGGTCGCAAGTACGACTGCCGGGCAAGGGGTCTCAGGTTCGATTCCCGGGTCGGGCAAAGTATTACTGGGTTTTATAAAAAATCTCAGTAGTAGCACGGAGTTTGGAATTGTGCCCGGTGTATGGCAATAGACTCACCCCCTATTACATGGGACGTATAACATCAATAGTGAAAAATGGGTGTTACATTGTACAGTGGTATAATGTACACTTCTACCTATCCCTCCGGGGATATAAGGCGTGATGTTATGTTATGTTCTTAAAAACTACATGATATACATTTTTTGTAGTTTAGGTAGAATACGATACGATAGCGATCGAACACGTAATTCGGAAGTAGAAATAATTATTCTCATACTTTTATGTAAAACTATTATTTAATAGTACACCAAAGACAAGGTCACCGTATCGATTTTCATATTTACACACCTACCTAACAAGTTCCTTGACGAAATTTTGTTATAACATATAGAAAAAGTTCCATTAAAAAGTCTGAGGTCTGAGTTCAGAGATCTTAGTACGACTTTGTTTTACGTTAAAAGAAATCTAAAGGATACTGCGTTCTCGTGCTCATTCGGCGCTCTAATTGGTTGGTTCATTGGAACCGGCCAATTAGAGCGCCGAATGCTTACTCGGCTTTTTTATGGGACAAGCTGGTAAACGACCAGACGTATCACCTGATGGTAAGCAATCGGCGCTGCCCATGGTCACCTGGAACACCAGCGGCGTTACCGGCCTTTTGGGGATTAGGAATTTGAGGATAGTTGAGATTTTAGGGATTGGGACATTTAATGGGGCCTCACGACGAAGCACAACGCAAGCGCTGTTTCACGTCGGTTTTCTGTGAGGCCGTGGTATCACTCCGGTCGAGCCGGCCCATTCGCGAAGCATGGCTCTCTCACACTTATCGTTTCGATTAAGACTCGAATTAAGACCTCTGCAGTGGACATCTTTAGGCTGATGTATAAAAGCTGTCGTATAAAGTAATTTGTATACTTATATAAAATTCCAAATCTGTGAATATGTAGCTAATACATATTATACCTTACATTCGTTATATATATTTATAGATACAGATATTTAGACCAAATCGTCAGACTAATTACAGTAAAACCCAAAGTGATTCAAAATGTCACACTAAATTTGAAACAATGGCCGACCAGTTTGAACCTTTCGTGTTTTTAGAACATAAAACCAAATAAACGGGTTGGGATGAAACGGAACGCAAATAGAAAATAAAAATGTAATTGAGTGACAGGAGGTCAGGTGGCCGCGCAAAAACGAGGAGTATGCGTGAAAAGGAACGTAATGCCAGTATGCCAATGCGAATAAATACTATTGTATCTCTCTGCACCACCCTAAGGTTGACTGTTAGAGAATGCCATTAGGCATTAAGTCCGCCGTTGTATATCTACAAAAAGTGTAAATAAAAAAAAAATGCCTGGATATATAGGCAATCATTTGTCCGACTGGGCTGTTAATCCAAAATTTGCAAATCTAACCGGTAAACATGTGGTTTTAGGTTCGAGCTAATATATATGCCAAGTTAAAAAAAGAAAGAAAATAATTTATTCGCTACCAGGCATTGACCACCAAATCTACACACATAAAACAACATTGAAAAACAAAAAAAAAACAATAAAAACACAAAAAATATAAAAATAACATTTAAAAAACAGCAGTAAAAAAAACATTATAAAAAAGGAAAATAAAAGAGCAACGGGGTCGCAGCACGCCCACGACGAAAGGGCTCGCCAACTCGGTTTAAGCTGGACACAGTGAGTAGGTACCCAACACTGGTTAGTTAGTTAAATGTGTAACCGGAGCTGCGGACAAACTTGCGAGTCACCGGGGCTCCGGCTCAAAGCAGGAGTAGGAACGCTTAGTCAGTAAGAGTCTGACACTCTCGCTTTACCCAAGACGGGAGAAGTCATTGGATGATTTTCCCCATTAAAAAAAGGTTAAGTTAAACGTCGTAAGTCACAGCTGCAACTTGAATATGCTTTGAAACTTGTAAGTACCTGTTATACTGCGATCTTCAATCCTCCTACGAAAGGTGGAGCTTACGAGTAACCTCTTCATACATATGTAGGTGAGGCCCAGTGGGGGCTCCCTACGTTGATAACGTTGATTGTTTTATTACTAAGCATAATAGAGTTATTAAATATTAATTTATTTAATTCACCATAAGCTTAGGAACGGTCATTCAAGCTGAAGGTACGCCGGGCATCGGACGTACTTAGGTATCGTCTGGGGAGCATCCCATTTGTACCATACTAGCTATACTATTATAAATTATAATCCCGATATACGTATGTACGTTGTTAATGTATACAAAACTTATATTGTAATCATTGCATGTAGTTAGTCCCTGGTGTATTTATGAAGTACTGTAAGTTAGCTAATATTATGAAAAGTAAATTTTTAATATTCATAAATATTCCGATTGTACTTTCCGAGTCGAGATTGCAACCGATACTTTGGACTACGTAGTTGCAATTCGGTCATTTAATCAACAAAGAACCATTCGGTGTTTTTAATAAACGACATGTTCTAAACATGAAACCTAGTTAGACCGATTTACCTAATTAAAAAAGTTTAATAAAATCGTTAGAGCCGTTTCCGAGGTCGTTGATACATATACACAAGAATTGCTCGTTTAAAGGTATTAATCATCAAGATAATAATCAGTCCATCTCTATCTACTGCTAAGATATTCTAAACAATATGCTACTAAACTTGTTCTCCTGTTTCACGCATCCAACGTTTATCAGTCCAACCTATAACTAGAAATATTGTAAAAGTTATTACAGTCACATCACAAAAATAACAATTTTCGGCGAATATGGCGGAATGAAGAATGGAGGACCTTCTTAAAGGTCAAAAAAGGCGTTATTTTTTAACGTGATTGGGACGAGACCTCTATCAATGTCACGGGGTAGACACAGGTAAGCGGAATTATAGGATTCTGTTAAATTACTCAAGGTTATATTGTGTACTGACTTATGTATGTATTTGTTTACAAGTATCTTTTTTTGAAGGGGGTAATCATCGAATGACTGCTCCCGCCTGGGTGAGGCAGGAGGGAGTGTGAGACTCTTACTGACTAAAAACCACCCCGGTCCTTCTCCTGCGCTTTGAGCCGGCGCCCCGGTAACCCGTTAGGTTCTCGCGACTCCGTATCGGCATCGGCCCTGTTCGGCCCCATACGAGGTGGTCTGATGGCTTGTTTGTAAGTATAAGTGTGGAGTGTTGATATATAAGTGTAGGAGAGCCATGCTTCGGCACGAATGGGCCGACTCGACCGGACTGATACCACGGCCTCACAGAAAACCGACGTGAAACACAGCTGAGTTGTGTTTCGTCGTGTTGGTAACGTTACCGGAGGTTTTTATGTGTAATTGGTCGATTGACTACTATCTCGCCCGGTAGTAAACGATGATGCGGCTTACGATGGAGCACGTCTACCCATATGCAACGAGTAATTTCTTTATAGTAGATATGTAATGCAAAGACTGCCTCGTTGGCTGAGTGATAGCAAGTGCGACTGCCGGGCAAGGGGTCTCGGGTTCGATTACCGGGTCGGGCACAGTATTTAATAAATATATTCACGGGTTTTAAATAATTCTCAGTAGTAGCACGGAGTTTGGAATTGTGCCCGGTAGTATGTAATGTAAAGTGATAGTTACGTCCAACAATGTCTTGTGTATATGAAACTTAAGTGAACAAAATACATTTAAAATTAATGTGAATATCAGTGTGGTTGTGTAGACAGATAAGCTCGGTACTTGATCACTGTTGAAGTTTCACTGTGTAATTTCGGAGATAGTTCTAGTCAATGCTCGAATCGATAGCAGAAAGATTGATCGACATTTAAGATAGCGGTTCAATTGAGAAGCGGTAGCGGGTTTCTGTATAAGCGATTGTGTTAAGTGAGTGATAAGACAACAACGTTAACGTCAGAAACAGTGATTTAATATTTTTTTTGAGGAATGATGTTAATTTAGTTGCTAATCTAGGTACTGTAGATAAACACCATTTTAGCGCTTGTCTACTTGTAGAGTTCTACTCTATGTATTGGGATGACACTGACAAGTGTCAAAATTGACGTCATTACCACATCATTTAGTTTTCTACTCTCTTTGTGGATAAGCGCTAAATGGTATTTGGCTAGAGGCTCAGATTGTTTAGACAGTGTACACATAATATAATGCAGTTGACCTAATCATAGGAAAAAATAATGTTACATTGTGTATACTATATATGTATATTATAAACCCTCGTTGGCCGAGTGGTCGCAAGTGCGACTGCCGGGCAAGGGGTCTCGGGTTCGATTCCCGGGTCGGGCAAAGTATTACTGGGTTTTTAAAAAACATTCTCAGTAGTAGCACGGAGTCTGGAAATGTGCCCGGTATGTGGCAATAGGCTCACCCCCTATTACATGGGACTCGTAACATAAATAGTGAAAAGTGGGTGTTACATTATACAGTGGCATTAAGTGCCGTAATGTGCACCTCTGCCTACCCCTTCGGGGATAAAAAGGCGTGATGTTATGTTATATTATAAACCCGATTAAAGTTCGCTATTTCATAGCTACTAAGTGCGTACCCCAACCAATATCAATATAACAAAACTTGAACCAAATAACCGGTTATCATCGGAAACCACATTTAGTCAACTATAGTTTGCATATTTAACTATCGGTTTAACTAAATAAACACAGGTCAAGTAAACTGACTACAATGATAGATTGGTGGTAGTTACCTTAGCGAGCAGTTTAAGGTCAATCTGAGTAATGTTTGGTTATTTGAAACAATATGACTGATATTCTATGGTGGATTTGAATAAATAATATTTGTTTTCATCAAGTTTAACAAAATATATCAGAATTACATTGAGTCAGCATAGGTGATGGCTTTTATTTTTTGCCAGTCAGGTTTGTAGGACTGCCTCGTTGGCCGAGTGGTCGCTAGTGTGACTGCCGGGCAAGGGATCTCGGGTATTAATGGTTTTTTTTTTAAATCTCAGTAATAGCACGGAGTCTGGAATTGTGCCCGGTATATGGCAATAGGCTCACCCCCTATTACATGGGACTCATAATATAAATAGTGAAAAGTGGGTGTTACATTGTACAGTGGCATTAAGTGCAGTAATGTGTACCTTTGCCTACCCCTTCGGGGATAAAAGGCGTGACGTTATGTTATATTAGGTTTAAAGAGTTCAATTTGTGACATTTGGCTTAATAAATTAAAATTTGAAGAAATTAGTACAATACACTTTGCCCTATGTTATCTTTTACATTAGATAACTTCTAAACAGGTGATTTTTTATCCCTTCATTTATGACATAGTAAAAAATGCAAGTGAAAAAGTCGCAAAGAAAAATGTTCAATAGAAACAGAACACGACAATAACTAATAACGTAATTAATATACAGAGACATAAAAGAAGGAAGATTTTAAACAAATTGTAAATAACAAAGAGAAAGTTTTTATAAAAATGAAAGCTGAAAGGAGGGATTGTTCCGAGATGACAATAACAGTCCCTTTCGTCAAGTTGCCAACTAATTCAATAAGACTCGGCTTCTGAGACTTCGTTCTATATTGTCGTGAGGTTCAAATCTACGAATTGTTACGGATTTTTACGAATTTTGACATATTGCTATGAGGTTTTAAGAATTTCGGGTTTTTTTTCGTGTGCTTCCAAAAGTAATAAAGAACTGATATCGATTTGCCAATATCGGTTAAAAGAGTCCAGTATTAAATCGTGATATCAAAAGTATATATATATAAGATAGGTTTAGTAGTAACTTTGGCTGAGTGGTCGCAAGTACGACTGCCGGGCAAGGGGTTTCAGGTTCGATTCCCGGGTCGGGCAAAGTGTTACTGAGTTTTTCAGTAGTAGCACGTGGTCTGGCAATGTGTCCGGTATATGGAAATAGGGTCACCAACGTATTTTACAAGGGACACATAACATAAAAAGTGAAAAGTGGGTGTTACATTGTACAGTGGCATTAAGTGCCATAATGTGCACCTCTGACTACCCCTTCGGGACAAAAGGCGTGATATATATACAATATACGTAACATATAGAGGTATATAACATGTTAAATATACAGTTACTTTGAAAGACTTGAGTTTCTCGAAATAGGTCTATAAGTTATAGTGTCAGTGTTTCGTAAAAATATGTAACACAACGATGATGAATTGTGATGCAAATATGATAAACGATGAGGGTTCATTCTTAATCTACTTGCAAGTAATTTAGCCAGTAGTTAACTCTCATTTTTTAAGTTTAATTGATCTTGTGTGTGACTCACGTCATTTAACTATCGAATATCAAAAGACTATTCATGTTATATTTTTTAAATAAATACATATTATTTCTATATAAGATTTGTCTAAGGACGTGATTCTATAAATTCTTCTCCGCTACAGCTCATGTCTTACATCAGTCAGTCACCCCGAATGATTACACAAAGATTTCGACAAACTCTTTGTTTTAAAAACTCGCAATGCATTTGTTGGAGATCTACTTTTCTATCTCAGATTGTAGTTTTAAGAAATAGAGAATTTATTGTGAGTCATACGTTTATTCAGATATTTTCTTGTACTCGTAAGTCCACTGAAATTGATTTTGGTAGAAAGATAGATGAGATTTTAGAAGCTATGCATTCTAAGTAACTTATTAGATTTAGTGGCTGAAATTGGAAGCTGCGTTCAGATGATTGAAAGGTCAAAATAATAATGAATTGCATTCATTCGCTATTAGATGTTGGTTGTAGTTATTTTGTTTTGGAATCGTCTATAGAATTTAATAGACGCTGCTCATAAGTTTTTTTACTCTGCTGAATAAAAATAACCTGTGTATGGTCACGAGTTACATCCTATTACGGTTTATATTATATTAGCGACCCGCCCCTGTTTCGCACGGGTGTAATATGCATGTATTATACATATAAACCTTCCTTAAGAATCACTTTATCTATTAAAGAAAACAGCATCAAAATCCATTGAGTAGTTTTAAAGATCTAAGAAGAGAGTTAGACGGCAGATAGCGACTTTGTTTTATAATATGTAGTGATTCTGTCATTTAATCATATCTTGAAACAAAATACAGATGGCACTGTACTAAATTATGAACAGTTTTGTATCGAAATCGTTCACAAAAGCTGGTCCAACATAATTATTAGACCACATTCGAGGTTTCACAGACTACAATAAGTGTATGTTACGTATATTAGAAAAGTTTCGTTAGTACAGAGATAAATTAGAGAGATATCATCGTGTTCACATATGCAGTTCCATTTGAATTGGGCACTTCGTTTTATCACCAAAAGTTAACTAACTAAATTGGCTAACTTGCACTAGTATGCTCCCTGAATTGGTGTGAGTCACGCAAATGGCGTGTGGTGAAACAGAGTGGTATTTATATGATATGTGTTTTTTGATAATGACTTATCTACCTCTATAATGGTTCATGACAGAATATGTGTCGGCTTAATTAGACTTAGGGCATTAAACCATTAAAAGCAAACTGGAGCAAGTCCATTTCTACTTCTTAAAAACGATGAACAAATTATTACATAAATAACGAAAAAATAATAGTTATTTTAGGATGGATGTTACACAGCACCATCGATTTGAAATAGGTGAGAATATTCAAGGCCCTAGTGAATAGGTGGCTTAGTGGACGACGTGCTTCATCGTATACCGCATCATCGCTTACCACCAAGCGACATAGTGGTCAAACGTCGCGTCGGCCCGTTTAAATTAAACAGTTGAGAATGCGTTGCATTTCGCATTCAGTCCTATGGTCAGACCATTTCTGCATACCCGATCCAAAGATTTGAATAACTAGAGATCTTCCAAATAAATAACTAATAAAGGCCTTCATTTACAACATGATGTGCTCAGATCACACCTTCATACAACAAAATCCCCCACATTTAATAAATAGATCAATTCAGAAAATCTAGAACAACACCCATGAAGTACAGTTACAAGTATTTAACAATGCAATCAATGTCTAAATAGATTAAGTTTTTTTTTTTTTTTTTATGGTTGGCAACATTTCACGCATATACTTCACAAATTAATAATACGTTCATACAGTCCACTCATCTAGAAAATTAGAAAGAAAGCGTGTGCAATAAATATCCATTGAGTAAAGACGTATTAAAAAGTTTTATTTCACCAAACAAGCTGATATAGACTGAAACAAGTGAAACACTTTCGTAGTAAACATATGGTCCTTCGAGCCGGATTTATAAAAAGTGACCGCGTGTGTCGTCGACGCCGTGAGAACAATAGCATTCCAGAGGTTATCTTTGCTGACATCGAGCGAGTAATTAGTAAATCATTAGCAAAATAATCATTCAAAACTATATCAATATTGTTTGGATTTTGGAGTTTCAACGTCTTCACATTTGTACACCATGGATGCGCTTCTGGCATATCAAAAGGAAGTGCTGGATAACCTGAAAAAGTCGGAGAAAAACTATAAAAAGACACCTAAAGATCGGTTAAAGAAGCCTTACTTAGAAACCAGATTGGACAATTTGGAGCAGCTGTGGATAGCGTTTAAGGATGGACACAAGTCTCTTATAAGCAAAGTCACCTTGAAGGACAAACAGGACGCATACTTCACTGAGGATATGTATGAGGAGTTTGAGGAATTATATGTATCATACAAAACTTTATTAAAAGAAGCCCTGCAGCCCTATCTCGCGTCATCGAGTGGAACTTCGTCCGTAACACCGAAAATAAGTGCTGGACAAACAGTCAGTGAGTGCGAGGTTAAGTTACCACGTGTACAGTTACCTACGTTTACTGGTAAATACGTTGAGTGGCAGTCGTTTTATGATATGTTTAAGTCCCTTGTGCATACTAATAAGAATTTGTCTCCAGTGCAAAAATTGCATTATCTTAAAAGTAACCTGTCAGGTGAGCCAGAAACTTTGTTACGTAATTTTTCTATAACTAATGATAATTATGACGAGGCGTGGAAACAGTTACTTAAACGTTATGATAATAAGAGGTATAATTGTAATGCACTTATGAAAATATTGTTTACGCAAAAACCGGTTACTAGCGAATCTTCTAGTGCCATAAAACATTTATTAGATACAACTACAACTTGTTTACAATCTTTGCGTAATATGGGTATTAGTCCTGAGTCAATTAACGATGTGTTTGTTATTTATTTAGTGGTTTCTAAATTAGATCCTGAATCCATTAAGCAGTGGGAATATCAGTTGGGTGTACTTAACGACGAATTACCGACATGGACACAATTATCTGAGTTTTTGGAATCAAAATTTAGGTCGTTGGAGATGATAGACTCAAATAAGGTACGTAACAATACTAACACAAAGTCGAAGTCTTTTCATGGGTCCATAGAAAGTAAAAAGAGTAATTCCAATATTACTTCTAAATGTTCTAAGTGTAAAGGTGAACACTATTTATACAATTGCAAGGAATTTAGTCAACTTAGTGTCAAGGAAAGGCAAGATTATGTTAAAAACAATAACTTGTGTTTTAATTGTTTTTCTCCATCTCATCCAGTTTTGAAATGCCGTAATTCAGCGAGTTGCAAGCGATGTGGCAGGAGGCACCATTCATTATTACATTTTGATAACGAAGTAAGCAGCGAATCAAAGAGTGATGACGGTTTAGTGCAGAGTGAGTCGGGCAAATCCGTGAGTACATCTATTTCAACTAATTTTTCGAGTAGAGGTTTAGAACCGAGTCGAGTGTTGTTAGCTACTGTATCTATTTGGGCACACAGTGAGCATGGATACAAACAACAGTTGAGAGGATTATTAGACCAAGGTTCGCAAGCGTCTTTTGTTAGTGAGTCAGTTGTTCAATTACTTGGACTTTCACGTAAACATGTCAGCGGTACCATTTCCGGTATAGGCGGTAATGGGCAGACTAGAGTAAAGCACATGGTTTCTCTTCGAGTGGTATCACGTCATAACCCTGAGGTTTCAATCCAAGTAAATGCATACGTTTTGCGATCTGTTACGTCATTGCTTCCTTCAACGGAGTTACATACACCTGATTGGCTACATTTTGATAAAATACCGCTAGCCGATCCAGGTTACGCCACACCTAGTAAAATTGATATTCTTCTAGGAGCAGAAGTATATAGTGAGATTTTATTGGATGGTATCATACGCCACAATAAAATATTGGCACAAAACACTACCCTAGGTTGGGTATTATCAGGGAGGGTGTCAAAAAATTCAACTTCTGCTAACAATGGAATAATAACCATGCATTTACACCTAACTGGAGAACAACTGCTTAGGACATTTTGGGAAATGGAAAATGAGCCCAACTTAATACAGAAGAAGATGACAGATATAGAACAACGATGTGAAGAATTTTATGACAGGACAACTACAAGAGATAAAGAAGGAAGATTTATAGTAAAGCTACCTTTTGATAAAGAAGACCCAGCGTGTCAGTATGGAAAATCAGTAGTGATAGCTACAAGAAGATATAAGTATTTAGAAAAGAGACTGCAGAAGGATCCTATCTTACAGGAAACATATAACAATGTTCTACAAGAATATCTTACACTGAATCACATGACACCAATAAATATAGAAGACATAGATAATCCTAAAGCGGTTTATCTCCCGCACCACGCTGTGGTTAGAGAAGATAAAGACACCTCAAAAGTGCGAGTAGTTTTCGATGGGTCATGTAAAGGATTGAACAACTATTCACTAAATGATAATCTAATGGTGGGTCCTAAGTTACAACAGGATTTGAGACACATCCTAATGCGTTGGAGAAGCCACAGGATTTGCATAGTAGCAGATATCGTTAAGATGTTCAGAATGGTGAAAGTAGATTCCGAAGACTCAGACTTCCAAAGAATTGTATGGAGACCACAAACAAACGGACCGTTACAACATTTCAAATTATTGCGTGTGACCTTTGGTACTGCATGTGCTCCTTATTTAGCCGTGAAAACCCTTCAAAGGTTAGCTGATGTAGAACATGCAAGGTTTCCTACGGCATCAAGCATAGCAAAGAAGGATTTTTATATTGACGACCTCTTGACGGGCTGTGAGACATTGCCAGAGGCTATACGCATATATAATGAAATGAACATGTTGATGAACAGTGGTGGCTTCGAACTGCAAAAGTTTAGTAGCAATAATCAAGACTTATTGACACATATAGGAGAAGATAATCACAGTACTGCCGATTCATTGAGATTAAAATCAACTACTGTCATGAAGGTATTAGGCTTGAAATGGAACAAAATTATGGATTGCTTTCAGTATTCACTCGACTTACCCGACTTAAAACAGCCTACTACTAAACGGCAAGTATTGTCAGACGTGGCCCGACTATACGACCCCTTAGGATGGATTGCACCCGTGATAATCAAGGCAAAAATATTTATTCAAAAACTGTGGAGGTCGAAGCTTGATTGGGATGATGTACTGACTGCAGATTTAACGAGTGAGTGGTTACAGTTTAGAGAAAGTTTGATATATTTACATAAGATAAATATACCCCGATGGTATTGTTATAGTCCAGGGTCAAAGGTTGAATTACATGCATTTGCTGATGCTTCAAAGGTAGCGTATGGTGCTGCTGTATACATTCGTATTATTAATAATAACAACGAAATATTTGTGAGTTTGGTATCAGCAAAAAGCAAAGTTGCCCCTATTGAGAAGGAGATATCGATTCCTAGACTGGAACTATGCGGTGCAGCTCTCGCAGCAAAATTAGTATTTGAGGTTTCACAAATAATGAACATTCCGAAAGAGAACTTGTTTGCGTGGTCCGATTCAACAATAGTTCTAGCCTGGCTGAGAGGAGGATCTAGCCGCTGGACTACTTTTGTGAGCAATCGTGTGTCGGAAATTCTAAATATTTTAGACTACAGACAATGGAAGCATGTTACAACTAATTCGAATCCAGCTGACTGTGTTTCGAGAGGCATTACTACACAGGATTTACTTACACATTCATTATGGTGGTCAGGACCTTCTTGGCTTTCACAAGCAAGTACAGAGTTTGATAATGCTTATATTATCGAAGACACTCATGAAGAAGAAAAACACATATCATTAACTGCTATACCTGTATTGGAAAATAAATTCATCTGGACTATGTTTTCATCACTTGCCAAAACCTTAAAGGCTATATCGTATTGGAGAAGAGTTTTACAGAATTTAAGATTACCAAAGGAAAAACGAAAAGTATATGCGAATATTATTACACCGGCAGAGAAAGATAAGAGTTTAATTATATGCATTCAACAGGTTCAAAGTGAGAATTTTAGTGAAGAGATAGAACAATTAAAGTTGAAGAAGTTAGTCCCAAGAAGAAGTAAACTTCGCACTCTTTGTCCCCTTTTTGATGAAAATGGGATTCTAAGAGTTGGCGGTCGTATTGATGAGTCAGGAGTCATTTATGATACGAAGCATCCCATAGTTATGCCTGCTAAGAGTCATCTTACCAGTCTTATAGTTAATGATGCTCATCTTAGAACCTGTCACGGTGGACCACAAGCTATGTTGTGCTATTTAAAAACGAAATATTGGATATTACGAGCAAAAGAGGTAGTTAAAAGTCACTACAGATCTTGTGTAAAATGTTTAAGATATTCTAGGTCTAAAAGCACCCAACTGATGGGTCAAATCCCAGATGTTAGGTTGAAACCAACCAGACCTTTTAAATCATCTGGTTGTGACTACATGGGGCCTATTAGTGTGAGATTTTCACCCGGTAGGGGGTCAAAGTCCTTTAAAGGATATATTTGTTTATTTATTTGTATGGTTACTAGAGCCATTCATTTGGAGGTAGTAACAGATCTGTCATCAAAGGCGTTCATTGCAGCGTTTAAGCGTTTCACAGCACGAAGAGGTCACTGTCAAGATTTATATAGTGACAACGGCACTAATTTTGTTGGTGCCAGCAGACAGCTTCGTGAGATGTTCGATCGAGCTAAGTCAACTGTGCCACGTGAAATCGAGGAATTATTGAGCTTAGAGCACACAACATGGCACTTCATACCGCCACATTCCCCTAATTTCGGTGGTCTGTGGGAGGCTGGAGTTCGTAGCGTTAAAACACATTTATTTAAGGTGATCGGAGATAGCACTCTCACATATGAGGAGTTGTCTACTGTTTTAGCGCAGATCGAGGCCTGTCTTAACTCTCGACCAATTACAGTAATGAGTGATGATCCTAACGAACCTCAAGCTCTAACACCAGGACATTTCCTCATAGGTGAACCGTTGATAAGTATCCCCGATGAAGATAATTCTAATCATAACATTGTAGGTTTGGATAGATGGAGATTAACACAAAAATTAGTAAATAACTTTTGGAAGCGTTGGTATAGGGAGTACTTGGTTAATCTTAATCAGCGATACAAATGGAACACTAAAAATCCTGAACCTGAAGTTGGTGACGTTGTTATTTTAAGAGATGATAAGATCCCACCTGCTAAGTGGATTTTAGGGAAAATAATTAAAAAATATTTAGGGCCAGATAATATTGCACGAGTTGTATCTGTTAAATGTAAGAATGGCGAATATAAACGTCCCATTAGTAAATTATGTTTCTTTCCTAAGTAAATTTTATTGTTTACTCACTATTATGATGTTAGCTTAACTACCTAACTATGATGTTGTAATAGTAGATATCTATGTTTCTTGTAATTTCTTACCAGTTATCAAGAACCATAAATGTAAGTTACTTAAAATATACAAATGTATAATAACTTTTATACTACAAATATTGTTTCCTTTGTTACTTAAACTTCTATGCAAGTTTTGCATTGATCATTAAAGATTAAAGGCCCACCTAATTATTGTATCCTATTTATAAATTAGAAGTAAGTACTTAGCAAATATTGTATTCGCGTTTTTTTTTTTTTTTTTTTTTTTGTATTATTGTCTATAATAAGTCATGAATAAGTATCAGAGTTGGCTTTGTATCACGGTGGGCGGAGTTTTCTCACATTGTTAAAACATAGATTTTAAAATTTTCAAAGACATATATTTTATATGCATGATACTAGCATTTAAGTTCATACTGATATTACTAATAGGTACACGTACAAAGATTGTTAGACATAAGTAGGTACTCACAATGTACACTTGATGTTTTATATTTTTAGTTTATATTCTCAGACTTTTGTGTTTTGTATAAGTACCGACATTTTTGTTTATAAAGTACTACGTCCTTTGGTGGGCGGTATGTCTAAATAGATTAAGTTTTTTTTTTTTTTTTTATGGTTGGCAACATTTCACGCATATACTTCACAAATTAATAATACGTTCATACAGTCCACTCATCTAGAAAATTAGAAAGAAAGCGTGTGCAATAAATATCCATTGAGTAAAGACGTATTAAAAAGTTTTATTTCACCAAACAAGCTGATATAGACTGAAACAAGTGAAACACTTTCGTAGTAAACAGTCCCTTTTATCTTAATGTATGAAAGTTAGAGGCGACACGTTAGCGGGCACATGGCGGGGACGCGGCGAGGACGCGGCGGGGACGCGACGGGACCGCGACGTTATCTCGTAAATATATTGTGAATATTATGTCTACGACTGTTACGCGTGGTCTACTTTCCACGTAGCCTATTTAAGTGGAGAATGTTTTTTAGTTATGACTATGTGATTTAACTATATACAGCGCTTAGGTTTCACCTATGTATTTGATGAAAGGAGCAAATGACGATGCAATATCTCTTTTTTTTAAAGGTGCTCTACTTTTTTTAAAGTTCTGCCTCGTTGGCCGAGTGGTCGCAAGTATGACTGCCGGGCAAGGGGTCTCGGGTTCGATTCCCGGGTCGGGCAAAGTATTACGGGTTTTAAAAAAAATCTTAGTAGTAGCACGGACTCTGGAATTGTGCCCGGTATATGACAATAGGCTCACCCCCTATTACATGGGACTCATAACATAAATAGTGACTCATAACACCTCTGTCTACCCCTTCGGGGATAAAAGGCGTGATGTTATGTTTAAAGGTCGATAATCATAGCATGACTGCTCCCGCCTGGGTGAGGCGGAAGGGAGTGTCATACTCTTACTGATTAAAAACCACCCCGTTCCTATTCCTACACTTCGAGCTCGAATAGTGGAAATCCGTTAAGTCCTCCGCAGTTCCGTATTCGGCATCAGCCCTATTGGGCTTCATCCGTAGTGGTCTGATGGCTCTTTGAGGCGCGCGCGGAATGCGACGCACCATACGCTCGGGTCTGGTTCTGGTAAAGCGGTCGGGCAGTCGGTTGCGGTAAATACAATTATTTTAACAAATAAGTTCACCCTAACATCAACAGTCGAAATTGAATTTTAGCAGACTTACCACTTATATACATACATAGCCTAATAAAATATTTGCTTCAATTTAACAGTGCGTACTCCAAAACCAATATTCCACATATAGTCGGCACGATCCAATTTAAACTACCAATTTAAGTAACAATTTATTATTCACCACAATTTCAGAGCACCCCATTTTGTTTAAAATATTTCCGCCCCAACTGCCCTAAACGACAAACATGCTGGTTATAGACAAATGGCATCGGACCTCTCATTCTGAAGTATGGGGGAAGTATGTTGTGTCCCTGTCTATCGTAATGATGGTTGCGTGAGAACATTAATCGGTGATCATTAGGTAATTTGACCGCAGGGGTCTGACTTTGTAGGGGCAAAACTTCATGGTCCTTTTGATGCGGTTTGACCTCTTTTCAATGATATCTTAGAAGTGAAGATATTTCTTAAGCGGTGGTGAAAATTATAACTCTTGTTGTTTGAAGTATGTCACAGGGGATGACGAAGAGTATCGTTTTCAGATTATTAGAAAAGACTGACTAGGTAATGAGTTGTTTTTTAAAGTTTACTTTTAAATTACAATTTAACCCACTGAAGGTTTTGGTTTTTGCGTGTTAGCTATTATTCTAGCGCTTCTGAGTATGCACATCTGATGTGACACGAAAACTTGCCGAAACCGGTTAGAAATAAAATCTTCTGAAGAACCTAGTAGATACATGGAACTTACCTTTAACATAAAGTACAGTAGGCTTCGAGAACTCAGTTCCGATGGAGTTCTCAGCGACGCACTCGAACTTGCCGTGGTCCTCCTCTTCACTCTTCACTATTTGCAATGTACCTGAAAGAGATAGAAACACATGTTATAATAATGAAAACGAAAGATTACGATTAAAATTTAAATTTGGAAGTGTCGATACGAATTTCAAAATAAATCGACTCATGGATGCTACTTTTTTCTTAAATGTAGTATAAATAGCCATTTTTAAGACTCATATTCGTTTGACCATAGCTAACTTATGTATGTACCCAGTGGTACATAACATAGAAAATAGCGTTACATAAATTGTGGAACACTAAAACGATGGCCTCGTACAAGGGCTTGGGTACATAAATATTGTAGCTAAATATTCTAACTGTGAGTCGGTGGGTCTCTGGAGGGATCAGCTGGTCGCACTCGCATGAGTGCTTTAAGATTTTCCCTCGAAGAGGTCGCGCCACCAAAATATAGTCTAATGTGCCTTTTTGGAGTAACGTTAGGCTTTTAGTTTGGTAAAAGAAAAAGTTTTGGAGGCTATTTATTCCACCGTGGAAAGATGCGTCATGTGTGTTTTGATACATTTTTAATAACATTGTTTTGTTATGTTTTTATAATAACTATCGTGAGACATACTAAATTTGTAGCTGTAGGCTGCGCCACATCGCCGCGACCGCGCACGCTGCTCATGAGGAGAACCCCTCTGTGTTTCGAAACTAGTAGAGCTTTTCTCAGTATATTCACGTGAGTTATCCGCGATTTTTAGTTAACATTGTTTTGTCCTGAATATATAATTTGAAATCAAAAAGAATTAATGCATCTTGTGTCAACCAGGAAATGGCTTAAGGCTTTCCGTAAATGAGAACAAAATTTCGTTTCCACCGATCCTCTTCACAAAAATATCACAATAAAACACGTCAAAAATAGAAAGATAAGCATTCTCAAAATACCCTCGGAATCATAACAAAAAACTTCCCACTGCCCACTCAAAATTATTACAAAAACGCTTACAAGGAAATTACTCGGCAGACTGAGAGGGCGTCTTAAAAGGTATTTTATTCACACCAAGCTAAACATATACAGAGATTTATGGCCTAATAACAGCAGAGAGGAGGAAGGAGAGGGAGCCATTAGGGACTGGCCAGAGGTCCCGGCACTCTTGGGGGCCTTTGTAGTGTTTCATAGAGGTTATTAAGGTTATTAAGTCGAATTCCGATGTGAAACACCTGTTTGTGGTGCTTACTATCGTTCATTAAAATTTTCCGAGTAAATTATTGTGGAGTGGACGCTCTTAGTATAGTTTGGGAATTATTTAGACATTGTTGATAATAATGTTTATACCTTTCTGCGGGTGATGTTTATAGAGATGATAGAAATCTACGCCTAGATATAGACGTGGTATAATTGTATTATTCTCTTCTAGTTTTTAGAAATCCCTCAAAATACCTGCCAACCCGTGACATAGAAATATTGATTCGATTCGAGCCTGAACTTTGATATCAAGTAAATGTTAACCTTTCTTCTAACATAATAGAAGAATAATGTGGCAATCTATCTGCTTGGATGATCTGCCTAACAGCAAAGGAATACCGTCTACATTTTGAAAGATATAAGGTACTATTTCCGTTAACAGCAGACATGGCTCCAATGGAATACAAAACGAAGTTCCTTTGATGTCAGTATGTCAAAACTTTGAAGCCGAGTGAAGTCTGGCATGAAGTTAGTTAAACATATTTTTATCTGACTATGGTTGGAGCAAAGGATAAAGTTGTATTTAGGAAAAAACTTTTACTTTTCGTGTAGAAACAAGGTTCTGCTGTTTCTTTGGCTTTGGTATACAGCCAAATTAAAAACGAAAAAATCGTAATTTTAGAACTGAGGCTAAATTAATGATGTTTCGGGTGTCCATGGGTGGTGCCGATTGGTTACCATCAAGTATTCCGTATGCTCACTTACCGGCTTACCTAATAAAAAAATTGTGTAAAGACCTGCCTCGATATTGCACGAATCTTCCAATGAATATGTATAATGCATCTATCTCATATTTCGATTCAATATTTGAGTAGAGAATATCATTCAGATACGTAAGTACATGATAATTACACATATTCGCTATGGACATGGTCATATATGTAGTTCTAGAGGATTTATCCTCAAGTATTTGAAAGGCTTTTCTATATAACATACTGTATTTCTATGCGTTCTGTAATTCAGATAATACAGAGGTAGTTAGATGAGGCTTCTGTAACTAACATAACATAACATAACATCACGCCTTTTTATCCCCGAAAGGGTTAGGCAGAGGTGTACATTTCGGCACTTAATGCCACTGTACAATGTAACACCCACTTTTCACTATTTAGAGGTATGTTATGAGTCCCATGTAATAGGGGGTGAGCCTATTGCCATATACCGGGCACATTTCCAGACTCCGTGCTACTACTGTAAAAACCCAGTAATACTTTGCCCGACCCGGGAATCGAACCCGAGACCCCTTGCCCGGCAGTCGCACTTGCGACCACTCGGCCAACGAGGCAGTCTCTTCAGTTCAGCTTCTGTAACTGTAATATAATATTATGTTATTTGCTATTCCACAATTATCTGAACTACTTCACCACTTTTAGATGTACGGACACAATTAGTACATTCTCCGGATTAAAGAACCGTCTCCAATTTCAAAGTACTAATTCATAGTTTAAAAAAAAAACAACTTTAATTTGAAAACGTCAGCGCAAAGAATAATTAGATTACTTTATCCCATTCAGTTCTCTTTTCATTTCCATTCATAATCGCGTCTAGAGCAAAGAGCAAAAAGTATTATATCATTTCCCAACAGGCTTAACATTTTGAGCGTCGTGAAAATAAAAAAAAATCTTTTTCGTATGCACTGGACTAAAAGAGGGCAACACGAAAATGCCGAAAAACTGTTAGAGCATGGAAAAGGAGAATGTAAACGACCAGACTCTCACAAAGAAAATGTAATTACGATGAAACATGTTGGCACAAGGTCGTACGTGTTCTAGACGCCATAGTTTCGACAAATGCTGTATGAAGTTGGAACGTGTGATAACTACCCTCGAATTACCGTGAAGGGTTGTGCTTTGAAGTTAGCTCGTTGTTACAAGTTTAAGGGAACTGTTAAATTGTATTGTGCGAGTTATAAAACGTTGAATATTATTATACATAATAGAAAGAAAGACATAACATAACATCACGCCTTTTTACCCCAGAAGGGGTAGGCATAGGTGGACATTTCGACGCTTAAGGCCACTGTACAATGTAACACCCACTTTTCACTATTTATTTTATGAGTCCCATGTAATAGGGGGTGAGACTATTGCCACATACCGGGCACAGACTCCGTGCTACTACTGAGAATTTTTTTAAGACCCAGTAATACTTTGCCCGACCCGGGAATCGAACCCGAGACCCCTTGCCCGACAGTCACACTTGCGACCACTCGGCCAACGAGGCAGACTAGAAAGAAAGAAACAAAAAAAATTTATTCAGCACTAGACACGATGCAGCGTAAACAAAATATAAAAAGACAATAAAGGCGTTGACAGTGGAAGTAAGAAAAACTTTGAGTTAAAAAATTAAAACAGAATAAATAGAAGACTGACGCTGACAACATGCCTATGCTAAAAGGGTCACCTACTCAGTTTAAGCCAGGCATACAAGTCACCAAGCACTGATTTTCAGTGGGCACCCCTGCAGTGACGCACGGACGGAATAGGAAATGTAAATTATGTTTGTAATTATCAACTTAATATATAAAACAAAATGTAGTGTAAGGTATGATTCCTACATTAATATGACGAGAAACAAGGACAATTTGAGACGAGAAAATGAAAATCATAACGGAACCTGTCAGTCCCATGTTGGGCGCCAAAATCCTGGGGAATCCCAGGACGTTTTGTCCGGTAATGAAATAAAACTAGCCGCCAGATCCCTACGTGGCGGGATTTGGGGATTTCGTGACAGCCGACGATTGCTTGGCCAGCAACTGACGAAGGTCGTTCGTTTCTTGAATTTGAGACAATCGCGCTTATTGGTCACTATTTGCGGCGGCCATCTTTGATGTCAATTGTTATGAGCTTTTGTTATTAGTTGTGTCACTGTTGCTATGTGTCAACGAGTAGGCATTTCCTAAAACAATCACGGATATATGATAGGGCAGTCGTAAAAATATATTGATATTGTGGTGTTTTGATGTTATTTCTTGTGTTTTTGTTGCGAGAAAACCTAATAATTGTAGAAATTGATACAGATTAATGAGTTCATTTGAAGGTATTTTGTTTTATGATATTTGCACTGTCTAGTAATATAAAATAATGAGTGAAGTAGAATTGTTATTAGTCTTAAGATTAGTAATATAAAATAAGACTCAAGGCTAATTACTGACCTCAATTTGTGACTAAAAACGACGTGGCTATACACGATGACTTTTAAAACTACATAACATAACATCACGCCTTTTATCCCCGAAGGGGTAGGCAGAGGTGCACACAGAAGTGACACACCCACTTTTCACTATTTATGTTATGAGTCCCATGTAATAGGGGGTGAGTATAAACTATCGTTTTTTAAATAATAAATGATGACAATGGAATACACAGAAAAGTTCACACGTTGGAAGCAGGACTAAATGGTGACAGCTATGGGAAAGGTATGGGTCAGGCACACCTATATGTGAAGTGGTCTGTGAGATTCAAGTGTAGATAGGAACCTTTTTGGATATTTTCTTTTTCAAACGTACATAGATTGTACAGAAAATGATTTTATGCGCCGTATTTTTACTATGGAAAGAATATTTTAAGGTAGAGTAATGCATGTATGTACATGTGGCGTGTTGAGTTGCAACAAAATAACTTTTCAACTGCTAATTCCATGCTATTATCTATATTTCTATATCGGAAACGTATCTAATTTTCAAAAGCTAACTAGTCACGTAATATTCGACTAAAAAGACATGCTTCTTAAGGGATTTTTGTGATGTATAGAAAAGTAAGTCTGCCTAAGAGACATATTAAAAATATCCCATAACAATTTTATATGAAATTAAAAAGAAGTTTGATCGCGACCATTAATTTATTACCTGGTTTTTCTTTTAAGTAGCTTAAAAGTAAAAGTAAAAAGATAATTTTATTTAAGAACGTTACTGAAAGAGTTGATACGGTTGATAAAGCGAAAGTGAATCCCTTTGAGAGCGTTGAATGAAACGCAACGAAATAAAAAAGAAAGATGGCGGGCTCGACCGTCGCTGTACGTATCGGTAGCTTTCTGCTTCGTATCTTAGCGTGTGGTGTAAGATGGAGAGCAAAATACATTTTGGAAACTAAATGTATTTTTAAATATGATCCCCAAAAGTTCGGCAATGCACTTGTAACGTTTGGTGTTCCAGGCGTCTATGGGCTACGCCGATTGCTTACAATCAGGTGATCCGTCTGTTTGTTTACCTGCTTATCCCGGAAGAAAACAATAGTATCCTATTTATGGAATATGGCAACAAAATAGCAGATGATGGTAAGGAATTCATTGCACGGTCTGCGCGGTGGCTGCCGCGCAACGTGTCGCGGGTTCAATTCCCACACGGAACAACTATTTGTGTGATCCACTGATTGTTGTTCCGGGTCTGGATGTCACGTGTATGTGAACTTGTTTGTTTGTAAACGCAACCACGACATAGGAGAAAGTCATAGTGTGGGGCAACATTCTAAAAAACTAATTAGTGTTGGCAAAGACCAAAGGAGTCATAATCACTCACAAGGATGCGTTGCCAACCGAAAGATGTGTTTTGATTTTCAGTTGATGTCAAGTTTTGTGCAAAAAAGAAAACTACAAATCCTATTGAATATAAAACTACCAATAGAATTTGATAAACTTTAAAACAGTCATTATTTTGGTCAGGTTCCAACAAAAAATATATTTTTTACCCATATTTCGATTTTTATGCCAAGTTTCATATGTTTCTAAAAATATAGCATTGAAATAAAAATCTGGGCGAGTATCTGATGTTGTTTAATTACAATATCATGCTGCAGAAGGCTGGTCGATCATTAAAAGTGGAAAGTTGGTGAATGCGGGTCCATCAAAGTTAAAGACCGAGTACAGAGGGCAAGACGAAACAACTTTACAACAACGTCACAAATTAATTCTTCACAACTTTTTATAACAAAAATTATTTGAAAAAACAACGAAATTCCATTCGTTTGTTAAAGTAACAGTTTTAAAATAGATGACCTCCTTTTTTGATGTAGTTAGTAAATCTTGATTCAGGGTTGTGCTCTAGAAATTAGAATCGATTTCAGAGTTTTTTTATGGCATAAGCAATCGGCGTCGCCCATGGAGACCTGGAACACCAGAAGCGTTACAAGTGCGTTTCCGGCCTTTTGGGAAATTAGGAGTTTGAGTATCGTTGGGGACTCAGGAATTGGGGAGATTGGGGAAGGGGAGGGTAATTGGGCCTCCGGTAACCTCACTCACACGACGAAACACAAAGCAAGCGTTGCTTCACGTCGGTTGTCTGTGAGGCCGTGGTATCACTCCGGTCGAGCCGGCCCATTCGTGCCGAAGCATGGCTCTCCTACACTTAGGGTAGAAAATGGATGTCTTAGAAGTCATGATTTCTTTAATATAATACCTTGATTAAATTGAGTTTAGACAATCTGGTATAACTTGATAAGCTGTCAGATGATGATACAACGATATCTTCCCCATCCTATACAAAGTAAGTTTTATGTAGCTTTTGTATAACACGACGATGGCAAAAAAGCACACGGCCCACCTGATGGTAAGTGGTTACCGTGGCCTATAAACGCTTG
This sequence comes from Spodoptera picta, assembly GCA_038387885.1. Classification (NCBI taxonomy): domain Eukaryota; kingdom Metazoa; phylum Arthropoda; class Insecta; order Lepidoptera; family Noctuidae; genus Spodoptera; species Spodoptera picta. The sequence continues at coordinate 227,922 of JAZHFQ010000679.1, forward strand.
CAATACATAGGGCATTACAAGCGCCTTGCCGACCCTTAAAAAACCTTCTTGAACAATTCCATATTGTAGCCCTCTGGGAAAACCTCTCCTATACTCCAAGGGATACTCCAAGCGAAATACCTCAAAGCACACATTACATACATAACCGAATTAGTTTAAACATAGTAGTGATGCGGACGAATACTTTGACGTCTAAATTAAGGGTATAATTTTTGTTGTTTCCTTTTTTTTACTTTCGAAAGAAATAAACAAAGAAAAAGCATTTATTCGACAAATAGGCACAAATACTTTCGTTTTATTTAATAGTTTAATTGTAGTTAATTTTAAGTTGTAAATGTTTAAACATCAGGTTTGAATATTCGATCCGCACTCTAAGGTAATTTCATTCAAACGTCACTTCTAGCCGTCAGCTCCCTTTCACATCTATCATACTCCTGCTCTCCTGGTATTTGGATAAAAATATCTTTAGCTCGACATAACACACTTGTGATAATAAGCACTGAAAATGTTTACAAGGGTCGCTTCTGTCCCTTATTTATTTATTGCACAGCACATATATTACATTTGTCATTACAGACTTAATACTAGTCCCAAAAAAGTTGAAGTGTTGTTTGATTTTGAAATAGATACGCTTTTTAAACGTAACGTTTCATGGCACATATTTGAAAAACCGAAAATACTCAATTATTTCTTACCAGGACATCATTCGACCGATGTGTCAGTCAGCTTGATACAGCGTATTCGTATAAAATTTTCAGCTGTGGTCCGTGATTCTAATAGCAACAGGAACAAAGAGAATGGGAGGGCAAATGGTATGTGTACCACATGTGTCTTTATTTTCCGACATCCTGAATCCATGGAATGCTACGAGTGGGCTTGTGGGGGCTTTTCTTTGTTTTTGGGTTCCAACAGGTGTATTAATTACAGTTGTCCACGTTTTTTTGGTATAGTTTGGGTGTAGTACAGTCTGGTTTTTAGAGTATTGTAAGAAGTTTATTATTTGAAATATCATTCCGTATGTAGACTTCTATAGATACTTATCTTCATTGTCGCCAACTTCTCATAAATTTTAAAGAATCCCTATTCTAAAAAAGGTGACACTCAAGGGCATTTTGTTTTAACCTATCTATAAGTGAGACCTAATGGTAACGGTAAGGGGTTATTTTAGGTTCTCCCACACGCTAACTCTTAGTCAAGGGGTGTTAAATGTTAATGGTAATTAAAGTATTTTCAGAAACCCCTTATTTTGTAAGCGTCTAGGATGATTGCAGTTAGATCACCGAAAGATAATGTTTCAGGACACACCCGGTCATAGAACAGTGTAACCATAGACCTTATTCTCCACTGCATTACTCCACAATCCGCACTCGCCTTTCTTATTAAACTGCACCATACATTCGTGTTTCGGGAAACTCAAAGCGTGAGAAGCCCTTCAACCCAGTTTCCTGAGCCTTTGATACAACAGCCCGGTGCGAATCATATCGCTCTCGATCGCAAGCTTTGCCACATTCGGCCATCTTGTGATATACTAATTGGATTCTGATATTTAATGGACACATGATAAAGGTCACTTTTGAACGTTTGATTGAGTTCCATACATATGTTTGGGCTTGATAAATAAATCGCGTTATGAGTTAGATGGATTTTGAAATGATTTGTGTTGGGGTATATCAATTTGATTGACTTGTGTTTTGTAGGGGTATGTTTCATTTCAATATGCGTATGTATCTATGTACTCTGATTAGAGTCTGATATAAATCGTATTCATTCTAAAAAACTGAACACCGTACTGTCTTAAAAATTTTAAAAAACATTAACAATCTAAACAGAATCTGTTTCTTTCTATTTCCCATCAAGTATTACAACCCCTTTAGTGCGGTGAACCAGTCCCGATACGGCTACACGATCTCCACATATCCTTTACAAACACAAATAGTATACACTTCGCTACGTCAATTAACCATTCCTATTCATTCCACCCTCCCTTATTAGAATCATTCATACCTCTTTTAGATCCCACTCTATTTATTCAACCCTTGAATAAATACAGTTTTACGTACAACACGAATAATTCGAATAAATCACATGGATTTAGTTCGTTTGAAATTCTATAGGCAACTTCGGTTTGACAACGATGCCTTTTACCCTTATCATTGCAGATCTGTAATAATACCCGTCTAGAATATAGGTGAGCCTGAATATAGTCTGTTGACGTGACCAAATTGTATAAAGATGTTGCCTACTAAATAGGGTTTGATAATAAAATTGTTTGTGGCGATATCGATAGGCCCTTCTACAGGTGATTGTAGGTGAATTAGGGTGTAAGTTGTCGTTTTGTCTATATTTAGTAAATGTTTTAAGGTAAACTCCATTCAGTTTACATTGCGCGTAACATTTTATTGTTTTTTTTATTAATCATGTTACTTTTAAAACGCGTTTTGTGAATAAGATATACTCCAATATACCAAAACAAATATATTCTTGACACCAAAAATCGTGCAAATTCCAGTATCAACAAAGCAGACGAGTTGTGTACACACACGTCACAGACGGGGTGACGTGTGCTGAAAGTGTATCCGTCGCCCCGAGCGAATCTAATGGCCAACTCCGTGCGGTTGGCTCGCAAAGTGACGACAAAATACGTCAACAGACAGCAGGAGGGCGTAATTAAAAGAAAAATAAGCGCTATTCATAAACGTCCGTCGGAATAGCGGGGTCGTTGCGGCATTATATTGCCACCACCTTACTCAGACCTCCCACACCCTTCCCACTGCAACAAAACAGCAATAAACAGGAGGCTGGTCAATTTCCGTGGCAGTTCTTATTATGGTGGCCATCGGAGTTTATCACACAGGCCCGTTTAATCTAGCTCTTAGGTTGGGAGGACAGCAGGAAAGGTTTACTTTACGCCCCACAGGGGTTGATTAAGCGATATAAGGTGATCTTATTGCCTTGAGACACTTGTGAGACAATCTTTTTCTGTCTTAATGAATGTCACATAAAATATAATTGTGAGGAGTGATATATTTTCGTGTGAGAGGGTGTGGGGATTATGCGGGGCACTTTAACTTAGTTCCCTAACTGTCACAAGGAAAGCTGGAGGCGATAATGAATAAGCGGATTTGCAATCTATAGCCGAAGTTGTAAGGAATCATGTGAGCGGTAAAATTATGGATTGTTTTGGTTAAATGTACGTGAAATGATTTACGGGCTGTATGTAGTGGTATGATGCTGGTTTTGTGTTAAGTATTTGGGTTTTATTTGGTGTAGTGTTTTGTAAGTATAGGATATCTTGATTCTTCATTTTAGGCGTCCTTGTCAATTGATAGTGTAATTGATATTATGACAAGAGTGGAGACATACTAAATTAATTATTAAGTATGTAAGTGAGTCGAAAAACATAATGATACTGTAATGTTTTATATTAAAAGAATCCTTAATTTTGTAACTATTTGTAATTTGGTAATAATTATTATGTTCTATCATAATGATTATTACCAATTATTTAACCCTACTCAGATCTCTGTAACCCCTAGCTGCATGAGCGTTGTGTACAGGAAAACTTGTACCGATAAACTAGATTTCCGCGACCCGTACTCCAGGCAACTTTTACAAAATATTGCTTCAATAAACTAGGGCAGTATTTGTTCTTATTTTTACCAAAAGTATTTTCTACATTATCGAGCTGTAAATACTGCGTTTTGTTCATTTTTATTTTAATTCCAATTTCACAGGACTAGAGGGAGTTGTTTATAAATCTTCGTCCCAGTTTTAGACCGCGACTTTGCAATATTTAAAAATCCAGTTATTTCTCGATAAGTCTCGTTTCCATAGGATTTTCGAGAAATCCTATCCCACATTCTTCAAAGAACCAATCCATACGTCAATCAGCTTTCCACCAGTAGTTCGGTTGTTCGTTGTCACTCAATCAACAGTAACGAAAGAGTTTTTACTCGTATACTAGAAATACATTTCTACATAAAATCAACTTATTTTCTATACTTAATTTTTTACAGTTGGAAAAAGCTACAAAAAGAAAAAAGCATAAGATGCATTTTCGAATGCACAATGCATATTACAAAACCATTGAACAGCGACAGCCATATTACAATCGTGAACATTGTCAAAGATGTATAAAAATTTCGGTTGACTGGATGTGACAAGGGGCGGGCGCACTAGCTAAAGGAGAAATGACCTTAATCAAGCTGTGGTTCGGCCCACCTCTGTTATTGTTGTTCAAATAAGGCCCAGCTTTTTGCTAAAACAACAGTCGGTTCCGCCGCCATTCAAAGTTGAGGGTCCCCTAGCATTTGTATGTAAATTATTCGTAATCTCTGTGTGTCGCTATCGTGGTGCGGAACCTTTACCGGACTATAGAGTTAATAATGTTAGAAGATGTGATAAGTAGTTTATGCTTCGTTTTATTTTTTGTAGTTGCATGAATTTATCAATTCAAAATTTTGCACAAAGAAAAGTCGCAGTACTGTTAAAAAAAGTGTTGCAATATGTAAGTAACGTGTATTAACTGTATTTATCAAGATGTATAAAGTTTTTAATTTATTTACAGGATTGAAATTTTAGTCATATCGCCCAGCGTTTCATTTAATATCGCTCATTCTCTGGGTATCACAAAACATTTCCATATTTTATACATTATAATAATTTTCACATTTAGCCACTGTATCTCTTTGAAGAAGTCTCTCTCTCTTCTCAGATAGCTTTTGTGTGAAATCGTTTTACTTGTGTAACAAACAACAGAATAATTCATGAATACTTTGATAGTAGATTACTAAATTATTGTTTTTCTATTTTTCGTGTTAGTATTTTGATGCGATGCTTATAGGTATTTTTAATAAAATAATATTTCTTTTTCTTTCTAGGATTCTCCTTTTTTATATATATTTTTTCCGATAAATAATGAGACACATAACATTGATCTAATACAAAATACTTACAACCATCCACCCACGTGTAAGATAAAATTAATTAACACAGAGTTAAATAAAAAAGTAACAATAAACCTTACCTAGATAAACCAACTTGAAATCCTACTTTTACGACGCTGTAAGATTACAATACGGCACATAAAATGTTGGTCATCAAGCGTGGCCCATCTAGAATCTTTAGCGCTACGATGCGCGCCATTATTGTCAATTGCTAAGTTTACAGGCTCATTAACTGATGGAGAATGACCGTAAACCATTGTCCTCATGACGTTTATAATTACGGTTTGTGATATAAAAAATATTATTTCCAATAAAGGTGAACCTTTTAGTCGTAAACCTGTATGACCATACTTTTGTTGTTGTAATGTAGTGAATATTGTTTAGTGTTGTGGTTCTGCTTTGGTTGTGAGAATACTAAAATAATAGCTGTTACTGCGAGGAAGTTTATTGGTAGGTAGTGGACGGGTAATTAGGTTTGGTTCTATGTTTTCGTTAGTTTTCTTTTTAATGTGTATTGTTATGGTGTTTTAAACAGATATATGTAAGGCTAGATTAATTTTAGTAAGCTCAAGAGTTCCGTTATGAAGAGATTATTCTTTTACTTTTTCATATCAGTTATTTGTCTTTTTTTACTTTGTGTAGGCATTTTTTATGGCATAAGCCGGTAAACGAGCAGACGATCCGTCTGCTCGTTTACCGGTTTACCTGGGTGCTTTCTCTTGAAACTATTCTCAATGTCAATGCAATTTCAATCCAACAAAATCTCAATTATTCATTGTCAAAACAATACAACCCCTATCGTAGCTGTTAAAGTAGCATTCTGAGTACGGAATATAAAGCCAAACTCAAAACCATTTAGTTCATTCAATATCCACGCAATACGGATGCAATGGGCGCTAGTGATGCAACGCAAGAGTACGGAATTTCACAATGTCAATGTCGATCGATCGGAATTGGATTCAAGAGTAAGCCCCCAGGTGGTAAGCAATCGGCGTCGCCCATGGACACCTGGAACACCAGAGGCGTTATAAGTTCGTTACCGGCCTTTTGGGGATTAGGAATTTGAGGATCGTTGGGGATTCAGGGATTGGGGAAGGAGAGGGGGTATTTGAGCCTCCGATAATACTATTATAAGCGCATAAGACCATAGTTAAAAAGGAATTGTTATACTGTGTTCTTAATTAAGCTGCTCTTGAAGGTACATGCATAACTGTCCATAAAATATAATTAACGAACATTTTAAAAGGTCACATAGAAAACCTTTTTTGAGATTATAAGTAACAGAGTTAGACCTCAATGCTTTCAGTCTAGGTCGATGACCTAGCTAGACTTAAGTAAGGTTTATAGCTCTGATATTGTAGATGGCATCGCATTTGGCTCGATTAGTCTTGAATACTAAGTGGATAGGTCCTAAAGTTGATTGCTTACGTTTTTCATTGGTTCTTATACATAGTATATTCGTAAATTCTAAAGTACTTTGTATGATTATAACAAACCTTTGGGTGTAGACTAAATGAGAGTGTTGAATAAGGGCGATTATGATCTTATTAAAATCTTTTAGGTATAATAGGGTAGATGCCTGATTTTTATTCTAATGTCCGTCTGGTAGATTATATTAAATCATTAGACCATTAGACACGTATTTTTTATTTTCTTACATAAACGAATACTTTCGACGATATATTGATTTGAAAAGTCGCATGACGTCACTTCAATTACATTACATTTTATACGTAGAAATGACGATTTAGCCCCCACTCTTAAACTTTGATTCGGTCTATCTAAGTATTGTTTTATTATACGATACAAAATAAAAAAAAAAATATGTGTCTAATACTTTTTTATACGGACTTACGGACTAACTATATTTTTAATTTTCATACCCCGTCATCATCCCAATTCTATGTCAAGATTGAACAAAATGCGAGTAATTAATGAAAAATTTTGATTATATTAAAATTTTCGCGAGACATACTAAATTAATTTTTATATTTTCGGATTACTCGTGTAGAAACTCGACTAGTTTCAGGCCACGCTAGAGGCTTATAATGCCGTCTCCTCCTTTTGCGAAACAGTCATGCTAGCTAAGGAGGAGGCGGGACGCGTGAGGCAGCGAAGCGCTGCCTCCTCGCACCCCAGCCATCGCGAAGGACACACCGGGCGTCGGGGATCGCGAGACGATCTCCGGCCACCGTAAGCGCGGGCCTGCGGACGGCGAGCATGGGTGGCTCCCCGTCCGACCAGAACAGACCCGAGCGTACGGCGCGACGCGTTCCGCGCGCGCCTCAAAGAGTCATCAGACCACCACAGATGGGGCCCAATAGGGCCAATGCCGATTCGGAGTCGCGGAGAACCTAACGGGTAACCGGGGCTCCGGCTCGACGTGCAGGAGAAGGAACGGGGTGGTTTTTAGTCAGTAAGAGTCTGACACTCCCTCCCGCCTCACCCAGGCGGGAGCAGTCACTCGATGATTTCCCCCTTAAAAAAAAAAAAAAAAAAAGAGGCTTACATTCATGAGCAGCATTGCAGGATACACGACGCGGCGACTATCGTTTCAAACTAGTCGCGTCCCGCGTCACGGTTACGTGAGTAAGCCGAAAATTAATAATTAAACTTATGATTGTTTGTCATCATGTCTTTCTTTGCTGAACTAAACTTGTTTCCGACACCTTTTTCTTATAGTTTGAGGTTCAACTGTTAACAAAGATAACCAATTTGTTTTGTATGGCACACATTTTAATATCGTTGGCTGAGTGGTCGTAAGTGCGACTGCCGGGCAAGGGGTCTCGGGTTCGATTCCCGGGTCGGGCAAAGTATTACTGGGTTTTTTTAAATATTCTCAGTAGTAGCACGGAGTCTGGAATTGTGCCCGGTATATGGCAATAGGTTCACCCCCTATTACATGGGACTCATAACATAAATAGTGAAAAGTGGGTATTACACTGTACAGTGGTATAATGTGCACCTCTGCCTACCCCTTAGAGGATGTCGCGGAGAACCTAACGGGTAACCGGGGCTCCGGCTCGACGTGCAGGAGAAGGAACGGGGTGGTTTTTAGTCAGTAAGAGTCTGACACTAAGGCGGGAGCAGTCATTCGATGATTTTCCCCCCTTAAAAAAAACCCCTTAGGGGATAAAAGGCGTGATGTTATGTTATGTTACGTTACATTTTAATATCTTTAACACAAAAGTTTAGCCTTTGGCGTATTCACAACACAACACACGTCAAAAGATCAAAATGTCAAAACTTAATCGATACCTAATACCTACTATCGATACTAAAACTAATCTCCTAACATAAACAGATTAAATATATCGATACATGTAGGTATAGTATCGAGTTTTAGTCGCAATGTCGTTACCGGATTATCGAGAGAGCATTGAATTTATGAATGATTAATACTCGGTTGATTCTGCGGTAGATAGTTGATCCAGTAATTACTAATTAGACGGTAAGGTATTTTGGTCATATCAAAATGTATTGATATATTGATATGTCAATTGAGTTCTTGCCAACTAGTCAAATTCAATACTTTTTTCGAACTGTCAAATACGACAGTTTTCTATGATCTTTGTACGAGATTGTGTACCTATTGTGACGACACGCTTCAAAAGTACTAAACTATGGTTTAATTGAAATAAATGCTTTGACTTTGACTTCTATAAAACCCAACAATATTTACCTAGACGCTATTCTAAAACACAGAGACACATCCCAAACATTCGTATACGCTTATACACCGTTGCAAGCTGCATATTTTTGGCGCAGCACAGCCCTATCACAAGTTCCACTACAAACTGCTCCTATATTACGAGATCTTTGCTTTCGTACAAGGTCCCAGCTAAACTGGTATTATCCAGATCTGTACAGAACAATGTAAGCTCACACATTCCATTCCCACTCCTACCCACCTATCACGTTTCCATTCCTGATTTAATAATGTGAAATTGGAATTAATGCTGTTGTGTTTTGTTTGCTGTTGTTGCAGTTTCTGTTTCAGGATTATAATGTTAGGGTTGGTTTTAATTATGACTGATTATATTTTCCTTGCTACCGACTACTTACATACTATAACTAAATAAATCTTCTTATGTTATTAATATTATAAAATAAATGCGAAAGGTTCATCATTATCAACAGCCTATGTGCCCACTGCTGAGCAAAGCCTCTTCTCACACGGAGAAGGTTTGAGCATTAATCACTACGCTTGCTCAATGCGGGTTGGCGATTACAAATTTATAATTAGAAATTATAAGCCCAGGTTTCCTCACCATGTTTTTGATCACCGTTTGTCGGTGGTATCTAGATATTCTTACCTCTAGAAATTACATATAGCTTGAAAAAAGTTATATTGGTACTTGTTGTTGGTAGGTTTCGAACCCGCATCCTCATGCATGAGAAGCAGGTCTTAAACCTCCGTGCCACCACAACACGACACACACATGGGAACACGGGTGAAGTCGCTGGCAGAAGCTAGCTAATAAATATAGCCATTTCTCTACATTATCTTAGCACAGCACCACTATAACTAATTAGCAGAGCGATCGAAGACATAATAAGTCTACCAACACAGGTAGACACGCTAGACATATACCGCCAGGTAATGTATGGCGGCACCTGTGTCTAACAATGTTACCGAGTTTACGGAGAACGTCGCGGCTATGACACGTAGCGGTTTCCTTGGATAACTCACCCAGACTCGGGTACGAGACAATTATATTATAGGTATTGTTATTGTTTGTGCTATAGATTCGTTTGTTGCCTTCCTCGTTGGCCGAGTGGTCGCAAGTGTGACTGCCGGGCAAGGGGTCCGGAAATGTGCCCGGTATATGGCAATAGGCGCATCCCTTGTTACATAACACTCATAATATAAATAGTGAAAAGTGGATGTTACATTGTACAGTGGCATTAAATGCCGTAATGTGCACCTCTGATCCGGTGATCCGTCTGCTCGTTTATCGCATAAAAAAGAAAAAAAAAATGACATTGATGATGTAATGAATTATGAATTCAATATTTTGCGACATTACTATCGACATAAAACCACTATGGATAGTGGTACTCTCCTATAAAATAGTGGTTTTATGTTTCAATAAACGACAATTTTACAAATAAACCAAATATTTATTATAATTTACTATATAATGTAGGTATGTAACTTAATTAACACTAATTATATGAAACATTCAAATATTTATTGGTGTATGTTTAAACAAATAATTTTACTACTGTTCCATTCACTAAAATGAATAATTATTTGCTTTTAACAATTGTGTAATCAATTATAGTTTTTAGTAATCGCAACATAGAGTATTAATTTATTTAAAACTTACATACCTAATTGGCGGAACGTCAAAACAATTTAAATCAAATCGAAATATTTATTTGCAAGAATTATGTACAATATGGTTTACAACGAATAATCTTATAACCTAAAATTCACTATATTCTGCCTGCAAGCAAGCATGTAAATTATTTATATTTATGTCATTGTTATGTAATACAATCAATTATTAATATTTATCATATAAGGGTCACCTAATTATATGACTACATAGAATTACTGTTCTAAGGCAGTGTCAAAAATTCCCATGGTCGGTAGCATAGATATATTTAAAAAAAAATCTATTCTTTGTTATTATTTTATTCTTCTTTTTCTTTTTTTTTTATTTCTTTTTTTATTCTTTTTTAATATTTCTGTGGTCGGTAGTGTCGGAATACCGCCCTGTCTTATATTTATTTAAGAATTTATGTGAGAAAACATAACGACTACTACTTGTATTTGTCTGCATATTTATGCACTTTGATTTTTATTGCGCAATTAGTTATCTAATTAAGACAATTATGCTGATATACTCAAACAATACTTAATTTTAAGTCGTGCTTCAATAAAGTTCTGTCTCTATAAATTCTTTGTAAAATGACGGAGATGGCACGATATTTAAGTACTACCTACTTAAAATTGAGTAGCCTTTCTGTATTCGGGCGTTAGTCTACTGTCTGTTGCAAACGTTTTTAATTAATTAAGACAGCAAAAAAGCTAAAAATGTCCTATCACCTAAGTCTGCTGTACTGTTTCACTAAAATCCATTCAGTAATTTCAACGTGATTGACGGACAAACAACCGAACAAAGAACCTTTCACATCTATAATATTAGTGTGACAACTATTTCTTTGAAATATTCCATTCTTAAATATGGAACCATAATCGGGTTGCAGCTCCAATATTTTTAAACTTAAACCAATATTTACGTACAATTACCGCTACAAAATATTCGAGTCGACCGAGAAGAAATAATCTACTCGAATAAATTAAAATTAATAAGATTAAAAGACCCCGCGTTGAGTTGCCTGTGGCTTGCTCTAACTGAATTTAAATTACTTTCTCACCTCTTGTGAAGTGCATAATGGTATTAAAATTGAAATTATTAACATTTCGGAATACAGATGGACAGTTTTAATTGTCAAGTATTCACTTGATGCCAGGATTAACTTGGGAAGTTGGTGCTTATTTCTAAGTAATAAATGTTTTATTAGCAGTCTTATGCAGATCGGTTTTGTAAATCTTATAATTAGATTCATTGTTTAAAGTGTTTTATTATACCTTATTCAGTCGTTTTCTCTTTGCGTAATGTCCTTGTTTTTAGTCTAGTGGCAGATATGAAAAGATCCTACATGTTTGTTATAAATATAAAGATAGTCCAGTGTATGTACTCCGTTTTTATACATAAATAATAAATAAATAAATAAATGAAATAGTTTACGAAAATCATGAATAAAATATGCAGACAGATTCTGAAATATACTTAATTAATAACTAAAATTCTTGAATTGTATTCAGATAGTAAATGTAATGAATTTATCAAATTTCATAACAGAAATAAACGAAAATATTACGATTGATTTTGCCGTCTGTATCCGCACATCAAGGCTATTTTCGCGGTACTTAAAACTTGATATTATTAACATTTTGTGGGGACGCCTCTTATCATATTGTGGCGCCCAACCTCGAGCATACGACGAACTTTCATTAAGATTTGCAAATTAAATTCGTGTCTACGGCGTGTTTTAATCGCGCCCATCTTTTCTTAATTAAACTTAATTATAGGTGACTCCTAAGTGATGCAGGAGGTCGTTAAAACAATTTCACGTCAAGCGATCACGACTCGTAATGATTTATAGTGCCGTGTGGCCATTGCTTTATTTTTTTTAAATTGTATCACATTTCAAAATGGTGTGTTCTATAATGTTGTCTCAAAAAAGATGGTTAAAATTTTGAATTTATTCATATTTATTTGGAAATGGAATTTTGTATATTTATTTTTTTGATGTTTTTGTTTGTAATTTTTTTTTGAGTTTATTTTTCATAACAATTCGTATTACTGATACGGATACATAAAGTAGGTATATAATTTTTGTATTAAATGTGAATATTAAACTGTCAAACACCAAGCGGTCACCGGTGACCGCAACCTTATGTTCTATAATTGTGTCTACAAAACCGGTACTCGACGAGTTAAATATTCGGTTAACGACAAATCAATGTTTAACCATTCTTCGGAACTAATGAAAGGCCAACTGAGTGCAAAAATAGAATACATTGAAATATAAACCCACAGGAAAGAGTTTTAAAATTCAAATTAGAAAAACATTTTCTATATTTTCCTAATAGCTGCGGGCGTTCAAAAAAGTTAACACGAACACATTATTGAAAATGAAAAGGAGTTTAGTTCGTATCAAAGGCGCCGTATTAGGTATACAGGCTATCACGGGAATAAGTTTCGAGATAAAAGGGCGATTGGATATAAGTCGACTTGTATTATGTTCTGCAAGTGTATTCAGGGCGACGCATAAACGTATAATGCAAGCACTTTGTCGATAAAACCTCAATGTACCGTGTGTGTTCCTACCTTTTGTGTCATTCTATATTCAAATGACTTTGACGTTTGTTTTTTATTTTATCTATGGTGTTATTGTTTTTAAACTGAAAATTAAGTACCTGTAATTTTGTCAAAATACAGTTATAGACTGCTGTCCATCAAAGTGATGAGAATGGAGTACACCCGTACTGTCGCGTAGAACTATTGTAAAATAATGCAGCAGTGTGATCAGTGTAAAAAAAATTGTGACGCTCTCTATACCTCTAGTATAAGCGATAGAAAATGAATAACAATTAGCTGGGACGTCCCGGACTTGAGTGTACCGGTGTTTTCATGGTTATATCTACTGTAGATCCTGGCTTACAGGAGTTGCAGCAGTTTTGAGAGGCCACATATCCCCGCAGTGATAAGCTTCCTTGTAATCAAATTCACCTAAAAGCACCTAGAAATATAGTTTATAATGTATCACTTACCATGCATCTTGTCATTCAGTAGCGCGTATCTGGGATTGGAGGCCACATCTAGCGGCAAGGAGTTCCACAGCCACCTAACCTTCGGCGAGGGGTTGCCAGTGGCTTGGCAGGGCAGAGTGGCAGTGTGGCCAACTTCCACCACCATGGTCGTAGGTGGCGGCGCGATGCTGGGGAAACCAGGTGGGGCTTTGTCCGCTGTAAAGATAGGAAAAAAGAATTATTAGTAAAAGCGAACATAATTTTTACGTTTTCATAGATTCTTTTGCAAAAGTCAAACCTACAATATTATAGAACGTTTTGGTTTTTTGTTTTGATAAATTCCTTTGCGTTGACTTTATTCGAATTTAAAAGAAATAAATCATTAGAATTTAAATTGTGAACTAAATCCCCTAGGATGATTATTTAACTTCATCCAATGAAGTAATTACAGAAAGCAGGATAGTGTTTGTGTGTAATTTGCATATATTTAACGCTATAAACTATTACATACCAGACAAAAAAGTCTTTAATATAAACCTATCTACAGTAAGTAAGAATTAAATATTTTGATGCTACAAAACGTATAAAACAGTACTCGTAAGAATTGACACTGAATAAAGAGAAGTAGATACCGATGTACTTTACAATCCTTCCAATTCAAGTTCCGTAGGTACCAAGTAGGCTCAAAGAGATAAGCTCTATAAAAAGAAACCAATCTACCATCTCAAGATTTAAGCCCCTGACAAAGAGGCTCGCGAAATGAAACGGAATCACACCGCGGAAATCTTAAAACACTCCCATAAAATTTCGAATAGTGAAATGTTAATTTGCTAAATGAAATTCCGTCGTCACGGCTAAACTGAACGAAATTTGATTAAGTTACAAGGCTGACATTATTTCTTAGACCGTAAAGCTTCATCAGATGCAAGAAGTGTAAAAGAGATGGGTGTATTCTCTGTAGGATCGAGTGGTAAGATTACTTCGAGAACTTTTAGAGGCGAATGAAATTCATCGTCTGGTGAAACTCGGCGCGATTAATTGGATAAACAGAAGGGCTTAGATCTGAACTTATCCAATTCCGTGTATTGTAGTTAAATTGTAATCTTGCGTTACTTGTTAAGTGTCGTTTCTAATCGGAATTCGATTTCATCTTCTTTGTTTTGTCGAAGTTTAAATTCGATATTCGTTTCGAGCTATACAACTTGTTCTGGAAAATAAACACCGTTTTTGGAGGCTTACAACTCTTGTTTGGTTAATTGAAATTAGATTTTAGTAGTAATAAGTACACAATGTTCATCTATCCGTAAAAACTTTATATTCCCAAGTTGGGGTCTTAAGTCATAAATACAGATCAGGAATCGGTTCTTGAAATACTCTGAACTACGTCGGCCCCTCTTTACAACATTAATTTAGTATAATATCTTTAGTAGGGATCCCGAAGTGTGTTCCTATGATATCTTACGAGGGCTAATACGAGCCTTCCGCTGTACCGATCCCCAGCGATCGTCGGTTTCCTTGGGCATTAATAATAATAAACTTATGTTCTACGGCGGACCTTAGTCACACTACATGATTTGTACCCGACACAACCCAACGTAATTATTATTTAAGTACGCCCCTAGTTACACGTCCGAGGGTATATAATTTACATAATGTTGCTCGGGCTGGAAATCATTTCATGTTCTTCGTTCTTTAATTATTTAGGTACGGTTGTGTGTTTTTTAATAAGTTGTTTTTGCGTTTTATTGAGGTCGAGTGTTTGGTGTTTTTATATCTTTATACAAGTTTTATGGTGGCACTTTTTTATGTTGGTTACGTTCGTACGACATTTTTCACGGCCAAAGTTGGTAAGAGTAAACAAGTTCGTGTTCAACGAAAATTGGAGTCCAATTTTTGAGTACGTTTTAATTTTATTTATTTTTTTTTATTTATTTACACTTCTTGCAATTGTATACAATGGCGGACTTAATGCCTAGTGGCATTCTCTAACAGTCAACCTTAGGGTGATGCAGAGAGACACAATATTTATCAGAGAGTTTTATCAGAGTGGGAAAGAGCATAAGATTAGAGTAAGTGAGTGTATTGGAGCAGTTTGCTTGTAAATTGCACTACATATTGGAAAGGGTTAGTATAAACAAATCCGTGTTACCTGAAAGGATCTTACCCAATATTTTTCTTTCCAAATTGTATCCACTACTTTCTTGGAAACGAAAAGTCAAGTGAAGATTATGGGTACCGTAAAGGTTCGAGTGTTAAGCGGTTGCCATGGTAACGGTAAATATAGTTACGTATGTGGTACATAAGATATTGTATCGTGGTACAATCCGATTATCGCGGATTGTTTTTCTACGAGACTGCTACGAGGTTCCATGGAAATCAGTGGCCCAAGTCAGCACAAGTAACATCGTAATGGAGGCTGCCTTGGCAACTAATGTTTTATAGACACTTTCTTGCTATGTTTTACAATTCCTAGAATATAGTAATACGTATATTTTTGTTTTGTGTTACTTCCTTTTTCCCTTGGTTACGGCATCACGCGTAAATGGCTGGACCGATTTAACTAATTCTTTTTTTGTTGTATTTGTTATTATTAGTAAAAGATTCTTAAGACAGAAAAAATCCCGTAAATCCTACGGGAACGGGAGAAAACGAGATTGCGCGTACGAAATCGCGGGCAGAAGCTAGTATGAAATACAAATTAATATATTTCTCCAATTCCTATGTCACTAAACAAACAAGAACAAATAATTTGACCACACAGTTGTACCACATGTCTGCTTATACCAAAATGTACAGTGTCCAAGTTCCTTTGTTCTCTCAGTATTGCCAGACCATAATTTGATTAAGAAAGTTTAAAACAATATAACGATATGTTGCTTCGGATCTGGATACGGATTAGAATAAAGGAATAGTTGTTATGATAGTAAGTTTATTATAATTACCATCAGCTGGAAGGTATTTATTGCAATTCGTTCATTCACTGACGTATATGAAGGTTTCAGTTCATCATTATCATCAGATACTACTTAAAGTAGAATCTTACAGATATAAAATTATTCTTTGTATTATCGGATATTAGATTTTTTATAATAAAACCGGTCTTGTTTCGACTCCACAAATATCTTGCCCCATTATTATATTAATTATTAATTACTCTTTTTTCCAAAACAGACGTGAAACAACGCTTGCGTTGTGTTTTGTCATGTGAGTGAGGTTGACCGCATCACCGCAATCCCTGAATACCCAACAATCCTCAAATTCCTAACCCCTAAAAGGCCGGTTGCGAACTTGTAACTTCTCTAGTGTTAAGGATGTCCATGGGCGAGGGCGATTGCTTATCATCAGGTGACACGTCTGCTCGTTTACCAATTTATCCCATAAAAATATTTTTTCGGATCCGAGTAATTTTAGTATCGGAAATCCGATACATTTCGGTTACAGATACGATGTTTTATAACATTTTTTTTTTTTTTTATATATTTGATGGGGCGACGTTTGACCACTATCTCGCCTGGTGGTAAGCGATGATGCGGTCTACGATGTAGCACGTCGTCCCATAAGCAACCTATTCACTCGGGCCTTGAAGACTCCCAGGTTGTACCCTTCAGGAAATACAGATTCTGGCAAAGAATTCCACTCTTTAGCAGTACGCACAAGGAAGCTTGAAGCGAAGCGCTTCGTGCGTGTGGGCGGAACATCTACCATGAATCGGTGAATCGGAACATCCTTGGTTTAAACGCAATATTTTGATATTATACAACTATGTGTTTCGCGGGTGATATTGCAGTGACATTGTGAACCTCTCCGTGTGGGAATGTAACTTACTAACTATATAGTTACGAAATAATGTTGGTTGAGATTTTGTAATTATTTTTGAAATTTTCTGCATTTTCTGCATGAAATAGGTCTTTAGTATGTTCTTAATTAATTAGGCAGTTTAGAGTAGTCGTGGTGGCTCGGAGGTTTAAGACGCCCGCTTCTCATGTTCGAAACCTACAAACGGCAAGTACCAATGTGACTTTTTCCGAGTTATGTGTTCTTTCTAAGATTATTTAGGCACCACTGACAAACAGTGAAGGAAAAACATCGTGAGGAAACATGGACTTATAATTTCTAATTATAAGTTTGAAATCGCCAATCCGCATTGAGCAAGCGTGGAGATTAATGCTCAAACCTTCTCCGTGTGAGAAGAGGCTTTGCTCAGCAGTGGGCATTTATAGGCTATTGATGATGAGGCAGTTTAGATTGCCATATTTCTAAAACATAACGTAAAGAGTTATGTCTTTAAAATATTTATCTTTATTAGTCTGAAGAAACTCTTTATATCTTAATAAATTTTATCTTTATTAACATATAACGTAGAGGGTTTCTTCAGACATGGTCCAGACCCGAAATAAAAGAAATTTCGCTGAAAAAACATGTCTCAATTTAGATTTTGATTAAGATTCCACATGAGCCATTTTTGTTCAACATTATCTTAAAAATGTGTTCAATATAGAGGTATATATTTTTTAAAACGTTGCCCCACATTAGGATTTTCTCCTGTGTCGTGGGTGCGTTTACAAACATACAAGTTCACAAGACCCGAAACAACAATTTGTGGATCACACAAAGTGTGGTTCCTTGCGGGAATCGAACCCGCGACACGTTGCACGGCAGCCGGTTGCCCAGTCATCGCACCAACCGTGCAGTCATTATGTTAGTAGAAAGTTTTATTGTAGACAAATACTCGTAAATATAATATCTAAGAGCAAAAAAGGATATCTACCTTTCATAATATCTAAGTGGAGGAGCCATGCTTCGGCACGAATGGGCCGGCTCGACCGGAGTGATACCACGGCAATAGGCATTTGCGTTGTTTTGTCGTGTGAGTGAGGTTACTGGTGGCCCAATTACCCCCCTCCTCAATTTCTAAATCACCAACAATTCTGTGTTTCGGGCATCCATGGGCAGCGCCGATTGCACGCCAATTGCCTACCATCAGTTATCCGTCTGCTCGTTTACCGGATTATTTCATAAAAAAAATAGCCAAAATCCCAAACAAATAAAATATGTCGCGGAGAACCTAACGGGTAACCGGGTCCCTTCCGCCTCACCCAGGCGGGAGCAGTCATTCGATGATTTTCCCCCCTTAAAAAAAAAACAAATTAAATATTTTAATTTAACATCAAATTCAGTTTGATTAACAAGCGTATAAAAATCAAACTCATCGAAAAAACACACTGAGGACTAATAGAATGTGCAATCAAAGCATCAAAACCGTAAAATAGCCATAAAAGTCACTCTTTCCTATAAAAAATCTCACCTTTGAATTTTTTAGCAAAGGCAAATCTCTCTTTTGAAAATAGCCTTTAGTGCATTACGATACGGTTTAAAATCATTGTGTAGATGAAGGAGGTAGCTTTGCGTCATAAATTTATACCAAACTTGATATTAATTACGGCGTTCGTTCCCCGACTACCGTAAATTGTAATATATTGCATCCCTAGTCATATTACGTTTCGCCTTCCCAAAGATTCTTCTAGTTTACTTAAACTTTCTATGAATATTATATAAAAAATTCATAACCTTTCACTTTTATAAAGGGGTTCGTAATTTTTTGGGTTCTGCAAGATTCCGTGTCTTTATAAACAGGATGTTGTTCGTGTACGTGTCAACTTTTTCCATCAATATTAAATGTATGTTATTATTTGAATTAGTCTATTGCATTAATATTAGTTTTTTTTATTGCATAAGCCGGTAAACGAACAGACGGATCACCTGATGGTAAGCAATCGGCGTTGCCCATGGACACCTGGAACACCAGAGGCGTTACAGGTGCGTTACCGGCCTTTGGGGATTAGGAGTTTGAAGATCGTTGGGGATTCAGGAATTGGGGAGATTGGGAAAGGGGAGGGTAATTGGGCCTCTGGTAACCTTACTCACACAACGAAACACAACGTAAGCGTTGCTTCACGTCGGTTTTCTGTGAGGCCGTGGTATCACTCCGGTCGAGCCGGCCCATTCGTGCCGAAGCATGGCTCGCCCACACTTAGTTTGGAGGAAATTCGAATAACTGTGTTACTTGTACAGTCTACGACATCTTATTAGGGCCTTGTTATTTGAATCTCTTCAGTCCATATTTACCAGAGTGCGCTGCCGTCGTAACTCTGTTAAGTATGTAGTCCTTTATTGCTACGACACCCGCAACAAGACTATGAGTAGTGACATTACACACCGTTTAAATCTATTTCGTTGACGTCCTATAAAATAAGTAAAAAGGTCTTAGTAATACAGTAGTTATACAAAGAAATAAAATGTTTACAACAAATAATAATTGGTAAACCATTGCAAAAAACAAACTTCGAAAGCACATACAACCTCATTGTTCTTTATCAAAACATTTAATGATAAGAATTTAATTTAAATAAAACTAAAATATTTACACCTCTTTTTTAATGGGCATCAAAGAAAAATTTTTCCTCATCCCTATCGTGAGGTAGGGTGCCCAAAAGACTGGCAGCATTGCCACGTTAAATGGAAAAATTTAAATTCTTATCAATAATGTAATAGTTCAGAAATAATAATTAATAGAACAAAATAAAATGTAATAAAATGTATAAAACAGCAAAATAAATTAAAATAAACATGTATGTAGATTATGTATGAATGAAAATATGTAATTCTCGATGATGTATTTCTCGTCGGGTGCACGTGCGATGCGAATAGTACCTACAAAAAGTGTTCCATGACTTTTTTTTAACCTAAGAATAACATAACATAACATCACGCCTTTTATCCCCGAAGGGGTAGGCAGAGGTGCACATTATGCCACTGTATAATATAACACCCTCTTTTCACTATTTATGTTATTTATGTAATAGGGGGTGGGTCTATTGCCATATACCAGCCACAATTCCAGACTCCGTGCTACCACTGAGATTTTTTTTTTAAAACTCAGTAATACCTTGGCCGACCCGGCAGTCGCACTTGCGACCACTCGGCAGTCAGTAACCTAAGAATAAATGACGTCTTAATGATCACACGATTTAACGGTTTAAAACGTTCAGATCAAACGATTTAATTTTTAATAATCTTAAACTATTATATAAAGCGGAAGAGTTTGTTTTTTTGTTTGCTTGTTTGAACGCGCTAATCTCCGTAACTACAAGTCTGATTTGAATAATTCTTTTTGTGTTGAATAGTGTATTTATCGAGGATGGCTATAGGCTATAAAACAGCACGCTACGACCAATAGGAGCTGAGCAGAGCGTGTGAAACCGCGCGGAAGTAGCTATATACATATAATCATCGTCACCCATCTAACACGTATGAAAAATAAGTCTCCAGAACACGTGTTCTATTTCAAAGAACTCGATAGACTTTGATTACATATCGTGTATAAGACGGAGTGCTTTCAGTCCCCGAACGTCAAATAAAAGGTCTCTTTGACATTAAGAGGAATGAATTCAATAATCCTTCATGGTGATGGTCGCTTATCGAATGTGTGGAAGCCTTTGAAGGCCTTTCTCCTCATAAAGCGAGGAGGTTCATATATTTTTGAGATTGTTTACGTAATAATTTTGGGTTTGAATTGAGAATGGTGTGGTCATTATCGTTTGGTTTTGGTTTGATGTGTTGTATAGATGATCGTTAATAAAACATTTTTGATCTCATTTGAATTTTGGTAACAATGAGATTAGAGAAATTTTGAGGGTAAAGTGAGTCTTCTTTTCTATAGAGGCTTTTAAGCTGTGATTAAGTACATGTTTTGTCAACTGTATTTGCAGTGATATATTTGTATTCTAATTTTTTTTTATAAATGTCGGTTCAAAAAAAAAAAAAACAATTGAAGACGAAACCAAATCGAATTTAAAATAGTGTTCTAATTTACTGCTACTTAAACGATAGCCGTCCACCTGTATAGCGCACTAAAATTTTTTTCCAACTCTAAAAGATAGCTAGCCTATCTTCCCGCATCGCATCCCATGTAACCATACCTCAATAAAGCCAGTATCAACTTATTCGTTCCCACTCTTCAACACAGATGTCGCCAGTCTAACCATGCTGGCATTCGACCAAACTCATCCTGTGTTTCCTAATCAGTATAATTACGTTTTGATTTTTTTTTACCCAAAAGAATATCGTTTTTTTCTTTATTTTTCCTTATTCGTCGTTATGGAGCCATCTCCTGTGGTATCCTTGACTTATCTTTCTTTACGGTGCTATAAATATGGCGTAAGAAGTAGTTGTATTGAAATATTAGGGGCTCGAATAAATAACAATTGAAACGTGGAATTATGTTGTGGGTAACGGAAAATGTTTTTATGTAAGTAACATAGTGTTGTGCTAGACTTGGTGTGTGCACGTACGTACAAATTAGTACATATTTGTTTTTACAGTAAACTAAAGTTCATTTACGTCTTTACTGATTTTCCGCCCGTGATTTTGCTCGCGGGGTCAAAGGAAAAAACGTAGCATATATCACTTTCCACCTCCTATTTCTAGACACAAAAATCATACCATAAAATTGCTCCAAAAGACAAATAAGCGGATAACAGTAACAAAATAAAATTATATTATGGCCTTATTTTATAATCTACCTTACAACTATACGATGTCTCTACCTTCCACTCAGATCCAACAAAATAAGCTTCAATTTTGCACCAATATAATAGAAAAAAAGCGATTTTACTGAAAATGCAACAAAGTAGATTACAAGTACTGCTGTTTCCGTAGAAGGCTATAAAATTGCAAGTTACTGTTTGTGCGATATTCTAAGTGGTACGAGCACATGGGACCAATACCGTTTAAACTTACATTTATCTAATAAGGAAAAACGAAAGGCTTTCTCTTCATTCTTATTTGTTTTGTTGTACATTTACTTTGAGTGGCTTAATTCCTTTAGTTATGTTGTGAACGAGAATTCACTCCATTTTTGTTACATCAGCCATCGACCAACAAACCTGTTAAAATGAAATTTAAATTAAAATGAATCGTATTCTGGACCTCAGTCATCCTTCACTTTAATAACACTTTTTCGATAGAAACAGTTTCGAATTGAAGTCAATAAATTTATTCAATAAATCATAGATAAATAAGTCAATAAATCATAGATCCCTATGCAATTATTGATTCAAATTTATTTTTAACTAGAGGTACATTCATATTCATATCTTTAAAAAGACAAGGTAATAAATAAAAAGCATTATTTCTCTTTAATTATCACGATAAACTTTAGTCATCCACTGAAAACAATCATGGCTGTTTGCTCAATATAAAATTCACCACCAAACAGCGGAATGTCAAACGATTATTTTAATTATAATCTAAACCTTTCCACGAAATGATCTGAATAATGTCGAAAACTGCATCAATATTCATCGAGACGTTTCAAAGATTTATTTGGATAAACAAACAGACGGGGTAAGGGCTTCATTTTATACTTATTGCAGTATTAAGGGGCATCAGAATTTCTGACGGAATTAATGTTTTTCGATTCAGCCAATATTGGTTATGGTATAATCTCATTTGAATCTCTTTATACATAATGTAAATGAATACAGAAATGTTTCTTTGAAGAGATAAATAGCGATGGGCCGCTTTACCGCATACTTCGCATAGCAACCGGTTTTCTCTAGTTATAAATATTTTAATATTTGTTTGTATTTGTTGGCCGTTGTGTGTGTTTGTTGGCCGAGTGTTCGCAAGTGCGACTGCCGGGCAAGGTGTCTCGGGTTCGATTCCTAGGTCGGGCGAAGTATTACTGGGTTTTTTAAAATCTCAGTAGTAGCACAGAGTCTGGAAATGTGCCCGGTATATGGCAATATATAAACATAAATAGTGAAAAGTGGGTGTTACATTGTATAGTGGCATTAAGTGCCGTAATGTGCACCTCTGCCTACCCCTTCGGGAATAAAAGGCGTGATGTTTTAATATTTATCATTGCAAAGACACTATCGATTATAACTATGATTTAGTAGTTATTTTTTTAAGTGAAAAATGCATTAATAAACTTTCGTTTGATCCGTGGTTGAACTCAAGATGTGTTTAGCAATAGAAGGCAATTAAGTACTGAATCATTTTTAGGTAACTACAGTATCTTTATTGTACCAATCTAGTACAGAAGACATGTTATAATTACTGGCCTTGAAGAACTCACCATTAACAGTGTTGTAATTAAATATCAATAAGTGTTTCCTATCAGAATTATAAAATACACTTACTTACATATATAATCGTCGCTATGTAAAGAAAGCCATACGTATACCTTCAACCACTGAAAACATGAATATTTCCCTTCCAAATTAAACCGATCTTTTGATATTTATACGGCAAAGATTTTACATTCATCTTTAATTAAAATTTTCAAAGCTTTCCGTCGGCATCGACGTTATTTTCGGTACAGTAACCATACTGCTATTATTTATTTATTTAGTAATTATTTCCTATTTCACACACAGTTAATTAATCTAGTTAATTGAACACAATACAAGGATGTTCACATTTTGTACCTAGTACATAATGATTTGTTGCCGAGTATCGATTATTCGATACGATCTTTTTATAGCTTTTGTAATTGAATGGTTTTTGTTTTGAATGAATTTGGTATCGATACCGAACTCATTTGTATTCGAATTTATTTTAACGATATGTAATTTTGTTTTCAATTGATCGGCTTTTATTAGTGTTTTGTGATGTTTTATTATATTTGTTTATGGTGTTTCGTTTGCTAGTAAAATTTGCAGTTTGTTTGAAAATAAATAATATTGTTCTATGACACAATGATATTGTTATTAAGAAAATTCAATTGTGAAGTACCTATATACATAAAAAAGTGTTTCACATAAGGCTTATGTACGTGAGTCGCAAGTCGCGTATAGAATTTGATGAAATACTACGTACATAATACAGAAACTCCCAATAGCGAATAAGCAAATTTCGTCAGTATGAGCAGGAAAAACGAAGGATCCTTTTTTCAATATCATCGAAGGCTTAAATTTGATCACATTATCACACACGAGGATATTAAATTCGGAGTTAATAAAATACGATGACACTCAAATATTGGAGTCGATTCGATTATAAAGGCGGGATCTTACGTAACGAAAAATTTGACAGCTTGACTTTGCCTGTCATTGAACTGTCAAACTGACAGAAGAGGAAGAACGGGCGGTTATGCATTTGTCTTTTTTTCAACATTCTCTACGGTCAAGTTAATTTTATGTTCCTATTTTGAATGTAAAGTTTGAAGTATATAGATAAACGCGCATTATCTAAAAATATTTATGGATGTAATTATTTCAGAAACATCTAAAATGTTTTTATAATAACGATCGTAAGATATACTAAATTAATCAAAATCACGGGTTACTCACGTGAATATACTGAGAAAAGCTCTACTAGTTTCGAACCATAGACGGGTTCTTCCTCATGAGCACAGCGACGTCGCCGCGACCGCGCACGCTGCTTATGAGGAAGAACCCCTTTAATATCTAAAATACTGAAAAATTTTAGAATAATTTCGAAAATATCTACATTTTGTAGCTACTAAGCTGATTACCACTCCCATCTTTCTATTAACATAAAATCTTTACAAAACAACCAAAACCAAAGAGAAAACTAATTAATTAACTAAAACAACATGACAACCAAATATCTCAGCCACTTATTTACCGGGACAAAAATAAAAATATTGACAGGGTAACAACAAGCGCGTGTAATATATAAAATATTTATTTGACACGTGGAGAATAGCCCTCATCGTCCTCACCAACCACGAGCAGCCATCTTGAATTAAGCAGGGCCTTTCTCCTATAACAACGGGTTACGGGTCACAAAGGGCTTCCAGTTACTTGATCAACGTTGGTAATTCTTCTCAAGGATTTACCAGTACCAGTGTAGGGTTACTCGGCACATTTGACACCATGTAATATGCTCAACGAAACTCGACTAGGCTTAAAGGCTTATCGCAGACTTGATTAAATACGAATCTCGGAAAGATTTGGATTTCGACGTGATATATCTTTGATTAGATTTTTCAGCGAAATATTCGTACGAATTTTATTTCGGGTGAAATCGTGCCCGCCTGATTACTCGTGTAGCGATATAGGTATTTGTATAATTTTTGCCGTGTTTAATTTTCAACAGTATTGTTACGTTCATGCAAAAATGTTCGCGGAATTTTATCATAGTTGTTATTTACGATTGCAATTTTTATTACTTAAATCATTCATGGCGGTTAGTGTTTATATTTGCTATTTAAATATTAAATGATGAATGGTTTCACGAATAATATTTCCCAAATATAACTATTTGGGAAATATTATTCGTGAAACCGTTTCGTTTGTATTAGTAGTTGAGGATTTCGTACATGAATTTATATTTAACTATTTTGAATTAAAGTAAGTTTATCCTACTTATTATAAGTTTAGGTAGAAGCTATAACTGCCATATGTAATAGAGTAGATGCTTAATTTTTATTTTAATGTCCGCCTGGTTGATTATTTTAATCATTACACATGTATTTTTTATTTTCTTACAGAAACGAATACTTTCGACGATATATTGATTTGAAATGTCGCGTGACGTCACTGCTATGTACATTTTATACGTAGAAATGACGTTTTAGCTCCCACTCTTAAACTTTGTTTCGTTTTATCTAAGTATTGTTTTATTATACGACAAAATAAAAAAAAAATACGTGTCTTATATTTTTTCATTACCTAACTTACGGACTAATTAGATTTTTAATTTTTATACCTTGTCATCATCCCAGTTCTAAAGGGTAGGTCAACCTATTCTGTGAAGTAATACCAGTGTGAATTAGAAACCCAAGTAACATACCTGAGTGCCAAGTACGAATAACTATCGCATTCGTAACGTAATAGTATGAGTGTGTTCGGGGCTCTGATTGGATGGTTCACTGGAGCCGGCCAATCAAGGCGAAGAATGCGATAGTTATTTGTGCTTGGTACTCTGAACCAGAATCCAACTGAAGATTCTTGACTTTATAGAACATTTTATCAACGGGACAATTGGACCAATCAACATAATAATTTTTACATATACATTGATGTAATAAGTAGATATAATAATAGGATTTTTATTTTTTTATGTAAAATTATGGTTACTCTGACATATTATTAGCTTTATTCCATCAATGTCTAATTTTAAATATAGTTTCCGGGTGTTTCTTCAAAAAACTTTAACTTTTATTTAACAAATCATTACCCTCCCGCGTTGTTAAGCATCGCGGTAACTTATTAGCATCTGTTTTTTATTGCATTGGGTGAGAGCAGTGACATGGCTCAATTTTTTGAAACTAAACTTTGTATTTTAATCAGCAGAATTGTTAACTGTGGCTTGAGGATAATGACGCCGTTAATTTTTGGAGAATCACCCTTCCACATTCGAAAGATGTCGGTTAGTTCGCAAGAATAATGAGTGACTATTAAATTTGCACGCCATTGTATACGGCAAACATGTCTCGAACTTTTATCATTTTTTAATAATATTTTGAATAGTCTTACCGATTTTCAGCTTGCTGGGAATGTAAGTAACTCTACTCTTATTTTTTGGTCTAATTTGACCGGACTACTAAACGATATTAGTATTTATAGTTTACTATAGTTGTATAATAATGGAAATATTGGACTACAGTTACTTCTTTTGGAAGTTTTTGTGTTTAATAACCGTTTTTTTTATATTACATGCGATTATTTGTTGTATGTATGTACACATGTGTTTGAGAAAAAAAATATGACTTGATTTTACCTACATCTACGACATAATTACGTTGCCAAAACATGCTTAGTCTATAAAGTTGTAGCTGCAGAACTTATCCGCAGCTCAAATACAAACTTGACGAAACTTGAAATTGATGCCAAGTTGTGTCTATACTCTAGTTCTAGGTAAATTGGAAGGTAACCTTTCTATACTAGGGTTTAAGGCTAAGTTTAAACTGTCAAACACCGAGCGGTCACCGGTGACCGCAACCTATTGTTCTATAATTGTGTCTATAATGACGGTACTCGACGAGTTAAAATAAACTGAGTTTATGTTTGACTAGTATTTTTTTATAGCATAATCCGGTAAACGTGCAGACGGATCACCTGATGGTAAGCAATCGGCGCCGCCCATGGACACCCGAAACACAAAGGCGTTACAAGTGCGTTACTGGCCTTTTGGGAATTGGGAATTTGAGGATTGTGGAAAATTCGGGGATTCGGGAAACTAGGGAGGGGGGTAATTTGGCCTCCGGTAACCTCACTCACACGACGAAACACAACGCAAGCGTTATTTCACGTCGGTTTTTTGTGAGGCCGTGGTATCACTCAGGTCGAGCCGGCCCATTCGTGCCGAAGCATGGCTCCTCCACACTTCATCGTCATATTAATGTCAAATTTGAGTCAGAAGTTTCGATGTTTTGATATCTGGTTCGGTTAGAGTAGATATTATTATGATTTTGATCTTTGAAATTATTAAATAATTTTAGCTTCGAATCTTGAAATATCGCCAGTCTATAAACATAACGAGTGTCGTGGTGGCCTGGAGGTTTAGACGCCCGCGTCTCATGAATGAGGGTGCGGGTTCGATACCTATCAACGGAAAGTACTTTTTCAGAGTTATATGTACTTTCAAAGATTATTTAGACACCACAGAAGGAAAACATCACTAGGAAACCTAAGCTTATAATTTTTAATTATAAGTTTGAAATCGCAATGAGCAATGAGCAAGTGTGGTGATTAATGCTCAAACCTTCTTAGTGTGGGAAGAGAGTTTGTTCAGCAGTGGGCACTTGTAGGTAGTTGATGTATGTTATTACTTGGAGTGTGTATAACTTTTCGAATAAAGGCGTGACGATTATCAACTAAAAATACATTGAATATAAGGAGCCTTTCACTCGATATTTCCAAGTGAGTAATTACGGAAAATAGTTCAGCATTTGAAGCATGTTTTCTTTCAGTGCAAACTTGTAAAGATGAACTCTTTTCAAGGAATAACTTCAGCAACTTCAAGTAAGAGTTTTCATACTTTATACATTAACTTTCAACAAGTACTGAAACGTAAATAGTTGTGATAGCCAAGAACATCCTGCTGCATTACTGCAAACGATTTTGATACTTGCGTTGGTTTGTAATTAGTTCTACTATTAACTGACTCATTATAAATTTATCACTTCATTACCTGTTATTGCCATTTAGTTTTAGTGTGAAAGAGATAGAGCTATGATAAGAATCATGTTCGCTAGTACCTCTGGCTCAGTGGTCACGTGTCGCCGTGCCCAGCGAGGGTCAAGGGAGACACCCGTCTCTCTACGGATGTGCCATAACTCAATAGTTACAATCACCGTGAGGGCTCCAGAGCAGCTCCCTTTTAGAGAACACAGTGCCCCTTATAAGGAGCCGGTGACCACACCGGGGTGGTTTTAGTCAGGTACGAATCCTACACTCCCTAGTCTTTCTACCCAAAAAACGCTAGGCGTACTTAGAAGCCTCGTCATCAAAAAAAAAAATACCTCTCCTTTAGGGTTAAACTTGAAATATGTCATCACTTAGCTAGCTTTTGAGACATCTGCGAGAGAAATGAGTCTAGTGAGAAAAGTACTCTACACTAGTGCATATTAAAAAAAAAACTATATAAGATTATTAAAAACTATAATAAACTATATAAAATTTACTACTCTGACAACAAAGCATAAGTAAATTTTCTCCATCTCCCAATTCCTATTGCTCGTCGTACAGATAGCTCTTTCGATATGTCTTTACATAACTTTAAGCATAAAATGTCGACATGAACAGTGAAGCAATTGTTGCAATTTTAACATTTCCACGGCTTCTGACACTTACAACAATTCTTACAAACAACATACAATTTCATGAGAATAAATTGTCTTTGTGAATATTCTTCGATGCATGTCTTGAGTATGTGGAATAGAGTGTAGGAAAAAAAACGCAAAAGTATTTGTGGTACAGCAGAGATGAAAATGAGGTATGACAGATTGCGATTGGCTTCTAGGCATAGCTGGTTCGTCTAAAGATAATAATTTGTTTTTTTTTTTGTAAAACATATCATTAGTACCTACATCTTAGGTCATACTTTAAGTAGTAGCACAGAGTCTGGAAAAGTGCCCATATGGCAATAGGCTCACCTCCTATTACATGGGACTCATAACATAAATAGTGAAAAGTGGGTGTTACATTGTACAGTGGTATTAAGTGCTATAATGTGCACCTCTTCCTACCCCTTCGGGGATAAAAGGCGTGATGTTAAGTTTAATCACATATTTCAAAGAACATGTAGGTGAAAGCAATATCCTACGTGCCTAATTTAACATTCTAATCATCATCATCAGCATCATCGCTTACCACCAGGCGAGATAGTGGTCAAACGTCGCCCCATCAAATATATAAAAAAAAAAATATTCTAAAATCACCAATAAAAATTCCTAAACTCAATCTATTAATAAACTTTCATCTAAAAATACTGGCCGAATTAATTATAGACTATACGCTATCAAAATGGAGACTGTCCGGAATTCTTTTTTGAATTTAAATAACAAAAGTGAAGCGTGGAATGTTAAGGGAGGGATTTCTTAACAAAATGTGACACCTATTAGAGGGTAGTGGCCAAAAAGTGAACTGACACGTGTAAGTCTCCTCAAATCCTGCCATTTGTGAGGTCACATGCGTTAGGGAGCGTTTGGATTGGAGAGTCAACTTGTAAGTTGATGTTATATACTGTTTTCAGTTTTAAGGAGAATAACTTTTTGTTAGTCATATGTTCACATTAAAGGTATAGAGGTATATTCGGAATAAGTAAAAAGGTTCTTTTACTTTTATAAAGTGTATTTATATGGTAAATGTCAGTAAAGTATATATATTTTAAGTAAAGTATATACCTCTATACGATATAGTAAAGAAGGGCCAAATTAAAAGTACCCTTAACCGACGAGCATGCATGAAAATATTGATGACTGTTAATGAAGCGAAAGAGGTATGTAAGAATCGTAGTAATTGGCGTTCCTTAGTCTCTGTGCCTACCCCATGGGAGACAGGCGTGAAGTTATGTATGTATGTATGTCAGTAAAGATGTACATATTGTTTTGTAGAAATGTTTTAGATTTAAATTATTTAAGACTGTTTTTCTTTTTATATTTTTACTGAAAGTGAAATATCAACAAATGTTATTATGTATCTTAGAGCTACGGTATATTAGAGCTCACATATTCCGAACACAAAAATTCCTCGCTTAACCCAACCACAACAGTCTAAACCCAGCACAATAGTAAGAGTCATTTCACACAAAGCGCAAAGGTAGTTCAAATCTTGACAAAGACGGTGACTTGTGGACAAATTTTTACGCTTCTGACATTTAGGATTCCGAGCACAAGTGATAAATACACGTGCTTAAGACAAGTCGTCTCGTGTAAACCGGGTCTTATGTTATGACGTCATATTTTTTATTTTTACACAAGTGGGTTTTGCTTGTTATAATGTGACAATGTAGTTGAGTGGATTTCGGATGCTCGCTGCCTGGAAATGTTAGGTATTTATTTTGACTGCGAATTATTTTAAGGATTTTCGTTCTTCAAGTTCATGTGTTAATGTCATTCGACATACTAAGTTAGTGCCGAAGTATTTCGTCCATTCAATCCATAAACAGGAACCTTTTAATACGTCAATATGAATCAAAGTAGCTAACTGTAAAGAATGTGAGTTGTTCAATCTAAATTTACTTTCAGAAGTCAAGAAAAATCCAGAAATCTTTAAAACATTCCATTTTCAAAATTTCTCAAACCAATAAACTATCGGCACAATATACACTGAATTACACATTAAGATACAACTCTCATGGGTTTACGTGTGGTTCTATTATCATTCACTCAATACGCACCACATACGTTGACGATTGTACAATGAACTCTAAAAAAACCATATAAAGGATGTTTTTTATTCGTCAAAGGATTTGGTTTTGTTTTGTAATGTAATGTAAAACTTGGAAGTATTTTATCAAGGCACTCCCGTCTTCTAAGATATCTTTTCGCTCTCAACAATATGTTTGTTTGTTTGTTAGTTTTGTTATTTTTAGGAATTCCGTACTCAAAAAGTGACGAGACGATGGGACCTTGTTATTACGCCTACGTCACAAGTCTAGGGTTGTCACGTTATATTTTACTTAAGAATTACGCCCGAATGCTGAAAGGCTGCAAATTTAAGTCTATCAAAAATATAGTTCTGTCTCTACAAATTATTTGTAAAATGAAAGATATGGCACGATATTTAAGTAAGTACAACATAGAATTGAGTAGCCTTTCAGTATTCAAGCGTTAGTACTATATACCTTTTTTAAGGGGGGAAAATCATTAAATGACTACTCCCGCCTGGGTGAGGCGGAAGGGAGTGTCAGACTCTTACTGACTAAAAACCACCCCGCTCCTACTCCTGCACTTCGAGCCGAAGCCCCGGTAAAACGTTAGGTTCTCCGCGGCTCCGTATCAGCATCAGCCCTATTGGGCCCCATCCATAGTGGTCTGATGGCTCTGTGAGGCGCGCGCAGCACGCGACGCGCCGTACGCTCGGGTCTGGTTCTGGTCGGACGGCGAGCCACCCATGCTCGCTGTTTTAAGTTAAATTAAGGGTTGTAGTGTTTAACAATTACATCTACATATTGGATTTGGTTTAAAATAGAAACTTAAGAATTAATTTGAATACAACATTTGAAATCTTTGACAGATTTTTTGCTAATTAGGGGTAGTTAAAACTGTGTTAGTGTCTAATAAGCTTTGAAATTAATTAATTCATTGTAGTAACCATTTTGAAATTTTGCAAGAGAAATATGAATATTTATTTA
Organism: Spodoptera picta; assembly: GCA_038387885.1. Lineage (NCBI taxonomy): Eukaryota > Metazoa > Arthropoda > Insecta > Lepidoptera > Noctuidae > Spodoptera > Spodoptera picta. Next base: position 260,034 of record JAZHFQ010000679.1, read on the forward strand.
CAATTAATAGTAGTGTATGCACACTAAAGCTTACGAAGCTTAGTAATATTATATAATGGAGGGAAAGCGGATTGAATACAAAATTTAATTAAAGGAATAACAACACCATGTAGATAAATCGTGTTATTGTGCGTTCGCATAATAACTAGTATATTACTCACGCTTATTTATTTCTAAGGAGGTGGCAGAACTATTGTTATAATACTCTGATTTCATATCTAGTTTCACATGAAATTCTTATGTTTCTAATACACTACGCTGAATAGACGTAGTGACTACATAGGAAGATTTAGAAGTCGATAAATGATAAGCCGAGCAGACAGATCTGATGGTAAGCAATCGGCGTCGCCATGGACACCTGAAACACCAAGGCGTTACAAGTGCGTTACCGGCATTTTGAGAATTGAGAATTTGAGGATTATGGAAGATTCGGGGATTGGGGAGACTAGGGAGGGAGAGTAATTGGGCCTCCGGTAACCTCACTCACACTCAAAAGATTTCATTGACAATTTATAATTACTGGATTGGGCTCTTATAGGCATGAAATTAGTAAATTTAGGACTATCGGTGTAGGTGAAGTCATTCTCATTCACACATTCACAAACATAATTTAAATCCCATTACTAAAAATTACATCCAAACAAAAATATACCTAAACATTAATGAAACAGAACACATTATTATACATACATAAACGCAGAGACTCGCTCTAAATTTATAAATTCCATTCTATAACGCAATCTCTGGGATCATGGCGTAGCCGAGCTTATTTCACGCATGCGAAATGCATAATTACCTTTAATAACATACGGACTTAGAGTTGAGATTCCTTTGTAAGATTAGATGGGATTCTGCGATGGTTTTTGTGTTCACAAATATGGTGGTCGCCAATGTTTGTGGTTGGATGTTTGGACAAATGTTTGACGACGAATGTGTATGTGTTCTGGTTGCCTACTATGTGTATTCTTGGTTTGTTTGTGGAGTACACGGTGGTGATATAATTGACTGTTGCAATGTTGAATTGTTTACTGAAAATTCAACCTTAATGAAATGTCTTTATGCTCTAGAATATTCTATTGTAAATTTCTTCGTAGGGTACGAATAATCCTACTAATATTATAAATGCGAACTAATATTATAAGTTTATGAGGATGTATGTATGTGTGTGTGTGTGTCATTGTTTGTTACTGTTTCACATCAAAAGGGCTAAAGGGATCAAGATTATGGTCTGAAATATCACATAGGCTACTTCATATCTTACGAGGACACGGGCGAAGCCGCCGGAAGAAGTTAGATTGGTATAAAATTAGAATTAGCGTATTAATTAATTACAACATGAACCATGGGAAGAGTTCGGAGTAGTCGAAACGATGTGTTATATATATTTTTGATGTATCTTTTTTATATTTTTTTTAAGGGGGATGAGGGTCTGATGGCACTTTGAGACGCGCGCGGACCGCGACGTGTCTTTTTTATTATTATATGATTTTAGACTCGTAACTAGAGTAAGTGTGATCAGGTTTTCTTTAGATATCTACCGTAGTGCGAAAAGTAAGACGTTTTATAGTAACATCCGAAAATTACTTCATTTGCCATGGGCAGCATCATAACCCATAAAAGATATTAAAAAAATAAACCACTACACAAGCAAGATAACCGAAAATAAAACCTCTAAACTTAACGCGAACGCGAACGTTTGCGTTAAACGAGGCCAACACTATCCTCGTTCGCGTATACGTAAACGAAAACCATTCAAGTCATTACTGAAGATTGTCCTTGTCGCAGTAATTTCAAAATCTCTCGACATTTTCACAAGCATGCGGTTTCGTGGAACGAAACTTTGTTGCGTGTGTTAATACCTACACTTCGAGGTTAAGTACGGTATTATAAGAAGCTGGTGTAAGCATATCTATACTTAATTATAAATGTATTAAGGTGTGTATTTGTTTGGAGGCTTTTTGGGAAAGATTTTGTATGTATGTTGTTAATAACAGCCTCTTCGGCAAATCTGATCAAAACTAGGTCTAGATAGAATTTGCGTATAGTATTTTGGTTTAAGGTTTATGAAGCTTTTAGTCATAGTAACTTACTTATCCTATATTACAATAGGGTTCTATAAAATGTGGAAATTATTCACATTTTTTCGAATTAAACATTATTAATAAAATGGGAAATACGATAGGTAATTCCCATTTTAATAAATAAATTAATTAATAAAAATCGCGGGTTACTAAAATTCACGTGAGTAAAAGTATTGAGAAAAGCTCTACTAGTTTCGAACCACAGAGGGGTTCTTCCTCATGAGCAGCGTGCGCGGTCTACTGCGATTTTTAGTCAACTTAGCATGTCTCACGCTAGTTATTATAAAACAAATAATTAATAACTTTATACACTAAAAATCCTATCCAACTAATTAATATATGAACAACAATATTTATCAACAAATATAAAATAGATTTTTATTTAGTAAATCTTCGTCGATCCCTGTACCCCGTAAATTAATTGTCCCCGAATCCTGTGTACCCAAATATTTCAAGTTAAGGGCGTCGGTGGCTTAATATCAGGTCTGAGATCGGAAGGTTGACCAAATAATCCCCGGTCGTTCTGACAAGACCCATGTTTGACAGCCAACATGGCTGCCCAGCTGTGCTAGCCTTTATTTGAATATAAATAACATTGTGGCGAGTAATAATAAATATACATTAAACCACCATTCCGCAAGTTTTACATATTTATTACCCACAAAGAAAAATGTGAGTAAAATACCTCTGATATAAAAGTTCATCAAGTTGTGTACACGTCTTGAAGTTGTTGCTTTATGTTCTAGTTCATAGAGGTTACTATTAAACGGTAGATATCAGATAGTTATTGTTCTTTTTAAACTTTACAGTACGTAAATTTAAAGTTTCAAGTGTGGGAGAGCCATGCTTCGGCACGAATGGGCCAGCTCGACCGGTGTGATACCACGGCCTCACAGAAATCCGACGTGAAAAAACGTTTGCGTTGTGTTTCGTCGTGTGAGTGAGGTTACCGGAGGCCCAATTACCCTCCCCTTCCCCAATCTCTCCAATTCCTGAATCCCCAATGATCTTCAAACTCCTAATCCCCAAAAAGCCGGTAACGCACTTGTAACGCCTCTGGTGCTCCAGGTGTCCATGGGCGACGCCGATTGCTTACCATCAGGTGATCCGTCTGCTCGTTTACCGGCTTATGCCATGAAAAAACGTATACTTATATAGAGACAAACTTATACAGTTTGTCTTGGTTGAGGTCGATTGTGACTACTGATATTTAAGATATCCGTTTTGATCAAGGACGTAGAAAAAAGGTGGACGTAATGTCATGTTTTATAATAACTATCGTGAGACATACTAAATTAACTAAAAATCGCGGGTTACTCACGTAAATATACTGAGAAAAGCTGGACTAGTTTCGAGCCATAGAGAAGCTCTTCCTCATGAGCAGAGTGCGCGGTCGTGACGATGTCACGTAACCTACTCAGTCTAGTTGACATAATGTCACTTAGAAAAGATTAAATCACCAAAATATCAGTGGATTATTTGTGTGTGCATGTGTTACTAGACTTAAGAAAATGACAGATGCCCTTCGTGTCATTGTGTGTATGTTCTGCGTGTAAGTGTATAGTAGCCAGGTGCCACAGTCGTTGTTTCAAGAGACTGTGTCCGCCTTTTTTTCGACGCCTTTGTTTCTGATATTGATCTTATCTCTTTTCCAGTCTTTAATGAAACCCTTTTAAGTTTGTGTACTATAAGTTGTATATTTTTTTATATAGGTGAATGATATACCAAAGTGGGCTGAACAATATAATGCCATGTACAACAAGAAAGTATAAGGACACAGATACAAGACCTAAACCTTTAAAGACCCACATATTAACAAAACTCACGGTGATAAAAATAAAAACAAAAACATTCTCCGTCACGTACGCACAAAACGGAACACAAACGTTGTTACCAGAGAAGCTAACAAAATTGTAAGTCAAAAGATTGACGGCAAACTGATTTCTGTTTTCATATGGGAAGGAAATACATTTATGCGAGAAGGACCGAATGTTTTCTTACTAGACGACTATAACTCGATTTTTGGCTTACCGATACACCGGCTCATTGCTTCTGTACAACTCTGACTGAACAAATTGGATAATGTATCTCTTTGTTACATAATATGTGACAATATTATTTTATTAGAATAACGTGTGTCAAAGGTGGAATGGTTCACGGTTGCTTTCTTTCCCGAATTAGATTTGGAACGCTGGTACGGAAAACATTAGGCATGTTTTATATGGCGTATTACGTTGTTTTAGCTGACTGTATTTTTTTAGCTTTGATGTGCAAATTGAGTTGATTGTTGTTAGTAAACAGAGGGTTCGTGAAGCAGGGAAGTCAGAAATAGCTTTGGATAAGTGTTTGCTTGAGTGTCACGTAAATAACGTAATGTTGTGCCTTGTTCTTGTTCATTAGGCTTCCTAAACGTGTACACGTTTATGTGTGAAGTCTGTTATACAGGTGATAACTTTTACGTAATAGGTTCTCAATAGACTTACGATTTTAAATGTGGGAGAGCCATGCTTCGGCACGAATGGGCCGGCTCGACTGGAGTGATACTACGGACTTTTTTTTTTACTGGGACAAGCCCGCCACAACCTCCCAAAACCGTTGCAACTCCTGTAAGCCAGGATCTACAGTAGATACAACCATGAAAACACCGGAACATTGAATTTCGGCGCGTCCCAGGGACATGAGTAATTGTCTTGGTTCCCGCAACGAAGTGAATCAGAAGATATTATAAGAGGAGAATAAGAAAAAACTATAGTTTCCACTTCCCTCGGTGAATTACTGCAGGAGACAGAATGAATTAAGCCTAAAGGCACAAAGAAGAGACTGTACAACTGGGTGAAGCCCAGTCGCCAAGCACCACGGAAATTTGACTAAAAAACTAAGTGGGTCCTATGTGTGAGCTGTTATACTTGCTTCCAATAATAGGTATGGCAAAAGCGCCTAAACGCACGGAAATTTGTTCTAGATTCCACAAGGTCCGTATAATAAGCTACACCTGACGAAACAATTAAATTATTCAACATAGTGTTAGGTTCATATTGCCAGAGATCACACTCCCAAAGTGTGTGACGGGCCGACTGCTCGTATCGCAACTCCTCTGTCGAACATTGGCACCATGGTGAATCAATAAGTTTAAATGAGAACAATTTGCTTTTAAAGTTGCCGTGGCCAGTTAGAAATACTACGGCCTTACAGAAAATCAACGTGTAACAACGCTTGCGTTGCGTTTTGTCGTGTAGTTACCGGAGGCCCAGTTAACCTCCCCTCCCAGTCTCCCCAATCCCCGAATCTCCCAGAATCCTTCAATTTCCAATTCCCAATAGGCCGTAAACGCTGTAACGCCTCAAATGTTCCAGATGTCCATGGGCGACGCCGATTGTTTAATATCAGTTAATCCGTCTGCTCGTTTACAAGCTTATTCCATAAAACTCAAACTCAAACTCAACAGCATTTATTTCAATTAAAGCATAATTTGGTACATTTGAAACGTCAACAAATATAAAATAAATAATTCTCTGTCAGTCTGTCTGAAAAAACGACGAAATAAAAGTCTAACCATCGCCAAAAGATTTCCAAAGTTACAAATCACAAAACCTGCCCCACTAATGAGACCGTAAGTGGAATTCTCATGACATTTCCATCAAACGTCATACCTTACCCAAACGTGACATGGGAAAGAATACTGGGAACTGTGGGTACCGTGGGTACTGTAATATCATTGTCCATATTAGATTACTGAAGGTAAGGTCTTGAGAGCATATCTATGTAAGGAAACAAGCTTAGGAGTACACTGAGAGATGTGGACGGAATCACGAGCAATCTTGTAACAAAACCGATGGTGTGTTCTTGGTATCCAAATGGATTCCTTATATTGGATTTTATTTTGGAATTATTGATAAGGATGTGGATTTGGTTGTGGGAGTATTAGTGTTTATTTGTATGTCTTTACCATTCACGGGACCACAGTGTCCCGGGCATTTGGAAGGCGTACGAAGGGCCGAAGCCAACTGCGCAGAGGCCCTTTAGACAACTTTAATCTAAATGTAATGGACACACAAACCACTATGTATTTATTTGTATTATTATTAAGATATGATAGCCACTTCAACAGTATAGGTTATAATTATTTCACAAACTTAGTTTAAAAAACCGACATCAATCCCTTACTTTTTACCTCTAAAGTCGGTTAATTAATACACTGATGCCCGATACGGTTGCTGGGGCTTCGGCTCGAAGACCAGGAGTAGGAACGGGGTGGTTTTTAGTCAGTAAGAGTTTGAAACTACCTCTCGCCTTACCCAAGGCACTTGTATGATTTCCCCTTCAAAAAAAGTGTAACTAACACTTTTCTGAAAACTGGATCAAAATCGGTTCAGCTAATCGTGAGATAATCCCGCACATACATACAGGTCCTGAGAACCTCCTTCTTTTCTTTTTTGAAGTTAATTAACACATTAAACGCCATGGGGGTCACCGGTGACCGACGTTAGCGGAGGATTTGCCTTCAACAATTTTCTATTGGCAGTCAAAGCCTTAAAAATAGGTAGATAATTGTTTTAGATTTTTTTCGACCAACTACATTAAAAACGTGAGTAACCCGCAATTTTAAGTTAATTTTATTATGTCTCCGGATTGTTATAATAAAAATATTTCTATGAAATTAAGTTAACATACTATTGTCACAATTTTCATATACTTTGAATACTAAGAAAAATAGTAGTAAATTAACTATTAAACTAACTCTAAAAAACAAAGAATATTAAAATCTAGAAACCTTTTAAACTAGCAATGAACTTTAAAACCTTCATACAACAAACTAAAAACAAAGAAATTCACATTTCAAAAACGATCCAAAAGTGGTATAGAGTGGACCAAATGGTCCTCATGTTACCTATTTACCGAATATGTTTAATTTTCTTTTTTATACAAACTTAAAGGCTATATACGCTTTTGTTCTAGAGAAGACTTCTTTTCATTACACAAGAGATACGTTGGTAAAGTACATGGTACAATCACGTTCACAAGTGTCTATGTATAAAAAGATTTCTTATTTCTTTTGTGAAATGGTGTTTTGTATGCCAAGTAGCATAGTATGAATTCTATGAGACTGTGTTTAAAACTAGTTCTAGAAGTAAAGGTACTTAGTGATGATCGTCTCTTAGAGACAAGAAATGAAATGGTAATAGGTTTTTGAATAAAGACGTTTGGAAAGATCAAAATCAAGAGGGCGATGCAAAAGGGTGATTACGACCTTCAGCACTGAGGAAAATGATTCTATAAGGAGCAATAAAATGACTGTAGTAATATCAGTTTACTTTAAATAAGTCAGTGAGAAATAACAGAGGTATTATCAAAATCCACTCACGCGAATATACGCTTTCGAGCGTAAACAATAAAAACGAAAATTGTTTTTATCAAACAACTATTTTATTAGAATAGTTTTAGTGGAAAAGTTTAAGCTATTGTTGTTTTGAGTCATAAACTACGGTAGGAATATTAATTATTATTCAAGCTTTCTGGTCCATTATGTAAATGATAAGGGCTGATAAAGTCTATTGTTGCGAAGGTACGGCGAAGTTGTAATATTATAATATAGTAATTTTATTAAATAACATAGCATTTTCCGTGTATTATGCTTCAAGGTATCAGTAACCTACATTAGTATAACAATAGGACAGTTCTAGATATTTATAGAGAGTGTTCCGGATTCAGGTGTATTGAACATTTTACGAAAATCCCTGTTTACGGGTAATATTCTGGGATTGTACTCATCAATTATTAGGAACAATTCATGAGAGAGTAATACGATGTTTAAATGTTAAAGACGTATATATACGTTTGTGTGTGTGTAAATACAAGTACAAATGTGTAAATGTGAGCTGACCGTACTCGCAATCCAATTACTTTTACACTTTAATTTAAAACATATTTTTGCACCGAAGCACGGACAAAGCGATTTCTGGAAGTCAGCAAATAATTTCCACATTGGAACAGAAAACTCTTTTATAAAAATCTCAATACAATTTTCGATGTTCGTGTACCTACGTATGTGGCTGACAGTGCGAACGTGGAATGCAACAAGCAATTGCGATTGTACGCGACTGTACAACGTCTGGTCTCTGAGATAGTGTTAACTAGACCGTCGGCAGTTTAACAAAAATACGATTGCACTCATCTGTACCTTTGGACGGACGTCGAATTAATTTAAAATGTTGTGTTAATTTTTACTTGTTGTCAATTTTAAACTGAAATGTACTTTAGTTAGAGGAACGAAAGTCCTATTCAGAGTGGCGTTTATTATGTTTCCTTTAGCTTTTGTTGGCTTACGATTTTCCTACAGTGTCGTGGAATTATTGTGAGACAAGTAATCTCTTAGTTTTTCTCTTTGAATAAATACTTTTTTCGTTTCATCTTCAGTATTACGTACCTACTTGGTTATTTAAAAGTTCTGCTGGTTTCTCAGTTTTTGTGTAAGTCATTAGTGTTCTTTGACTTTAAAAGTGTCACTGTACTTTTTATGCTTCGTTCGTAAAAAGTGAGTTAAATTTTGAGACTAAAACGTTTTTAAATAGTTTTATGTAGAAGCATACTAACTTATTGTGTGTTACTATTTGTTCTATAGTTCAGCGACACAACCTTTAGTGGCTAGTTAGTTACGTTAGTCAAAGTTGGGTGATTTTCAGGAACTCATCGAATGACTGCTCCCGCCTGGGTGAGGCGGGACGGAAAGTCAGACTCTTACTGACTAAAAACCACGCCGTTTCTTCTCCTGCACGTCGAACCCCGGTAACCCGTTAGGTTCTCCGCGACATTTTGAGGAACTTTCTAAGTTCCTTATGTCGCAAGTCAGTGAGTTAAGGTTTTACACACGAATATACCTCTAAATAAGAGCATGCACTAAACGAAACCAACTTTACTTCATGGAAATATCTCTTGACTGCTTCATCATAAAAAATCTCATAAGACCACTAAGTAAAGAAACCATCTTCAAATAAAACAATCCGATAATAAGCAGAGGACACCGCAAACTTCTTCAACACGAAAACAAGTACAGCCTGTACTTGTAACTGACATGAACAAGATATTAAAGAAATCCTGAATTTTACCTGACCCAATTCCATATACACTTGGAGCAAAGTTTTCAACATCATACAAGTTACTTCAAGTATGGGTCCCACGGAAAACATCAGGTACAAATCGGGACAGAAAAAGTGGGACCCCTTGTTCTGTTGTGTGGGTATCGCTGGTATTGATTTTATTATAGACACAGTTCGACTTTAAAGCTAAAGGTAGGTGCTTGGGGTTGTATAAAAATGTGATGGAATTTGAAAACTGTACATATGTTGTCCAATTTGACGTATTTATTAGATTGGGCACATAGTAACGTACACTTGCGTCACTACCAATGAGGTAGCCGTAATTTCACATTCATTTAATATCTACATTACTTAAATTTTAAATAAAACGATAACTTAACAAAGAACACGCCTGCTTAACATTAACAACGAGATTATTTGTTAATTACTAAGTACTCGTGATAAAATTTAGAGAGGCAGTAAAATAAAATATTTAACTCCGCTCTCTGTAACAATAATTTTCATTGTCAAGTTGTACAAACTTTCCTACAAACATTTCAATTGAAATTATCCTCTGTTCAAATTCACAACATCAACCCGAAATTATGTTCTTTTCGAATTAAAATTCTAAGTACTTTTCTGAATGAGTACTTATTATTTAAATAAAATTCTTACTCGAAAAATAAAATTTGCAGCGACTTCCATCTTCACAATTAATATTGTGAAGATGGAAGTATAATTTTATTATGAGAATTAGGTATTGCAGAATTAACTGGAAAATATAACAATACAAAAGATAATCTTCTTTTAGTTCTGAAAGGTGAGTCACTATGTGTGCACTGACGTGTAACATAGGAAACGACAAGTAATAGAAAAGTATTTCGCTTGAAACTCTAAGTGAATAGGATTTGAAGCGAGATGAGACTCTGATAACTTATGTAGAACTATTTATATGACCGGAATAGACAACAGTCTGGTGTATTCTGGATTATTCGAATTGTATACTTAAGATATTGAAGTAAAACAGAATTATTAATTACTATCAAGGTTGATAATGTTGAAGTGTGGGAGACCCATGCTTCGGCACGAAAGAGTAGGTTCGACCTGAGATAACGACATGAATGAACGCTTGCGTTGTGTTTCGCGTGTGAGTGAGGGTACAGAAGGCCCAATTAACCCCTTCCCCCCCCCAATCATCCCAATCCATAAATCCCTAATAATCCCTGAATCCCCAAAAATCCTCAAATTCCTCATTCCCGGTAACGAACTTGTAACGCCTCTGGTGTTTCGGGTGTTGTCTGGTCGTTAACCGTATTATCTCATGAAAAAAAATGTGAGTACTGTGCGGATCGCATAAGATGCACAAAAAATTATAGTGTAAAAAGAAATATGCTTTTGCCTCAACTCAATGCTCAGTTTAAGTCGAGCTCGCACTTCACAATTTTTTCTCCTAACATAGAAAAGTACAGCAGTAGTACTCGAGCGTAAATATCAAAAAAGAACTTTTCCAAATTCCTGACGGAAGCCGGGAACTAATTAAAACATAAGAACATCGCGTCTCATAATCCTGAGTGTCGCGACACTACACACTAGTGTCTCCTTGCAGACGGTGTCTCGAGAGCACTCTACGACACCAAACGAGGGCAGCCGAGCCGCGGAGAGCGCTTTAATTTGGATCAAATATGCTTGATTTTTTAATGAATACCTCGCTAGGGATTCCTTTTTTTCTTACTTTTCCTAAATTGAATTTATTCAGTGACGCGTTTCACCGTTCCTTTGAGTCAATAAAAGGGAAATTTTACATGTGCCCCGAGGATTAATAATGAGATTCGAGACATAAGAGTCTTATTAAGTAGGCTTCTCGTAGAAATTGATGAAATATTTTCGTTTTTTTTTTATAACTATATAGTCTTCCATAACCTTTTGAACATTCCTTTTTAAATTAGTACAATGTTGGTTGTTAATTTCTCGTCGGACATTTACTGTATCATTTGTATTTGTAGGTAGTAACATTGTTCTTTGTATGTCACATCCATGCTTTGTAGATTTATGAACCCTTTGTTTCTGAATCGGGAAGCTTTCTCGATGTTACTGAGCAGAATAAGTGCCTATTTGAATCAGTTTACAATATTAGAATTGCTATGGATACCTACATGACATCCAAATCAGGACTGCTTGCAAATACTCCATAAGCAGTCATGGAAAAAATATTAAACATTATTCATATTCCAAATTCCCTGCATATTTTGTACTTTATTTATAGTCCTCTTCACGGTTCCAAGGTTCCCTTCACGTCAAGCCCTTTATCAGATTTGAAACTTGTTCTCAACTTCCAAAACAATATTTTTTGTTCCATAGCGAGGACGAAATTTAATAATTCACGAAGTCTCGACCAATTCAGATGGACTTCATTCCGTTTTTCAAGGTCCCACGCCTGTCGGATGATACAATTAAGTAAACCCAGCAAACTTTTGGCTTGAACGTCGAGAATTTTGACGAATAACAATTTCTATGAGTCAAAATTTGTTAAGTTCGCAAATTGTGTTCGTTGTATTGCAGCTAAAGGATTCTGATATAATTTATTAACAAATCCAAGAGATAGAGTTCTAGTTAAGTTAATTAGGAATTCTGAAAACTTTTCTATGGGAATGAAGAAGTTTGTAGGTAACTATTGCAGTTATTTGTCTTCCGAAAAAGTAGAACTCTTGTTCAGTGTTAGCGATGTGTGCTATCATATGGATCACATTACGGAACAAACTAAACCCGATCATTATGTTGATTATTATAACTAATAACCATTAATTTGGTTTGCACAGAGCTATAATTTAACTCTAGATAATAGGGACAATGAGAGCTTCATTATTAATCCATATATAACTGTGACGCGGATCAGGACAGACGTGGATTGACAAACATCACCCGTGGCGATGCGCGTCGGTGCAACGGACAGATGGCGCCTCAGGGAGCTTGCGGCGCCATTGCACTTTTTGTCCAGAATATATGGAGCTGCTTTGAAACAGGATAACTATAATTTGTACAGAGCTGCTACAACAAAATACAATCACGATCTAGTTCGCTTTAATGTTGCTGAGAAGAGAACAAAACCGTTTTGCTGTGCAGAACTAAAACATCGTTTAATTAAACGGACTGCACGGTTGGTGCGGTGGTTGGGCAACCGACTGCCGTGCAACGTGTCGCGGGTTCGATTCCCGCACGGAACAACGCTTTGAGTGATCCACAAATTGTCGTTTTGGGTCTGGGTGTCATGTGTATGTGAACTTGTATGTTTGTAAACGCACCCACGACACAGGAGATAATCCTAGTGTGGGGCAACGTTATTTCAAAAAAAAAACAAAGGGACGACATTTTTGTGCTCTCATTTTAGTGACCACATGAACGAAAATTCTAAAAAAATATGATCATATCTGATACAAAGAACTATACTAATGACTGTAAAATATTGGTTTAACCATGTTTATATTTTCATTTAATAAAAGGCTTTACTAAAATCTAAAACACTTTTCCAAGTCAAATTCTTTAGAATTATACTTACGTATATTAGAAAGCAAACCAATCATTTAGGAGAAATTCAACGAGGGAATCATGCACGGATGATTGCTCCAATCGAGTTCGGTTGGGGTGAAATTGTGTGAACAAATGTTAAACGCTTTTAAAAAAAACAAACGTAACAAGCCGACGATACTGATATGAAGCGAAATTACACCTCGTCTCAACACAAACTGCTGTAATCACAAACAATTTCAAAGCGAAGAAGATTGCTGCGATTCGCAATATTGTCAGACACGATCCAAGGATGAAGCATCAGCGATTTGGATAAGAATACACCCTTCATTAATTCTGAAGTCATTAAGTTTAATTTTTATTTGGAACTTTATGGGTTGTTTCTGAAGTTAAAGCATGATTAAAAAAGTATTCTTTTCCAGAATAATGAGAGATTCAATTCAGTAAAATGTCAGTTTATTCCAAAGACAAATGTTTACCTTTATCCCGTGAATCGCTAGCGTCAGCCGCTTGCAGCTCAATGGCTTACAAGCAAGAAGAGATCCCTTAAAGTGAAAATATAGATTGCGACTTTACAAAATGTGAGTACGTAGTTATTTTCTCGTGAAATAAACTTAGCGGGTTGATGGTATACCCCGAGGCCACTCGGTTCTTGCCAAATTTTATTGTAATAAGCTTTAATCAGGAACTTTGTTAATTAGGCCAGGCGAAACACGGTGCTAAGTTTAACTCGTAAATACGTGCACTTTAGCGTGTGCCGCTGTGATTTTAATTTACTACACGTATAGATTCCTCATAAAGGCATGTGTTTGTTCAATAACTTGTTGAAGTTTGGGAATTGTATTTAATTTACGATTGACGTCGTGTTCTGTGTCTATACCATCTGTGAAAGTTATTGTTGGAATTTATGTATGTTTCTTAACAATACTCTGAGCAGGAAAATTGGGATTAAAGAACTAAAGGTCAAACTAACTCATTTAACACATTTTGTTTGTAACAACGACTGCCTCTTTGGCCGAGTGGTCAAGGTCAAACATCAAGCGGTCACCGGTGACCGCAACCTATTGTTCTATAATTGTGTCTACAATGACGGTACTCAACGAGTTAAGTGCCGAAATGTGCACTTCTACCTACCCCTTCGGGGAAACAAATGCGTGATGTTATGTTATGTTATGTTATGTTATTTGTAACAAAAGATAAGTAGCTGATCTATAATAAAACGTAATGTCTTTTAAGAATGACGATACACGTCCCCAAAACAGAATAGACGATATGCAAGATATTTCCATTGAAGTGAAATTATATATTGAATATAAATTCCTATATTGAATATGCACACGTTATGCGCAAGAGCCAACGAAAAGCCATTGCATTCTAGATTATATACGCTGTGAAGTAAATTTGATTTGGTGCATCGAATAGAGTACCTTCACATCCTATTTATAATGGCTACATTTGTTCGGTTTTCAGCTGAAATATGTGAATGTAAGTTGACAGTTTTTCACGTATTTCCTGATGTGGTTCCGTAGAATTTGTTTCGTCTACTCTGATAGGGAAATTGTGCACTGTACATGCGCCATTTTGTTTCGTATTTTCGTTTAAGGGAACATTATTTTGTGATATTATTATGGTTGGTACTGCCTGTCTCGTTGGCCGAGTGGTCGCAAGTGCGACTACCGAGCAAAGGGTTTCGGGTTGGATTCCCGGGCCCGGCAAATTATAACTGGGTTTTTAAAGAAATCTCAGTAGTAGCACGGAGTCTGGAAATGTGCCCGGTATATGGCAATAGGCTCACCCTCTATTACATGGGACTTATAACATGAATAGTGAGAAGTGGGTGTTATATTGTACAGTGGCATTGGTGCCACAATGTGCACCTGTGCCTATCCCTTCGGGGATAAATGGCGTGATGTTATGTTTATGTGTTATTATGTTTGCTACCATGAAATCTATTTCGTTTTCGTCCCGCCCGCGCCGCAAAATAACTTGCCATAAGGAGTACTTTCGAAGTATAAACAAAACAACAGATGGCATATTTTTTAGTTTAAAAAATATTCTTTGGGACGAAACCTAAATAGATTTTATGGCGTATAATGCCAAATATACAATGTGTACCCACATTTGTGGTTGAGGTTGATAATCCATTTCCCTACGTAAAATAATCTTCATACATTCGATGAATACTACAAGCTAGGAATATAGCCTAGGCAATATCTGTAATTGTCATAATAGCAGAGTCTGTTCGACAAGTAATCACGGTATGTTTTAGTTCATTTTCTAGTTAAATGATTTATTGTTCACTGTGTAATGAGAAATTATCGTCTGTTGTTGATTTGCTACTATTGATCCTGTTGTTTATAAAGTGGCTGTTAAGGAAGGTCTTTCAAAGAGTCTTGTTTTAATATAACCAAAGTATTAGATATATTTTGTCTCAGTTTTTGTTCGTAAACTTACATACTAAATACTTTCATCGTAAAAAAAACGTAAAAGTTCAGAGAATACAAAGAAACTTCAAAAAATGCTAAATAAAAGAGTATCCTCATACATTCTCTAAAAACACATGTTCTATTGAACACTACGATCTATTGATCATAAAAATCTCTAGCGAGACATTATTCTAGCGATACGACAATCTATAAACAAACACATACTCGAACACTGACTCAAAGGAGCCATTACAATTTTTATATTCCGTTGAAAACAACTGAGAGGGTCACAAAATATGTTAAAAGTTTGTAACAAAGTTCGTCTTGAACATCGATCGATATGTTTGTTCTATCTTAGAGTTCGATGCATAGTTTGTTCCAGGGTCGGATTAAGCCTAGTGGGCGCCCTTGGTAAGCGCTTCATTGCGAAGCAGACATGCTAGCTAAGGAGGAGGCGGGGCGCATGAGGCAGCGAAGCACTGCCTCCTCACAACCCAGCCACGATCTTCGGCCACCGTAAGCGCGGGCCTGAGTACGGTGAGCATGGGTGGCTCGCCGCCCAATCAGAACCAGACCCGAGCGTACGGCGCATCGCGTTACGCGCGCGCCTCAATGAGCTATCAGACCACAACGGAAGGTGCTCAATAGGGCTGATGACGATACGGCGCTGAGGAGAACTTAGCGGGTTATCGAGGCCCTGGCTCAAAGTGCAAGAGTAGGGACGGGGTGGTTTTTAGTCAGTAAGAGTCTGACACTCCTTCCCGCCTAACCCACGCGGGAGAAGACATTCGATGATTTTGCCCCCTTAAAAGCCAAGCCCCCTTAAAGGCACCCCTAATTTTTATTGGCGCCGGCCGCCTCTCTATAGGCAGTTGGGTACGCGTGTCTTGTGGCGCTCCTTTATAACCTGGCGCCTCTAGGCAAGTGCCTAGTTTGCCTTAGGAATAATACGGCCCTGGTTTGCGCCCATTGTAAGCACCCAGCAAAAGGCAGTATATTCTCCCTAAGTTGATCTTCCTTGTTCAATCGTTCAAGATTGTTAATTTTCTTTTTGTCATAATATTGTATCTACGAAATGTTTTCGTTAAATTCTTTTAGTTGCAGAATTTTGTTCGAAGTTGCTTTACTTAGATAAAAATGTATAAAAAACAAACATACTTTTACCCTCGTTTCGCTTTAAAGAAAATGTGAGATGTTTCTCTTTAATTTATGTTTTAGGTACGATATTGAGCGGAGTAATAAAAAATGAGATGCTCCTAAGACTTATGTGTATGTTTTGGTAATATCTCAAAAATATACGTTAGCGTAAAAATGATACAAAAAGTCGTATGTCAAGGAGAAACGATTTTATATATAGGAGCTTTAGTAAAAGTTAATATGGCGGAACGATAAAGATTTTCCATTCTAGGGGTAGAGGACCAAAATGGGGGACAGATTCCCATAAAACAAAAATTCGAACAAGAAGATCAATGGTGATAAAATATACTATTTTTAGTGCTATGGTGTTCCATGCACCTTCCATCCCATAGCGCACTATCTGAAAGTCGTTCTAATGCGACATACGCCGGTGAATTTACTACCATTACCCACAAAAGCTCCTCCAAAAAATATGGCGCCGTTTGAGCTCGAATTACAAGGGCTCAGCGAGATATGATTGGTGCAAGTGAAAAGAGTAAAATATAAGATGATTTTTTTAAAATTATTTAATTGCAACGTTGAAAACGTATCTTTCAGTGTAATCACCTGTGATTGATGCAGTGTTTAATGTTTTATGTTCAATATCGAACGATATATAATAATGAAAGATGTTTTGAAAAATATCGTTTAGAAAAAAGCATCTACTATAGATTCAATTGTAGTTTTGTGATTTTGATGCTTAAAAGTGTAAAATATATTTAAGCAGTCTAGACTGTAGTCCTAAATAAAGCTAGACTGTAGACTGTAGTCTAGCTTTTTTTAAAAACGAGCTTTAAAGTGTACATTTTTAACTAGGTAGTAATGTTTTTGAGCTCCATAATTGTTGGGAATGACACTATTACACAAAAAAGTTCGTCATAAATTAGTTGATCGTTTGTCCCCCCATCTCATAAAAATATTCTAAAATATTCTCAATGAATCTAAATATTCTATTTCACCGCTTATAACTTGCACCACACCCCAAGGCTTTGTTTCAAGTGGTCGCATTTATTCTCCGCATGTCCTAGTCCACTTTAATTACGGACAATTTATATTCAGATTAACGCAGGCGCAGGCAGGTGTCCTCCTAGTCTCACCGTAGTACCTACTTCTATTATGCACCGTATCGTGTGTGATTTTAATAACGAAGTGTAGAGATTTATTTAAATTGAATTATAGATTCCATTGTTTTTGGACCTGAAATCTTTTGTCCGTCTTGTTATTAGGTATATTTGGAGCCGATTTTTTTATCATCCGTTTATTCTTAACTGTAAAACATTTTTTTTTTTAAATTTTGCCTTACATTAGAATTTTCTCCTGTGCCGTGGGTGCGTTTACAAACATACAAGTTCACATACACAATGATACTTAGACCCGATATAACAATTTATGGATCACACAAAGTGTTGTTCCGTGCGGTAATCGAACCCGCGACACGTTGCACGGCAGCCGGTTGCCCAGCCACCGCACCAACCGTGCAGTTAAATTGACATTTGACAGTTTTTAGTATGGAATTGTCAAATATTGAAAGTTATTGCTCAGTTAAAATTTATCTGAGCATTGATAAATTGGCCCTTAATGGACTGCCTCTTTGGATAGTTCCCGGGTCGCGTAAAACTATTGATAAGTAACTATTTTCGGTTTTTGAAAATTTTATATAGCCTGGAATAGTATCTGATATATTATGGAACGCTCACTTGCCTCTGCTAATGAGTTCGTCATTATTCTAACACCTCAGTCAATTGATTAACTGACTACTGACTAAAAGGCAAACAGATTTTGACTATGTATCGTTAAGTATCTGATTACAAAACACATAATTATACGAAAACCAAAACTATAATGCGCTTTAACCAGCCTTAGGGTCATAAATTTAAAGCTCACAATCCTAAATCTGGCGACATAAACAAGATGGCAATCAGTAGTGTCTGACTTACAGCGACGTTGGGCGTGATTTATAATTATAGGCGCTAACAGCGGCTCAGAGTTCGATATAATCCTGATAGACTGTCATAGTTTGTGGTAGGAGTGCGGTCATAATGTGAGCGAGGAGATGCGTCAATTTAATCAAGTTCATATTATGTTTTTTATGGTATAAGTCAGTAGACGAGCAGGCGGATCATCTGATGCTTAGCAATCGGCCATAGACATCTGGAACACCAGAGGCGTTGTAAATGCGTTACCGGCCTTTTAAGATTGTTGGGAATTCAATGATTGGGGAAGGAAAATTAACTTCACTCATACGACGAAACACAACGCAAGCGTTGTTTGACGTCGGTTTTCTACGAACAAAGCAGGAGATCTAAATCGAGGTCATATTTTAGACTTTTTTAGACATGCCGAATAAAACGAATCTTTCTATATTTGTATAATAACTTTCGTGAGACATACTAAATAAATTATTAAGTTTTCGGCTTACTCACGTCATTATTAGACGAGGAACATGATTAGTTTCAAGCCATGCTAGAGGCTCATATTCATGGGCAGCATTTCGCGACCCGTGCCAACAGTGTCGCGCGCGCTGCCGTTGTCGATACCATGAATAGAGGGAAGTGCGCGTGAATCACGGCAGAGGGCGCGCTGGGCCCGCAGACTCGAGTAGCCAGTAGCAGCGCGACAGTCGCCACGTCGCGAATCGCGAAATGCTGCTCATGAATATGAGCCTCTAGCATGGCTTGAAACTAGTCGAGTTCCTCATAAAATAATTACGTGCGTAAGCCGAAAACATAATAATTTACGAATCTTTCTTTTGCAAGATCAGGATTAGGATTCCGTTCCAGCAATCTAGCCGCTTCCAATGTAACCTAGCCTTAACGAAACGTTCGTGCGTACCACGAATGATACGATTTCTTTAATAAAACGTCAGATTATAGGTATTTAAGAGCTTAGAGACTTATCAAACTAAATGCTTAGTTCGTAAGATGCTTATGGCTCGTAATTCTAAGATATTTGTTAAGGCCCAGACGCCTAACGAATGTTCGGTCTATGTCTTATTTATAAGTGGGTTATAAGACTTATAAGGCAGTTTATAGACTTGCGAAAACTATAATCATGGTTGGTTATTTCTTGGAATATAGTTGATCGTTTGCCGGAATAACGTACCTAAGGTTCCTTGCTACTGATTCTAGCTTAAAAGTACAATTACACAATGTTTGGTATAAAAATATGCATTTTATTTATTTATTTATTACTTCATCACCAAAGATGACAGTGAATGGCTGACTTAATGCCTTAAGGCATTCTCTGACAGTCATAGTTCCATAGGGACGTGCAGAGAAATAAAGCGGTTGATGCGAAGCCAGAACACAATAAAAAGAAATAATTAATATTAAATAATATGCATACTACACACATAAAACCTATACAATAAATATAACTATATGATATATTATAAATCTAAATAGACATACATACTATATAATATATACTGCTAAACTAATACTTATACCTACTACATAAATATTATAATACGTTAAAGGAAACTTTGTCAAAATAGTTTCCTCAATTGTTTTGAGTCTGCCAATGCTTAAATAAATGCTCGCGGATTTTAAATTTAAAAGAGCTACGATTTGTTGCCATTCTGATCTCTTTGGGCAGCGCATTCCACACACATGCATTATGAGTGTGGAAAATCTGTTGTCTAACTTTGATAAGTTATTGTATTCTATTCCAATTGAAAAAAAAACTATTCAACAAACCAAGATAATCATATAGTTACTTTTCATTTATACCACAAGATAATTCTCGTACCAAACTATACCGTGAACACTTCGCCAAGTTATTTGGTAGCCATAAAGCAAACTGTCACCTCATTGGCTGGGTGAGTTCCATTGTCATTATAACTTCACCAATAATCGGGTCGGGAGCAGTGATCGACCAATCAAAACTTGGCAATATTGCATTCGCCTAGTACGTGGTTCGATAATAATAATAATTTAAACAAACGTCACGATTTCGAAGTTATTAGAAATGGACCCAATCATATTGATATTAAACATAAGTTCCAGTTTCAAAATATGAGAACTAATAGAAATTAGGATATAAAAATAAAAGAATAAATATCTCAATTATTTGATTTAAAATTCAAATACTATATTATAAAAAATTGAAATAGTTCCATTTTCAAATAAACATGTCAGGTACGTACAATCACGTGAATGGCATTTTCAAGAAAGAACCATAGATAAATAATAATTTGTTTGTATATTAGCTAATAATATGGTTGAGTAAAAGATTTAGTTTCAAATTGTTAGTCGATTTTGCCAAAAATCTTTTAACATTTAATTATTGTGTATAAAGAGTGTGTGTGATTGCTTAGTTTTAGTTTATGTATTTCCTCGTAAGTAAATACAAATTACCGTTTTAGAAACTGGAGATTTTGCAAGGAAATAAAGCCTTATATGCACGTTAACATAATATATGATATGCGACGAATCTATATATTTGCAGTGTGGTTTACCGGTACCTTATATCGTTGGAAGCCGCTTAACCACCAGACCTCATATTAATTTACCGAGACGTATAGTTAAATAGAAGTATCGAATATTCGCTTTAATGTTTCAGGAAGTCGATTATAAAGGCTTCGTTCGATTGAGGTAGGAATCGGTTACCGTTTGCTACTTATATCGCGGCTGTTTAGTATTATGGCAACTGTATAATTTTCTTGACTGCTCCTTTGGTCGAATGGTCGCATGTGGATGTGGACTGCCGAGCAAAGTGCCTTGGGTTCGATTTCCTGACCGGCAAGCTGTTATCGGGGTTGTTAATTTTCGAATACTCTGAAAGAATAATAACTGAAGCAATAAAATAATATTATAGAAATAATTACTACCTTATCAATTGAATAACTATCTATCCGTTCAACCCTTGTACTGCGCAGCTCACACAATTACACTAAGTATGTAAACAGTTGTACCCCTGTTGTACCCCACTCAGTAAAACGTCAATCATCTCCGTGTTATTTTGAATGACGCAGTGACGTCACACGTCAACTTATTGCAAATAGATTTGATTTTAGGTATTATAAGAACATGTTTATGAGAAACGCTTAGGGCTGGCATTTAATTTCGATTGATCAATTTATATGACGACGTTTGACGTTAAGGTTGCAAATCGGTTAACAAGGAATGCATTGACGAGTGCATCAAAATTAGACTTTATGTTATAGGGGTTAGAACTCATTTGTCATTAAAGGCATTGTTCGTTCGTGCCTATGTAAGGACACGTACATTGCGGTACTAATACATTACGATTATTTGACATTTACAACTTGTACGCTGTGCAAGGAAGAGGAAGATAAAGCTGGGATACACGAATAAAGAGGTTTTAGTGTACCTAAACTAATAAACTTAACTAAAAAAGAGAGAATGTAAATTTTATAGACATTCTATAAAAAACAGCAATATTTTTAAGAGCTTTTTTTTTTTTTTTGAGGGGGGAAAATCATCCAATGACTTCTCCCGCCCGGGTGAGGCGAGAGGGAGTGTCAGACTCTTACTGACTAAAAACCACCCCGTTCCTACTCCTGCACTTCGAGCCGGAGCCCCGGCAACCCGTTAAGTCTTCCGCGGCTCCGTATCGGCATTAGCCCTGTTGGGCCCCATCCGTGGTGGTCTGATGGCTCTTTGAGGCGCGCGCGGAACGCGACGCGCCGTACGCTCGGGCCTGGTTCTGGTCGGGCGGCGAGTCACCCGTGCTCGCCGTCCGCAGGCCCATGCTTACGGTGGCCGGAGATCGTCTCGCGATCCCCGACGCCCGGAGTGTCTCTCGCGACGGCCGGGGCGTGAGGAGGTTCGTTCCCTCACGCGCTCCGCCTCCTCCTTAGCCAGCATAACTGCTTCGCAAAAGGAGGAGACGGCATCACAGTGCCCCTCGCTCCGTACCATGGTCTGAACCAGAGCCGGACGCGAGAGGTCGCCGTCGCCAATCACATCCCTGAGGACACGACGGTGCTCAGCCCACGCAGGACACACCGCCACCGTATGCTCCACCGTGTCCTCCGGGCGATCCTCGCAGTGATGACACTCGGGCGTTTCCTCCCGCCCAATCTGAAACAGGACCCTACCGAAACTTCCGTGTCCGGTAAGTACCTGCGTCAGGCGTTAGGTGAGGACGCCGTAGCGTCTCTCAAGCCACTCCTCAAAGAGGGGACTTACCGCTGCAATGACAGCGAGCCCAGCCCTCGGCTGCGACAGCCGTTGCTGCCATTCCGCCATGAGAATATTTTTAAGAGCTGCGGCAGCAATCAGATTGTTAATAATATCTATCAAATGTAAAACTAGACTAGACTTGAGTATCTATTTGAACTAGAAAGTAACATATATAGGTAGTTATTTTTAATGGGTCCTGAATAGCAAGGACCTTCTTTTTGAAGCCAGTTGAAAGTAAGTCATAATAGGTACCTAAAATTTTTATTACAATTTGAAACTCAATCAAAAAGTTTTATTAAACTATAAATTAACAAAAAATAAACTCAGCGAATAAATCCAGTATTACCAATTTAATTCTGTTTGCATCCATCTTGGTACTGTCGTCAGTTCTCATTGTTAAATTTAAAATTGTCTGAAATCACTCTACGGTCGGATTACAATAAATTATGCAGAACCCGCCGTGCATTGTGTGCCGTCCGTTATTAATATTATTTCAGTAATTTTTAAATGTCCTTTTACATTAATTTTAAATGTAGGTATTTGTTTCCATTGTGGACTTTCGAGGGTTAAGTCATTAGTGACAAAAGTGAATGTTTAAATTATTTTATTGATAATGTTATTTTATATATTCACTGTTTATTTTACATGCATCTTTTCTTTATTAAACTAAAGTGAGTATAGTTTCCTTTTGAGTCCTGATTGTATTTAGAGACTGCTACTATGAATACTACACTATAAGATTCTGGCTATAAGTTTCCAGTTTTGACAAACCATTATCCACCCGATTATCCTTGCAATGTGTTAAAACATATGTCGGTTAGTAATATACCTACTTAAGCCCCATTTACGAAGCCATAAACAACACAAAGACATCTTATCGAATTTAACCCACATTCTGAACAACAAATAAAGCACCTACTAAAAAAAGAATACAAGAATACAATTTGTTCAACAAAACTTTTAAAACCCCGAATTTATTTAGAATGTATGCTACACTGGTATAAACACACATCAAGCTAAACATAACCAGTATAAACTGACCGTGGAATGTCAAGCAGTATCATGAAGAGCAAGACCATGATAAAATGGTTTCGTATAACTTGATGTGTCACTGTACTAATGTCCCAACGCAATTTACCTTGGACCCTTAGGGAGGGCCCTGTGATCGTACGATCTGCGCTTACAATGTAAAAGGACATAGATTTAAGTATATTCTAGATACGGCCCTCGGAGGTGAGATACGGAATCGATTAGAGGGAGTAGGTCAGTACAATCGAATGTAGACTGTATGTTTAAATAAAATATTGTGTTTTAGAAAGTGGTTGGTCAAAGTACTTTGAATTAATAATATCATAATATCTACTTGACTATTTTACTAGTGGGGTAATTTCAAGTGCGACTGTTTAACAGAAGGTGAAGTTTGATTTGTGAGTATAATAAATCTATTTAGGGTTTTCAGGATTTTCGAATTGTTTTTTAATAAAGCCAGGAAACGAGCAAGCGGATCACCCGATGGTAAGCATTCGGCGTCGCCCATAGACATCTGGCGTTATAAGTGCGTTACTGGCCTTTTGGGAATTAGAAATTTGAGGATTGTTGAGGATTGAGGGATTGGGGAGATTAGGGAAGGGGGACCTTTCTGTTGAAATAAGTACACAGACTGACATTTTGCCTGGTGTATGTGCTGATTGAAGAGTAACCTATGGAGTTTCTTGCTCGTTCTTCTCCATAGGAATCTACACCTTGGAATGAGCAAATAGCAACACTTTTAATTTTTTTGTTGACGTTCAAAAGTGCCTTTCTGGTCTAATTGCAATAAATGACTTTGACTTTGACTTTGTACGGTCATAATTACATTACATGGAATTCTTGTAATATGGTGAAAAGTGGGTGTCAAATGGTTTATATGCACCCTTTTATAAGAGCAACAACATTATTTCAAAAAGCATACATCACTCCGGCTCAGTTTACATAATGTATCGCCCAGCAGTGCAATATGTATCGATTTCTGCTGAAACTTCTTTGAGAGCCATTCTTCTCTGTCAATTCACACGTCTTAAGAACTGCATACAACTTTACTGGGACCATAGCCGAGTTCCGAGTTGTAGAATGTTCATTTTAAATATAGACCTAAGTTTAGATTCAATATGGTAGTTCTATTAAAAAGAAAAAGGTTCTATTTGATTCGGAAACATAACATAACATCACGCCTTTTATCCCCGAAGGGGTAGGCAGAGGTGCACATTACAGCACTTAATGCCACTGTACAATGTAACACCCACTTTTCACTATTTATGTTATGAGTCCCCATGTAATAGGCGGTAGGAAATTGAGCTGTATTCTCTACGCAACTAGCAAACATCTAGAAACGACACAATAATTTCATTTAATAAATAAGTCTACCATAATAATAGCCGACATTCACCATAATTATTAATTATTACGGAAGAATATTACCAAAACACCGACTCAAAACGCAATAAAACCCGAAACAAAATTACCGAACCCCTCGCTCCTTAAATACGAACATTAAAGTATCAATTAACATCTTCACCGTGACGTCACAAGTCACATCTCAATCGCAAAACAACTCACGACTAATTCCCCACAAATGTATGCAAAGGGGCTGAATGCGGCTCCCGACAGACCTGACTTATGACGTCATTATCGCGATTTAGTCGTCAATTACACCGCGATGTGATACCGCAGTAAATCGGGAACTTAACTTATCACGATAATAATTCCGCAACTCTCATTTACAACGAGAAATTGTCATTGTATTTCGTCGACAACCGACAATTTTCAACATCACACAGACTACCGATTTGCAGCTGGATAATCCACGTGGATTTGTTAACGCCATGTTTGACGAATAAAATACGCGTTTGCGTTGATTTTGACGGTTATTCTCGTGGATTTGTTTCTATGACAGATTTGTTTTCTAATTACATTTGTACAATATATCACTGTTGTCAGTCACCATCAATTAGTTCACAAAATTGTCACACTAACAAAAATATTCAACAGTTTTATCTCTAAATAGGCAAACGCCGGCAAACAATAAACATTACATCGCACTTAAAAGCGTAAAAAGACGCAAACAAATCAGTAAAGCAATTATCACGGGCAATCAGGACGGAATACGAACCAATTAGCAGCCATAGACCTACTGTATATATCTTAGACTGTGGCTCGTTATCGCCCAAACGTCGGCGTTCGCTTTTTAATGCTTATTTATTGAAAGCCCAGAGTCTTGGGGCAAAGTTATACCCCGGAAGGATCATTGTGTCCTCGGCGACCGTGTTTTATGTTCTAGACGGTAGTTACCGTGAGCCACAGTAGAAAAGGAATCACGGAGGTGACGAGGAATGTGGGTTTTGTCCCCACTTTATGTTACAAGTTATTGTCTAGCAGTGCTTCTGTATGGAGTTATGGGATGGGGTTTTTATGGACTGAGATTTTGGTGGAGTTCTGTTGGTTTGAAAAGAGAGTCATTGATTGTAGTAAATACTAGCTAAGCTATGATCCGCAACTTCTTTTGTATGGACGCCGGATTTGATCTAATTTGTAACCTGAATGTTTTTTCCAATTTTATATAACAACTAATCATTAAATCTGTGACATAATTTACGTTTTATAACAGATCAAACAACAACACCTTTCGTTTAAAATTTTTATACATAAGTTCAATTTCCTTCACATTTAATCCATTTTATAATATCCAACGTCCATTCTACCGAAGTTTAGTGAGACAAAATCTTCTCCCAACAACTTATAAAAGTGTGGATAAAACTGTAGAGGACTAATCCTACTATCCTTAGCAGGAAGGGATAATATATATATGAAGGATAGATACCACGGTCCGGAGTCGTAAACATTTCTAGTGGATTTTCGTCCACTAGCTATAGTTACGAGAAATAGTTCCCTTGTTTAGTGCTTCTAACGTATTGGCCATTGTGTTCGTGAGTGTTAAAACTAGTGCAGTTTATGGCAGAATAGGTTAAGAGTTCGCTCATTTTCGTTTGCTTTATTTTCTGTTTAGTAGATTTGTTGGTTGATTGCTCTATTTTTATTTGTTGTAAAAATGTTTTTGGCTGAATATTATAACAAAATACGCTAGGTTGTCATTTTTGATCATCAGTATGAGCCACAAAGAAGGTGTGCTACAAAAGTACTGCCACATATAAACGAATTGTTTCATGCGTGCTTATAGGCTTTTTGTCGCTCCACAGATGAATAAGTACAATAATTACTTTAATGTATATGTTTATCGATTTATCCGAAATGCTGAAAACATTACATGTTGTTGACAACCCATTAAAATTTTGTTCACAACCCATTGGAATTGTGTTCACAACCTAATCGATTACCATATCACTCATTTTCATTATATACTAAAGTCACTTACCTTCAAACACAGTCAGGGTAGCTACAGCAGTGACAGCATCACCGACACCATTCTCCGCCACGCACTCGTAAGTAGCATCATCGCGTTGAGCTCGTACCGGTTCGATGCGGAGTACAGCTCCGTTAGCCGCCGGTCCTGCTGCAGCGTCCATCGGAGACACTTGGTAGCGGGACTGCATACCTGGTGGGAAAGTGGCAATTAGTCAAGGTTCAAACTTTACCTTCAGATACAGTAGGAGAAAGATGAGATATATAGAGAAGTATTCTGAGTATTTTTAAGATAAACCAAAAATGTTGAATATCTATTTTTCTTAGCTCGTCGAGTACCGGTTTTGTAGACACAATTATAGAACAAAACCTCTAGGTTGCGGTCACCGGTGACCGCTTGGTGTTTGACAGTTTAAATAGCATAAGCATATTCTGTCCACAGTAATTTTTAAACCACTTCAAGAAATTAATAAGCGTATTAGAGAACTCCAAAACAAAACTATGATTTTTTTGGAGGAGGGAAATCATCCAATGTCTTCTCCCGCAGTATTGTAGCATAGAATCAAAAGTCGAACGTTATTAATATAACTCTAGAACTTTATTATTGTTAATATTCAACAATTCTAGAACAATTATTTCGTAAAGGTCGTTTAAAGCGTCCCGTGAAAGTCCCGGGGTCGTCCAACACTATACACAGACCAAATGAAATCAAATAAATGTCTTACACAAGAGACCTCTAATATTCCAAACTCGTATAAGTATTGAGACGTTTATTAAGTGGGATTAGGCATTATTTAGGGATTTAGGTCTCTCTGATTAGTTTGCTTCGGATAAGAGCTAAATAAGAAAAGACCACAATAAACGGTCAATATATCCACAATGGATTTGTCAATTATTTTCGAAACACGTAATTAAAAAGGTTTAGAGATGAATTTAACAACTCTGTTTCACTACAATCGTAAAAAGTACAACACCGTTTCAATTACAATTTAAACTTAGAAGTGGTGGAAAAATAAACTTTAATGACTGTTATTCAACAGCGCATTATAACAGCTTCGGACTTAAGAAATATTTACTTTGCCAACGAAACGGTAAGCAAAAAACATTTACTTTCAATGAAAAACTTTAAAAACGTCTCGGATTAATGTCCTACTTCTTGTGTACATCCTTGCACTTTGCATTTCCAAGATTACGGTACCAACAACAGCTTACACACTTTGCAATCGTTGTGGATCATAATCCTTAAGGAATAAAGTTTAAATTGCATTGCAGCAGATGTCGAGTGCTTGGCTAAAGTTTGCTGGACTAGGGATGTTCGTTATTGCGCGGACTGATTCGTTTAGGCGATTATTCGACTAATTTCAGACATTTGGCGGAAGTTAGTTCCTGATATAGTGGACGGTGATTTATGTGGAAATGGCTTTTCGGTGTTAATTTTGAGATTTTGATGATAGACGTAATTGCTGGTTTGTTAGCGGTTCATATACACGTGTAAACTATTAATTATTGGACGTTCAACATTTATCAAGCGTGTTAATTAGTTGGATGGTAAGGAAAATACTACAATTTGCTTTTTGTATTTTCCTGTAAGACAATTATGTGGTGATTGTGACATTATTAGTAATAGTTTCGAAACATGCGCCAGAGATGTAACAAGCGTTAGCAGTTCTGGTCCTGCATACTAAAGAGGAATTAATGGTTAAAAAAAATATTGTAAGGGCACAGGTCCAATGTGCTTAGGCAGCAGTTAGATATATTGCGTCACACAGCTGCGTCTGTGAATACTACTCGACACATATTATATTTAGTCGCAAATAAACGATGGTCCCGGTTAGTTGTTTCTATACCCATCCTTATAAATACCCAAAGACGTTGAACTGGAGCACGAGCTAAATAGTGACAACACTTTTTTTATGGACCAAGCCCGCCACAACCTTCCAAAACCGCTGCAACTCTTGTAAGCCAGGATCTACAGTAGATATAACCATGAAAACACCGGAACACTGAAGTCCGGTGTGTCCCAGGACATGGGTAACTAACTGTCTTGGTTCCCGCAACATAGTGATTCAGAAGATATCAGTGACAACACTTAACCTAAATAATAAACATCACCTCTTAACAATTTCTCAACACGAAAAAATACATAAAGTAAGTACAACCCTAGTCCACTATAGGGCGGCCCGGGGTGGCAGATCTAAATCGCTACAGTGGTAAGCGCCAAGAAAATGTATTTCACAACAAATGAGAATAATAGTTGTCTAGCAAACGTGCGATTTTTAACACATTTTTTTTTACGTCAGTTAGTGTTGCCTGAATAGTGTAAAGTTATGGGAATTTCTGTAGTAAACTCCGTGTTTAGTAAGTGATTAAGTCCCGGGGGAGTCGTATGAATGTCCGGAGTAAAAAGCTACGGGATTAAGAGTTTTAATATGGAAAAACGGATTTATTCGTGTCACAGTTTTGTAATTATGCAAAAATGTAAAAGTTTATTTCATACACTGATTGTAAAATATTAGACATCCTAACTATAGCGAAACATGAGGTGCCTGTCGATAGACAGCTGACAGAAAAAACTATGACTTTAAAATAAATTCTCATATTCAGTATTTATTTTTATCAAAAATAAAAATATAGCTTAAAATACGAAAGCTAGTACTCAGACAAACCGGAATAGAAAAATAATATATCAGAAAATGGTGCAAAATGGGACGCAAGCAAACAATCAAACTATTAAGCTGAGAGGATCCCGGGACCGGGATTATTTATGACCACGGGAATACCAGCTAAAGATATAGTCCGCGATAATTTATTATGGTCAGAAATATTCATGCCGCATAACTATTGCCCATAGTAATATTTGCGGTATCCCGGAAAGTCCGGGATTCCAATGGTGCAGCACTAATTTGTAAAAGCGTTGACATATTGTTAATAGTACGTTACATTTGATGACTAGATGGTTGATTTATTGTTATGTTCACGAAATATTTATGTGGAGCATATTTTTCAGAATCAAATCAGCATTTGAATTCATTTATGCAATATATTTTAATTTTACTATGTTTGTGCAGGTCTAGTCGGGTATTTAACACGTTAAACGCCATGGGGGTTACCGGTGACCGACGTTAGCGGAGAATTTACGTTCAACAGTTTTTTATTGGCAGTCAAAGTCTTAAGAATCTGTTGGAACATCGTACGATATTCTAATGTTTGCCAAAAACTACATGTTACTTTAACAAACTTATTTTAAAATATTACATACATGTGTTTAATCTAAAAGGGCATTTATGGGGTTGTCATTTCAAAGACAAAAACTCCTTAATAAAACCGAATAAAAAAAGTATTTAAATAAAAAATACCGAGTAATAAGTCATGAAAAAAGCATTAAAGGCTCAGAGAACATTATTACTTTATATATAGATTACATTTAGCTTGCCTTTAATATTTTAAATAAATTTCTTTTACTCGATTAAACTTGGATTGAATTTATAAGTGCAAAAGTGCAAACAGATACGCGAGATAAAAACTGAATTTATTATCATAATCTCGCGAAGGATCCTCTGTGGAATATTAAGTTTGCAAATCCTAACTAATAATATTAAAAGTGCGAATAGAAGTTTGTTTGTCAGAGAAGATTTGTTGACGTTGGTAGGTACTAAGTTATAAAGATTATAAAGATTAGATAGGTACTAGTAAATACTCGGATATTAAGAAGACTTATTTTACTTTTGGATATATATACATCTTGACTATTCTTGTACAAATATTTTTTTTATGGAATAGGAGGCAAACGGGCAGACGGATCACCTGATGGTAAGCGATCAGCGCCGTCCATGGACACCCGCAACACCAGAGGAGTCACAGGTGCGTTGCCATTGCAAATATATTGCTTGAAACATAATCTTCAAAAACCACAATATCAATTTAAACACGTATCTCCAAAATCTAGAATAAAAACATCCATCAAGCGCATCCATATCTGCAAGAAACACGTCAGTTACACAAACAAACCATTTGACATTCACCACATCCCTACTCAATATCGATACACCGTCACCGCAGCACTAAAATATAAATCGATGTATTATTCAACCAATCAAAGCACTCATAAGCTCACACTTGACACAACGATACTTGAAATTCCCCACGTCACCCTCTCTTTTCATAGACAACGTATAAATAAAATGTAATAAAATATACAATAAAATCCGTGCAACTACTCTTCATATGTACCTCTATAATATACTTGTGTATAGAGTTTATATGGAACTAGAGATGTGCCTCGGGAATAAATGAATCGACTACAACATTACTAGCTGTCATTCTTTTAGACGATACAAATAGTACCATAGGTTTAAAATATTAAGGTGAAAAATATGTTTGGTTTACTAGAAATAGATTTTTTTATTGCGGTTGAAGTTTTTTATGCGAGAAATCAGCTTTAAATGCCTGTATTTGATAATTTATTGTGTCAGTAGTGTTTAGAATTAATTTCATTTTATTGCAATTTAACTAAAATCGCGAGTTACTCACGTGGATATACTGAGAAAAGCTCTACTAGTTTCGAACCACAGCGGGGTTCTTCCTCATGAGCAGCGTGCGTGGCGTGGCTAACTGTTGCAATTTGGTACAATTCCTAGATCTACGACCCTTTTGGTAAAGTGATATAGAATAAATAACTCAGAAATTGTGTGAGGATTTCATAATTTTTTTTCTTTTCAAATTTAATTTTCTTTGTGACATTACTACTACTCTTAATTTTCTTTGTAACGCAATGTAGCATGAATTGAAATCAGAAATGAATCTTATTCACTTTCATCGACATATTCGTAAAAGTTATAGGACAACCAGATTTGGGCATTTCAATGTCAGGCGAAAAGAGACCAACACTACACATTCCCCACACAAGATCTAAGGTTCGTAATAAAAAAAAGAACAGTCGTAAAGTTATATCAGAAACACGTGGTCAGAAAGAAATATTAAAGGAGGTAGCTTCGTAAAAACGGCAACACGTCAAGCTATGCACAACCAGTATAAACTGACCGTCGAATGTTCTAAAAGATAATATAAACCGAGACCATGACACACTGGTTATGTATAGATCGATATTATGTATACGGATAAGAGAAAAAATCAGTTTTAATAGACATCGTGCCTGTTGAAATATGGAACTTTTTCGATTGGTTTTCGGCGTGGGCTGATAGAGGGAGCCTGGGAATGGTATAATTACGGCTCATGCTTATGTATGTCACAGCTCCAAGTGACGTGATGAGGTTCTTTGTTACAATCAATTTTAGAATTCAGTTAGGTGTCAATAAGTGAGTGACCAGTGAAATAAGGAATTTAAAATTAATGAAATAATGTGAATTTTGGTTGGTATTGACTTACATCACACATTTCATATAAGACATATTCTCCCATCACAATGTTGTGTGACGGTACTCTACGGTAACTTTGAACTAAATGATAGTGCCACAGTTGACTTCTAGATCAAAATATAGTTCCACGTAGTTAATAATATGGAATTATGCCAAGAATTGGAAAATCAAAGCAGGTTTCCGGACACTGAGATTATTCACAGGACAAAATAGTGGAAAGCCAATACCTTTGTATGCTCGTTTGCCTCCTATTCCTTAAAAAAATAATGTAAGTGTAATGAAAACACACTGAAATATTTTAGCCAAAAAGAACAGGATATTTATGAAGATTTATTAATAAATTAATTATGATTGCAAAACAAAGATAGATATATACCTAACAAGCTTTTTCTATTCCTACACGAGATTAAAATTCATAATACAATTTAGCTTAGCCGAGACGTAATAAAAAGTAATTAAAAACAGAAGATAAATCGTTATAAGCAGAGATCATAAGGCCGTACGGCTTAGTATCACAGCACATCCCTATCTGCGGTGGGGGCCAGGCGTCATCCATCATGGCGGCCGACATGTCGACGCGACTCGTGATTGTCAATCTAGCGTGTGACGCACGCTGTGACTTTGCTCCGTCGCGTCGTCAGTTTTATTGCTCAGTTTGTTGGAAACGTTACGTTCAAATTGTTTGCCGCATGTACAGCTGAAAAAGCGGCGAAACTATTTAGACGCGGTTTCCTTGTGGAATTATTTTCCGGTGGCTGGAACAAAATGTCCATGGAAAAATACTATAGGCTGTAAATTGAGGTTTAGCTCAGCACAAGGCAATGCACTGATACTAAAGTATTAAATATTGTACCTATTTTTATCGTCAAAATATGGGTTATATTTTCTAAAAACTATTTTTATAACTAGGTCAGCGAGCAGTATCGGAATAATAAAATAAACAGAACTATTTTTGTCACAATTTAACAGTCACAAAAACGTTTTGCCGCCGGCAACTAGTCGGCCGGCCACAGCTATCAGCGAATTTAGTGTACCGCTGTCGGTGAAATTAGAATTTTATGGAACGTAGATTCGATTTTCGAAACAAAATGTTTCCGACGCCTCTCCAAAGTTAATACTTACGGATCGAGACCTGTCAAAGTTCAGTGGATATAACGTCAACTTATGAACTTTGTCGTTTTAATTAAATGGAATCCTGTTCTCTTTTGTCAAACGATTAAATAAATATATTCTACACGTTTAATTTTATTATGTTCGTAGACTATACTGTGTTACGTAACATCATCAATTACATAACACTTAGTCCACTTGATGCTTTAATAACAAAATAAATATTGATAACTCAAACAGTTGTCAAAAAGAATAAGTCACACGGAAACACGTAGCGAAACTGCCACAGAGTATAAAAGGTCACGCACGAAAGTGTCAAACTATCTAATAGACAATATCTCTAGGAAACAAAATAAACAAAATTTTGCTTATTGCCTTTCCTTGTTATAACCACATTCGCTTTGACATATTATTTTAGTTTTTTTTGTATTCTCATAGTGGCCAAACATTAATCTATTAATTTCTTAACTGTTAATAAAACTATGTATTATTTTCTTTATTACAATACGACACGATTGTCAAAACTTAAAACTTTCCTCACTTACTTATTGTTATTAAAACGCAACGCTTCTAAGCGTGTCTCATAAATTAAAAGATACCAAAAATCTTTCACGCAAAAGCAGTAAAAAAAACAAATCAAGAAACATAAACAACTCCGGAAAAAAGGTAAGAGGAGAGAGAAAAAAAACAATTCCATGCTCAAAGAAATCCGCACAAACCGTGACAACATTTGATGGATCGCACGCGTCGACAGTTGGACAAATCGTAAGTAACTTTGATAACGTTGAATATGGAATGAGACCGGTGGGTGCGAACGAGGTCATTACTCTTTTATGGTCACTGATTCCCCCCAATGATGTACGATTACATTTTTCATAGGATCCAATGAAACTATTTACTGGGTACGCCATTTTGAGGGGCGGCCAGGTGCGGGGGTAGCGTGCTTAGCCAAACGTTACGTTTTTTCAGCTCATTGCCCAAGGCTTATAGACGTCATTACCGGCCAAGATATTTATGGGATAAAAACGTGGCTCTACATTTCAATCAAGGATAAAAATAGTGGAAGTAATGTCTTGCAGTTTGGATTTTGATATCGGTTCCACTTCGGCTTTGTTTGGGCTTTGGTCCCTTGGTGTATTGTTTACACTTACAGGGCTCAGAGCTTGCCTATGGTAATATTTCGTCCTCAAATACTTTGCCGAAATAAAAGCACTTTTTGTTAAAATGTTGTCAAACTTTCACCCATAATTTCCTATCCCTTTGTTTTCAATTTTTCTCTTTTGACGTTAGTTTGGACATGTGTGTGTATTTGTAGCTAACACAGGTTTTCAGGTCGTTGCACCTAAACTATGATCTAGACCATTAAACGGCCTAAATTCTCATAGTTAGGTGAAGGTATAGTTCAGGAAGATAATTGGCTCAATTAGGAACAAGTGGGTTAGCAATTACTATGGTTCTTAAGCTAATTTCGTAGACTATACAGCTAAAATATATGGAATAGGGAGTTAATGAGTAGACGGATCACTTGATAGCCTGTTTCATGCCAGGGATGCATTTAATCGGGATAAAAAGATATCCTATCACCTATCACACGAGTCAGTCTGTATACCAAATTTCATCAAAATTCGTTCATTTGTTTTAGCGTGATTGACGAACAAACATTTGCACTTTAACTGATCAAAGGCGAGAGATAAGATTATTGCGGCTATTTTCATATAGATTTTGTCTATCTGTCAATACTTACTAGATACTCGTTTGCCGTTCTTTCTCCACTGTATGTTGGGTATGGGGTCTCCTCTCGCGGCGCAGTAGAAGGCCGCGATACCGTTCGCCTTGACCTGCAGGTTCCGAGGCCTGATCGTGATCTCCGGCGGATCTGTGAAGGATAAAATGCTTTATGTATTTGATTGTTAGGTTGATTTTGGTACACGGTATTAATCGATGTTCGATATAACATAAATAATCATAAAAACAACAGAAAATATATATAATATATTGTTAATTGACCTTAAACCCACTTGTTCAAAGTACAATTGTACCAATTGTATATATAATACACAGTTATAGTTATAATACACAGTTATATAACTAAATTAAATTTCACTGTGTGATAGTTACAATGAGAGCATTAAATATTTCACTAGTCTTAAACAAAACTAGAACGTTTAGATAAAATCCACACACTCCGTACCTGACCGCCGGGCGTACGATTTCGTCTAACCACAAGCACCATGACATTACATTGTGAAATCCTAATTTCCCTAGGGTTGGACAGCGGTCGCTCCATGTAGAAATAATAAGAATTGAATAGTGAGATCCTTTTTGTAATAAAAAGACTCGAATACGACAGCTAAACAAAATCGTCATCATTTACTTTAAAACTGTGTTAAGGAGCACTCCGACTATTTAGATCCAATTTGAGACTACGACTTTCTGGACGTAACCCACTCTAAACAGTCGCGACAGATAAATTTAATTTCTTGAGCGAAGACTCGCTGAAAGTTGCCGGAAACTTTCAGCTCTCACGACACACGGAGACAATTCTACGGAATTGTTTTCCACAAAATTACACAGGAAGAGCACTGAGCGTCCCGCGGTACATTTTCATTATTCGCAACGAGATTAATGGCATTATCTTGTCGAAAAATGCGAGTACAGCAACGAAACAATTATGTAGACACGTAGAGCAACTTTTCCGACGTCTCGGCCAACGGTCCGGAACAAAAATACCTATCTAAAGGGACCATCTCGAAAAAGAACATTGAACAAACGCCGCGGGAGCGTTTGATTCCTGAACTAGAAAATGAAATCCCGTTTAGTTCCACGTACCGTCCCTTGGGCGATGCGATCGAAGCGGCATTAATAAACGTACGGAGTAACGTATTTTTTTGAGGATTGTCACACAAAAGTTAATATATTCATAGAATGGACACTGCGGAGAGGCTCAGACTAGAGAAATCAAAAAAGGTAGGTCGGATCTCGCGCGATATAGGGGGATAAAAGGGATGGGAGAGGGGATGGAACAATTCATACTGAATGACGGAGTGAGGTCCCAGGGCGCGGCTCGTGTGAGTTTGTAGTCAGCAACTAACGTAACGTGTAATAAGGGTGGCTACATACCTAGTACATGCATTCTATGCACTTGTAAGCTAAACGCCGAGGCGTAAAACAGTTTGAAGAGAGCCTTAATTGTATGTGAATGGAGCCTTTCAATGCTATTGAGTGTTATACAGTGAAGTGCTGTCAATTGAGATTATATTGACAGTAAGCTATATTAAAGTTGAAATTTGCTTGCTGATTGGCAATGGTTATTAATTACGTGGTTCCGTATCCAGATTTGATACAAGTAGATTAATTAAGAGTAATAGTGGTTTTGTGTTATTTCTTTTCGATGATGGATTCACGTTTGGTTTAAATTCCATTAACGTGAATAAGATTTATATTCGTTTGATGGTTTCTCTGAAAGACGGTGGATTTTAATGACGTAATGAGTTATGTATTTTATATCCAATCGGATTTCATTTTGTGCTTTTTGAAATATCTCGTTGAATTAGCAGATGAACAAGCAAAGAGATTGTGTAATAATACAAACATTTCTATTATTCTGTTTGTGAGATAAATTAAATATTTTTGAGTAAATACTGTACTGAGTATTAGAAGCTAGTTTTATAACAAATTAATGCCTTCTCTGCATGTTTGAGGTGGAGAATCAGCCAATTATTTATTTAGTATGTACAGCAAATTATATAGTATAACCTACTGTTAATAATACATTTCATACTAACGCGATATTCTAAGGAGATATTTAAAGAACTGCGTCGTTGGCCAGGGTTTCGGGTAAGTACACATATACTGTTAATAATACATTTCATACAAACCGGATATTTTAAGGAGATATTTAAAGGACTGCCTCGTTGGCCGGGGTCTCTCACTGGCTTTTTAAATAATTCTCAGTAGTAGCACGGAGTCTGAAATCGTGCCCGGTATATGGCAATAGGCTCACCCCCTATTACATGGGACTCATAATGTAAATAGTGAAAAGTGGGTGTTATATTGTACAGTGGCATAATGTGCACCTCTGCCTACCCCTTCGGGGATAAAAGGTGTGATGTTATGTTATGTTTTGTTATATATGATGATCTAGCTTTATTAAAGCGCTTACAAGTGCTTGAAAGCGTCCCGTGCAACGTCAAAATAGGCCACAGAGCCTAGCGTCTAATATTTGCTTCAGCATCACGTTGCCTACGGGCCTGTCAAATCTATGACGGATTTGTTTATTCCTCACCGGTAGAGGTGAATGATCACGTTTTATATATGAACGGATTGAAATGGGCGTCGGGACGTGCCGACGCACGCATTCAGAAAAAAATACCACTATTTTTTTGCTCCTGTCACTCTAGCGCCAACCGGATTAAATTACGGCGAGTCTAGACGCCACCGCGGTGTTAAATTGATACGGTCACCGGTGATAAGCTTTAAATGATCAAATTATTTTAACGGTCACTTTTCATTTTTAGTTCGACTTTTCTATGAAGTTTTTCGTAATTAATCTGCAGTTTCTCATTCAGATTATAAATGGATCGCTCGCAAAAAACGCAGACAGGTGATGGTAAAAACAAATTTTACTTTCATATAAGTAAGGAATTAAAAGTTTCTTTTATGTAATAACTAGCTACCCGCCCAGGCTTCGCACGGGCGCGATATGTATGTATTATACATATAAACCTTCCGTAAGAATCACTCTATCTATTAAAAAAAACCGCATCAAAATCCGTTGCGTAGTTTTAAAGATCTAAGCATACATAGGGACAGACAGACGGTGGATAGCGACTTTGTTTTATACTACAACAATACAACAATATGTAGTGATAGTTGTCATCAACTGCTTAAGGCTGATGTTGCATAAATAAAAGGAAAACAAAAACGATTAAAAATATAATAACTATTCCATCTTTGTCAGCTTTTCTAGAGCGTTCCCTTACAAATTGTATATGATCACAAACCAGACTATTCGGACTTTTTTGTAAATAGCAAACTACTGCTTTATCTTTCTAAAATAAACACTAGATTACGTGCAACCCCACTATCCCTCTCCTTCCTCATTATAAATGCGATTACCGCTTAAAAAAGGATTCGCTCGATGCTTGATACCAATTACCGAGCAGTGATGTCATAAAGTTTCCGCAAACGAGAAACTCGAGTAACAAAGCGAAATATTGCGATCAATTATTATCGAGTATTCATTATACAGTTGAACGAAATCGTTTCGATGCTGTCTCGTTTGCTTTATGATAGCACTTGCGATTCGATAATGCCGAGTTGCCGACTCGATGCTCGTTTACGATCGCAAAAACAAGGAAGAAATGTGTCGTGTGTCCAACACTACGTAGGATGTCCATTATGAATTTAATGTTGGCAGAATGGTCGTTCGGTTTCGGAATTCGAATTTTGAACATGCTAATGGCCAGCTACAATTCGAACTAGATATCGGACGTTTAATTTTGTGTTCCATCTTTGCTATTTCGCTTCGAACGTTTAATAAACCCCTAAATGTTTTTGGTTTAATTGTGAAACCCATCGACCGTACCAATAAAAATCCAATAACAAAGGGTATTTAAAACAAAACATGTCCCAATTTTTATTTGAAATGATTACATGTAGGTAATCAATTTACGACATCGACGGATTTAATTTTATTGTACAGGAGCATTTCATTACGTCGCCCAATAGAGTTAATCGAAATGTGCATACGCCGTTCGGTCGCATATATCCGCATAGGCAATTTATGACAATAATCTGGACGTTACCGGTTATAACCGGTTTTGCGGGTCGAATAGAAGTGTATTGCGATTTAAACTGTATGAAATTTATTATATTGAACTGTACGGTGAAGCATTCATTTGCATAATTCTATTTGGTAGCTGAAAATGGCGAATAACTGTTAACGGATGGGTAAAAATTCTGGATTTAAATTTTCAGTACTTAATTGTAGTATGAAGAATTTAATTTAGTTACGAGGAAAAAATCCATAGAATTTTCATTTTTTACCACACAGCAAAATTTAGAACCGAATCAAACAAATAAAATTAGAACTAAAAAATAACAATCACATCGCCACCCCAGAAGAATCAGCGGACCTGCAACAGAAGAATCAATGAATTTAAATTCAGAATAACTTACGTGTCAAATATCGAATATAAATATTGCCAGTGTCATTAACAGTTGGCATTTGTGGCGCCAAAATTGGAGGTAACGGTGCTTCTTCAATTTCTTCTGTCACATATAATTCTGGCGGCTCGGTTTCTTCTTCGTCTGCCAAGAAGATTTCATATTTGGAACGCGAGCGGTTGTCGTATTTTCGCTTTTTTATTTTTAAATGTTTTAAAAGGTTGTGGCATGTTTTTTAACTTATTTAAATTACACAAAAACTTATTTACTAAAAAGTTAACTAAAAAACACTGCATTTTTACTCAGCCATTATAAAATTTAATTTGTGTAAATGTATGTTTTATAAGCTATAAAAATTCGAATAAATGTTTATAATGACTGTGCGTACAATTTACCCATTTTTATGACTGGGTTAACATAATATTTTTACAATCAGCTTGTAAATTTCAAATGTAGGTCCAAATTGTTGCTGTCATATAATTATAGAACACAGAACAATTGATTACATTGATAGAAGTTTAATTATTTATCGTTCGAAAGATAAAACCAGTTAAAATAAATAATGTATATGCCTAAATTAATTAAAGTTTGTAATTAAAATGTGAAGGGTTGTGTATAGTCCATTTACATGTTTTTATGAGTTGGCATATACAGAAGTATTAAACAATTTGAGTACGACATAAAAATCTATTACTATATCGCGTCAAGAGGTAATTTTGTAAAATGAGTTTTGGGTTTATTCACTGGTTCGGCGAGGTACGATTGGAGATTTTTTGTATTGTTTTTAATTCTCACTTTAAGCAAAAAGCTTGTATGAGAAATGAATAACAGGCTACACTCATTATGATAATCTTAACAGAATATAACAATATAACCGGGGAATTAAATATAGAATATTATATTATTACGTCATAACAAAAACTCAACACAGAAGAAGTATTAAATAGAATTTGTGTTGAACATAAAAATATCGACAGTGGGTAAGTACTATTGACCCTAAGTAAATATTTAGGGTAACCAAACATCACTAGCAGCAAATAACACACTTGTGTTACCCTATTTTCACATCACTTTAGTATTTGGATGGAGGTCACTACTATTAGTATATTAGGTATATTATTGTGTGTACCTCTAGAGTATATTTTTTATTTTATTTAGTGTTAATAAACTTTGTCAATCTGTTATAAGATGACGTCATAAGTGTTGACAATTTACAAGAAGGTTTGACTTCTAATCCATGTCAAGCATTATAGGATGTTAGTCAGTAAGAATTTCTAGAAAGAAATGAATCTCATATTAAATTAATAGTGTAATTTGGCATACATTGTCTCTACCT
This sequence comes from Spodoptera picta, assembly GCA_038387885.1. Classification (NCBI taxonomy): domain Eukaryota; kingdom Metazoa; phylum Arthropoda; class Insecta; order Lepidoptera; family Noctuidae; genus Spodoptera; species Spodoptera picta. Next base: position 300,845 of record JAZHFQ010000679.1, read on the forward strand.
ACCCCAATGTGAGACTGATGTAGCAATAAATTTTACAGAATAAGTATGTACCAAAACATACACAGATACATAATCGTATCCAACCAATCATAAGTCACAATCAACAAAATTAAGACATTCCAATTGCATCGATAAGTAATCTAACATCTAACGAAGACACCAACAAAGCCCGACCTGGCAACACAACAATAAATCACCCATTGTTATAATCGAGAGAATAAATACTCGCATCGAGATCTCGATACTCTAGTATCGATGCAATAAATAAACATCGGAACAACATCGATTATTGAAAGATTTATATCTTAGTTCACTGACGTATATAGTTCTGCCATTATTCATATCGAGTTTCATTGTATGAAGACACGATAAAAATGGATAATGGGAGAACCCCTTTATGTTTCCATCTGGAGGGAATGGAAACGAGTTTCTTTAGAATTTTATAGTGCAAGCTGAGTAATGTATCGTGGGCCGAGAACTCGCGGGAAATATTAATGGCGGTACTGCTGAGTTCCTGTTGAGGACTATTCATTTAATTCAAATACTGTTTTGGATACATATTATAATGTTATATTAATCTTTATATATATATATATATATATAAAGATTAATTATGTTATATTAATATATATAAATATATATAGTGTGTGTTCAAGGGGATCTAGGAATGGTTTAGATTCACAAATCAGCCCGGCAGATGGCGCTGCAGTCGATGTTCAGGTTATTTATCCTAAACAGCTGAACTAATTTGAATGAATTTTTGTTTATACATTCAAGTGGATATGCAGGACAACGTCTGTTGGGTCCGCTAGTTTATATTTAAATACTTTATTGCACACCACATAAACAGACAATAAATATAGTGCACAATGGGCGGTCTTATCGCAAAGGCGATCTCTTACAGACAATCTTAGGCTAGAGTACAATTTTTTATGATTGATAAAAAATACTACGTAAACTATAATATATTATATAAATATTTTTATATATTATATCACATCATACCAACAGCTTATAAATGCCCATTGCTGAGCAAAGCTTCATCTCATATGGAGAAGGTTTGAGCATTAATCACCACGCTTGCTCAATGTGGGATGGCGATTGCAATCTTCTATCTGAAATCTATTTATTTTGTTTGTTTAGCAGTGTGCAGTGTGGCAGTCGTGCCCAACAGAGGTCGCATGTAGGTGTCTTCCAACGGGCTGATCTGGAAGCCAGTCTATCTTCATGGCAGCGGATATATTATGGCTAATAATGACGAAGAATGAAGAATGATGATGAAGATGATAAAGAGGTGCCAATACAGGCTGATATTGATTTCTATTCTATCATTAAGTTGTTTTCTACTCATTGCATGTAACATTTACACTGTGTCTAATGTTTAAATTCCTTTTCCTGTCGCAAGAAATCCTAAGGAATATGCAGTACTTATGTATGTATGTGTTGTCTACTGTGTTGTGTAGGTACACACGGCCACACATTAATCTATAGAATAGAATAGAATAGAATATAACTTTATTGTACACCATTAATAATACAGTACATACAGAAAAATATATAATATATTTTTATTTATATTTGTGATAATTTATTTATATTTGTCACAAATACAAATTATTTTTTATATGTATATATATAATAATAAAAAATGACAAATATAAAAAAAAATATATTATATATTTTTATTTATATTTGTCATTTCACACAAACATTTCAGTGGTCGCAAAGCAAACAAAACAAGCAGTACGAGTTTCAGTTTTGATCCTACACACACATACATAGAACTTGTAGTGGCCAATCGAAGCAAATTGATTACGTTAGCTACCAAACAATAGCTAACGTATCTATACAAACGCACATCAAGGTACTCACTACCTCCAATCGATTACAGACTTTATCATAAAATGATAGAGTATGATATCTATTGAAGGAATTTCATATATTGCGGTAGCTTGATGCGCTGTTGTCTGTGCTATAGTATACATCAATATGCTGTGAACTGAGCAGTGAATACGTTATTGTTTGAGTCTGTTCTAGAAGGTTCTATGGTTGAGTGGTTAGTAATACGCAGTTAACAATTATATAGTACATAATCCCATTCATTACGATTATCGAATTGTTATACAAGTACTATTGTAGAGTATAATTTTGGTATAAGATTAAATGTGGATCAACTTTAAACTTGAAATTTTCTCTGTTTAATTTGCAAAAAATCAAATCATGCAAGTTAGGCAGTGCAATTATTTTAATGACTCAGGAAATATATCACATTCACACAATATTACACCGTTAGGATAGGTACCTTATCTTATATTAAGGGACCTTATATCGTTACCATAAACAATAACTAAAATAAGGTAGTTGATAAGATATGAACATTCAAAATCTGATTAGTCCGTCAGTTAGATAACGGAATATTATTAGACACGTACTGTTTACTTTCTCATATAAAACTACAATACTTAGATAAAATGGAGTTTAGTTTAGGAGTCGTCACACGATATTTCAAATTAATTTATCGACGAAAATATTTAATTATTAAATTAAAGAAAAAATACTTGTCTAATGTTTTAAATTAATTTACCAGACGAAGAAACTACCGTATAAACAATACAATTATAGATACACAAAAACAAAGAAATAAAGTGTAGATAAAACACCTCCTTACTTCTGTTAATTGGAGTCATCATGCTAGTTAACTTACACCCACTAATGCCTACCAACCGAGTATAACCAAACACTAATTAGTCAGCCATTCGCCCTTCCACTACCACGGTCCCAGGTCTCGACAACACGTCACTCAAGCCCGTAATTCCTACAAATGGTCCTAATGAATGCCAGTCAAGTCGCATAAAAAGGTACAAAAATAAACAATGGACGAGAAACAATGGTATGGCTCTTAGGGAAAAATGTTAAAAGACTGTTAGGTAGTGTTGTAATACTGTTGCTGTTTTAAAACATCGTGCTTGGTGTGTGATTACCCTTTCTTGTGCTAGTATAGTTTTTATTTGATGGGTGGAGTGCAGTTTAAGGGAGGTTAATGGTAATTTCGTATGAAAATTTTAAAGACTTTGAAGCAAAGAGGATGAGTATTTTTAGACGTTTATCCGAGAAACGAAAGGATTTTAATCTTATACATGGCAACAGGATTTCGTCTCAACATGAAATTGATAGTATAATTGAAGAAAACAATCTTCAACATTCCGCTTCTAGGTATATTTTACTGCCAGACATTTTTTCATGGAACTACGAAAACTCTCAAGTGAAATTCAGAGAATGTATAGTGTATACTTATTAAATAACTTGACGCTTGTAGACAGTTTGACACAAAATTAACTGAAAATACAAGTGAATTGAAAGACACAAATGGAGAGAAACAGTTCCAAAATCTAGAAAATGCTGTAGAAAAGATTCTGGCAATAGAAGCTGTGGTTGCTTAAGTCGTTAGTGTAAATAAATGGGATCGGCACGGATTACGTGAGATTCAATCGGCTGTAATTGCATAAAGATGTTGAGAGAATAGTGAAGCTAAGTGGCGAAGGGGACTTTTAGTTCAGTAAACAATTTAAACAGAGAATTTAGTGTTATTTATTGGATGGAGATGTTTTTATTGGGTTGGTGGTGGACTGAAGAATAGCATGTTTTAAAGTATCAGGGTCCATATTCTAACACATTTTGAGGGGTACCTTTCTTTTGTTTTAGAAGCCACTGACAGAACTAGTCTCAACTAATACACTTAAACGATTAGAAGTTGAATAACAGAAATATTATACATATAAAAAATAACAAAATTAAATAAAAACAAGATAGCTCTGAAGTCACGGATAAACGAGAACATTACCCCAAACCTCCCAATTAGTTCCAAACCATATTGGAACGACCTAAACTTAACGCTAACTAATCGAGGGATATAAAGCTATGATTACAACAGCGGTACACCGTCAGAGGAGCACGCGGTCCCGATATATCATGGTACGCGGGCGATACGCGAATAAATCGCTATTCTATCGCCTCGGGAATTTATCGTACATTCGGTTAATAGCAAGCATTAATATGAATCGCGCTCGCTCCCGCGAGGCTAATGTGCTATGCTCCGTTGCTTGTTTATGTAGACATGGCTTTAGAAAATTTTGGCTATTATGGACAAAAAATGTTTTGTGAAATTGTGAATAATTGGGGGCAGTGAAGGTATGGGGTGCTGTGTGATAAGTGTGTGTACTTGAACGTATTTATGGGATGTGTTTGAAGTGTGTGTGTTGACCTATTTCCTTTATAATATAGAGAGACAAATCGTGAGTGATTTTCAATGTTATTTATTGGGTAGACGCAATATAGATATGTAGATGGTAAAACAATATCTAAATAGAGAGCTCGTCCATTTAAACTGTCAAACACCGAGCAGTCACCGGTGACCGCAACCTATTGTTCTTTAATTGTGTCTATAATGACGGTACTCAATGAGTTAAAAAGGATTAGGCAGAGGTGTATATGCACTGTGTGACTATATAACTAATAAGCATAATCAATATATAAGGTCTCAACCTCGATACTTGCTCCCATCGAGGCATTCTATGCACATAATATTACACTAGACACATTATCCGTAGTATACACAGTCACCTCATACATTGCGAGCCACGGTCGTGTAGTGGTTATGCACCAGCGTACAATAACAGACATGTACTAGGAAATAAGCGGTACTGCAGCTATGCGTCACTCACGACGCTGTACAGTATGTACCCATTATTAAATTCCACCTCAAACCGAACGATATTCCAAAAATTTTAGCCTTGTTTTAGATGGAATGTTCTAGGTTTTGTAAAGGATTTGGTTTACATTTTCATATTAAACAAAGAGCTATAAAACTAATATTTTTTTATCATATAGGGGAAAAAGGTTAAGTTTTGTTTCACTCTGTGGTACGGTGTTTTTTAACTGCGCTGAAAATTAATTAAGGAATGTCATATATACATACGTATATATGTTTTTTAGAGGAACGTTTCCCCACACTAGGATTGTCTCCTATATCATGGATGCGTTTATAAACATACAAGTTCACATACACACGACACCCAGACTCGAAACAACAAGCAGCCGGTTACCTAGCCACCGCACCAACCGTGCATTCGAATATCCAGAAGTTCTTTACTACATTGATAAAATAGTAAATTGTATATAACCAATACAGAATCCAGTCATACCAATATGAACCATTTACTTAAAAGAATATCAAGAAACATTCTACCCTAGAATTAGGAAAGAAAACAGTTCAGACGATAAAAACATAATTTACATTGTAGCGCCGTATTTCCTAGCTACCCTCAATGTTTCATATACAGGATGAGATAGCATCATAAATCCGATCCATCGTCCCGCTTAATAGAGTCTTCTTTGAGGACCATTAAACATCAACTATGGGTTCCATTCGACTTTGCTTTAATGGTACCTTATATGTGTATGTATGTATATTAACGACCTTTTTTATTATATATAGTTTCAGAGTCTTCTATGGGATAAGCCGGGAAACGAGCTGACGGATCACCTGATAGTAAGCAATTAGCGTCGCTCGTGGACTCCTGGAACACCAGAAGCGTTACAAGTGCGTTACCGGCCTTATGGAGATTAGGAATTTGAGGATTGTTGAGGATTCAGATTGGACATGCAACGCAAGCGTAGTTTCACGTTAGTTTTCTGTGAGGCCGTGGTATCACTCCGGTCGAGCCGGCTCATTCGTGCCGAAGCATGGCTCTCCCATACGTAAAAGTGATTTTGAAGCGGTGTAAAAGTGTTTTTTAAGTTGTGTCTAGTGGCTTTTTGAGTGGTTCTAAGTTAAAGAATTGCTATAATTTAGTTGACTTATTACATTGCACTATGCAAACTATTTTGTTTTTTTTTTTAGTTTTTAATTTTGTAATGTTAAATATTGTCCTATTATCCACTGTACTAAAATTGTCATCTATCTATATATGTTAATTTCTTTATGAATATAGAGGTACATTTATTTTACACAGAATTTAAAACAACAGCACACTAAAATCAACCCTACCCACTTCAAAATAGAACACACATTACACTATCCTAAAAAACTTGAACACACCCAAAGTGCAAGTTCCATTAACATGGTTCATTAGTACGGAGCGTTCAGAGTGCACTCCTAGTTTTATAGCGCATAAAATGCCATTCAGCTGGATGGAGTCGCATGCGCAACATCCGACTTTAATGTACTGTAAACACGACTCAATTTCCAACAATTTTGATTGCATTGTCTTCTGTTGTTGTTCTGTTATTGATAAAGAAAATGTGTAATGTTGTGTGTTTGCTGATTTGAGTGTAAGATTAAGAAATGTTCGTAATAATTATAACGTTCTAACATTCTGGAAAGGGATGGGTACACTAGTTGTTATATGGTAAATAGAGTTTTTATTATATTAATTTTTCACTAAAATATGTGCCTCCTTTCTTAATGTAAAGCAACAATTTAGAACCTTCACAGTTCATAAAAAATAGTCTTAAAATAACAATATAAAACTTATTTAGTAAGTTTACTTACTTATATACATACGTATAAGTAATAGTAGTATATATGTATGGAATATATATAACTATGAACTATAACAATAACTGCTTATAAATAAATCTTAAACTAATTACACAGTTTATAGAGGTAGTAAATGAACTGACGAAAATATGGTATGACTCGATGTATATAGAGGTAGAGGTATATATTTACAAATACTAAGTCGTTGTCGTAGAAGCCGCCCTAATACATTGAGGGGTATTACAGTCATTGTATAATAACATTGGTGTTAGCAGAGATGTTCAGTTAAACATTAAAAAATAATTTTAAAAAGGATATTCATATTGACCAGCATTAAGAAATAACTAAGATGACTGCACGATTGGTGTAGTAGCTTGCCTGCCGCGCAACATGTAGCGTGTTCGATTCCCGCACGGAGCAACTCTTTTTGTGATCCACAAATTGTTGCTTTAGGTCTGGGTGTCATATGTATGAGAACTTGTATATTTGTAAACGCACCCACGACACAGGACAAAGTCCTAGTGAGAACGAAAGAAAGAAGAAAGGAAGAAGAAAGGGCAACGTTTTATTTAAAAAAACAGTTGAATGAAATCAAAATTTCACCATATTTCGAAGCCACACAAATAATAAACAAACCCAGCCCTACTAAAAACAAACACATTTCAAATATAACCAACGATTACCAACCAATACCGACCACAGACGTATTACGAATTCCGACTCAGTAAAACGCGACAATTTTGACAATAAACCGACGGAGCGAGGAGCGACTGACTTATTCACGTATTCTGCTGACACGACAACTATAAGAACTTAGTGCCACTATAAAAACATAAAGTTACTTGTGGAATCTACTTGGGTTCCAGTTTGTTTGTGCGACACACGGAGATTTGATTGTTAATAAGATGTTACGCTGAAGACTTGGACCAAACTGCAGTGGTATTGGTTGAAGGAAACATTGCACTTGAATAAAACTTTAGTCTCTTATACGGCTGTCCAGGAAAGGCGTTCAGCTAAACGGCTATGATTTACAGTAATCTTTAAACTTAAGCTCAATTAAGCGTTTATTCTGTTTTATTAAAATTCAAGGGGAGTTCAGTTTAAACGTTGATTTTATAAATTTTGTATGATTGTATTGTCCATCAATATGGTGTAATAACTATTAGCTTTATAATATATAGTCCTTTTAAATACTTTGTTTGATAATAGACATATTCCAGGCAAAACAATTCAAAATCTAGTTTTATTAAATCTAATCCAAGATTCCAATCTCAGCCACACTTTAAGATATTCTCAACAATCTCAGTTGCACAATCTAGCGAGCCGTGTGTTCACAGCCGTATCCTAGCCGTCCATGAATACTGGGTATATGTGCAAAATAAAGGCGCGACAAGATTTTCTGCTTACCATAAACAATATTACTTGAAAATACTGTGCACACAGCTACAGTGTGAGCCATGCATTAGCGGAATTACCTTAGCATATACTTTTTATTTTTTTCTCATGTTACGACGTGTAATTTTGTATGAAACATTAAAAATATTACAGAGGGAATACTGTTATGTGGTTTGGTAGCTGACGCGCGACTGCGGGATGACGAGGACCGATGACTCGCGCGGTTCTATGGGGGAAACGTCCTTCGTAAGCTGTTTATATAGCGTTATATCATTGTTGTAGTAAAAAGAAAGAGGTTATTTTTAAGAATTGTACTTTGTACGCTTCATTTGGAGTACATGACTTAGCAAAAGACTAAGCGTACAATATAAGTAAAGCAACATTAAGTATTGGTTTAAAATTTCTTAGTAGTAACTATGTAGCGACGCCTTTTAGTTTAATAATTGCTCAACAATTACTCACAAGTATAAAACAGCAAAAAATCCGGATATATATATTTTGTACGGAACCCTCACACAATTCCTCACATAACCAGTTATTTGCAAAGATACGCACACGTAATGCACCGAATAAAAACACAAGGATGAGTCAAACTGAGCAAAATGTCCAAATAAATACGGGTTTACCTGTGAAATTAACATTTTCTTTTATTTTATTATCATTACGCTTTAAAATTAACGTGGATTCGCTTGTAAAATCCTTATAAAGTTTGTTGAGTACCTTATAAAAGCATTGCTAAATATGAGGTTGCTTTCAAAGGAGTTCTATATGAAATCTCCTGGTTAATGATAGGATATGAGGTTTTAATAACCAGAGCATTTCCATGTAAGGCTAGTAATAGTAAAAAATAATTAGGTCTTAGATTCTTATCTTACTAAAGAAAAGAGGGGAGTAGATATTAAAAGCAACCTCTATGTATAGTATCACATATTTCTTGATTAGACGTGTGCAGCATACGTAATTGATACGAGTATCGCGCTTGATATTAATAATTGTGGGCTCCCGTCGTAGCTTGAAATTATTCGAGTAACGTCGAAAAGTTACGTGAGTCGTACAACCGAATTAATTTAAGGGTTATTGATGTGTTTGCTAACTAATGCTATATTATTTGTTGATTGAAGAGTATACAAGGCATAGACCGAAAATATCAAACCGAATCCAAAAATAACCGCTAAGGCCACACTTAAAACATCCAATTCAAGAGTAAATAAGGTTCATTTTTGAGGTGAAAAAGAAAGGTTTTGATCTCCGTCAATTACAAACAGGTAGGGTGGGTCTATCTTCAAATATTGCTATGCATATTGCATGAGGGGCAATAAGGTGTCAAAGTTCAGAGCCTATTGGGAAAATAAGGCGTTATTGAAGCCTCTTCAAACATACATTTAAATGGTTTGGCAATATTGTTAGGAAGATGTTTCCATTTGTGGCTTGTGGTCATGGTTTTATTTATAGTATAGTCTTAGATAATATCGATGTATTCATAAATATTTTTAGTCTGGTGTTAATATTTAAAGGGAGATTAATAACTGAAAGAGATGAAAAAGAAGGTATATTGCATCGACCCCTATGTAGCTTAGAAATAAAAATCTTTATAAAGGCAAATCTGAGTCTAAGTCTCATAATCAACAGACCCATTTTAGGACCACAAGACTAAAAATATAGTCCAAACAAAAAATATTCACCAAATTCAAACTTCACCAAACTTCGTACGACAAAAATTCTAAAATTTTTTTTACAAAAAGTAATTTCGACTACTTTATTTTGCGTTCAAAAATTCATATCACTCACACATGCACACGGGGAAGTAAGTACCGTGTTCTCACGTTAGCAACATTTACATAATTGCATTAGGTTGGTAGCTAGTACATTACAGCCCACCTGATGCCGTGATGTGTTTATGTTTACTGTCACAGGGGTACCAACATCAGCAGAGAAGAGAAAAAGTTTTTATATGTTTTTTTTTGGGTGCATGGTTTCACTGTCTTCAATATTTTTGACGTATCTTCAAAGTTTTGAATACACATGTGTGGCTGGGCTGCCATGCAACGTATCGCGGGTTCGATTCCCGCACGGAACAACACTTTGTATGATCCACAAATTGTTGTTTTGAGTCTGGGTGTCATTGTATATAACGCACCCACGATACAGGAGAAAATCCAAGTATTGAGCAATTTTTTGTTTTTAGAAAAAAATAAGAAAATAAACTTCATTAGGTACAGTACGTATTTCTCTGGTTTAATTTATTTTGTATCAAAAATTTCTCTTTCGTTTCTCCATCCAACAAAAAACAGATAAAACTATTTCCATGTTATCAGCATATTGGAAGAACATTTTTAATCTCATGCAAGATATTTTCATGTTCACAAAGTCATCGATCAACATCAGGGGTGCGACTCAATTGTTTTCGCTTCTCTAGTGACACCCCTGCAGGTAAAATCTAATTATATCGAAGGAAAAGTGTGTGGACCATAAATCATCTTTCATCATTCAGTAAATGAAGATTTTTCCTTGGATACTTCCGTTATTTTTATGAAGAAACTGTTACCTCTTTGGTTTAGTGGTCAAAAATGTTACTGGTGAGCAAAAATGTTCAAGTGTGGGAGAGCCATGCTTCGGCACGAATGGACCGGCTCAACCGGAGTGATACCACGGCCTCACAGAAAACAGACGTGATACAACGCTTGCGTTGTGTTTCGTCATATGAGTGAGGTTACCGGAGGCCCAATTACCATCCCCTTCCCCAATCTCCCTAATTCCTGAATCCCAACGATCCTCAAACTCCTAATCTTTATCCTCCTAATCCTAAATTTGGGGATTTGTACTTGTAACGCCTCTGGTGTTCCAGGTGTCCATGGGCGACGCCGATTGCTTACCATCAGGTGATCCGTCTGCTCGTATACCGGCTAATGCCATAAAAAAGAGATCTTTGCTTCAGATCCTAGTTTGTGCAAAATATAAGTACCATACAGAGGAGACAAACCTGTTGCAATACACTGGACTTTCATATTGAGAATTTTATTAGTCTTATAATGTGTTCCTGGGAGGAGAATTGAAAGAAAGTATATAGAGGTAGTATCGACCCTATGTAACTTGGGATTAGACAATACTTTTCAGGCATGGACATTAAACCAGAGATCGTGTTCATATTGCAGAGAGATCATGATTATTATATTTAGTGGACTCGTTTGCAAAATTACATGGACTGAGAAGTATTGATAAATACATATATACATATATACAACCTCAGGCCTGTCTCTTATACGTGTAAGCAGAGACTATGGAACGGTAATTGATGATAAATAATATCATTCTTATTAAATAATGATCCAAAATAATTTAAGCACCAACTTTGTCTATCTCAGTTTAAATCGCTATATTAATTTTACGATAGCTATACCGAATTAACTCATTATTATTGTTATTACTCTTCAAGTAATATTGGCAAAAGACTCATAAGCCTTTTAACTCTTAATATAATTTAATTTGAACTTATAAAGGTATATTATAATTACTTATTTACGATGTTATATTTTACCTCTACAATGTTTGATGAACAATAAATTATACGTAAACCAATAAGAAAGAACTAATTCCAAATAGCAATCGATTTCATTGCTACAGTTTTCCCTCAATCAAACGATTATATCCCTAATTTTGACTAACATACAGTACAAAATCATATAATTATATCTTACGTAACCTAATTGCCTCATAATTGCTATTAAAAATCGTCGGGTTGTTATTACAACTTGTAATACGAACTTAATTATAGACTGAATTATTTTACAATGAAAAAATACGAATACTTCCTTAGAAAAAGTTAAATATACCGTCGCTAGATTAATTCTTTTGAATTTTAAACTTTGTTGCTGAGTATAAAGGCTCAAAACTCAACAACAATGAATGCGTATACATTTACTGTCTCCAAACTGTTTAAAAGAAAGTATATTATAAAAATGTTATCTTTGTAAGAATATTTCATCATCCACGAAACGAATACTTTTAACTTATTCAAAATATTTCAATTAACTTCACATACCAACATTGCATTCTTTCTCTGGTACAATCAAAAGCAAAAGTACTGGGCAAGCTTATTAATATTCAGCGGCCGGTGACCGCGTCTAATGAAATTACCACAACAAAGCGAGACGAACGTCGCTGAACGGATTGTTGTGCAAATATAAACATCGAATTTGATGATAACGACTACACGACGGCTAATAAACATTCTAATCTGTAGGTGGCAGCATTTGAATTACCAATCAGCTCCGCCGACAAGGACACGTGTGTGTGTGGGTATATTACACACAGCAAGTAATCTGTAGCATTTTACCACAATGTCGACAAAATGCCAAAGCTAATGATAGCTTAGAGCTACACTGAACTACAACAAAACATTAATATGTCAAAGAAAATACAAGTCGTTATTATTAAATATTTCATTCGTAATAATTTTGTCGACGACGACACATAAAAGGGCTGGGACGAAGACGTTGAATACGCAAATTGAAAGGACAAACGGCTACAGACAATCGATATGATCACTGAAAAGTTATCGCCAATTTATAAAATATGCTACTGAGCCGCTCAATTCAGGAAACGAAACCGATTCTCTGTACCGATTGAATTTCAATCGCTTCTAAAGAAAACCCTAGTAATAATAACAGAACGTCTTCAATCAACGATAAAAATAAAGTATCGTAGTAAAAATGGAATCGGATTCGAATCACGCGCAGTTTTAATTCGAGTAAGTAAATTAAAATGCGGCCGGCCGTCGGGTTCGTTTGAATACAAATGGTTTGGGAGTGAACACTTTCAATTCAGGCCGAGTTTCCCCTCTAACTCATTAGAATCGGTCTGGAGCTCAGGAGTTATTTATGGCGAGATTTTTTTATTTATCGTCGAGCCTAAAGGGGTGTCGTTTGATTCGATTATACTTCGCGAAGGTCGAATGTCCGTCGCGATATTAAATTGTCTTCGGTGATATAAATCGTGGACCTTTTTTATTGTGATTTAGAGACGTTTATTTTTGATGTTTATTTTTCTTTTTGTTATATTTAACACAGTGATATTTATTATGAAATGGGTGGTTAAATTTTATTGTTACGTAAGTATGAAGCGAGAGTGGATTTGGATTCGTTTGGGTGTAATATTGTTGGATAAAGGCAATTTTTTTTCGTAAAAGGTTTCATTGGAGTTTTTAGAAGCCTTTTGCCTTTTAGAGATGAATGCTAGATTGAGATCAGATATTTGAATGACAAAGTAAATGAACCTTTAGATCGATACTTCAATAGGTATATTTTTGAGTCTTCTTATTAAATGTTCATATCAAAACAAAAAATCGAATTACCTATTTATGAACATTGATGGCTGGCAGTAATGGAAGTGTCAGTTAATGTAGTGTTTGCCAACAAAACAGTGGTTGAGTTCATTACCTTTTGAGCGCAACGTGATGGTACTTGATAGTGACGTCATCATTCGCTGGTGACGCATCATTATCATTATAAAGCCTTTGTTTTATGTGTTATTGAAAAATAAAATGATTTTAACAATACTAATATTTAAAATCTGTGGCATAAAAGCAAAGATTTATTTGCTTGTGTCTTTGCACTGAATAGACATTAAAAACTACAGGCTCAATTAAAAAAAATATGTATGTATCACGCCATACTTAGATATGATAGAAAGAGAGTTCAATGCCCTTTGGTACAAAAAATTTTCAATCGTCGTAGTATGGTATTTGACTGACCCTATATTTCAAAGAAAATTCAACATATCATTAGAATTCTATTGAATTTAGACTATTTAGGGTAAGTTCACCTGTTCGCACACACCAATTCAGGTCTATGTTACGGTAAGACCCTTCATGATATAGCGGGTTCCTCACGTGAAAATACTGAGTAAAGCTCTGAGTTTCGAATCACCTAGGGGTCTTCCTCATAAAAAGACTGCGCGGTCGCGGCGCGGTGATGTCGCGTAATCTACAGTCTACGATAGTTAATATTAAGAAATATTTAGTACAGATCTGTTTAAACTTTTCACGTTTTAAGTATCTTACATTAAAGGCGATCTAGAGGTATAAGGTGAACGCGAGCTAGGTGGATAGACGCGAATAGGGGAAGGTACCCTATTCAACATTATTGGTAATATCCATGACCAAATTCATGCAGACGTAAGTTACAATTTCATAGGCCAACCTGCTTATTAATAGTCGCTTGGCTGAAGTTATTTATTGTGAATAAAACAAACTAGGGGGAGATTTTCTCACCTACAATATAGAAGGCACTAATGACTCAATGTCACGTGATACCGTTGTTTGGGCCGAATAATGGTTTTTGAAATTAAAAATGTTGTAAGGAATTCATTATGGTGTAGGTTAGGAACTCATTTTAGAATTTGCGTCAATTTTCTATTGGTTGATTGCTACGTTTGAGAAACGTTTGACTATTCGATATGTATGTTATAAGGGTGGGAACACATCTGAGGAATGCGCTGTTTGAGCATTTCGTGTCATCATTGTCAAGAATAAATACAGCAGGAATCTTGATGATAATTTTTGGAGATGAAATAATTCTTACAACATCTTAATACTAAATCGCGATATTTTAGACATCTCATAATCGCTCTAAAGCCACAAAATAACAAAAAATTCAACCAAACTACAAATATCCAGCAAAAATATACCATCGATCCGGAAAATTCTATTCGAAAATACGAAAGAATATTAGAGGTATATCTGGAACGTATCGTGGACGGGGTATCAAAATCTAACCGAAGTAAGGAGCTGTGTCGAGGATGCTTACAAAATGCATACATTCTGACTGTCGCAGGCTTGCAACGAACGTCAATAGCCCATTTCGAGTGAATAGAATGCACAAACTGAGTATATTGCTTTGTAAACAGTGTTATAAAGATGGTATAATATTATGTCTGTTTTGTTTTAGAGTGGGACGTAACAATATGCAATAAATCTATCTTGTAAATGGAGTTCACATGGTGTATTGAGTCTTTGGTCAAATAACAATAACAATAGCCTTTTATTCCTAATAACATAGGGTTATAGAAGGCCCTTAAGTTCAGTGTGACTTTTGGCATAGGCCTCCACCAATCCTTTCAAATGTGTTCTGTCTCTTGCCATTCTCAACCACAATGGCTCCACTGTTAGTTTAAAGTCATCTTCCTATCTTCTGACTTGGCAACCTCAATTTGACTTTGGTCAATTAATATGTAAAATTTAATCGACTATTTTCAAATTAAACACTTTTCTATGAGTTAGCATTTTATATACATACATATACTAAATTTATAGACAAGAATTTAAAACACTAGACTAGAAAATAGGAACAACAAACTCTTCAAACATTGTTCAAAAATAGCATACGAAGGTAAAGTCTAGAAGCGTAGGGTTGCCACTCAAGGCAACAAGGTCGCCCATAATGAAGCAATATAATGCGCAATCTGTACAAAATATGTAAGGGCACATGCTTCCCTACAGAATAAATTCCACAAGTAAATTTTCTTGGGGGTTTTAATTCGGCCGCCCGGCCACAATGGTGCGACCATATATCTGCGCTGGCAGCCCTAATAACGAGACACAAATTAAGAAAAATAATGCTTTGAGGTTGTAACTGTTTGCAGATTGTTTTAAAGACTTGACAATAGGATGAGAAATGAGGTTAAATTGTAGAATATTCTTATGTATTTAGCATTCGTTTTAATTATATATTTTTTAATAAACATATCACAATGAACATCTATAGTACCTCTATATACATTATCAACAGTTTATAAGTAACGACTGCTGATAAAGGACCTCTTCTTACGCTCTATCGTACACACACTTCTACCTCTATAATGTACGGTAATTTTTTACAGTAATAAGTAACACATGTCTGTTTAAATTATACATTTTTACTACGCTACCAAGTGAAAAATCTCTACGCAAAATGAAAACAAAATATAAGCAACGTCTTCAATCTCATGAGTCGTGTGTACCTCGCCTAATAACTATAATAAGTACTTTTCCTGACGCTGCCCCTCCGACGGGAAAGATTGATGTTCAGGAAACAGTTCGTTCTTACTGCTATGTAAACTTACCTTATATATTATGTACACTGGAGTATATACCTCTAGAGGTAATGTAAACAGACGTTTGTCTATTATTTTTTTTTTGTTATAACGTTTGCTTTTTCGAATTTCGAATTTGTTTTATTAAATGTAATTGTAAAGTAAGATAGATTATTATTTTTTTACTGCAATGATTCATATTGTTTTTACAATAGGTTGTTGTTTTCACAATGTATAGGAAAATGAAATTTTAAGGTGAATTTCATTTGTTTTATTTGCATTTTGGCCTGTTTTCTCGATCAAATCATGTCGGGTGTACGCCGCAGGGGTAGCGGTCATTTAGATATTTTGATTGTACCGGTATTTCAAACTGCATTGTACACATTTTGCTATAAAAAGAAAAAACTTGTCCACACAATCGATAACCGAATAGCAATATTTTTCAGTATTTATCAACTCGCAAACTAAAATGTTCCTTATCGAAAGAATTTTGTTCCACAAAATAATCAAAATTCTAAACGGTATCAAAACTTCAGCGATTTTAAAGAATTTAGAAAATCCGGATACATTTCCTAACACATTATTCACATACATTTGAATATATTGTTGAAAGTCAGACATCGCAACGTAGCGTTCGCTACGCCGTAGATTTATGTGCTACGGCGTAGCGGGTCTACGGAACGTAGCGTCCACGCCAATTGCCGCATAGACTTACGAGGGTTAATTTTTTAAATCTCACCGCAGTTAAAAGAGAGGACGTCTCATTTAAAAAACCTTTTTATAGACCGTAGAAACAATTAGAAAAGCCAAGAAGCACTTGGTATTTCAAGAGTGAAAAACGGGATTCCACCGCGGCCATTTTGGGCAAACGTAACGGTCGTGTTCGCGATAAAAGCAATTTAAATTAGGACATAAAACACGTCAAGGGATTGTCAACGAAGAATGGAGTGAACAGAGCCTGGGACAATTCATTTAAGACATTTTAAGTCGGCATTTTGGAATATAAAAGAAAAGTTAGGAAGGATTTTGCTATGAAAAGAATCGGTGGCATCGTGATTTTTTCGTCTTTTTTGACTCATAATTGTGGGAAGGGTAATTTAACTTCTAAACATAAATTATGTGCTGGCGTTGAAGCCTGAATGGAAGCCGCGATATGGGCAGTCTTTTGATGGATCAAGTAAGATATAACCTTTGTATTCAATTTCTATGAAAAATATTATTAATAAATCAAAGACTTTTTTATTATATAAAATCATATTATGCTCTTTAAGAAAAATAACAAAAATGTTTCAAACAGGGTTGAGATTTAATTTTATTCAAGGTATTCCGTAGTTCTTATACACGAAATCTAATTTGTGGTAACAAAACACCTCCAGATTCTTTTACCCTACAGTATTACAAGCACGATCAACATTAAAGAAATAAAAATCACATTTAAACCATCAAAAAGAACTCAACCCGTTCCTAATTCAATTTAAAAACACTAAAAGCAATCATTCGATTAAGATGAAACTGTTCAAAAAATCATAAAATTATCTTAAGACCCTGATGGATTCACCGTTTGATTTAAACTTGGCGATTGATGAAGCTCAGAATTAATTAGAAGCGAAGCCAACTTGGTGAAAGTTCTCAAGTCAACCCTGAAAGTAAACGTTAATTTTACCAACAGTTGTTTTTATTTAAGATTCAGGAACACGGTTTGATGATGGCCAACCAAATATTTGTAGTGGTTGAGTAAAAAGTTTGTTATTTGCTTTTGAGAGTTGCAAGCGAGTGCTCAGTATATACCTTGAGATATTGTTAATAGTATTGTAAATGTCGTTAGTTATTTTATACGAAGCTGGCCAGTGACTCAGGATATTTTTTAGTGTACCTGCAGATTACAGCCTATTAAATAATAATAAAAAAATAATTTGCACACTACATGATTTTATATTACTATTATATGCATAATTATAAGTATGCCAACGATATGTTTAACAATGTCCAAATTGTTGTTAACTAATCTTACAAGTTTTAACAGACTTTTACACATTATGAAAAATACGTCATAGTTTGACAGTTGCACTAACAAAAACTCAAGCAGACGTTGTGAAACCAACCTTAAACCTAGCACACAAAGTAAAATTTAATAATTAATCTCAATTAAGATTGACTTGCACGGGGAACTTGCACAAACTAACCTCCTTATAACTTATGTACGTAAATTTATTCCCCACTTTTAGCGACAGTGTGTCTCCTGCCTAAATAAATGTTAATGAGCGACAGTCCATAATGAATAAAGGTTTGATCGAGAATTTGCTACTCCAGATATACTTTAATCACTTTAAAAGGACATTTGGATAGATAAGTACAGAATGGTATTTTGCCAGATAGATTATAGTTAGAAAGAATTGGAAAGAGAGAGACCCGAGGCAGCAGTCCCTATAATTTTTGTGATTTCACTTATAAACCTACATGTGATTTAAAGGCTATAAATCTATACAATATTATGATAACGTATAAAAATAATAGGAATTAAATAAAAATCATTTGAATCCAAATAATAGTTTTTTTCTATTCAATAGCTTAAAAGAATCGATTCAATAGCAAAAATACTCTATCATAGTCCGCCATCGAAGGAGGAAGTCATCAGAACGGGATACGATATCGATGCATTGGCCAAATCGCCGATCGTCGATGTTGAAAGTACCTCGTAAGCAGACGAGCTATATATCGATATTGCTTATCGAATGCATCGCATCACTATTCTTTTCTACCTGTATTTTTACGTTATTATTGAAGTAGTTGTGTTCGATTGTCGAATGTGGATTAAGTTCTGTAACGACCTTCTTTAAGATGCTTCAATCAAGATTATTTGTAATTTTAGGTTACGTTTTTATATCATTGAGGTGGCACACTTAGCTTATGCCCGAATAATGAAAAGCAACTCAATTGTAATTATTAAATATAGTGTCATCTTTGTTTTATTGAATAGGAGGCAAACGAGCAGACGGTTCACCTGATGGTAAGCAGTCGGCATCGCCCATGGACACCTTGAACCACCTTGTTCCGCAGCACAAGTGCGTTACCGGCCTTGGAAATGGGGAGATTGCGGAAGAGGAGGGGGGGAGGGAGTTGGGCCTCTGGTAACCTCACTTACACGACGAATCTTATAGCAACCGTTGTTTCATGTCGGTTTTCTGTGAGGCCGTGGTCCGATCGGTCTCCGACTCCGGTCGAGCCGCTTCATTCGTGTCGAAGCATAGCTGCCCCACACTTAACGTACGAGAACCTTATCGAACCTTAAACTGTCAAACACCAAGCGGTCACCGGTGACCGCAACCTATTGTTCTATAATTGTGTCTATAATGACGGTGCTTGACGAGTTAAGGACGTTTGAAACACCACAAGTGACAACCCTAGTTGTATTAAGTGAATTTAAAAAAATCATAACTGTCAAAAAGTAGGTGTAAATTTTACATTCAGCCTACCTGTCTATGTCTAACCTTAAACGAAATTAAACCAAAGAAGTTGAGGGTGTTTTTAAAGAAAATTGTTGATCGTAATACGAAACGAGTTTCGAATTGAAAAAATAAGAGTTTCCATTACTTTTACGTCGGCTCTGTTTTTTGTTTGCCTTGGAAACTTGATCGCAGTCTCGTGGAATAAGGGAATTTGATGTAATATGGGATATTAGCGGTTTGAAATAGGATATTTATTTTTGAAATTAGCCTGAATCGGGGAGAAATATCTTACAAGTAGTAACATACATAAGTGATGTTATGCCTTTCTCCCCCGAAGTGGTAGACAGAGGTGCACATTATGGTACTTAATGCCACTGTACCATATAACACCCACTTTTCACTATTATATGTTATGAGTCCCATGTAATAGAGGGTGAGCCTAATGCCATATACCGGGCACAAATCCAGACTCAGTGCTACCACTAAGAATTTTATAAAAACCCAGTAATACTTTGCTCGACCCGGGAATCGAACCCGAGATCCTTTGCCCGGCAGTCACACTTGCGACCACTCGGCCAACGAGGCAGTAAGGCCATCTTAGTAACTATAATTATTTATCAACATGTGTTAATATTTTATTCTTGCTGTTAGTATTTTTAGTGTAAATTTATATCTTAAAGTTAATTTATTGATAGATCCTGTAAGAATCCCTATTGGGTAAAGTCCTTCTCCAAAGCATTCCACTTGTCTCTATCCTATGCTACTGTAGTCCACTGAGGGTCCGCTATTTCCTTAATTTCGTCTTCTCAACGTGTCGTGGGTCTTCCTATATTTCGCTTGCCTAGTGTATGCAATACCCGTTTCAAAATAACTAAGGCACATTTTAAATATATAGCTTTAAAAACATCGTTAACAACAACGGTATAAAACCAATAGTTAAAAGAACTTTAAACCTCATATCACGTACAAGCACGCGCCAGAAAAATTAAAAAAAAAACAAAAGTACTTGCACAGATACCATATTCGAAATTCGAAAAAGTATCGAACAAGAAGGAGCGAAGCTTTTATATACATTAAAAGTTCCCGAACTCCTTGGAGCCTCCTTTGTATTGAGTAGAAAAGAAAAAAACCTTTAGCAAAGTGGGCATACGAACTAGCCGATAACAGGGCTCCAATATGTATTAACGAGAATATTTCTTTAACACAGAACTTCGAAGTATATTACGTGTTTTGCAATGCATTCGATGAATTTTGATCGAGGTGATGCAGCAATGGATGGTGTGTAATGCGATAAGTTTGAAGTGAAATTGTATGTAGATAATAAATATGAAGATAAAGAATAGATTTAAAGTCGCTGAATATTTTGTATTGAGCTTACGGTGTTCTAGAGATAAGGAAATGGACTCAAGGCTCTTTTGAGACATTCTGAGATGAAACTCGTTCGCTATTGCTATCAACAAAGTATCTGTAGGTTACTAAGAAAATACTGTAATCTTATACAGGAAATAAAGTCTCAAAACAATGCAACATTTAAACCCATCAGCTAATAGAAGCTATCAAGTATACCTCTATTATGTTGAACTAATAATTCAAGCAAGAAAATTGCTTATGCCATTTTTGACAGACAAAAGTATAATTTACCACTAGAGGCATAGAGACGAAATTTGAACAGTATTAAACTATAAACGTATGTGGAATGAAGAGCGTAATGTTAATGCAGAATGCGACAATTACTGCGTACATTTTAAGACATTGTATGCATGTTTATAGAGCTGCACATCAAGCTTCACAAAACCAGCTTACCATGGTCTCACTTTGGATGATATTTTCGCATATTCACGGGTCAGTGTACACTGGTTATCATAGCTGCGTGAACAAGTACATTGTATTCTTAACCCTAAACAAACCATTTTCTACTTGAAGAACAACGTTATTCGAATTAAAACCAACACATTCTAAACTCGACTAATGAAGTACATCACTTAGAAGTCACTCCAAGAAGCAATTGAAGTTCGAAAACTTTAATTGTTCTTATTTCCATATAATTAATGGGTATGCATGGTCTTGTTAACAATTGCCATCAAAACTTAATACAAAGTGGCATGTATTTATTTTAACAGAAAGGGAAGGAAGGTCGTGAAAGAAAGAAAGTTTTAGTAATTGCCGGTGACAGGGTCAAATGATTCTTTATAATGGATTTTAGGGGTAACGTTCTTAGTCTTAAAAAGAAAATTGATTATAAGGACACCTTTTAATTTGGAAGCGTTTATGAAGTGGGTCGAGTCATTTTTGTTAGGAGGTTTTATATTGACTGGTGGTCCTTGATTGAAGCATTCTTTAAAAAAAATTCAATATATAGTATTCATTTTCCTACGATTTTATTATAGAGGTATATAAGATAATAATAATACCTCTAGATTAATAGATAGAGACATGTAAGTATTTTGTAGGACTAAATAGAATACAAATTATAAATTACGTATTTTATAACCAAATATTTCTCATTAGTGTTCCACAGAGTCTAAAGTGACCATGTGGAATTTCAAATTACGTTGGTATTATGCTTTTAAAGATATGAGTCCAAACAGTAAACGAAGGCATAACATTCACTCCACCTGAAATGGAAATTTCAATACAAAAATCCAGCCTGTTCCCATGAAACACACGGTACAGGGTGAAGCGACAAACCTGCACATAATGAGACTTAGACAAAGGGTTGCCTACAACTATTCGAATTAATTAAACTACGAGATGCGAACGGCACTCAGATTTTCAAGTTTGCTCCACTTCCAACCAATATGTGAACTGTGGGAGAATTGTAGATTGCTTTTCGTGACGTGTTTTTGTGTTGCGGTATTTAGGAGGTGTGGTTTGTTTGTTTTATGTATTAGTACTTTTTTTTTTTTTTTAAGGGGGGAATATCATCGAATGACTGCTCCCGCCTGGGTGAGGCGGGAGGGAGTGTCAGACTCTTACTGACTAAAAACCACCCCGTTCCTTCTCCTGCACGTCGAGCCGGAGCCCCGGTTACCCGTTAGGTTCTCCGCGACTCCGAATCGGCATCGACCCTATTGGGCCCCATCTGTGGTGGTCTGATGGCTCTTTGAGGCGCGCGCGGAACGCGACGCGCCGTACGCTCGGGTCTGTTTCTGGTCGGACGGGGAGCCACCCATGCTCGCCGTCCGCAGGCCCGCGCTTACGGTGGCCGGAGATCGTCTCGCGATCCCCGACGCCCGGTGTGTCCTTCGCGATGGCTGGGTTGCGAGGAGGCAGCGCTTCGCAGCCTCACGCGTCCCGCCTCCTCCTTAGCTAGCATGACTGCTTCGCAAAAGGAGGAGACGCCATCCAAGTCACCCTCGCTCGGCATCATGGCCTGCACTAGACGCGAGAGGTCGCCATCGCCGATCACTTCCCTGAGGACACGGCGGTGCTCAGCCCACGAAGGGCATTCTCCCACCGTGTGTTCCACCGTGTCCTCAGGGCGGTCCTCGCAGTGATGACACCCGGGCGTTTCCTCCCGCCCCATCAGACACAGGTACCTCCCGAAACTTCCATGTCCGGTGAGGACCTGCGTCAGGCGGTAGGTGAGGACGCTGTAGCGTCTCTCAAGCCACTCCTCAAAGATGTATTAGTACTGAAACTTAATATTGTGGTTTTTATTGGTAGACTTTGAAATAGAGCACAAGTTTTTTCTTTACTTTTGATACCGGCCTCGTCATTTTTAAACAAATACACAATAGAGTAAATACCTAATTTTTATTTTAATGTCCGTCTGGGAGATTATTTTAAATCATTAGACACATATTTTTTTATTTTCTTACAGAAGCGAATACTTTCGACGATATATTGATTTGAAATGTCGCGTGACGTCACTTCTATGTGCATTTTATACGTAGAAATGACGTTTTAGCCCCCACTCCTAAACTTTGATTCGTTTTGTCGAAGTATTGTTTTGTTACACGACAAAATAAAAAAAAAATACGTGTCTTATATTTTTTCATTACCTGACTGACGAACTAATTAGATTTTTAATTCTCATACCCTGTCATCATCCCAATTACTTAAGAACATTAATGTTAACATTTCATTTTAACAATTTCATTACTTGACAACAATAGATTCTTATTAATTAAATTCAATTAATTAAATTCATTAATTCAAATGTTGACATTATTATCAACAACAACACTATCATGCAATTTTAATAATTGAAAATGATCTATTCGACCGCCTCGATGGACGAGTAGGGTTCGATTGCCGGGTCAGGCAAACTACTACTGGGTTTTTAAAAATTTTCAGTAGTAGCCCGGAGTTTGGAAAGGTGCCCGGTATATGACAACAGGCGTACATGGGACTCATAGTATAAGTAGTGAAAAGTGGGTATTACATTGTACAGTGGCATTAAGTGCCGTAATATGCACCTCTGCCTACCTCTCCGGGATAAAAGGCATGATATATATAGAGGTAAATTCTTATCATCAAAGAGCAAAACACCCAATTACATAGTTACAATAAAAACGAGACCAATCTAAAACCAATACTAATTTATCCCTGCAAATCCCAGGTAAGGCATTTATACAACTAGACAACCAGAGGCGCAGAACCCTCGGTGGAAACAGGAACACGACAGATTTCTTGAATAACTGGAAATTCATCGTGTATTTATGGGTACATTTAAAATTGCTCGTGTTTCAACGAAGGCAGAGAACCCCTGTATATTTATCTCAATAAACTTATTGTAAATCTTAGCAATGGTCGTTTGTTTCAGTGGACAAATACAGAATTGTTGTCGTTGGTTAATTTTAGGAGTCGGAGAAATGTACTGTTTCGCTGTTTGGGTTGCGTTGGGGAGAAATTAACTAAAATGTTTGTTGAGGCGGGAATTATTTTAGTGAGTATTCAACAGATTTTGCGTCTTTGTTTTAAGCATTTTCTCTCTCTTTCGCACTGAGACTTATCAAGTAAGTTAATGTGGACTTATAGTAACAATAAAGTAGTTATTTTATTTAGAGTAAATATGATGACGCGTTAATATTATATCTGATATCAGACCGAGAAGACTGAGAAATGTGATATTAAATCAGACAGAGAAGTCTGAGACTTTTAGAACATGGGGTACTTTATGCTATTTCCTAAATTGCCATAAGATAGCTGTGTCTTTTCTTGTATGAAATACATACCATCATATCAAAGTCAAAGTCAAAATTTCAATTAGACCAGAAAGGCACTTGTGAACGTCAACAAAAAATTAAAGTGAAGCTATTTGCTCATTCCAATAGATTCCTATTGAGAAGAACGAGCAAAAAAACTTCATAGGTTACTATTTTTCAATCAGGTTCATAAGTTCACTATCATCCTCCGAATCAGAAGAAATATATAGGTATACTCTTTTGTGTATTTTTAACCACATTCTACTAATCCCAGACGCCTAAGTGCTCGTGTCCTCAACCTTAAAGCCAGACAGTCATTCGTTATTAAATAAGTGACAACATTACATAAATATATTTCTAATAATAAAACCTAATATTTCGCGACGACATACATCATAAATATATTTTTTCATATATCTGATTTCGATAGTAATAGATTAGAAATCAGGTAAAACCTTACAAAAGTGATTCATTTGGATCTTATTACATTGAATACATATTACCTCTATAATTATGTAATTACTTTATTACTTAGACTGTTTCGTCGTCAATATCAAAAGAGGTTTCATTATGAAGTTCTTATTGGAATTGTTTTTCAATATTTCTTCTGTTTGGTTCTAAGTCATTAAAAACAAAAAAATTTAAACCATTTTTTCGGCTTACTCACGCGACCCGCGACGCGGAGACTGTAGCACCGTGACAGTCGCGGAATACTGCTCATGAAGGGCCTCTAGCTTGGCTTGAAACTAGTCGAATTCCTCGTCAAATAACTATATGTTCTGTAGGAACATGTAATTATCGAATCACATCCGTTTTTCATTAGTTATCATATTACATATAATCATATATATATACTTATATCGTGCTGAATGACTGCCTCTTTGGCCGAGTGGTCACATATGGGCCTCTAGCATAGCTTGAAACTAGTCGAGTTCCTCGTCAAATAATTACGAGAGTAAATCGGAAAACATAATAACTAATTTAGTATGTCTCACGACAGTTACCGGTTAATCTATTTATGATTTGTAATTAAAGAAGAGACCATAGCCAATGCATTTTGAAACGTTTGAAACGTTTTTTATTACTTTATTTTCTGTTAATAACAGAAGGGCGAGTGTGAACTGCAAATTACTATTAATTTTCTTTGATTTTTAGTTACTGTCTCGTAATATAGACTCACGTCACATTATATGGGACTCATAACATAATTAGTCAATTGTGTGTTATATACAGTGTATGTACATCGTGTGCTAAATTGAAATGGTTGACAGAAAGGTTTCATCTGCTAGCCTTTCAGGCCCCTTAACACCCCTCATGCCCTGCATATATTTTTATCGACGTTTTATCGTTTTACTTAAAAACACCCAAATTTTACATTCGAATATCAATTGAAGAAAGTATAAGACGTAGAGTCTGAATTTCAATTTCATCCATATTACATATCACACCTCTTAACTACCCCCTCATGGATTAAACGACGTAAAGTTACGATATTATATTTTTTTCAACACTAATATAATAATAATAATAATAATACCAATTTATTTCAGATAATAAAATCCATAAAATTACATTAAAAACGAATTTAGGTTCAAAATTATATAAATTAACAAATTGACTTTATAGCAAGTACCATAAATTTAAAATAATAATCAATTCGTTCATTCGACAAATAATCAAAATAATAAATTACACAAAACACACAAAGAACATACATAGTCAATTAATTTTAAGTAGTCAGTTTCAATTATAAATAGTCAATACAATCTCAATATAAGTCAATAATAATACAAGTCAATAGATAATAATACAAGTCAATAGATAATAATACAAGTCAATAGATAATAATACAAGTCAATAGATAATAATACAAGTCAATAGATAATAATACAATTCAATAGATAATAATACAAGTCAATAATATACGTATGTCAACTATAAATATGAGGGACCGCTCGCGTGCAATCGCATCCACCTCATCAGCATTGGTGAGTCCCACCGCTGGGACAATGTGCTCAGAATACCATTCGGGCTGCCACGCACACGCCTTAACAGCGAGGCGCACCTTTTCCTGATTATGGCGAAAAAATCATCAGTCTGCGCCTCAGCAAACATAGCGGAAGCACTACAAAAACGTGGCAGCCCCAATAATATCCTAAACGCATTGTTATACTGCACTCGCAGTGCACCGTACCCCCGCAGCGCAAAATTAGTCCACAGGCTGCACGTGTAAAAGGTCTGGCAGTACGCCTTGAATAATGTTATCTTTACTTGAGTAGTACAACGTGCAAACCTGCGGGCCAACATATTACACCGGATGGACAGAGCCCTGCGTTCCCTCTCGATGTCCTCATTGTCACACAAGTCTTCAGTCACCCCACTGGGTGACTTTTTCAGACGCATGCCGCACAGAGTTACATGAGGAACATGGGAGTAGCATTTGCTACGTGATTTGAACACCATGAACTCACTCTTATTAGCGTTGTATCTGAGCCCATGGGCTTCCGCGTATGACTGGCAGATGCACATCAATTTCCGTAACGCTGCAATCGATGGGCTCAGCAACACCATATCATCAGCGTAGCTTATGTTATTTATACTGACTCCGACTATGGAACATCCGATACCAGTGTTACTGAGCTCACCGATGAGCCGGTTCATGTACAAATTAAAGAGATGAGGGGAGCTAATTCCCCCCTGCCTAACTCCGCATTCCAAACCGTATACATCAGAATGTGCACCAGCCCATCTCACTCTGTTGCGCTGATTGGCGTACCAGAACCTCAGCAATGAAATTACCTCCCGTGGTACCTCCGTGTCACTCTCCAGCTTCTGCCACAGCTTGTCGTAACACACCAAGTCAAAAGCTTTTGATAAATCAAGATAACATGCATAGACAGGTGTGCCACGATCAGTATAATACTGAACAGTCTGCTTGAGACAGAGGATAGCATCCTCAGTCGAAAGTCCTGGTCTAAACCCAAACTGGGCGTCATGTAATTGTAGACGCTCTTCCAACTGCTTGTCAAGCAAACTGTCCAGCACCTTTGCTATAACAGTAGCCAGAGAGATAGGCCTATAATTTGACAGATCCGATGAGTCACCTGTTTTATTCTTTAGGATCGGCACCACTGTAGTGTACATAAGTCTCTCGGGTAAGTAACTGTGACCAATACAGAGGCTGAAGAACATCGAGAGAACTCTAGGCAGGTGTATTCCCGCATACTTAAGGTGCTCGATGCTGAGATCATCGTGACCAGGAGACTTGCCCCTCACCATTTTATTAATAATTGTAGCAACTATCTTCGCAGTACATCGTACACTAATTGCGGTGATAAGATTCTCAGCAGCGGGCACCCGAGACGCCGGCCCGAGCGGGGACTCAACCCTGAAATGCCGCTGGAACGCACAAGCTATATCATGGGGGTCATGCTCACCACCAACGCTAGCAGGAAGGCCCGACCCCGGGCTTAGCTTTTTAGTGTTATTCCTAAAACTACTAAAGTCTTTATTAAAATGGTTTTCTGCTATAATATTCATTTTTATTTGTGTTTCATTTTTCTGACAAAAAGCCAACTTTGATTTAAATATTTTTCTGGAATTCCTAAATCACTTACAATCAGTAAATACACAGTCAACTAAGAAATGAAAATCAAGGAAATCTTTTATAAATTGAAGGCACATAACAGTTCCTTAACAGCTGAGAAACATTAAAATCCCAAACAAAAGGTATTCATACAACCGAAGCGAGTTTGAATCAAGATTCGCCCTCCATTTTGTGAATTAGTTTACCTTTCATTTGCGGAACGTTCCAAATAAAAACAGCGCCGGTTGCTTTTGCAAATTAAATCTATAATCTTTATGGAGATTATGAAGTATAGGTACAGGGTTGAAAAGGGATGAAGATGGAATTATTTTGAGTAATGATGAATGGACTTTTTGGAGGTTTGATTATTTTAATGTAGGTAAGGTAATGTTGACAATAGAGATTGATAAGTAAATTTATTTACACACGTCTCATTGATAACTTTAAATTCTTTTTTTTATTTCATCCATCATGTTTTAAAATTAGAATCTAAAATAGTAGTACACCCAACATGTTAAAATCCATAAAGTAATTTAAAAATAAAATCTTGATTATATATACATCTAACCACGATCGCATCAACCTTTGCGACCACAACCACGGACCGCACGAGCACAACAAACGAAAATGCTACGTCAGCCGTCCTACATAATTCCTTCAACGTCTTTTAAGACGTGCCACAAAGAAAATGGCGTCGCATTAGCCAAAGTCCACACTGCACAAATGGCCTTATCTTATGTTACATAGCACTTTTTACACCACACACATCGAACGAAATATTACAGCAGTTATTCAACTCAATAAAAGTTTATCTTCAGCCACGGGGTAATAGTCTTTATCTCCATAATATACGGTCGGGATACCTATGGACGTACGAAGTTCATGGCAAGCTAATTTGTCAGTAAGTTAACGCGATAACACGTAATATAGTTAATCTTTGGCCTGTGTGAGGTTTTGGGATTAAAATAAAATGTTTATTGTGGATTTTGTTACGGTTTAAAATAAGATTTTATGCAAATTTGAGACAGTGGTCTGTGTTGAGGCCTTAACATGCACCTCGTGTACACACGTTTCACATGAAACCTATTTATCAAAGTGAAATGTATCTCATAGTCTTTGAATGAAAATAATAATGAGTCTATTTTATAACTGGCTTACATGAGGAATGTAAGCGTGTACGACCTAACAATGTAACTAAAATGGTTCGAAATTATATAGGAAACGGTATTAAAACGATTTACCAAACTGCTACCATTAATCAAGTTCAAAATAACTCCAACTAAAAACTAAATTATAACTACAATAAGAACAAATTTACTTTAACACTAAAACACAATAAGAAGTCTAATACTGCCAATATTAACCCCCATAACTGCGAGCTTTTTAAAAAACGAATAAAACGAAACACAAAACCTCAACACGGCGCTTTATGAAAGAGAAATAAAAGAGGTCTTATACCTCTGTTGATGGCGCCGAAAAAAAAATACACTCTAAGGGCGAACGCACATTAACTACTGCGAACCAAGTCATGTTGGAATTTCGTTTCAATTATGACAAGTCGACTTAGCTGGGTAAATTTAAATGGCGTCGTCGCACCGAGATGTACCCATTTACGTAATCCGCATTTTCTGTGTCTAATGTAATCCGATTGGCGAGGATCCGATGGCATTGGCTGCGAGTATGCGTGTAAACTGCGATAACAGGTCTTATTGATTAAAAAGTTGCGAAGCTTTTGTTACACAGGTAAACAACAAACAATAATAATGCTAGGCAGAATTGGTTGAAGTCCTGTAGGAACATGTAACTGCTGACTGACTGCCTTGTTGGCCGAGTGGTCGCAATTGCGACTTCCGCGCCCTTGCCCGGCTTCAAGTTCGATTCTCGAGATGGATAAAGTAATTAAAAAAATCTCAGTAGTAGCACGGAGTCTGGAATTGTGCCCGGTGTATGGCAATAGGCTTACCCCCTATTACATTGGACTCATAAAATAAAGTGGGTGTTACATTGTACAGTGGCAATTAAGAGCGGTAATATGCTACCTGTCTACCCCTTCGAGGATAAAAGGCGAGATGTTACGTTATGTATATTCCATACCTTTATAGTAAAAAATCCTTTTATGTAACGAAAAACGAAAAAATATTTCAATCTCATCTGAACTCTCGAAGTGTGGCCACAAAACCGGCGGCTCTCAGTATCGTCTGTTGTTTTTGATACCGACAAAAATATTTACTTGAATCCAATCTATCACTGTCAATAATAGTGTAATTGGGTCAAACGAAGTGGGTCAGGAAATCGTGAAAAATGTAACAGCCGTTGTGTGACGTAAAAGCTTATATTACGGCTAGTACAGGTAATTATGGTGAATAATTTACGTATTTGTACATAGTGTCACGCCTGTGGAGAGGTGAATTGAGACCAAAATATAATGTGAATTGTGTCGACCAGTCATAAGTGTATTACCGAAAACTGAACCTTAAAAAAAGTTGAAGAAGTGGTAAAATCAATTCTAAACCTACACCACTAGAGATGGCATTCGTTTTGAGGAAAACAGTGATCGATTACTTTGAATTGCGTCATGTTGCATTCAGTTACGAACAAACAGTACAGTGCGTATAAGAAGTCAATTAAGGTCCCGAACTATGCAATCAATAATGAACCTTAACAACCTCAATATCGACATCAACATTAAAGCAAAAGAAACGTCCAATAAGGCTGAAAATCTTAGCAGAATAAATGTTACATAAATCCGATAAGTCGGAAGCAAGGTTAGTGCTAATTCTAGGCCCTTAGGGTGTTTATAAAAACGTTAATCTTTTTGTATTGTGTCCACCGTTAGTGGCAGCTAACTAAGAGGGCTGTATTTCTATTTATTTTCTCTTTCTACTACTACTGTTGCTTATCTCCTTTTGAATGTCCACTTAATAGCATCAGTTATATTATAAGTCTCATGTCATACGAAGAGAACATTGTGTTATACAAGGTACAGACTTGACTCCATCCTCGCGTAAGACTAAACAATATGTATTTTTAAAAATCAAGTCCCATCAAATATATAAAAAAAAATTATACTCATAATAATTTTATATCACATTAATTTGGTATGATGTAATTTGGTAATTTTGAAATCTAGAATTGCCTTAAATCAAAAACTCAAGGGTGAAAACGTAAATGAATCTATACCAACACAGTTCTATCAGATACCACAGCAAGCCACTCCAAAACTAAAAGCCGATAAAGTTACACAACAACAAAATTTAGTTACCAAACCTTTATAGAATTGTAAACCATGGACCCCTTTGTAATCAATCAGAGCCACAAACAAACAAACGAACAAACAAAATAAATAGCAAAGAAAATAAATAATACGGGTATTATTAATACCAAAAGCAAATCAGAGTCGGTTCCGGTGAAACTTTGAAAGTCAAAATCAAATATTATGAAGTCACAAATTACATTTAAACGACTTCAAAAGTTCTCGGTCAGGGCACGGTTAACGAATTTTTAGTTCATTTGAATCTAGGAGTGAAAGTGATAAGTACAAAGAGTTGGTTTTCGTAGAAACAATTGAGTTTCCAACTTTGGGTTTTTGGGACAATGGGACAATGCTGTAGGGGAAATTTTCGGTAATGGTATGGAGTTTATGTAGGTATTTGTATGTGCCACTTGTGTTTACCTGCGATTGGCCAGGCATTATAAGTCTTATTGAAAACATTTAAATATGATTTTTTTTTATCTTAAGTCTAGTAGGACAGGTCATGTTACCAGTATCCTTCCAAAGGCTTGACTGCGCGGTGGCTGGGCAACTGGATGCCGCACAACGTGTGACGGGATCGATTCCCGCACGAAACAACTCATTCTGCGATCCACAGATTGTTGTTCCAGGTCTGGGTGTCATGTGTATGTGAACTTGTATGTTTGTAAACGCACTCACGACACAGGAGGAAATGTTAGAGACGGGTAACGTTTTTAAAAATGAAAAAAAAAGGATAAATAGGCTCCTTATTCAGTATATGATTATAAAATAAAAACAGACTGTTGTTATTGAAGAGCAAATAAATAAACATTTTTAAAGCGTATTTAAGTTAATCATAAACTACCAAAAACAAGGCAGCAATCACACGAGTTAAACTTTACGTATTAAACAAATTGTACCAAACAGTTTCGCGTTTACAAATACACTGAATAATAAAGAAATAAATCTAGTTAAGTAGAAAATCGCATGCCCAATTAACACACCGCATACTAACGCTTAACATTTTACACTTTTTCTTTTACCTAACAGACAACATTATCATAATCCAACATTAACGACAGTAGGTTAACTTTGCGTAATATTTAAAATGCGGCAGTAAAATAAAAAAATAGTTGAGTATATATTTTTTGTAGTAATGCTATTTTATTCCAAGTCAAAGCCAGGGCATTTATTTCAAATAATCCTTAATTAGACTTTTGAAACGTCAAACATAGAATTGTCCGTCCGTCTGTCTGTCAGTGAAGCTAGGCGGAAGGCTAGCTAGTGAATTTCTATAGGTACTACATTTTTTTTGACATTATTTGCTGTATACAAAGTTGATTTTTATAACAAACTTTTATGGACTGTATGATAGTTTGCTGCAAATAACAGTATCGTTCATCATTTCGACAATAAACATTTATTGAAGACTAAATAATTCTATCTTCGGTTTATACTTCACACTAGTAATATAATTGTGAATGTTTCTTCGTTTGGTTGTTTGTCCGTCAATCACACTGAAACTACTAAACGGATTATGATGAAATTTGGTATACAGGCAGGGTATGGATTGATTTATAACCCTGATTAAATGCTTACATGGGATAAGACATACGCGGGCAAAGCCGTGGGTAAAAGTTAGTTCAATACGAAAAACCCTCTTATTCTATCATCAGCAAACGCTAAACCGCAACTTGTTTGTGTAACACAACTGCAAAAATTCACTGCCATGTTCAAGCAATAATTATGCGCGCGCATCTCTAATCATACTTCAAGTAGAGTGGTACTTCTGTACTGTTTAGTGGTATAACGAAGCCCTTTATCTTCATTACGGTGCAACGGTTAATCTAAAAGCCTTTTACCTGTTCCCGTCAAAGTAGAGAGAATAATAAATACATGTTAGGGTTTCGGTACTACTCGCCGTTTACGTGTTACCCTGACCGATGTTTTAGAGCCTCATTTACTGTTTGCGTATCTTTATTTCTTTTCAAATAGATAACTGCTGTGAATACAGGATTTTAGGTGACTTTTTGGTTAATAATTCAGGATTAAAACATTAAAAGCAATTTGTTTATTGATCTGCCTGTTGATTTATGACTTTTGTGGTAATTTCTGAATAATTAATTAATTTTACATAATTTATATTTTTTCATGTAATAGCAAGCAAACCAGCAGATGGAGACGCATCACCGGTAAGCGATCACTGCTGCCCATGGACATACGCAATACCAGAGGAGTCACAGGTGCGTACCCGGTCTTTTAAAAAGGAATACGCTCTTTTCATGAAGGTTTTATGGTCATATCAGTTCGGAAATACCACTGAAAATTATTGCATAGTTAAGAATTGGTGTTAAATTCAATTTCCATAGATTTCATGTATAAACATTTACAATATATCCAAGTAAAAATCAAACTACAAACCTACACATTGATCACAAATTTTAGTTAGGTATATGGAAAAGTTCACAATGCTGTGGAATAAACCAATGGACATACATCTGTATCGCAATGCCTCGGGCAGAGCCATTCGTCAAATTCATGCTTCAATCGAGTACAAACCTGCGCACGTATAAATTTGTTGGCTTTTGTCAGATTTTTTTGATCAACTGTCAGATTTTTTGATCAACTGTCAAATTTTTTTAGACTGTCAGATTTTTTTATGTCACTTACATAATACACCGAAGTTTTTTACAGTTTTTATGTGAAATTGGTATAAATGAGTGTCGCTGCAACAAAATATCTAATCATATTATTGACACGGTTACTTTAAACACTGAAACAGAAACCCAATAACGATTTCTATTGATACAAAATACAGATTACACAAAATAACACAACTGCAAAACTAATATCGGGCAAAATCAACTAGAAACATTTACAAAGTAACTCCGACATCAGGATTTGTGCTCAACACTCAAACTATTGGTTACCTTACACAAGAATCACAATACCCAACAATATTTACGCATGATGGCCAATTGAAAATTCCTAGCAATTCCTCTGAGCCGACTCGGGTCGGACCCGAGGGCCGTACGCGCCTAACGAGTGTCGAGGCCTCTCCGAGGGCATTTTGAGGCCCGTAATTACGCTAATAGAGGTATCGTGAACCACCTGAGATGTGACGTCACTCGTCTACTATTATTATGACGTTGCAAACTCGCTTCTCTTTTCAATTTTTTATGTTGCGAGTTAGCTTCGCTACGTCGTTTTGACGATTTTTGTGATTCGTGGAATTGAATATAGAATAGTTTTATTTTTGTGGCGCTATCGATTTATATGTTTTGAAAAAATGGGAGAGGGACTGCGTCTGGTTGGATGTGTATTTTTTTTTTGCAAAATCATGCATTATTGAAGAAATTGTTTCTTTTTTATAGTAACTATTATGAGATATACCTTCTAAATTAACTAAAATCGCGGGTCACTTACAGTGAGCTGCGCGACGTGGCCGCGCCGCGCACGCTGCTCATGAGAAAGAACCCCCTCTGTGGTTCGAAACTAGTAGAGCTTTTCTCCGTATATTCACGTGAGTAACCCGCGATTTTAGTTAATTAAATTGTTTCTTGTGAAGTACCGCGGCTATTGTTTAGAAAATATACGTCGTATTCGAATGAATCATACCATTATTCGATTTAAGATCAACTTTATACAATAATACTCGTCACGTAAACCTCATTATTAATACAATTGCACCAAAAACAAAGTACAAAAGAGTTAATAATCGTGATAAACTATTAAATTTCAATTGTCGAGCGGAGTGGGGGTATATTAATTAGTTCGGCCGGCGATTACACTGAATTAATGACGTAATCCAATATAAATTTAATGATGGCACTAAACTGATTCTCTGTGATACAATGTGATGGAAATTTTCACACGATTATTATTATTCAATGTTTATGACACACTGTGTCGTTGACTGGTATTTGGTTATATCTTTAATATCACTAAATTTTTAGTTTTGATTATATGGTTATGCTAAGGTATTAGGACTGCCTCGTTGACCAAGTGGTCGTAAGTGCGGGTCTCGGGTTCGATTCCCGGGTCGAGCAAAAAATTACTGGGTTTTTAAACAATTCTCAGTAGTAGCACGGAGTCTGGAATTGTGCCCGGTATATAGCAATAGGCTCACCCCCTATTACATGGGACACATAACATAAATAGTGAAAAGTGGGTGTTACATTGTACAGTGGCATAATGTGCACCTCTGCCTACCCCTTTGGGGATTAAAGGTGTGATGTTATATTATGCTACGGAATTTAAAAAATGTGTTTGGCAATAGAGAATCAACCAACAACTTAACAAAAATAAGTTAGAATTTATTTTTATTAATTTAATGTGTGAAAGAAAATAAAACCATGCTTTGAAAAATGCGAATCAATAGCGTTTGTGTAATAATTACTTAACAATAAGATTATATAGTCCATTTGGAAAAATTATGTTCATTTTTATTTTTGTCACACGAAACCGGCAACAGAACCCAGCACTAGTTACAAATTGCATAAACGTTCACTGAATAATTTTGTTAAAATGTAATACACGGCTCCTCCTAAGCTGAGTTTCGCACCGAAACCTGTTTTCGTATGCTCTCTAGGTATGACACATTGTATCTGAGTTTATGTCACTCCCAAACTCCCAGGAGCTCCCTCTCAATATTCACGATGCGAAGTAACAAAAGAATACTCACAAAAATAAACTTTAACAACACAGTATAAGGTTCGGCACTGTTTACCAAGACGTGGTGTCTTCTAAATAGTTGAAAGAAACATACTATAGTTTGGTTTCTGTCTGTGGAACTTCGTGGTCCATTGAGGTTTGATTCGGGGCAATTTAAGATGGTAGTTCTTTATTTGTGTCGGGAGCAAAATGTGCTCAAAATGAGACGTAAGTGAGCGGAACGGAAGATTTACACGTGCCTCAGATGTTAAGGTAAATTGTATCGCGATTTGTTAGGAAAATAGAACAAGTTAGTTGAATTATTTTTAAAGTCTTGTAGGTCCTGTGGGATGTTCTATTTTATGTATAGGTGAGATGTATTGGAACACGTGTGAAACTTGAAGGATTTGACGATACATAACTTATACCACTTATACTTATTTTGTTCGTAAGTAGTTATTACTTATTATCTGTTAAAACCGAAGTCTTACGATATATAAATACAATCGTTTTGCTATGCAGTCATTATTATATTTGATGTATAGGACAAACACTATGTCCAAATAACTATGTTCAAAATTTACTAGTAATCATTTCGAATTCAGAATCGTGATTGGTTAAAAATTAACCTTAAATTATACATGGAAAAACCACATACGATACAACCATAGATAGATAAAATAATGCATAAATAATTTGAAGTAACGCATTCAGATCGAACTACAATAATAAATAGATCGATGCTCTTTTGTTTGTTCATCTTACAAACACATCTATGCGTATGGACAATAGGTTTCTATATACTACGGATACATATGTACGTTTGTAGGTACCTATGTATGCATAATATATGCCTATAATATATAAAACCTCAAGAATACACACATGTCATACATTCTTTTAACCATTTTGTTGTTTAGTTGTTTAATAGGCACATTATTTTTGTTCATCTGTGATCAACCACGTAGAAACGAAAGACTACAAAAATCCTGAGAAAAACTACAGAAAAATACTGCGACAAAAACTTGCGACTAAAGCAAAAAAAATCTTATCAAGCGAAATCCATATCGTTTTTCTTCACAGCCTAATCTACATTCAATAGAGGCGCACTGAAGACTGATGAACGTGCAACCACCGTGACCGAGTGAACGAGTGAACGAATGAACGAAGGAATGGGTGAATGGTGCGAATTGAAACAAATTGCGTGGAGCTATGCATGGGACTTGAAACATTTTGTCTGTTTTGTCGACACTTGTAATGCCTCTCATGTAAAAGAGGTTTTAATGGAAAGATTTATTGTAAAGATTTTCGTTTTTTTTTTCACAAGTGTTGTGCGTGATTGATTTATAAATGGGGAGGTTTGATTGCGTCTTTCGGATGTTATTGGCAACACTGACAACGGAGTTTCTTGTTGCGTTCTTTTTTTAAATGAAAAGGAAAGGATTGGAATACGACATTAATATTGAAATGAGGTTTCCTCTACCTATGAAGAACATGATTAAGATCACAATTGAGTATGATCACATGAGAATAACTTTGACAAAGTATGAGTTATGGGTAGATTACATTCTTCTTGATATAAACCTCCTTTTTTTCAAGAAAACTTCTTCAAAATAGATTCAATGAATCGCGAGATAATACCGCAAAACCAGACATATATATACCTCTATATACATACATACTGAGAACTCCTTTTTTTGAAAAGTAACGTAAGTATAAAGTGAAATCAGATTTACACTTTATTAACACAATAGCTTAACTAAAAATGAAAATACTGAGAAAGCCTCTACTAGTTTCGAACCATAGTAGGGCTCTTAGTCATAAGCAGCGTGCGCGGTCGCGGCGATGTCGCGCAGCCTGTTCTCAGTATATTCAGGTGAGTTACCCGCGATTTTTAGTTAATTTAGTATGTCTCACGATAGTTATTATGAAAACAAAATCTACCAAGATTAAAAATTTTCCAAAAAACAAAAAAGTAAACTTATCAGCCATCTTACTTTTCATCTGACACTATTAATAGTAAAAATAAATATAACTACACTATGTTTGAGTAGCATTAATGCAATAACCGAGTCGACTTAATAATTCAACGCTCAGTTAGCAAAGCGTATAGCTCAGTAGAGATAGCAAATAAACATTCAGGATACTTCACGACTCTACATTCGATAGAGAGGATAATATGAATTATTTAGATGTTGTTTGTGCAACGAATTTCTGTTTACAACTTCTTCTTGAACGGTGAATCGAATATTTGGGTTCAAAACGAATAACTGTATTTTTGTTATTGAAAGTTAAATGGAATTTATGTATTGGTTTTCATCTGGGGTTGTTCGTTTATATTACCTTTGTTGCATGTCACTATGCTTGTTAAATTATTGGACGAAGGAGTTTTGCTTACTTATAATTATAAATCTTTTAAACGCTACGTTTAAAAACATTCAAACCCCGCTTTTTTAAGTCTGTTAATTAATAGCCTAAAACCTTCTTCAAATGTAACAAACACTTTTCTAACAACCACATCAAAATCGGTTCGAGTATACATATTTACAGGTCAAATTTAGAACCTCTTTATTTAAAGTCGGTTACAATTAAACAATCACAAACTAAACAGTAACAATATCATATGTACAATGTCGTGTAACCTACTATTTCGTTATAAAAGAAAACAGTTTGCAATACTAATTAATACCTGTTATTCGCAGCCCGAATCGCTTCACAAAATTAATTAATTATTCAGATTTGGTTAATGACCACGCGTGCGATGTTATATCCCGTCAGTAATTATTAGGCGTCTCCCTCGATATCAATTAACAATATCTGCAAATAATTTTAACGATTACCCGTCGAATTTGTGTTAATAGCGGCGGTGAATACCGACCAAATATTTACGGAACCCTCGATTTCCCGCCGATACAACCAGCACGCCCCTACGTCATACAAACATCTATAATAGGATGTTGTGAAAAATAGTATCTCAACTTATTTATTCAGTAGGCCATAAATCAGTTCGGCACGTGCAGTCGGCGTGGACGCCAAACACAGAGTGACGTCAGCGGGCGGAAGTGGGAGAGGTGGGGGGAAGGGAAAAAATAACACAAAAACTTACTTTTTACGCCTAGACATAACGCCGCTCGGGTGAAAAGTTACGTGAAAGCTAAGAAAGATGACTCCCGCATATGATATAAACTACACATGATATATTGTTTGTATGTATGCAGAGACAATTTTCCGGGTTATTTATTGGAATGATGCCGTGTACAGGGACCTTTTGCGCGGCATCTGCAGCTTTATGGGCACAAGCCCCGTGGGCTTCTCAATATCAATAACAGAAGCAAACGATGTAAAAGTTGGACGTTGGTCAGTTGAAACTTTGTTACGGCCGAGGTTCGCGCAGTTTGTCAATAAAAGTTTCAAAGTAATTTTACCTTGGGACTATCTTGTATCTTTTTATAAACTCAAGTCAGAGGAGACTTTTTATTACTTTGACATTTGTGAATAAAAAACGTCGAGATGAATCCGTCAACAATTTGTTTGTTATAATATTAACGCCGACTTAGTGGGCTCAGTGATTCGAGGACTCGCAGATGGATCATGGATGAGAACTTCGCCAACTAACGATAACAAACACCCCACAAATCCACTATAAAACCGCTCGAATTGGTTGAAAAATATGCTACCGCATAAGCCTGTGCTCGGCAACAAAGTAAATCGAGAATTTAACGCGGCCACCACGGGATTAGTCGATGAAAACTTTCGCGGGGGCCTGTGGTAAAGTTTTCATCTCTTGTTGATGTTGGAAAATAAAAAAAATACTGAACTAGAATCCAGGGGTGCACTGGTAAGGGATGGGGGATTAGTAGATAGAGCCGGAGGACGTGCCGCAGTGAATAATCGAGGTCAGGCCCCAACGATTAAAACTAATACTTTCTGAAGACGGCGATGTATCGTCGGAAGCGCACGACTTGTGAGCTTGTAATGTTTCAAGAGTTTGTTTTGAAACAGGATGAACTTGTTAACATCCGTGATTCCAAACCAGAAGTAGTGTAAGTAACGAAACTTAACAAACAAGACAGTCTTGAATGAAACGTAATCAGAGCGAACATGAATAAGAAACAAAAGGAAATAAACGAAAATGAAAACGTTCTTGTTAAGATTTCAATAGTCAACTATCAAGAAGCTGTCAAGCAATCCAAGTGGAATGAAGGCAAGGCTTTAACAATCGCTGAAGAAGTTTACAAAAGAACAGACATCATAGTAGCTGTCATCGTTAAACACGATCGTATCGAATAATGACTGCTTGGAACAGTTGAACAATATTTTGCTGGATATTCAAGCTCAGCGAAGTGGAATTTTGAAAACAAACTGAGCGCAGTATGCAAATGTTATCCACGATCCGGTGGCTGCAGATATAGTTGTTGGTTCAACAATGTGAGGTTTCCACGAAATAATGAATATCCAGAGCATGTCAGTCGAATGGAACAATTACGAGGCTCGTTTGATATTTGCCAGAAAGTTTTTACATGGGACGTTAACGCTGCTATGTAGTTTTATTCAAACAAGCAGTTATTAAGGCTATTTTAAAACGATTTTACACTGACCAAAATAGCAGTCGTAACATAAATTATAATTGTTTATTTAAAGTTAGAAGAGTTTTCTTATAGAAACCACAAGAAACACCAATTAATAAACGAAACATTAATTGCTTCCAATAAAGCAAATGGTTTTTCAATAATTCAACAAGAGCCACAGCAGTTCAAACATTCTCACAATGCAATGAACAATTCACTATCTACTCTTACATTCACACTTAATTTCCTTCTTTCATTTCATTTTCCAATTAATACTTCAGAACTGTTACAATATTAACCAGTCTTCAGCCAGGAGAATCTCGACTCTAACGCTTTAATAATAAAGTTGAGTAGATAAGCAAATAAGGACAGTAAGTTTGTAGGACTTCCTCGGTGGGTTTGGAAGAAAATTTGATTTATTCTTGGCAGTGTGTCAAGTGGCATATTCGGTTCGCGAATGTGGAATATTGGGGAGATGATAAAGCTTTATTTGGCGTATATTGAGCGTGGGACGGTTCTCCTCATCTTATGGATTGGGAGAAAATAGACCTCTTTATAACCTATAAATATGTTTGCGGAATATATACTGGGTTGGTCTGACTTTAAACGTTTCTTTTTGTCGCAGCGATGAAGTGAAAAGGAATAGGTTTGTAAGTACAACGGTATATTCCCTGTGCTCTCTTAAAAACATTTACTGGAATATTCTGGTATTTCATCGTAAGCAATTGTGTTATCTTCATGCCAGTCATTTATATCACGCATAAACAAACAGCTAGGCTTGACGTAATATTCAATTCCACACATATTTACCACAACGACTGTCATTAGACTAATACAGTTTCTTCTACAAACGAAAGTAACCCAAAACACGTTAATAATAAAGTGCAAATTCATATAATCCAACTTTCACGTTCTCGCCATAAAAAGTCCAATAAAACAAAATTAAACCGTGTTGTAATTCGCTATAGCCATTTTTTGCGGTTGTACAATATCCCCAGTGGGAATCAGTGAAGACTGTTTCTACTGTAGTTAATTAAAAGATGTGAATTACTGCCGGTACATGCTTGCATTCAAATTAGCAGAAGAATTATTCAGACTGAAAGTTTGTAAGAGATTTTACTAACAAGAGACCTTGTGTGGTTATAACAGAATAATGAGGTCACATAGGCAATAATAGAAGAAGGTTTTAAGTCAATACTGAAGGTGATACAATATTTTACAATGTCACAGACATAATTCTTATTGCACAACAATATGAAACAATAATCCCATAAAACAATATAACAGCCTTTATGAGTAATATCTAAGGAAAAGCTAAAATAACCACAAACACAGAAACTAATAATAGAACTACGGCACACACTCACACAGTTGATGTAAGTCATGGTATATGAAAGGATCATGACGGCATCATAAGTGAGGCTCCATGGGGAATGAAGCGAAACGATGCGTCCTACGAAGGAGTTATGAATTCAGAAGTGACGTGAAAAATGGCGCAGATACTGAGCGTTTCAATCTCTTATGAATTTTATGAGAACTTCGTGCAAATAGGAGACGAGTTAATTATCCGAGTTCTGAGAGAAGAAATAAAAAATCTTTGTGTAGTTTGACAGTTGGAGGCGTTGATGTGAAAAAATTTAATTGGTTTTGTACTTATAACGATAGAGACGGTGAAAACTATGAAAACTACAGTTAAAATGTAATATTGTGACGATAGTAAAGATAAAAAGACATGGAGTGTCAAAAAAAATGACGATGCGAATATAAAATATATAAATATAAAAAACTATACACAGCGGACGTATCACGCGTTACGCGTGCAGTATAATAATACATTCAGAGCTATGCTCAACCTACCGTGGAGGTGTAGTGCGTCTGGCATGTTTGCCGAGAATAGGGTAGATGACTTTTATGCAGTGATGAGAAAACGGGCTGCCTCCTTCATGAACCGAATACGAAATACTAACAATATTATTGTCCAGGCTGTGTATGACTGCTGCAAGTTTGACATTTGTGACATGTAATGTAATTAATTAATTAATAATTTGTAATTCCTATTAATAATAATTTTTGTAATTTGTACTTTGTAATTTCTATTTTCTGTGTATAATTTTCTATGGGCATGTGCCTGAAATAAATGAATTTTATTATTTTTTTTTTTTTATAAATCGAGCTAAATATCAAATAACAAACCGAGTACTAAAATATCGAGATAAAACATCTCATTTTACGAACGATAACAACCACAATAATGAGGTATCAAAATATATTAGGAGCAATACCAACTGTCAACCCAGAGTACGTTACCATTAAAGGCTACTTTCACGCAAACATCAAAAACTTATTCCGAAAACATTTTATACACTCGGAGCTTATGCAAAACACCTATAAACGTTAAATATATTACTCGAGAGCAAACGTTGGAAGGCTAAATGTTCCTTCTAATGTATTCGGAAAAGTTATTTTATGAACTGCCTATAAAAATATAACGGGCAAGTCGTAAATGTAAAATTTTCTGATCCTTCGTCCTTCTATCGATGTAAATCGTATAAAGGA
This sequence comes from Spodoptera picta, assembly GCA_038387885.1. NCBI lineage: Eukaryota > Metazoa > Arthropoda > Insecta > Lepidoptera > Noctuidae > Spodoptera > Spodoptera picta. Next base: position 344,036 of record JAZHFQ010000679.1, read on the forward strand.
CTATCCAGGAAGCGAGTCCACGTTTTAAGCTTAGTTTAATTTTTTGGAACCGCTTTTTGGACCATTACCCGAGCCGTGATGCAAACAGCAACGAGTTTTAAATAGCAGCATAATACGAAACGTTTAAGTTGTTACTTTATTTAGGCTGCTTATCATAATCTTTTTAAGTATCTCCGAAACAAAAGGATTAAAAGGGTCACAAAATTTAAATTTCTATTTACAATTGAAAGAGCGTTTAGAAATGAAAAGTTCAGATTCTTCAAAAGATTATGCTTTCTCTTAATAAAAAACAATAAGTCGGCGTTCCGAATTTATAAAAGGATCCGTCAGACCGTTTTCTTGAATAAACATCCCGGGATAAAGTTGGCAAGAATTGACAACTCTGTCATATAAATCGGTGTTTCTAGGGCCGCGAGTGGCCATTTATACTGGGAAGAAATAAAAAGGAAAAATTTTATTATGGGCTCAATAGTAGAAGAGATTTTATGTGCCTCATGCGGGCCAGTTTGAACCGCTTCGATCCGGTATGAACAGATTCGTTGCTCCGCAAACAGTCGTAAATCCCGAACATTGCTCTGATCCGCTCACTATTGTTTAATAAAAAATACAAGCAATATACGGGGTTGTTTGTGGTGGACGTAATTTATTTCAATGAAGTGGCCTTATGTGATGTAAACGTGTTTTATGCGACCAACTCCGGCCGTTTTATTTGTTCTAATTTAATTTCTACGCTAAATAAATAGCATCCCTTGTTTTGTGTTATCTACTGGCTACACCTTTATTGTTTGATTTTACTTGGAAACTTATGCGACACTTATTTAAGGTTAGGTAATATTGTCAAAACAATTTACGAACTTCGACCTTTGTTGAGGTTAACCAGATTTACGGAAAAGGGACAATGGCGTGAAAGCTTAAACGTTTTTATACAAAAGCGTTCTCGAACTGAATTATTGTTAAAATGAGCTCACATAACGTCAATTCGTGTCACTCCGGGCTTTACAAAACAAAAATGCGAATTAATGGCTCTCATTCGGAAAGGTCTATTGTGAAAGCCTGTCCCACGGGTGTACCCTTCCATTTCGTAGAATTGGACGTAGACCGAAGCCAATCCAACGTGATCTCTGGCGGTCCCCGCAAATCATATTGATGAACGCTAACGACGGTACAAAGTAAGACGTTCGGGAGACCTTTATTTATTGGATGTGTAGCGACAAACGGAATTGATACGTGGCCCGTTTATTAGATTCGTCGCTTTCTTTCTTTACCTTTGACTGAGAGGTTACCATTGTCTTTTGAGGAGGCAGTTCGGTTTGACGCGCACTTACTGTTTCGAGAAATTGCGAATGGGGGACTGATAATCGAATATCGTATTATTTCGGCTGAGATCTACGCGCGAACTTATTGCGCGTGAAACAAATATAAAATGGAAGAAAATATTCTTCTATTGTGGAGAATACAATATGAAGGATTAGATGAGAAAAATAAAGGAACAATTGAGAGCAGGGAGGGAGATGTGAGCGAATTTTTTTCATACTAATGCTGTTTGGTCGTAAAATAAAAATATTATATTATAACATAAAAACAAAATGAAGTCAACTTACGAATACGCCAAACACACCGGTTTGACATATTTCCAGTGGTTTTTATGATTTCCCATAAAATATTACAATCGACAGTAAAACGTTAAAATTTTGTTCGATCCATGTATTAGTTCGCTTAGGTATTCGTAACTGTGGATTGCTATCGATGGCTCGATTGTTTATACTGTTTTTATGACATGAAATATTGCTGTCACAAACAACAGCTCGTAAAATGAGGAGTTTTATTTAGATTGTAAGTTTTTATTTACAGCTACGTCGATTTACCTTTAAAAGGTGTCGGTTGTCACAGTAAAACCGTATACCTATTTAATATTCGAAATAAACATGTGTAACAAATTTTATAATTACATTTGTAAAAAAAAATATGAACAATTAGAAGAAAAAGTTGACGTTCAACGTGAAAGACTAAGGGGGTGCCTTATTCCAGCAGTGGACGCCTTTCGGTTGTAGATTACGATGACGATGAAGAAAAAAAAAAGTACCACGTTGGGCGCCAAAACCATTACGATTCAGCGAATGTTAACTCAATCTTGAAGTATATAAGTCTATCGTATGTACAGTTTAATTACACACTCTACTTGCAGTAAACAAGTCGTTCCATACATTGGAATATAGACGAACGTTCACACATATTGTTTACAATGTCTAAACATATAGGGACTATGTAGATACACTGTTTGAGCGTAACAAAGTAAACCGCAGTCCACGCGACCACTATTCATTAGGATAATTGGCAGTCAAACGCATGCATTAACTGACATACATGAAGATTATATGCGGCAGCTAATACGTTTGCAATAAATTTTAACTTAATATTATAACTTTCGTGGTACGTACTAAATTAATTATTACGTTTTTCGGCTTACTAACGTAATTATTTGACGACGAGCTCGACTAGTTTCAAGCTATACTAGAGACATTCATGAGCAGCATTCCGCGACCCACGACGCGGCGAGTAGCAGCGCGGCAGTCGAAAAACAAAATAATTAATTTTAATTTTAATATGATATTCATCTTTAAAAATGAATATAGGACTCTAATATGGACGTTGGCTACTTTCGAACGGTTTCTTTAAATTAGATAAATCCTTTTTTGTACCTATTGGTGTAAACTTTGTGTAAAATAAAAAAAATAATACAGTCGTAAAATAGCACTTGTGCGAAGTTGGATAGCGCCGTAAGCCGTTAGTTTCTCATAAAATGTAATACTAACCTGTCATTCACAAAACCAATTCATCGACTCGACAAGTCAAAGTTTCAAACTAAAAATTTTACATTTAAAACAAATCGAGATAACCCTCAATAGGTTTGTAAGACGAAAAATGTTTCAAACACTTGAATAAATTGGAGCCGAAAATATTTCTTTTGAATTCGAAAAATAATAAACAAACGTTCTATCTGATATCAACAGAAGGCACACGGCTCCTTTAGCCGCGGGACATCCCGAACTCGGCCAAAGTTGTCGACTTTTTACAAAGTTCAAACTTTCTAAATTTTTTTCTTAACAATTTTGACAGATATCTTTTTCCCTTTGGGAAGAGGAGTGCGGAGGAAAATCTAATTCAATAACGACGAAAATTACAAAGAACATACATAAAAAAAAGTAAAGATTTTTTTGTTTGAGTAACAATATGAACATCGCTTCTTTATTCCCAAAGGTGTGGGCAGAGTTATTCATTAGGGGTAAAATTTGACAGTACTTTAGTATAAAAACAATATTTTCTTATTGTATTTTATATAAGAGATGTTTTAGAACAACATATTGAGCTCAAAGTAAGAAGTTATGTTATATTTTACAAAAATGAAACTTTAGGTCTAACACGAATGCTTTCGGCGTGATCTAGAGGTACAGTCGATACCGAAACCAAAGATATGGTTTTAAGAATTTTTGTCTGTATGTCTGTATGTATGTCCGGGATGAACTCAAAAAGTGCTGCATGGATTAATTTCAAATTTTGCTTGAATATCACTAACAGGTCGGGTCAACATATATGCTACATATTATCATGCTATCAACTACAGGGGAGGAGCTGTAAATCACTATTTCACGCGGACGAAGTCGCGGGCTCAGCTAGTAATGAATACATGAACATTTTCAGTACTTTTCAGAGTCACAATTCATCATCATCAACAGCCTATAAATGCCCACTGCTGAGCAAAGCCTCTTCTTACACGGAGAAGGTTTGAGCATTAATCATCACGCTTGCTCAATGCGGGTTGGCGATTTCAAACTTATAATTAGAAATTATAAGTCCAGGTTTCCTCACGATGTTTTCCTTCACCGTTTGTCAGTGGTGTCTAAATAATCTTAGAAAGTACATATAACTCGGAAAAAGTCACATTGGTACTTGCCGTTGGTAGGTTTCGAACCTGCACCCTCATGCGTGAGAAGCGGGCGTCTTAATCCTCCGGGCCACCACGACGTCAGAATTTATATACCTTTGATACTCCAATACTTGTATTATCGGTAGACATACAAACAAAATTCAGAGCCTCTGGGAACTCCCAGCCTTTTAACTCCGTAATGGATGATCTTTCAAAAACAAAAAAGGAAGTCAAAAGGATATACAGGAGATCTTCGGATCTAATGGATTCGAAAAGAAAAGCCCCTGGGTATGCCTTACATCTAACGCAAATTGATTGGATGGTGACCCAAGAAGCATTGTTGATATTTTTGGGATAAAAGTCTTGCCGATTGAAACACTCTTTTGTGCATCGAATATTAAAATACAAACGTGCTCTTTCTAAAGCAAAATGCGGAAGGAAAGGGTACATAATACGCTATCTTTAAATAATTTGGATATTCTAAAGCTCTTTTGGGGTAAAGGTTTCCACACATTTTTATCTTTTAACTCAAATACAAAAATTCTATATTAATTACCACTCGCAGTAACAAAAACGAGCCATTATAATAACGCATCAGGACGCGTTTTAATTAAAACAGAAAAAATACGCCAAAAATTAATTCTATCGTTTGGAGGGTAGGAAAACAAAACACAGTCACACACACATACACACATAGAGACAGACATTAACGTGGACTAACTCCTTGAATACAACACAGCCATAACTCACTCGGACGAATGTCGAGTGAAAAAACACTTGTACACTTTTTTACCCGCATGTACCAGAATACCCGTACACAAGGACTTTTTTACTCGTATGTACTATAGTATACACGTACTTTTTTTACTCCATTGTACTTAATCACTAAGGTTCATGGAAATATTTGTTTAGCTGCTATCGTAAAGGCTATTCTGCGAAACGACCATGTAATGCCGTATGTATTCATTTATTGGAAAGGTTATGCGTCGAAATTAAGCTTTTTACAGGTCATCAAGGGGAATTACGGGTTTTAAAATATTATGTTAGATGTTAGACGAAAATTTTAGAATAAAATTTAAAATAATACTATGCACTATGCACCAACAGCAAATGATGATGTTAAAGAAAGTACGAATAATCGTAATGTAAAGATTCTTTACCTATTTTCAATAATTACTTTTTAATTTACATTACTTAATAATCAATCAAATTAAATTGCATTAAATTAACATTCGCATGCCTGGAAAAGGTGGAATACATTCTACTGTAAAAAATTAGACTAAGATCCATTGTATCACATGTTCCTGCGAATAAATTTATATTTCTAACTAACCCGTTCAACGCTTTATATAGGTCCATTTCCTCAACCATTACAACAACAAACAAATCAATTAATTTAACTCTATAGAAATTGATATCATTCATACCATACCAAAAATTAATTCACGAAAACGCGCAACGATGATTAAATTTACATTAACCTTAAAATTAACAAAGTAAATTGAAGGCAAGCTCTAATTTTACCGCCTCGAATTTTACCGCCGCGAATTTTACCGGCTGGATAATATTTATGAAACGGCGAGGTAAAAATCAACATCACGCAATATCAATTACTGAGTACATCGTACAAAGTTTATGTGGTCAATCTGAAATAATGGCTCGAGAGGTTTTGTGAAAGAACATTCAAGTCATATATAAACTTTATTCCCGGGTTCGATTCCCGTGTCGGGCAAAGTATTACTGGGTTTTTAAAAAAAATACAGTATTAGCACGGAGTCTGGAATTGTGCCCGGTATATGGCATAGGCTCACCCCTTATTACATGGGACTCATAACATAAATAGTGAAAAGTGGGTGTTACATTGTGCAGTGGCATTAAGTGCACCTCTGCCTACCCCTTCGGGGATAAAAATCGTGATGTTACGTTATATTATATTATGTTTAAAGTTTATTACTTTTAGTAAAACGACTCGGTTTGATCTAGTTATTAAAGCCTTGTAAAATTGAATTTTCAGCTTTTATCTTGGCTTTGCAAATGAGAATAAAACACACACACAAACACAATAGTTTGTGTTGAAACAAACACAATAGTTTGTGTTGAAACAAACTTCTAATTTGGAGATAGAAATGTTGATGCCGTCGTTTAATAATAACTGCAATTTTATAATGATGAAATTCAAACCTCCACTTGTGTAAGGCACTGGTGACTGACGTGGCACTGTCAGGGTTAAAATAAAGACACAAAAAAGAAGCAATCAAATGTTTCTTACCACATATTTGATAAGTAACAATTTGTTTCCATATGGCACAGTTGTGATCGTTCAAATAAGTATAGCTTGTCGATATCATGTGACTTTGGTGATGATTATTTTATGTTAACGGCAATTGGCTGCGCGACATCGCCACGACCGCGCACGCTGCTGATGAAGAAGAATCCCTCTGTGGTTCGAAATTAGTAGAGCTTTTCACAGTATATTCACTCACACGCAATTTTTTAAATTTAGTGACATACTAAATTTAAAAAATTGCGTGTGAGTCAAGAGAAGTATTATAAAAACATTATTTTATGTATTGTTAACTTGTGCTGCTTTTGATATTAACTTTTATGTCCTATAGACTGAACACTGGACAGTTTGAAAAAAATATGATAGATTTAACCTCTTTGGGCTAAACATACGCAAGTACATATAAAAAAACAATGCAATTACAAATCAACGGCAAAAATAAAACGTAAAAAAGTGAATGTTATAAATGATACTTTAATTAATTTATTGCACACAAAAATGATTAAAATAATACAACAATAGAATTATAAGCACAAAATAAAGATAAAATAAAAAGCGTATATTTTTAATACACTCTTTCTTTTCCATCGATTCGTGTACACTGGACTACCGTGGTCGCATAAAGTATCGGAAAAACAGAACGCGGTACTTTAATTAAAAGTAAAAAGAGGTGACATTTTAATACTGATATTGATCATTAATTACTTTGAGTACGGAACCTAACCTTTTATTTTCTCAAGGGATACGCAGGAATGCAAATATTAAATGTAAAGTTAATTTTTCGCCAATTATCAGACCTCATTATCATTACAAAGCTGCCGGGCATGGGGTCTCGGGTTCGATTCCCGGGACGGGCAAAAATCTCAGTAGTAGCATGAAGTCTGGATTTGTGCCCGGTATATGGCAATAGGCTCACTCCCTATTACATGGGACTCATAACATAAATAGTGAAAAGTGGGTGTAACTTTTGTGTGCACTTCTGCCTACCCCTTTAGGGATAAAAGGCGTGATGTTATGTTATGTTATCAGACTTATATAATAGGTACACAAAATATAATTTTAGGCTACGGAGTTGATTAGTAGTCCCACTAGCAAATTATGCATTATCTTAACATAACATTTGAAGTGGAGCAAGTTATAAAAGCTCTAGACATGTAATAATAATATAATAATAATATTCTTTATTGTACACCACATAAACACATAGGACAAACAACAATTAATATAGTGCACAATGGGCGGTCTTATCGCACAAGGCGATCTCTTACAGACATGTAGTGCTGGAGGAAGATGCTCGACGTAACGTGGACTGAGTTCCGTACCAACGTATTCATATTCCGAGAACTCGGCAACGCATCTTTTAACCATAGTACAGACGTGCATACTGCATTACTTTGGCCATATCTCCCATTGTGATAACAACTCCATAGAGCGACTGGTCTTTTAGGGGAAATTAGAGGAAACTAGATTACGAGGCAGATCACCTATGTGCTGGACTGATCAAGTGGAATCGGTAACGGCAAACCCAATATTAAACTGCGCCAGATAATCCCCAAACTGGAAGTGATGGCGGGAGATCGTTAGGAAAACAATGTTGACTACCAACACAAGTACGGCTCCTTCAACATGACCACGACCGCGAACGTGAAGAAAAATTTATAAAATGAAAAGTCGATAGATGTAAAGATAAAGTATATTATAATACGAAAAATATCGTTGGCAGTCTGACATAGCAAAAAGAGAAGTCAACTGCATTTTCCTAATTTATCTTTTGGAATTATCAAATTCGTTATTGCGAAATCAAACCCAAATCTTAGTAGACAACGACTTAAATTTAAATGGCACCTAAACAGAACCCCACTAATAGTTCATTCAACCTCTACACGAACAGTTACAAATCTCCATTCACATCGTTCATTCCTCACTTCGTTAATACAACCTCACCGTTCCAATTCAACGCAAAAGGCATAAAACTTGATGGCAAGGGTGCGAATTAAAATAAATTGATTGAAATAAAACACCGCCCAAAAGTCGTTGACTGGAGTGTATTAATGCGTATGAAATATCAAGAATTATTGCTACTGAAACTTCGGCAACATTCGGTAAAATTCGGCAACGATCGGAAATAATCGTATGTCGGAGTTATTTTTGTATACGAGGCGTTTGCAAGTGTGATTTGAAAGCAGGTTTTATTTGTGAAGTTTTTGAAATGAGTTGTGAAATTTTGAAGTTTAGTGCTTCAATGTTTCGAGTTTCAGCTTAATTTATGCATAAAACGTGAAACGAATATGAATTTTCAATTGTTATTTAATCGAAATGAAACAAAATTAAAAAACATGCATTCTTCTACTTTCAAAACATCAGAACTACATCTTCACGTCTATTTAAAAATGCTCTCAGATATCTAAGCTTTAGAATTCATTTTCCGAATACTACATTCATAATATTATGTGTCTTTGTGTTGCCATTGCGGGTTATTAGCTAGATCAAGTGGTTTAGCCAATGTCTTGAGGCGCCCACAATCACTTTAATACGGCATACATAGTGTTTGTGCACAAATTAGCTGGCGAGATAATTGCTAGCATCAAACAAGCATCTTAACCTATTTTATTAAGTACTTAAGTCACATTCTTGGACAATTAATATACTTATGTTAACAGAGTTGTTATTCATAAATAACTGCTATTTTAGTTCTGACTTCAAACCCCCTCTTTTTTGAAGTCGGTTAATTCGTATATAAAAACCTCATCACAGATAGGGCCTAGTAGGGCCGATGCACGATACGGAACCGAGGAAGGCCTAACGGGTTGCCAGGGCTCCGGCTCGAAGTACAGGAGAAGGAACGGGGTGGTTTTTAGTCAGTAAGAGTCTGACACTGCCTCTCGCTTAACCCAAGGCGGGAGGGGTCATTGGAAGATTTTCCCCCGTCAAAAAAATGTAAGTTATACTTTTCTAAAAACCGCATCAAAATCATCAGATTCAGCCAATTGCGATATATGTAATTGCTCACCAACATACATACATGCATATAGAGTTCATATTGAGAATCTCCTGATTTTCGAAGTCGATTAAAAATAGCTAATGACGCACCCCTTCAATCCCCAAGCGGTCATGTTTAGAGACTACTTTTGTATGGGAAAAATTTAGGATACGATATTTCATAAACTACATTAACTTTCTACTATAATCACCAGTCACATCACCTACATATCCCATTACAAACAAAAACAATCTACTAAACAATTATCTTTAAACAATATTTAACCGCCTCAAGCCAAAAGCTAACAAAATTGACACAGGAAAGCAAAAAGCAGAACCTATCGAATGCGATGTGGCTCTGTGCGCCATTTCGACCACCATTCCGTTTATGGCCACTCGTAATGGCCACTACGAGGGAAAAAGAACGTAGAGAGTTGAAATGTATCGTAATGGGAGAATTGTTTCATTAAAAACGTTATAGGACTTTGGATTGGCGGTATTTTTTTTCGTATTAACCCCTTTTGGATGGTGATTATGTTTCGGTTGGGTCAAGTTATTGAGAGCGGTTTATAGCTTAATGATATAGGTTTTATGGTCGTTTCAAGTGTGTTTATTGGAAATTGAATTGGGGTTTTTTCTTGCATGTGTTTAGTTATAGAAAGAGGTACCTAGAGTAGAATCAACTAGTGATCTGATCAATGAATTGAAATGTAGAAATGAAAGACACATTTTCACTTATAATAGGCTCCTAAAAATATTGAGTTGTCAGGTTTTGATGTTCGATGATAGGCTGGGCACTAAAAAACTACAACGACAATTGTTATTGAGCGTTTCCAAATATTCAAACTACATAAAAACCATTGATAGTTGGACAAGTAAAATACCCCAAAATAGCACTATAAGCGAAAGATACAAAATAAAACAAGATGAGGTTATCCGCGATTTCCCACAGCATCGCAATAGTTGGAGTATTGACCGTCCGTTCAATTTTATTGCACGCCGTAAACGAAACTTGGGATTCCAAAAAAAAAATGGATGTATGAAAGAGCTGAGATAGTAAAACATATGTTAATTTAATTGCTCGCAAGAGATACTCCGAGTTGAATTAACATGACATTCTCGTTTTTTGTAATCGCAATTTTCCTTTAGGACTTACGTTTGTGGCGATTGCGAAGCGAAATCCGATTAGAAACTTTTTTCGCTTTATCAGGGACAATCTACAGGTGTTGCCATGGTAAAAGGGAATTGAGACGAAAAATACTTCACAAAAATATAACCTACCGATTTTTGGACAAAGAATTAAAGGTAGAGAGACAAATGTTATAAATAATTTCATTATAACAGTGTATAGAGCGAAAACGTTTATTATATTTACTCTATGACATTATCTCTGACCTTTCAACATTGTTATTTGGACTTCGACAAAATACCTACAAAATAATTATAGTGTTACAAAATGAAATGGGAATCACAGTACTGTTATCAATATTTATTATGCCTGGATATTTAACAGTGGCAACTCAGCATGTGCTGTTATTTTGTACGCCCAATTTAATAGTCCGATTTAATGTTCAAGCATTCAAAATGGACGTCAGAAACGACGCCATATTGTGCGGAAAAAGGCGCGAAAATGTCAAGATGTGTCACTAGAATTTAGACAAAAAATACGTATTTATGAAGAAATAATAATGTTTTTTTTTAAATAAATCGCAATGTTGTTCTCTACGTATTAAAAGTTGTAGATAATCAATTGTTATCTAATCAAGCGTTAGACACAACCCTGTTAGCGAAGTTATACAAAATTTAATCAAATTTGTTCCCGTTTCAACAACAAATTGTATTCTAAGTAATAGTGTTTCATATTTAATTTTGTACTGAGCGTGTAATATGAAATATTATGTATGAATTCTATTACTGGGTTCGGATTTAAACTGAAACTTAGGCTACATTGTTTGGCCAGCTGTTGGTCGTCCTTGTTGTTCGTGGGAGACAATAAGTGACCTTCAGAATGAGGGTTCGAAGGTCGTTTAGAATTGTACTTAGTAATAATGAACGAACTTAGCGAACCATTAGCTGAACTTGACTGGACTGTTACCTTAGGTACTGATTAATTGGGCCAAAACGGATAAACGCATGTAAAGGTACTCCAATCCACTAAACATCGTTACTACAATTCGAACCTTATACTTTTATAATAAAGTTGACAATAGATAGTTACGGATAGTTTGATTCGCAACATCTGTACTAAAATCTGCAAAAAAATCAGTACACAATTAAATTCGAGCAGACATTTGATTCGCGCTAAAATATTTACAAAGCAAAGAACTTTAGCAAACATTGGGAATGCCGACAAAAGATAAACAGAACAGCCTATTTATAGAGGTACAGAGTAGAACGTAACTATAAAACTGATAGTAATCGTCCATATTACATAAAAATATACTGCCCAATTGTACAATGCTATATAACTAAATTACTTTGGATACGGCATGTAATCATCAACTGTTAGGCAAGGTGCACGCTCGCGACTCTTGCAATCAAGTGGAACACGCGATTAAATTGTCGGCCATATTTTTTTTATTGTTTATGTCTGTGAACGGATGGTGCAGTAGATAACAATGTTTTTAATTGAAATTTGTACGTGGATGGGTGTTTATTTATAATTATTTAGGATTATATGTTAGCAATTGTTTTTGTGGCAGGAAAAATGGAGCAAGCATTTTTCATAGCCCCTTTTATTAGTATTTAAATGATGCACGATGCACATTATGTATATACATTGCAAATACCTTTCCCCAGTTATGCTACGAGTGTCCAGTTCCGTATAATGAGAGTGAGGACTTTTCACAAAGTTAAAGATGTAATTGTAAGGTTAAAATGAAGTGGGTTTTGTATTTAGATTATGAGACTAGACTGCCTCGTTGGCCGAGTGGTCGCAAGTGCGACTGCCAAGTAAAGTGTTATTGGGTTTTTAAGGTTTTGACTGCCAATAGAAAACTGTTGAAGGCAAATCCTCCGTAACGTCGGTCACCTGTGACCTCCATGGCGTTTGATGTGTTAAAAATGTCTAAATCTAAGTTAAAGTCTGGAATTGTGTCCGATATATGGCGATACGCTTACACCCTATTACATGGGACTCATAACATAAATAGTGAAAAGTGGGTGTTACATTTTTCAGTGGCATTAAGTACCAAAATGTGTAAGTACCTCTACCTACCCCTTCGGGGATAAAAATGGCGTTATGTTATATTATTCTTTAGATTGGAACGTACGTTTTACAGCTACAGCTGCAATAAAAGAAATGCAAAACTAAAACTCAGTTCACACGATTAAGTTATTTCCTAGCAAAAATGAACAGTCGCAAATGTGTGCGTGGCTTTAACAAGCTCAGTAATCATAGGTAACACAAAAATAACATAAAACCACGATAACACGACCCCTAACTACCAACTGAACAGTTCGAACAAAGGCCCCGTATTATGCATTCGAGTCACGTCCCACTAATCTATGATTGTTACAGATTATTAAACAACCATTGCCGATTCGGTACGGTGGAAAGCAACAAAACTTCTTGAAAAACCGACGTGAATTGGGAACAATTAAATGAGTAGGTAAAGCGTTTGAGGGTTTTAGGTGGACTGTTCTTATTTTAAATGGTAAGTGATATGGCGGCTGTGAAATTTTGAATTTAGAATTTTTATTGTTTTTTTTTTTCATTGGAACGATTTATAAACTATTGCTGATTGAATATTTTTTTAAAATTTCATTATTTAAAAAAGTAATACATAATATTTTAAACAGATTTTTTATGGAATTTGCATTTTTTTTACGAACGAATTCGTTTAACAACTTAATAGGAATAGATACTTTTCAGAAAAAACAAAAATCGAGTAACAAGTAGAACATATTACTACTAAGTTCAAAGCAAGTAAAACGAATTATCCGTATCCGTAAATTCGAGTAGCTACGAACTAAGTCGACTACGCATTCTAAAGCTAGTCAGTTAGTCTACAATCGAATGTAGAATCGTATCGACTTGTATTGATTTGGAGGCAACTTGCTAAATTGTATTATGACATAACATAACATCACGCCTTTTATCCCCGAAGGGGTAGGATGAGGTGTACGTACATTATGCCACTGTACCTACAATGTAACACCCACTTTTCACTGTTTATGTTATGAGTCCCACGTAATAGGGGGTGAGCCTATTGCCATATACCGGGCACAATTTCAGACTCCGTGCTATTATTTTGAATTTAAAAAAACCAATAATACTTTGCCCGACCCGGGAATTGAACCCGAGACCTCTTGCCCGGCAGTCGCCCTTGCGACCATTCGGCCAATGTGTGAATCATATAACATACCTGACGAAAAAATGTCATTGGTAAATCGTTGTGAGTTAGACAATAAAATTAAAACTCGCATAACATCACTCGAATAAACGTTTACAAAAAATTATCCGATACTAGATTTAAGCTCCTCCCTCGGAGTCTGATCAAAGAAGAAAGGCATTGGCTGGAAAAAATATTCATAAGTTTGTACGTGATATGAAATTAATATCAAGTAGCAGATGTATAACCTTTAATATTAATGTACGAGAAGGAAAATGTTGTATTTTGATACGTCTTATTGTATTGAGAAGATATATACAGGGGAAGTTCATAAAAATGTGAATAAGATGTATCGGTCTGAACCAAATTTATTTTGTACCTACTATCTTCTGCACCTCTTTTGTACCTCTACCTACCCCATGTTACCACCAACTTATGTATGTTATGTTATGTTCTATATATTGTGTGAGTAGTTCGATAGCTCCGCCAAAAAGGCGGTCGAAATTATTTCATTGATCTGGTATTTGAATTTCCGAAGTGATAGATTGCTTTGGGATATGTCATGGAGAATAAGGATGACGATAGGGTATGCAAATTAAAAATCTAATTAGTCCGTATGTTAGGTAATTAAAAAATATTAGACACGTATTTTTTTAATTTTGTCGTATAATAAAAGAATACTTAGATAAAACGAATCAAAGTTTAGGAGTGGGGGCTAAAACATCATTTCTACGTATAAAATATACATAGAAGTGACGTCACGAGACATTTCAAATCAATATATCGTCGAAAGTATTCGTTTCTGTAAGAAAATAAAAAATAATTGTCTAATGATTTAAAATAATCTACCAGATGGACATTAAAATAAAACTCAGGAATCTACCATATTTAAGTATAGCTACATAAATTCATTCGCAGCCCAAGTTAACACGGCTATACAAAAATCAATACAGTATACACATCCCTTAAAACTTCACAACAAAAATCAACTGAAAACTGCTCCTTTACACAACAAATCAACAAATATTTAACTACACGTCCTTTCGTATAAATACCACGACGAGTACACATCTCCATACCAGTTTCGCTACCCAAATGTACTTGTTTGTTTGGAAAATAAACACAAGCTCTGTGACATCGGCGTGGGATGTACCGCTTACAAATTAGAGGTCTAATTGTCTATTGAGACGAACCGTTCGCTGCGGTGATGTATGGGGTGTTATGCGGCCGTGGGGTCTTATCTGAAGGGTTGGATCTGCTCTTTGTGAATGATAGTTTCTGTCCCCTTTTTGTGGCTGTTTCGTGAAAAGCAAGGTATGTGTATGGTTAATTACAAGTGAGTACAGTGATGTAATGGACAGGTTGATTAGGGTACATTTGTGTACGAGATTATTAAATTGACTCTTTAGGCTGCTAATCGTAAGTCTGATTAAAATTGTAAGTCAGATTTTTGTTAGAATACTGAGTTGTTGAGAGCGCCTTCGCACTAGCGTTTGTGCAACGTAGGAGTTCGATAAACGTATGTGCCACGCAGGCGTCGCGTTGTCGAATTACTATCGAATGCCGATCTAATGTGAAAACGCCTTAACTGAATTCCTTTTCTAAATCACTAAGAAACATCTAGACTAATTTTCTACCTCTAGTACACGTTTCATACATTAATATAGAGATATACATACTTAAAATTAATGTTTGTAATAACATATTCTATTACTAACACATAATTGCTACCAAAAGACGCAAGTACTGGCCCACTTAACTAATGTCTTATCTCCATATTGCTACTTACGTTTAACGACTTATAATATATTTTCTTGATAAGAAAACCAACGTGAATATATTGTGGTATCAGTAAGTTTATTATAGTAGTATTTTCTACGACTACTGTGAATTACTTCGGTCACACAAATAAATTAATGCGCCATTTTTCACGTTGGAAGGCATGACCGTTGCTTCCATTTTTAAATTGACTTTCTTTTATAATAATAAACGATTTACGTACCTATTTATCGAAACCCTACTCAATGCATGACCAATTTAAAGTTCAATTTTATTTGCATGTTATAAAATTAAGGTTAATTCTAAATCTAAAGTATACGCGCCGTTTATTCGCTAATCAAAAGAGTGTCTTAACACTAACTAATATAAAGCTGATTTCCTTTTGCTTGTAAAATATAAATAAGTATCACTAATGTAAATTCTGATCAAGACAGTTCGCAGAAATGTTATCTATTGTGATATTTTAAGTACAAAAGTTAGATGTCTGTCGTTTGTATGTTTTACTAAAAGGGTTAGGTATATAAATAGGACATCTATTTCGGAGTTCAAATGTCTCACATCACAATTTGGAAGGCTTTTAAAAAGACAGACTTGACGGGTGGGTGTCTACAAGAATTCTATTTTTGCCTGCGATATGAGTATCAAAGACAAAGTATGTAACTATTGAAATTTTGTTAAGAATATAGGGAATACACATAACATAACATAACATCACGCCTTTTATCCCCGAAGGGGTAAACAGAGATGCACATTACGGCACTTAATGCAATGTAACACCCACTTTTCACTATTTATGTTATGAGTCCCATGTAATAAGGGGTGAGCCTGTTGCCATATACTGGGCACAATTCCAGACTTCATGCTACTACTGGTATTTTTTTTAAAGCCTAGTAGTACTTTGCCCGACCCGGGAATCGAACCCGAGACCCCTTGCCCGGCAGTCGCACTTGCGACCAGTCGGCCAACGAGGCAGTCATAAAATATGCAATATTGCAATATTTTTATCTTATTATTATGGAATTGCATATAACATTTATAAATCAATCAAATGATAGAAGATAAAAAATCGTAACATTTTTACTAACTTAAAGCAATATAAATAGAGAGTCTGCACAAATAAATATGCAGCTGCATATAAAAATGGCGGCGGCACTTAGCTGTATTGAAACTAGAACAGAAATTCGAATCGAAAAATTCTGGTCTATTCAAAAAATTGGATGCACTCTCCGGGTCTCCGTGAATATTGATTGAAAACTTTTAGTGTATTTTTGTTGTATTTTAAATATTACCCATTTGTTTTATGACAAAGAAAAAATGCTTTGGCAGAAATAAATATTATGTTTTGTGGCAACACTAATGGGTTTAAAAAAATAACATTAATTCGGCGCGCGGTGTATTTGAATTACGAATCGAATGACATAACGTTCATGACACAGACATTATTATGTTAAAATTACAGATAAAAAAATATAAAGTTACTAATTACAAACGTAAATTAAAAGTAAACTCGACTAAAAGACAATCTGTAACAATTTTTTTGTTATTACAAGCACATTACAAACCAACATTGACGGTTTTAATTACACATTTCACATAACCAAGCGTCGTCTAGGGAGGCGGGAGAATTCCTCCATTCTGAATTAATCATGAAAACAATTATCTATCCTTGTTACTGCGAGCTATTGTCTTTACAGGCTCCACTCCGCGTTTAATTTCTACTTTTTTAATACGGACTGCGTTAAAAATACATCTTTTATACATTATGGTTACCGCAACATGTTTTTGAATTTATATTTTTAAGATCTTTTTTGTGTCTCATAAAGTTACCTTGTTCTGGGACTTGGAGTAAGGAAAACTTATTATAATTGGAAACGCGTAGCTTTGGGCTCGTTTTTTTTTATTGTTTTCTGACATTTATGTAGTTAGAAACTATTAAAGTGGAACTCATTTCGCGTGCCAGCGTTATTATATTGCCTTTAGTCTAGACAGACAGTATTAAGGATAAATGTAATAAGAGTTTTTATGATACCAACGTTTATCAACAAAAGCTTTTATGTATAACTCCTAAATTGAAGTCTGACCATAAGTAATGAATAAAGTGGGGTTAGTTGACATCGTCTTATATAGAGGTAAATGGTGTTTGAAAATTATAGAATTGTTTATGGTGTATTTTTAAATGTTCTATTGTGTACAATGCCTTAAATCAAATAATTTTCAAGGTGGTAGAGGTAATTACAGTTGTAATATATTGTTTTATAGTGAAAATGACCTTTAGAAGTGGCTTTACAGTGCGCACAATCATTAACTAAAAATCGCGGGCAACTCACGTAGTATATTGAGAAAAGCTCTACTAGTTTGGAACCACAGAAGGCTTCTTCTTAATGAGCAGCGTGCGCGGTGGCGGCGATGTCGCGCAACCTGACTGATGACGACACAAAAGCCTATCACCAATTTATATTATTCTCTCTCCCAGAATCCGATACCAGAAATACAGCATACGAACACCAGTAAACCAATAACTCGAACACTACTTAAAATAATCGTCCGTCAATATTTACGTCGAGAACTCTCTATGATTTCATATCGAACTTAGTTTAGAAGTACAAAGTGCTCATCTCGCAAGGTTTAGCCGTTCAAGTAACGTTACTATAAGGTGTATACTTGCAAGAACTGTGAAATCGACGGGAACCACAAACTTGCACCGTGCATAGTGAGCTGTGTGCTGTGTTTGAGAGTATTGCAAGACCTGTTATGACCAAACAGATATGTTAGGTACAAGTTAAACTGTCAAACACCAAGCGGTCACCGGTGACCGCAACCTATTGTTCTATAATTGTGTCTACAAAACCGGTACTCGACGAGTTAATAGGTTTTCTTGTAGCGTTTCAGGAACACAATAGGTACTTTTTGTCATCATCGTGTTTTTATTTAGTAGATAGTTTTTATTTATCTAACAGAACATGTTATTGTGTACATAGTTAGAGTAAATTTTTGAGTACATTTCCAGATTTAGGACCAGAATGTTAGTAATTGGTATTCACAAAGGTGGTATTCAGAAAGAAAGAAAAAAAAAGAAACAAAAAATGTTTATCTGCACCATCTCAAAATACAATAACACGAAAAAATTGTAAAAAAATAATAAAGACGAGACCAGAGCTCAACTGAGCAGAGTCAAACACCAAGCGGTCACCGGTGACCGCAACCTATTGTTCTATAATTGTGTCTACAAAACCGGTACTCGACGAGTTAATAGGTTTTCTTGTAGCGTTTCAGGAACACAATAGGTACTTTTTGTCATCATCGTGTTTTTATTTAGTAGATAGTTTTTATTTATCTAACAGAACATGTTATTGTGTACATAGTTAGAGTAAATTTTTGAGTACATTTCCAGATTTAGGACCAGAATGTTAGTAATTGGTATTCACAAAGGTGGTATTCAGAAAGAAAGAAAAAAAAAGAAACAAAAAATGTTTATCTGCACCATCTCAAAATACAATAACACGAAAAAATTGTAAAAAAATAATAAAGACGAGACCAGAGCTCAACTGAGCAGAGTCAAACACCAAGCGGTCACCGGTGACCGCAACCTATTGTTCTATAATTGTGTCTATAATGACGGTACTCGACGAGTTAAATGTCAATAATGTATTAAGCTATATTTATAAACTTACTAAAAAAAACAAACCTACCGTTATAAGCACACAACAAAACACATTATTATTCATATTGTAAACAAAACTCAGACCGTAAAATCGTTCAATAAACTAAATTAAATTCCCTGATCATCAAAACATGACGGGCTAAACAATTCTCTACAATAAACACAATGGGCCGAATCAATTCAAACAGCAGTCAACAGTCGGTCGATTTTTAATTCGGCCGCCGGCTCTCTGCCTAAGCCGAGGCTTTTCAACGAATCAATTAATACAGGGTTAATGGAACAGGGTTGAAACGTCGACGTCGAACTAGACTTGGGTATATTTGCATAAACAGATGGGGCGTTCAAGAAAATATCGACTCTCCGTCTACTCGAATTTTAATCGAGACTTTGCGAATATATTGTTTCTCATTGATTGATTTTTGAGCGACTAGCGTTGAGTTTTTCTTTTATTTTTTTATTAAATCGATTATTCTTTATTGTGTATCTGTGGAATATCAATTGTATGTTTTATCTGTGCATCTGTCATTTTAAAATACAGAGTACCTAACTATTACCGCAGAAGTTGCCATATTTCGCATTTGTTAAATCAAAATAATAAAAGTCCAACGTGATTTTAAAATCTTCATTCTACTTTAATCATTGTATTAAGGATAATTAGTGCTTAGGGACGTATTATTAAGTCGCCTAACTTTAACCACTTAATCGTAAGTTATAAAGTACTTCTAACAAACAATTCATTTGTAATTTTAGTCACGACTGCCTTGAAAATACGGCGAAATGAGAATATCAACGTAAAGTTACCGAAATTAATATCAACAACAGTTAAAGTTATAGAGGTAGAAGTCAAACTTGAAGTACTGATTATTTCTGGAAATATATTTCAAGACTTTCGTTCTAAGGGACCAAAAAGTATCCAAGTACATAAATCAAGTTTTAAATTTTAAATGGGGCAAATATTTAAAGGACTAAGTTTGGTGACGTGAATTGGTATTGTCGAAATGTTAATTGAGTGTGATTTTTTTAAGCGGGGAAAATCATCGAATGTCTTCTTCAGCTTCACCAAGCCAGGGAGCCGAGGGACTGTCAGACTCTTGCTGACTGACCACCCTGTTCATACACCTGCCCTTCGAGCCAGAGCTTCGGCAACCCGTTAAGTACTTCACGGCTCCGTTTCGGCAATTAAGGTGAAGAATTGAAATTTGAAGTAGTCAAAGTGACATATCTATTACAATGTCAGTTGATAATGTAATCCTTTCTTTTCATTCTTTGGTACTGTTCAATCTTACAACACCAGTAGGATAAGCAGAGGTGGTGACAAATGTATGTAATTGTGTTCTACCATTACGTAACTTATATTACAGTTCATCATCATCATCATCATCATCATCATCATCATCATCATCAACAGCCTATATGGCTGCTGAGCAAAGCCTCTTCTCACACAGAGAAGGTTTGAGCATTAATCACCACGCTTGCTCAATGTGGATTCGCGATTACAAACTTATAATTAAACATTATAAGCCCAGGTTATCCTCACGATGTTTTCCTTTACTGTTTGTCAGTGGTGTCTAGATAATCTTAGAAAGCACATTTAAAAACGTCACATTGGTACTTGCATGAGAGATGGGCGTCTTAAACCTCCGAGCCACAGCGACTCACAATATAACAGTTATCATAATACAATACAAAATATCCAACAAAACAGTTCACTAACATTTAATATACGAGCAAAAGCTTTAAAATCACAAATGTAGATAGGAAGGCAAACTTTTAAACACAATAACCGCTGACGACCGAACTAGTTGCTAGGAAAGTATTATATTTGTCTAGGAACTATTCAACGGATTTGAATGTAATACAGTAGAAAATGTTGATGATAGAACTGGAAGACATGGGCTGGTTGGTTTGAATAAACAAAATGTATAGGATAAGTGTGGGAAAGCCATGCTTCGGCACAAATGGGACGGTTCGAGCAGAGTGATACCACGGCCTCACAGAAACCCGACGTGAAACAATACTTGTGTTGTGTTTCGTCGTATGAATGAAATTACCGCAGACCCAATTATCTCTCTCCCAATCTCCCCAATCCCCGAATCCTCAACCATCCTCAAAAGGCCGGTAACGCACTTGTAACACCTCTGGCGTTCCGGGTGTCCATAGGCGGCGCCGTTTACTTACCATCAGATGATACGTCTGCTCGTTTACCGGCTTACTGCATAAAAATTATATCATTTTCATCAACAGCCTATAAATGCTGAGGAAAGCCTCTTCTAACACTGTGAAGGTTTGAGCATTAATCACCAGACTTGCTCAATGCCTTGCAAGAAGTTGTATCGGTGTGGCAAAAAGAACGTATCGATGACATTTGAAGACGTTTTTGCTGTTCTCACTAGAAATCTACACGCTTGTTGCCATGCACAATTCCAAACTTCAAGTTACTGACAATTCCGATATAATCGATAGCTAAAAAACACTTCATTCAAGTCAAAATCCTATAGCAATATTAGTGACTGTGATAGCTAAAACACAGATGATCATATATCTGCCAGCCCTATTATCTAAGTTAGACACGAAGCCTCGGAAACAATTGTAGGTACATCTATATATAGTTTATTTAATCGGCTCACCGTAATAACTTACGGCCTATCGTATAAATTTGTTGAATAAACAACATTATCGAATAACTGCTAAAATGGCGGCGCAACGATAAGGATTGTCCTTATAATACGTATTTTGGTATTGTTTGGTTGAATTAGTCATTGTTGCCTTTGCCAATGCTTTTTAGGACTATTGGGATCCTGTTACGTTAAAAATGCAGCCAAAAATTGAGGGACGGTCAATATTATATAAATTTTTCCTGACCCAATTATAATCCGTTATAAATTGTATAAGAATCAAATAACAATCACAAATAATATAAAGATACAACATACATTTCAAAATATAAAACTCACTTCTAATACCATCCCAATCGAGAAAATGAGAAATGAGAATATTGAACCGCTTTTGTTTTACAAATTACTTATTAAACAAACAAAATAAGAATAAAGTTTACATTCAATATAATCATGTATTTTGTTTGTATTGGAGTGTGTACAAACACTTCACGATATTAATTTGTTTTATTGAATATTTGAACTAATTTCTATAATGTGTATTATGAAGGAGCTGCCATTTGTATCCATAAAATAATTAAAGACAAATGACAAAAATATAGTAGGTTAGAATACACCATTCGATTAGTTTCATTAAACCTAATTTTTACCTAGATAATTTTCTAATGAAATAGTTACTACTAAGCTTAAAAGAAGAAACATAAAGTGTGTCGAATTGAACATAATGAGCACTAATGGCGATAAAGATAGTCCACGAAGGTTTCAATACACCAGCTGTGGAAAAACAAAGGCAGAATAAATACGAGCCCTTGCCCATTACGTTTGTACACAAAAAACCTCGTATAGCTGTCATTTTTGGGACGCTCACATGAACTGCCATTCGCCTGTCGAACTTTGTGCGCTCACTATGATTTGTCCTATGTTTTGAATGAGTTTGTCAAAAAAGGAACACGGCTGGTTTTGGCACGACTGTGTAATAGGTGCATTGGAATATGTACGCCTTTATTTGTAAGTAACTATATTTTTGTAAATGTCCTTTGTATTTCTTATTAGCGTCTATTGGATGTCACAACACATCATTTGTTACAAATTTAATTACACTTAACAAAACAAAAAAAAAATTGACTCCACGATTGGCTCGGTGGCTGGGCAACTGGCTGCCGCGCAACGTGTCGTGGGTTCGATTCCCGCACGGAACAATTCTTTGTGTGATCCACAGATTGTTGTTCCGGCTCTGGGTGTCATGTGTATGTGATATTGTATGTTTGTAAACGCACCCACGAAACAGGAGAAAATCCTAATGAGGGGCAAGGTTTTTTTAAAAAAAAAAACATATGAAAGACATGCTCTATTATGTATCATAATAGTTCAACAAACCCTCATAGTCATAAATGACATTTACATAAAAAAAAGAAATCAAACAACGTAAAAAAACTAACATATTTTCAATTCCCCAACTCCAAAAAAGGCATGAATCAACGTATGACTCAACAAAATTTTGAAGGTACCACGTTCAATAACGTGAATGCTAAATATACACCCAAAAATGAGTGTAAAAATGTTAAAACCATTCCGACGGAGATTCTCGAGACGAGCGCACGTATCCCGTGATCCGTCGTCTCGCAGACACAACCTACATTCTTTCTTATAAATTGATACGTCAAGGAAGGGCCACAATCGACCTCCGGCTACATCTATCACGGAGAGCTAATGATTGATGAGATTCACTGACCGCTTACAAGCCCGTCGAACCTCGTTTATATTTGGGCCTTGATATGTGATTTTTGCTGGGTACGTAAAAATTGTGAATCATTTTCGGCAAAATTACTGTTCTGATGCGTTTGACGGGGCAGAAAGAGTGACCCTGAATTTGTTTAGCCAGTGTAAGTTGATCTTGAGGGTTTTTATAGGAATGTTAGTTTTATGCGGAAGAGAAATAGATGTTCTTAAGTACTCGGAGGTACTTTTAGAAGCGTCCTCTTTTGTAAGCAAATTCATTGGACCATTGACGAAGCTTTGGAGATGGTTTATTTCTCAAGCTACATAACTAAGGAAAGTTAGTTAAATGTTATAAATTCGACTACTAGAGAATAATATAAGTATAGTGATATGGTCCAACATAATAAAAATACAATACGACCTTGAAATTCCTTGAAGATCTCATCCTATAATACAAGTACGTAGGTATGTGGGCAATTGGTCATACTCCTACGGACGGGTTTCGCCACAAATATTTTTGGTCAACAATAACCTAAAATGTCGGGTCTAATAATCTAGAAGGGACCGCTCATGCTAATTTTGGGCGTCCAGCGGAGGCACTAAACCAAATTCTAAATTGATTTATTAAAATTAGGTTGGTTGGCGTCAGCCATTTTTTGGTACTCCCAAAACTTACATAACGATTCGTTCTTCTAGCAGCTTACCGCAAGAGGTAGCTATTAGTTGTAAGAACTACTTTTAACTTCGAATTAATATTCAGAGCATCTGATTATAGTCCAAAATTTTTGCCTTACACCATTTTGTACCTTACTTTTAGGACTTCAGAGTCGCATTTACGGTGAGCTTTTCAGACAGTTCTGTCTCAAATTAAGCTGTTATTTTGAAGTAAAATGGCGTCGCAGAAGAGCAAGCTACATGATGTTAAAACAACCTAATATTTATGATGGGACACTTGTTGAAGTTTACCTAGTTTAGTCTTGTAAACAGGGATAGTATAGACTTTAGTGGATGGAAAAGTAACATAAAACTTGTAGTTTGCTGAAGAAACCGTAGGTACTCTTTGTCATTTCACCATTGTTATTAAGGGTTATATTCTCGAACACTGAGAGCAGAGAAGGCCTTAGTACAATTAAAGTAATTGAAACGAGACCGCGTTCGGCGTTGCGATTGGCTGGTTCATTGGAGCCGGCCATTCGGAGGGCTTAGACGAGTTTGTTAATCGAAACGAGACCGCGTTCGGCGTTGCGATTGGCTGGTTTATTGGAGCCGGCCAATCAGAGAGCTTAGACGAGTTTGTTAATCGAAACGAGACAGAGCGCCGAACGTGGTCTCGTTTCAACTACTTTAAACGTAAAATAAATTCGTACTAAGGCCTCTGACCTTTGGTATTACTGAGTGTATTATTAACTTACGCTTGTCAACACAACTTTAGTTAAATAGCATTGTTGTAAGTAAATTACAGCTACGTAATCTGACTAAAGAATTAAATAAAATAAACTCCGATTTAAAATTACAGGCCGACAATATATTAGAAGTGAAGTAAGAAGGCCTTAAAAAGGAAGATTGACGTTATAATACCGGAGACCGTTCCATAAAAATGGAAAGGAATAATAAATCTCTTAATAATCTGCGACAAATTGGAAACTTAATCCGTGTATAGAGCAAGATCCGAATGTCTCGACCTAATTTATATTTTAAAACGAAAACGAGTGGCGAATTACCCGACGCTGTAGATATAGGCCAACCGAGAAATTACGCTAAAATGAAATGCAAATTATACAAATTTATTATTATCCTGCGGTCAGAAAAAAATGGAAAATCCTCGAGAGAGTAATGCAGGAAGTGATTAATAAGAGCTCTCCTACAATTTTTGAGGGTGTGCAAAAAAACTTAATAAGTTATGTAAGTTATTGTCGGTCGGTGACAGTGGATTACTATACTTGTGTAGACGTAATTAAATTTATTTTTGGGGTACAAGATAAGATGAGATGGACGCGTAGTAGACACGATCCAGTTGACAACCAGTCATATATGGCAATAAGTAGGTATTTTTTTAAGGGGGGAAAATCAACGAATGACTGCTCCCGCCTGCGGGAGGGAGTGTCAGACTCTTACTGACTAAAAATCACCCCGTTCCTACTCCTGCCCTTCGAGTCGGAGCCCCGGTAGCCCGTTAAGTCCTCCGCGGCAATAAGTTGGTATACTCGTCTATTATATAGTCTACTACTACTATATAGTCCCGGCTTCTTGAGGTACGAAAAGGCTAAGATCATTGCACTGCAATGTATGTAATGTAAGAACTAATGCCAACTATTGTAATTCATATTTTTGACATGACCACTATCAATAAATTAAAAAGATGAATAGTTTTAAGATTACCGCTAATACATACCATATACTCAAAGCGCATGCGTACATCAGTCTGCTCGACTATTCTCTTTATTCAGCTCCCAAACAAATATAAACGTGGCGTACACATGGCTTCAGATCAAGTTATACAAAACCAGTTTTTCGTGGACTCTGTTTGTATAATCTTCCCGCACGTTCAACGGTCAGTTTATACTAGTTTTTTAAAGCCAGGTGAGTAAGCCGTATTTACCATGTTTAACTGCAGTTAAAATTGATACCTAGTCAATAATTGGTATAGAAAGTTTTACAGGGACGTGAGATAGATATATGCAGCAGCTATGGACAAGAAAGAGAAGCAAGATTTTCTAGGAAGATACATACATCTTTGGAAATTTTAGATTTTAGAATTTGTATTGCAATATTTTGATAGCTATAGCACAATAAAATATTCTCTAGGTTACATTTAAATACTCACTAAAATTGTTCTAGGATTTGGGTTAAGCATTAGCAATTTGGGCTTGCCTATTTTAATGTAACAAAATTAAAAAGAATTAAGTCTATGATTATTACACTTCTAACAAAAGTTACAGGTACTATCTAAACTTTAAGGAGGTGCCGTAACAGGCGTTGCACCGTGTGGGCAGGTCCCTTCTAGAGGACCCCGTGCCCCTTACAGGTGCTGACGGTGGCCATCACCGGTTTTAGTGAGGTACGAATCTCACACTATATAATGTTTCTCCCCAAAAAGATAGGCACCTTTTGAAGGTATTCCCCGTCATCAAAAAAAAGGTAACTACTACCTAAAAATGCAGGCACTAAGATCAGACAAACACAAAAAGAAACAGCTAACATAAACGAAAACTTAACAAAACCGAAGCAAATATGACAAAATTGAGCAAAAATAAATAGCATGAGACTACCGGCGGGTCCCTCATTTGACTTAATAAGAGGTCCTGGCACAATGCCAAGAAGACACCGACTGGGTCACATAATTTTCAAGTGTTGTGTAATTGTTGTTGGCCCATAAACTTATCCCAAGACATATATTGTGGACAAACATCTGTATGAAATGGTATCCAGTGAAGTTTTGCCATATTGTATTAATATTAATGTTCTGGAGGGTTAACTATTTGATTTAGTTTTATGGTAAAAACTGACTGTTATTGCGTTTAGGGTAAGCAGTTGTGTCTTATATTAACACCAGGTCTAAACGAGTGAAAATATTTTACGTCAAACCCAAACATTTATTTTTTTATTAGGCGGTAGTTACTCTAACACGATTTCACCCGCTCTGCTCAGCTCCTATTAATCGTAGCGTGATGTTTTACAGCTTATAGTCTTCCTTAATAAATGGACTATCGAACACAAGAAGAATTATTTAATTCAGATGAGTAGTTCCGGAGATTGGCTCGTTCAAACAAACAACGAGGACCGCCCTGAGGACACGGCGGACCACACTGTAGCGGAATGCCCTGCGTGGGCTGAGCACCGCCGTGCCCTCAGGGAAGTGATCGGCGATGGCGACCTCTCGCGTCCGGGCCTAGTGCAGGCCATGATGCGGAGCGAGGGGGACTGGGATGCCGTCTCCTCCTTTTGCGAAGCAGTCATGCTAGCTAAGGAGGAGGCGGGACGCGTGAGGCAGCGAAGCGCTGCCTCCTCGCAACCCAGCCATCGCGAAGGACACACCGGGCGTCGGGGATCGCGGGACGATCTCCGGCCACCGTAAGCGCGTGCCTGCGGACGGCGAGCATGGGTGGCTCCCCGTCCGACCAGAAACAGACCCGAGCGTACGGCGCGTCGCGTTCCGCGCGCGCCTCAAAGAGCCATCAGACCACCACAGATGGGGCCCAATACGGCCGACGCCGATTCGGAGTCGCGGAGAACCTAACGGGTAACCGGGGCTCCGACACGACGTGCAGGCGAAGGAACGGGGTGGTTTTTAGTCAGTAAGAGTCTGACACTCCCTCCCGCCTCACCCAGGCGGGAGCAGTCATTCGATGATTTTCCCCCCTTAAAAAAAAAAATCTTCACAATAAGATAAACATTAAGCGACGAAGTGTTTTAAACCTTTAAATGAATGTTACGAAACTATAATAGAATCTTCTTTTTCATTATAGGTAATTACTGGGCACTATTGGATAGCAATAATAGGATGAGCAGAGCGGTCTTATATACATACGTATAGTACACAGATTAATGAACAGTCCATATTACCATCGAAGAGGTATTAATACGCTAATTTAACAGTGGACGTCTTGGGATATGAAGAAGATAAATTGGTCAAATCAAAATTGTTCAATACGTCATACATTCTGACAGATTGCTCCGCTGGCCGAATGGTCGCAAGTGCCCGGCGGCTAGGGATCTCGGGTTCGATTCCTGGGTCGGGCAAAGTACTACTGGGTTTTTAAAAAAATCTCAGTATTAGCACGGAGTCTGGAATTGTGCCCGGTATATGACAATAGGCTCACCCCCTATTACATGGGACTAATAACATAAATAGTGAAAAATGGGTGTTACTTAAGCTACCCCTTCGGGGATTAAAGGCGTGATGTTATGTTAAAACAACTAGAGCAAATTAAAATAGTGTTTTCAACAAAACGGTAGCATACTAATGATTCAAGAGCCATAGCTTGAGTAATGAATTTACCTTCTAGTTCAGCTAATGACTGCATACTTAACAGTTTAGAATATTCTAGACTAGAGTTCTCGTTTATCCTGATCGTTAGTATTCTATCGATTCTAGAAGTTTAACGTAAAACGACTTTCCTTATTTATTTCTGCATTCCCACGCAAATATAAGGACTCTTCTAAAACTTCTAGAATGTTCCTTCTTCAAAGTATCAGTGTGACAGTTTTTTTGGAAAATAAACTCTATAAATACTACTTATAAAGGTGCTTTTCAATTAACCGAGGGTATGACATATCTACATTTTAATACAAGGTGTTCTTATTTCTATGAAAAATCCAGGATTTAATATCACGATACAGTAGACGTTATTAAATTTTTCTCTTTACAACAATTTTAGGAAATAAAACAATAAAATAATGGTATTTGATCAAATGATAAACTATTTAATCGTATATTAATAATAGTGGTAATGAAATTAATAGCTCCTAAAACAGATGAATACCAGCCAAATGAAGGTAAAAAATGGCTAAATCAATATACACAAAACACACACTGACACACAAGCAAGTAGGTACTGTGAAACAGAAAGTTGGGTGACCTAAAATAACAAAATATTTAACGAAAGCTATATAACTATATAACCGTGCATATGTATGTGGGTTTATGTATATAATTTATTTAAAATCGCAATATAGTTCTCACGTAACATTTTATACGTCCCCTTGATGAAATTTTACCACATTTGTGTGAACTAAGAAAATTGAACCACAAGCGGAAACCGTAAACCGTGTACTACCCGCATTTTCTTACCCCACGGACGCATAACAGAAGGTCGTAAGAAACGAAACAATATGTATGCTTGCCCAAACTTAATCCGAAGCGTCAACATAAAGTTAAATTATCTCGGAATTAGGTTCGCGATATATGTCTTTACATATCCTTATGTATAGAGTAGGTAAATAAAAATGGCGGCATGGGCTTATCGCACACTTTATTGGAGTAATAGGTATATGGTCACAGTACAAACCATTGGAGCTGGCAACTTTTTTATGCATATTTTTTTTGTTGTGAAATAAATCTGGTTTTTTTTTGGTGTACAGTTTGTACTGAGAAAATGATAGATTTTTATTAGTATTGATTGTATCGACTCCTCAATATAAGCAGTTGATTGTTAATGTTACCATGACAACAATCTTACGACGACACGTCGTTTTTTACGTAGTTTTTTTTCTAATACCGTCGTAATGATGTCGTGGTAGGGGGTTCAAGACGCCTGAGGCTGCGGGTACGAAACCTAGCAACGGCAAATACCAATGCGACTTTTTCCGAGTATATGTACTTTCTAAGATTATTCAGAAACCACTGACAAATGGTAAAGGAAAACATCGCGAGGAAGCCTGGGCTTATAATTTTCTTATTATAAGTTTGTAATCGCCAACCCGCATTGAGCAAGCGTTGTGATTAATGCTTAAACCATCTCCGTATGAGAAGAGGCTTTGCTCAGCAGTGGGCATTTAAAGGCTATTGATATATATTGATGTATTTTTCTAACATTAGATACAAATAATCTGTTAACATTGATAACAGCTATAGAATATTATTATAATTACCATGATAACCCATTTTGAAAGAGACATACAATCACTTCACTACAACAAACACATAATTAATATAATAACTACCCGTAACAAATCACACAGCTAAATAGACTCACAGACGAATTTAGCAAATAATTACGAACATAATCGTTGAAAAGGTTGACCAATAAAGCGGTAACTAGCAAATATGTTTGACAAATCAGTACCTCAATAAGTATTTTATTAAATGTTTCATGTGATTTCGATGATAATAATTTATTATCATCGAAATCACATTATTATTAATAAACAAATAGAGCTATCTATAAAGGGATATGAAACGATCACATGTCGATCCGAATGAAATTACGGTGAATTGTTAATGGATCATTAAATATTAAATGTTGAATTTAATGTGTTGAATTGCTTCTGATCTTGATAGCTGTTAGATTGATATTGTAATTGAGGGTTTGGGCGTTGGTGTATGAATGTGTTATTCTGTCTATTTTACACTAGCTGCACACACAACTTCGTCTGCGGTTTTCTAAAATAAAAGTAGCCTATGTTACTCCTTAGAAAATTAGCTACCTGCGAATAAAAGTCCCGTCAAAATCGGTTCAGCCATTTCGGAGACTAGCCAGTATAAACAGACAGACATACAGACAAACATTTTTAAGTGTCATTTTGTTACATGTATCGTATGTATATTCATAAATATTTAGTAAAAAGCTGTTATTTCAATTTTACAAATAGATATACGAATTTTATTTATCTGCATATTGATAACATTATCTTTACCTCTACATTCTTGTGAGGAGCGATCAGTAACTTTTTGCAAGCTATGTTCTTCATGTAAAACTACACAAAGAATCAAATTTGTTTTCTTGAAATTTTTAACTAATATAGACATTCTAACTAAGAAACTAAATATCGATCAACTTGAAGATCTATACCGAGATTTTAAACAAATCTTATACACATATACTTATTACATATAGTTTAAATGTTTGTTTGTTTGAAAGCGTTAATCTCAAAAAGTACCAGTCCGATTTCAAAAATTATTTTTGTGTTGGATAGCCCTAAATGGGCTATGAAGAATGTTCTAGGCTATGACACACCACGCTACGGTCAGTTGACGCCGAGCAAAGCGGGTAAAACTGCGCGGAAGTATCTATAGTATTTAGATAGTCTAGATAGCCACTAAGACGCCACGAAAATGACTAATATTAAAACCATCACAATTTATACATAGTACTAACAAATTTACCTAAGGCCAGAGACACACGAGCGAAAATTTCCTACGCCTGGGGGGCACGTGACAAAAACTTATTCACTAACAAGATCATTCCACTAAGTGACCAGAGACTTGTAGCGCCTAATATATTTACTTTCATAGCTTGTGACGTCACAAATTATTGGCCGACGCCTGTCGTTAGTAATGTAATAACCGTGAGTGTAGTCTAGGCTTTAATACCGCGTCGTCTGAATATGATTTCGTAAAGGTGTATCGAGTGTTTTGACAGACAAATGTTTGTTGTATTGAAGGCATTTGTTGTCAGTAATCTCCTTAGAACCGGTTGTATGAACTGTTGTACATACACCGATTTCTATAATATCATGCATATTTTCCTGGAAAGCGATTAAGTGGCGCCGATTTCGTTCTGCCGATTTCTTCGTTGAGAGCTATTCAATCTAATATATTTAAACGTGATGATAAAATCTAAAGCATAGTTTTCGATACGAACCACTAAAACACTAATGAAGTATAATTCACGTAATAATAACTATTTACATCACTTGGTGTATAATAAAGTTTATATCTATCGATTTATCTACATCATGATTTTTTCTAAAACTACACTTCAAATACGCTGAATAAATTAAAAACTAAACAAAACCCAAGGTCAACCACAAAACATCAACATCAATAAACCATAACAAAACTGCATATTGTTATCAAAATTACTCGTTTTTGCCACACACTGTATATAAATCACGGGCGAGATTAGGAAAAATACCGTTATCAGTGTGTCTTGGCTTTATTGCTTGTGAAGAAATATTGCCTTCGCCTTAAGTACTTCCGTTTAGAGTTGTGTGTCATAATTTGAGGGTATTTGTGTTTTGTAGCGGGCAGGGTTGTAGCGTCAGAACGTAAATTATGTGAAAGGGATTTATGTTACAAACTTGTTTTTACCTTGACGCGATTTGTATGTATGAAAGGTTGACTTCTCCCGCCGGGGTGAGGCGACAGAGAGTATCAGACTCTTACTGACTAAAAACCACCCCGTTCCTACTCTTGCACATCGAGCCGGAGCTCCGGCCACCAGTTAAGTCTTCCGCGGCTCCGTATCGGCATCAGTCCTATCGGGCCCCATCTGTGGTGGTCTGATAGTTCCTTGAAGCGCGCGCGGAACATGATGCACCCTACGCTTGTGCCTGGTACTGGTCGGGCGGCGAACTACCCGTGCTTGCCGTCCGCAGGCCCGTTTCCCGTGGTTGGCTGAAACTACTTGAGTGAGTCGTGGCATTGCCGCGACCGCACACGGCTACTCATGAGGAAAGACCCCTCTGTTGTTCGAAACTAGTATTTTATATTAATTATTATATTAATTTAACCATATTTTCGATAGTGGTGAATTAGATAGGTAATTTACTTAACCCAGAAAACAAGCTCCTTGATCTTTATAGTGGAAGAATAGGATAGGATAGGAGGAGGATAGGATGGGAGGAAGATAGGATAGGAGGAGGATAGGATAGAAGCGGGTGATGAAAACTCATTACTCGCTCTTCACCTCCTCAGTGTAGCAATCATTATATAGGTACTCTTCCACTATATCTTATTAATTGTTAACCCATTTATGAAGCCACTATTTATTTTAAGCGACATCAGAACATGAAAGTGAATTCAAATAATATAGAATAAAATTAGAATATTCCCTTTCTTTGCTAGCGGTACACAATATTTGAAGGGAACCGGCTGTTTTTTGGTGTTAGACGAAATCAGGGCCCCGCTGTATGTTCCCGACTTTATTAGATGTACGTGACACACTGAAACACTAGTCTCTTTACGTCTATATTTGAATTTCGGTTTTATTATGAGTTACGCAGGGTATAAAATCAATTGTTCGCGGATTTTTCACTAGCTTTTTATGTTTCAATATTGTTTGCGGTCGTTTTATTCAATATTAAACCTTAAATATGCATCCATAGATTGTTTACTACGTTAAACAGTTGGAATTATCGGTGCGTTTTACAAACATACAAGTTTACATGCACATGACACCCAGACCACCCAAAGTGTTGTTCCATGCCAATTGACTGCACGGTTGGTGCGGTGGCTGGGCAACTGGCTGCCGCGCAACGTGTCGCTTCGATTCCCGCACGGAACAACTCTGTGATCCATAGATTGTTGTTCCGGGTCTGGGTGTCATATGTATGCGAACTTGAATGTTTGTAAACGCACCCACGACACAGGATAAAATCCTAATGTGGGGTAACGTTATTTTAAAACTAAACTAATTCCATTTAAACTAGCTATCAAAAGAAAATATAATTCAACATTTATAAGGACGGCCAACAAGTAACGAACTAGTAAGATCGATGGCGGCCATGCTCATTTCTTAATTAATTAACTAATTACCTCTCAAGTCTGTAAGTGTAATTAATTAGACGCAGCGTGACTCGCCAATAAAATCTTAGAGAAATGTTTGTTGAACATAACGTAAACGTACTAGGTAAAGTTTTGGTGTAAACAGAATAGTAGACCAGTGTGCTTTTTATTATTGGAAACATATTTTATCGCCAAATAATATACAATTTTAGGAATTTTACTTTAGGAACTTCTTCTGGGTGCGTTTACAAACATACAAGTCCACATACACATGACAACCGTACCCGGAACAATAATTTGTGGATCACATAAGGAGTTGCTCCGTGCGGAAATTGAACCCGCGACACGTTGCACGCCAGCCGATTGTTTAGCCACCGCACCAACCGTGCTGATGACTATACAAATAGAGTTATCGAAATATGTTTATAGAGGTAATACATTTGTAGGTATGTGTTTTTCATTTGCAATTTCTAGATATCATTAACTTTATCGACCTTCTACCTTCCACCATTTAGTAAAAAATTATATAAAACTGCAACATTACCCCATATTACAGTTTAAATAAGAACCTGTTTTGAGTACTACTTATTATAGTACATGAGTATATGTTCCTATCAACTTAGAGAGAACCTTTCCGTCCAAAAGAAACACTACAAATATTTCGTGTACACAAACACCATTGTGTTTCAGTTTCTAAGAACGGTCGTACTTGAACTTTCATCGCGGGCCAAAGGTCCGGTATACGTGTAAAAAGGCGCGAAAAAAACGCGGCCATTAGGCACGCACAAAGGTTGCCAGAAATAAAATTATGGTAGTATTTAGTGATGTACTATTTTTGTCAAATAAAATTGTGCTTTATACAAGACAGGCTTCAATAATTAATTTGTACTAAAAATAAAAAATAAAAAGCATCAATCCTTGCTGCAAATCGAAAATGAAATTATAATTTGAAATTCTACGAACAATTATTCAGTACGGAAAATAATTACAAATATTTACCAATTAATTTGTGTATTATTTTCATATACCTCTACAATCAAAGACAACACTGTTAATAACGCCATCTGCAAAGCATTTAGAAAAGTACAATAAAAATGTAACTAACATTTTTAACTCGTCGAGTACCGGTTTTGTAGACACAATTATAGAATAATAGGTTGCGGTCACCGGTGACCGCTTGGTGTTTGACAGTTTAAATCGAGAATTCTGTTTTTAAACCATCAAGACCATTCTATCTTTAAAGATGGCTGCTAGTAAGAATTTATACTACCTCTATTAAATAGACAGAGTTCTTATCCAATGAAAATTACGTAGAAGTGAAGCGAATCTTAATGGAAGTGTAAGAAGAAACTAAGCGATTATACAGTCCTTAGTTGCTTTTTCCAGACGTTTGATAGTCTTTGACATTCTTAGCCTGAAGAGACGAGTCAATGGCGCCTTAATCGATAAAATGTATTTTAAAACGTTTCTAGTAAGAATTATGAAGCCACGAGTTACAAAAATAATGACAAATCATCTTCTGTATTAAGTAAAACCATTTAAGAGATAATAGGTGTTTTCTTAATCTCCTAATCTCCTAACTGTCACAGATGGGGCCCAATATCACAGATGGGCCCAATAGGGCCGATGCCGATTCGGAGTCGCGGAGAACCTAACAGGTAACCGGGGCTCCGACTCGACGTGCAGGAGAAGGAACGGGGTGGTTTTTAGTCAGTAAGAGTCTGACACTCCCTCCCGCCTCACCCAGGCAGGAGCCTGGAGTCATGCGTTGATTTTCCCCCCTTAAAAAAAAAAAAACCTCCTAACTGTCAAACACCAAGCGGTGACCACAACCTATTGTTCTATAATTGTGTCTACAATGACGGTACTCAACGAGTTAAGAGATAAATAGGTATTTTCTTAATCTCCCAATTGGTATAGTTACATTTAACTCACTCTCTATAGACATAGAACTAACTATGTAATCCAACGAAAATTGAGTTCTACAATCATAAAAGTGTAGAACTATTTAAAACTCTGCTGTGTATGAAATAAAATATACAATACTCTGTGGTTTTTATTTGTTAATAGTGTATTAAGCGAAAAACAAACTATACAGTCCGAAAACTCCAAAGTGTCTTTAAATAAATTCTAAAGCGTGGCGTTTTAAAATGTGTTCCGCCATTTTTGTCCCCGTATTTACAAATTCAAGGCTGCTAGCGTTTGCCAATTTAGCTGCGACGGTTCACACCTGTTGTGGACTTTAATGCCACTGAGACGTACCTTACCTACTGTTTCTTTAGTATGTACGTATTTTGGAAGAACGATACTTGGGACTTAAAAGACGACTGTATTTCAACTTTTTGGTGTTCTTTTGAAGATATAACATAACGCCTTTTATCACCGAAGGGGTAGACAGAGGTGCACACAGAAGTAACACCCACTTTTCACTATTTATGTTATGAGTCCCATGTAATAGGGGGTGAGCCTATTGCCATATACCGGGCACATTTCCAGACTCCGTGCTACTACTAAGACTTTTTTTTAAAAAACCCAGTAATACTTTGCCCGACGCGGGAATCGAACCCGAGACCCCTTGCCCGGCACTTGCGACCACTCGGCCAACGAGGCAGTCTTCTTTTGAAGACTAAGTGGTTTATACGGGACTTATGATAAGTAATGTAATCTCATTATTACCTAAACGATATTACGTCATCATTTAATTGACGCAAGAGGCATAATATGTCTACATATTCTTCTCTAATTTGAGCACATTTTTAATCTGAAACACGGGCTTGGACCTAGTTTAGGTTTTACATATAAATTTTAGACTTTGTTTAGATAGTAAGATGTATTTTGTAATCTGGCTTTTAACACCAAATAAACATTTTCTTATTATTATTACATAGAAGAATAATATACCATCACGCCTTTTATCCCCGAAGAAGTAGGAAGAGGTGCACATTATGCCACTGTACAATGTAACACCCACTTTTCACTAATTATGTTATGAGTCCCATGTAATTATATCAGTAATAAAATAATTATATCTCGAGAAAAAACTATTTTTCGAAATCATTGAACAAGAAATGTTCTGACAGATTAAGATTATCAGTTTTCTTAACTTCGTAAAAGATGTTTCGTTTCGTTATGTTACATTATTGGAAATCTGATTCAAGAACAATCTCGCTCGAATTGCAACAAGTCATTTGTACGCATAATATCCCTTTATTCCGAATCGCTGTTCACATAACAACGTACAATTAAAACAAAAAGAAAACAAAACGTTTTCGCATAAAAGTAACCGGTTTTAAAATCAACGTAATTTACTTTTAATTATCTTTTCGGAAATAAATTCGTATTTCTTGAAATTACGCGTCCCGACTCGGTTGCGTAATAACAAAATATACATTACAATGGGAAGCCGTGTTGTATTGTTTTATTTTTCGGTTTCTGCGTAAGTGAGTTTAATAGGGTACAATTTTACAAGGCGCCACTGGACCTTGGTTGAAACAAGGAAGCTTTTGTTAGATACACTTTTGTTAGATATATTATAATAATATGTCTTTCTAATATAACATGAATCATACGGGTTTATTGAAATAAAGCTAAACATAATTTACATCGACTACCTTATTGGCAGAGTCGCAGGTGCGACTGCCGGGCAAGGGGTCTCCGGCTCGATTCCCGGGTCTGGCAAAGTATTACTGGGTATTTTTCAAATTATCAGTAGCACGGGGACTAAAAATGTGCCTGGTAAAGGTTCACCCGCTATTACATGAGATGGGACTCGTATATCTCATCATACTCATATAAATAGTGAAAAGTAGGTGTAACATTGTACAGTGGCATAATCGCCGTAATGTACACCTCTGCCTACCCCTTCGGGGATAAAAGGCGTGATGTTATATACTTTACATCGTAGGATTCACGTAAAACAATACAGCTAAGTCAAATAAAAGATTTCAATATAGATTTTTGAACCATAAAGTTCAAAAAAAATATAAAACTGAAGTATAATCAAGGAACACAAATATTAGAAAAGTTCTAACTACGGTGCATATATCATTAATATTGAGTGTTTGGGAACACGAGGTTACACTGTTACTTAATGACCATGTAGAAAAAATGAGTGCAACGTCAGAAGGACCATTTCAAAATAATCGCACAATTTTTAAAACAAATGGTCGTAGAAAAAAAATTGTACGTCCTATTTTAGTTTAGCATGTAATTGGGTAGTTTCCGTAATCAAAAATAAGTTATTTCGACTGTTCAATACAATAAAACATTAAAAAATAATCACAGTTTCATAAATGATCAATTTATTAATTTAATTTATTAATTTATTTATGACCAACTTAATTTTCCTATTTTTCTAGCAATTTTTTATTAAAAAATAATCACACTTTCATAAATGATCAATTTATTAATTAATTTATTTATGACCAACTTAATTTTACTATTTTTCTAGCAATTTTTTAAGAAATAAGTACGCTGTTTGGCGCTAAAAAAACGTGACGTCACAATACACAATCTCGTACAAAATTCATAGAAAACTGTCGTTTTTGACAGTTCGAAAAAAGTATTGAATTTGACTTGTTGGCAAGTAACTAATTATAAATAAGCAAATAGGAAGTGTAACTAATAGAGTATACATTTCTAAATGTACATAGGATAAATATTCCTTAACTTAAAACTGCCTTTACTAACTTACAACTGTAGGTTCTTTCATGTTACTAGTTTGATTGCATTTTTGATTTTCTACCATATTGCGTAGACACAGAATACTTTTTATTACACTTAAAAATGCAACCTATCAGTTATTGCAAAGGAAAAACATATAGCACACACCAATAAAACACACACGTAAACTTTTTTGTCAATAAACTTTTTTTTTTTTGTTTTTTTTTTTTACATATGAGCGGCCGACGTTTGACCACTACCTCACCTGATGGTAAACGATGATGCGGTCTACGACGGACCACGTCATCCCATAAGTAACCTATTCACTCGGGCCTTATTTACACCTAGTACCAACCTTCTAAAAAAAATGCATGAGTAAATAATAATTGTCAATGAAACTTGTGCCTTAGGTGCACAGTGCTAGTTACAGTTCAACACTACACATACATACGTTAGGACACTCATTAGATGTGGACATTCTGTCTTTTTTTTCTACAATCAACCGCTAGTAACGTTGTGACGCAGTATATTTTATTTGCCACACTCCACAGTAATTGCCTACCGCCCACAACACAAGTAAACTGCAATTCTTTCCACATTTCTCATTTGACGTTTTATGAAATCGTTACAAAGGTATTTTTCAGAAGAATTATTATGATTTAGATTTATGAAGTATAAGTACTCGCTTTTTTGATGAGTGAGTAATTACTTTACTGGAGCTGTTATTTTAGGCTTGTAAATTATGTTTCATTGTATTTCCTAGTGTTATTTTAACGCTTTATTTTGTAAGCCCGTAAATTGCATAATAATGACGTCAGTGCACGAAAATATAGCATTTTGCCAAGTTTTTTAAGTTTTTTTTTATGGCATAACCCGGTAAACGAGCAGACGGATCACCTGATGGTAAGCAATCGGCGTTGCCCATGGACACTAGGAACACCAGAGGCGTTACAAGTGCGTTACCGGCTTTTAGACTTGAGAGTTTTTTTTATATTTTAACTAGCGACCCGGCCCGGCTTCGCACGGGTGCAATATACATCTATTATACATATAACCTTTGTTAAAAATCACTCTATCTATTAAAATAAACCGCATCAAAATCCGTTGCGTAGTTTTAAAGATCTAAGCATACGCAGAGACAGACAGAGGGCGGATAGCGACTTTGTTTTATACTATGTAGTGATGGGCCGACGTTTAAACACTATCTCGCCTAGTGGTAAGTGCGGTCTACGATGGAGCACGTCGAACCATAAGCAACCTATTCACTCAGGCCTTGAATACACCCATATAAAAGTTCAATAAAACAACCACTCATATACACTTTCAAGATATTTTATGAAATGCAATCTTATCAACAAACAACACAAAACATAGTTCGTCAGTACTCAAAGAACGTGGTATTCAGTTTAAAAATTAAAAGCAAACAACAAACAAACGACAGCGATTAAACTTCAGAAATCCATCGACATTTTATTACAAAATGAATATAAAGCAAACAAGATGTTTGTAAATAAGTCCTGTACAGTCAACAGCTATAAACATAGTTTTATTGATTCGTGTCTGTCACAGTTCTGTGTGCCAACAACTTTATACAGCAACTTTAATGTTATGCGGCGGTCATGTTTAAAAATAGTTGTCAATGAGCAAACTCCATTTAAATTGGTCTGGAATTGCCAATAGTTGAGGAGGCGTAATTAGTAGTGCTCGTATGTATCATGTTTGCTAAGACTCTTTACCTATAAGGGTTAATACAGTCATATATTTGTCTTGAAAAAATTTAGCTTTATTTTTTGTATGGGATCAGTCGGTAAAAGAGCAGACGGATCACCTGATGGTAAGCAATCTGCTTCGCCCATGGACACCGGGAACACCAGGCGTTATGAGTGCGTTACCGGCCTTTTGGGGTTAGGAATTTGAGGATTGTTGGGGATTCAGGGATTGGGGAAAGGCGGGGGGGGGGGGTAATTGGGCCATTGGGGCAATTGGTTTTATAGAGATTAACTTGTAATCATATGCTATTATACATAGCTGGAGAGTTGGTTCGTTTGTTTGCGCTCATCTACGGTACTACTGGTCCGATTTGAATAATTCTTTTTGTGTTGGATAGTGCATTTGTGGAGGAAGGGTATAGGCTATAAAACAACAAGCTACTGTCAAGTAAAACCGCGCAAAAGTACTAGTGTTTGATTAAATGGGTACATCGTAATAGTGTTTTATTGTTCGTCAAAGTCAAAGCATTTATTTCAATTAACCCATAATTTGGTACTTTTGAAACGTCAACAGATACAAAATAAATAATAGTCTGTCAGTCAGTCCGTCAGTGAAGCTAGGTGAAGCTAGGTGTGCTCATTCCAAAATGCAGATTCGAATGGAGAAGAACGAGCAAGAAACTCCATTCGTTGCTCTTTTTAAAAAAAGTATGTTCTACAATGTCTAACTGTAATCACTTCTAACTGTTATGGATGGGTAATTTTTACAGCAAATGCGTTTACCATAATTTTGTGTTTGATTGGCTAGCAGGTTGATAATCGCAGCCCACAAAGTTCAGGTTTATTAGAGAATACTGTAATAAGTACCTGATTTCTGTTTAATAGTAGACCCTTAGTTAGCCCTTACGACAGCAGCAAGAGAAGTATAAATATAAATGGAGATAAAGGCGATTCTTCTCTGCCATCCCCTCAAGGCTTTTTGTTACGATTATTATTATTATTATTAACTTACATTCACATATTGGGTTAAAACAACCCTTTACCTAACATAGTCCATTCGTACCATATTCTTCATACACAAGTTAATAAATAATGGTTGAAATACAACAAAAAACGTTGTCCCACATCAAATTATTTCATAATTAAGGTCGGGCTTACACCTGGGCTCTGTTGTCACCGAAACAGGTGCATTTGTACACATGGCAACACAATTATACAAAACCAGTATAAACTGATCGTTGTAAGTGCGGAGGGATCATACAAAGCAAGGCCAGGATGAACTGGTCTTGTATAGCTTGATGTGAGTTTGTGTACATGTTCAGTGGATGTAGCATGAGATTTAGGATGAAAAGTAGAGGTATTTTGGATTTATGCGTTTCATACATCTGGCCTTCGTAATAAATTAAAATCTTTTTTTTGACACTGTTTCTCATTGTTAGATTGTTGCGTTGACCTTGCGTTATTCTTATTTTTATTAAACCCTGGTATATTTAATACCTTTGAACGAGAATTTCTTGTATAGAGGTAGTATATCAAATATATTTAAAACGGCTCCAACGACATAACACCAGGCCTTTTATCCTGAAGGGATAGGCAGTGGTGCACATTACAGCACTTAATGCCAGGTACAATGTAACACCCATTTTTCACTATTTATGTTATGAGTCATTTGT
The DNA here is from genome assembly GCA_038387885.1 of Spodoptera picta. Taxonomy (NCBI): domain Eukaryota; kingdom Metazoa; phylum Arthropoda; class Insecta; order Lepidoptera; family Noctuidae; genus Spodoptera; species Spodoptera picta. The sequence continues at coordinate 385,544 of JAZHFQ010000679.1, forward strand.
ATTTTGGGGTGAGCTTATTGCCATAGCTGGGCACAATTCTAGACTTCGTACTACTACTGATATTTTTTTAAATACATTGCCTGACCCGGAGAATAGAACTCGAAACCCCTTGCCCGGCAGTCTCACTTGCGTCCAATGAGGTAGATCAACGATTTTCTTGAAATTTTATAATTAGGGGGTTTCAGGGACGCCAAATTGGATTAGCTAGTTTAAAAAAAAACCCATCGAGCAAAACTCGGTCTTCTACTTCTACTTTTATACTGTTTCATATATCGGCTGACTGCCGATATTAACCGTTAAGTAACCGAACACTAACAGAAAAAAGAAACTAAAGTTAGGTCGGTTTTCCACTAAAGCAATTTCTAAACATAATACAAAAGCTGAGCATATTTTAGTATGACGATAAATAAACCGAGTTCATTAAATGTGGTAATCCTACACACAAACATCTAAAAAATAGTTAGGCTAGTTTTTTTATTTTTTATTTATTTATTCAGCTAATACATGCATGTTACTTAATCCTAAACATTGCCAAACTGTTCAACAGTTTGTTGGCAAAATAGCGCTCTTAATTTTCATATTTATACACGTATACAATTTACTATTAGTAGGTGTTTTTTTTTTTTACGGCTGGCACACATCACTATAATACATACAGTACATGGAATATCATTTTACAACAATGCTTCCCTTAGTCTTTTTTTTATTGTTAACTTACTACGTCTATCCAAATTGAGGCTATAGTATGAAAACTAACTTAGAAACAGCTCCTATAAAAAAGTTGGAGGAGGATTTCGCCCAACTTATTAAACCATCGGAGATGATACCGTGTATTGTGACATAAACATGTAAATATAATAAATATGATTATTATATACAGGGTGCACGCGGAAGCTTCCAAAAACCGAAGACAGGTGATGGTAAGGAATGAGTATTATTTTCAAAAAAGTAATGTAAGGACTGCCTCGTTGACCGAGCGGTCGCAAGTGCGACTGCCGGGCAAAGGGTCTCGGGTTCAATTCCCGGGTCGGGCAAAGTATTACTGGGTTTTTAAAAAAATCTCAGTGGTAGCACGGAGTCTGGAATCGTGCCCGGTATATGTTTCGTCGTTTTTGGAAGCCATCTGTATATAAAGTGTTGTTAGCCGCGTCATTTTCTAGGAGGTAACTCGGCTGTCGATTCAGAGTCCGAATCAATAAAGCATTGTAGGTAAATATTTTTAATTTTTCTGTAAATTACGGGAATCCGTAAGTGCGTACTACACACCGCCGTCATGTAACTAGCTTTATGACGCGGCTTAACACACAGAAACTCAATAGAAAACATAATTGATACTATTCCTAATTCCATAAAACTGCAATAAGAAACATTATTGTCGCTTATTCCGAAACACTATAGCACTTAAACGATTTATTATAGCCGTATTATTAACTATTGGCCCGAAAATTTTTCTAACATTGAACCTTTATGACTTCTGTGATATGCCCCCGAGAAATGACACGGTTTCATAACTACACCTTGTATATACTCTGTATATATTTTTATCACGTGTCTTTATTACGTATTTTTATTATTTTTATGAGGTACATGAGGATTTAAGGCGATATTGACGTGACTCGCGAAGTAATAATAATATTATGAAGTCTTTCAAACATGTAATCGTTTATAGATGAGAGAGTACAACATGTATTTATGTATTTATTAATGTTTATCAACGATCATAAATGAGAATGGAATCAAAATGGCGTCGATTGTATACAAGTTGTTTTGATAAAACTGGACTCATATCTCCTACGTTTATTGTAAACCATTTCAGAAACAAACATGTTTATAAGAAAGCACGAAAAAAAAAGAAAAAAAAAGTAATTAATGGCATCGAAAAAATTATCTTCGTCGCAGACTAAACCTAGAATAGATTAACAATAAAAAGATTTTTCAACAGATAGATCATCAACAGCCAAAAGATGTCCCGTGATGGACAAATACCCCCCCCCCCATAGTCCTCCACGTCGAACTAATGATGTTATGAAATTTATATAAAAAAATATTCCATCTATGTAAGTAGCAATAATGCTCCAATGTATCACTATTCCAAATAAAACAGTTTAATTACATTAGCGTCTAAAATAAAACACTATCCTTAACACACGCCATTTGCAACACGTCACATATGGCATGCCATATATTCATTGACGAAAAAAATTCCATCGCGAGGCTACATACCGTTCAATCCCAAGCACTGTTTTTATTAAGTCACATAGATATAGGTCGCCGGTTATTACAGTCTGGGTTCCGTTCGTCAATTTTTGGGTCAAATCGAACTTCTACCCCGTAAATTTTATGCGGGCATCCCTTCTTAGGATTACCCACAAGTTTTTGTAAGTCTCGCCGTTTGATGCGTATATTGTTCGACCTTTGAATTTTACTTTGTCCGTTTGCGTTTAAATGCTCGTTTAGATTTTTTGTGGCGCTTTTTATTTTTTCGAGGTCTTAAAAAGGAAAGGTTTTATTTGTTATTTGAGATCTTAAAGTACTAGATTGATTTTGTTGCGGTTCGTGTTCTTGTGTTAGTTGTGTTTAGTTCTAAAAGGGTAAGTTTCATGGAACTGTTTTTTATCTTATATTTTTTCACCAAAACTAAAATTACCAAACGTTGCTGTACGGCGATTGAGGTAAATATAAGTGTAAAAATAATCTAAGCATTTCATCGGTGGTTGCATTTTGAACTGTAAACTAGTTCTACTGTCAAACTATAATGAATTGTAAGAGAGAGGTCGGTAGGCTGTAAAAGTTACCCCTTGTCACGATACGGACCGGTCGCACGCGATGTTAATTAAAAAAAACGGTCCGAATCATATTATCATGATGTATACTTGAGGTTCTGCATAATGTAAATTGGAATCTATTGATGTTTATTAAGGATTCCACTTTTATGCGTTGACGTTTTTGAGATCAAATGTAATGACTGCTGATGATGACATGATTCTCAATAATTAAATTGGTACTAATATTACAGTGATTTTCTAATGGTAAATATTTGGTAATGAATATTGATTGAACGTAAGAAATTAATTGAATGCCATCTTATTAAATTATATTCAGCAAAAATCGACGTAATGTATATATATATTGTTATTTTCTATCAAAAAAGTCTGTTTAACTTAAAAATAAATGTCTTATCAGCATTTTACCAAAGAACCCCGAAACTGACCATTGGTCAACGTACCATTTGACCTTGTATTTTGGTTTATTCGACCTACAGAAGCTGCCACAAAATACCTCATATTATCTGGCTTCATTACGTAAAAACTCATCGTGGATTAAAACGAGCGAAATTGCGTTAAGTTGGACATTAGTGACACATTATCTGCGTACGTCTGATAACTCATTTTATGTTTGAATTTCATTAAAAAAGGTTAGCTCATGTGCGTGACGCGACCCTGGAAGGCCAACAGACGATTGTAAATAAACGGCCAAGTATGAATTTACTGTTATTATTGTACACGCGAAAAAAGTCAACTATTTTCAGCGTTTGCCATATTGATTAGTTTAGGTCATAGTTTGTTTTGAACTAGTTCTCAAGTTGAATGGAGATATTAATCTTTTTAGTGACCTAATCCTATTAATTTGGGGACTTATTCATCTAGTATACTATAAAACATTGTTATTTTTTGTTTCATTGTTTTTTTATGGTATATGCCGAGCAAGTGGATCACCTGATGGTAAGCAATCGCCGTTGCCGGGACACCTGGAAGACCAGAGGCGTTGCAAGTGCGTTACCGGTCTTTTGGGATTACGAATTTGAGGATTATTCTTTAATAACACGAAACTAATAGTTCGATTTAAGACACTTATGTCAATGGAGGCCTTAAATCTTCACATATATTATGTACCTCTTCAATATTATACGATTTTAGGATCCACAAGCTCGTCAACGAAGTCCAATTAACTTGAACCTACTAAGCTCGAAAGCCGCTCATTCGAGATTAATTAACGCAGGTTTAAAATCAGAATGATCGACAGACACCTTTTGTGTTAGATACTGATACGACAGCACATCAAGCTATACTCAAACTACAATAGATTGTCAACTTTTTTGCAAAGCTATAAAGCTGAAAACGTAATAAAAAAATTGTTAAGATAATCTGTAAAACAGGGACTGCAGGTGATACGAGGCAATAGCGCATCAAGTTAATCTCACACTTTAATATAGATTAGCAACCTTACAACAAAATTACAAAGTTGAATTTTAAATGCAGAATTTAGGTGAGCTTCATGTCTATAGGTACAGGTCATTTGGGGGATGTAAAACACCAACTGGCAACAATTAAGCATAGGCGTCACGACATAAATAATTACACGGGCGCTGCACACGAGGACAACCCCCCACAGGAGTTATAGGCCAACCGTTGTGTACCGCAACTGTGTTGTGGACATTGCCAAGTTTGATCGTTTAACATGCACGTGGTAGATTTTGTTAAAGGTGTAAAAAGTACAATCGGAGAAATTTTTGGTGACCATATCATGTCGTAGATAGAAGACCTGTCTCTACAGGTTAGTCGAGCCATTGGTTTTATTGTCATCAAAATATGTTGCAGGCTGAAATACTACATGTTATGTAGCAAAACAAAAATCCAAAATTTTTGTGTCAGGCCCAGATATGTACTCTGTTTTTAATCTAAATATTAATATCGATGTTTATAGTGATTATTTATTTTTATTCCAGGAACTAACTCGTCTGCATATTTCTAAAATAAAAGTATGCCTATGTTACTCTTTAGTACATTAGCTAACTGTTAATTAACGTCTCGACAAAATCGGTCCAGCCATTACAGAGATTAGCCAGCACAAACAGATACACAGACAAAAATTGTATAAAGTGTTATTTTGGTATAGGCATCGTACTATATTCATATGCATGTAGTAAAAAGCAGTTATTTCAATACTATTAACAGACACGTCAATTTTATTTATCTGTATAGATTACAAAATCGGGTAAGTTAACGTTCATTCTAATCCTTTCAAGAATAGTTCTAATGCCATGTCAAACTGAAAAAGAAAGAAGAAAGAAAAAGCATTTGTTCGACAGTAGGTAGTAGTAACAGTTAAACCAATCACCAATCATTTGGGAATAAGTGTCTTGTTTTGTTGGACCAATGCAGAAACTCTCAGTAGTTACATACAAGTGTTTATATTGCGCAGGATCTTTGCTCGATCGTGCTAGATTGGCGTCCCTTTAGACTTTGTAAGTAAACCTGGTCGCTTACTAGAAAATCGCCCGCTTACTCAGCTAGTCTCTTTGAGGTTAGGATCAAAATCCTACGAGATTACGTGGATCATGGTAGTCACTCACTAGATAGAAAACAAAAAGATAATATAGCCAATCTTTCCATTACCGTTCCTTAACCTATTCGGGTGTGTTTCAGGTTTGGTGTTATTACTTCTACTTGTGACTACTTACAATCAGGCAGTACCTAAATTTTACACCAACCCAATTGTTACATATGTTTATGTTACCTATCTGTGGCAAGCTGGCCACTTTCAATAGGGAAACATATTTATCTTCTATTTTGTTTTGAATAAAATTACGAGTGTGTTTCTGACTAGCTTGTTTAATTCACACGATGAATAATTATTGCATTACATATTGAAAATATATAACATCAATCAAGCTATATTAATCCAACATTTTCCAAAACAATGGCCTGTCAACTTCTCATAAATATGTAAACGAGCAACCCCTATATTAAAGACAAGTCTATTATAATTTTTATATGAACTTGTCAATGTTTATACCACATCGTTTGGACGTCCAATTAAGATGAGCCATCGTTTCAGTCTAGGAGATAAAGAGTGACATCACTTGACATGTAATTTTATACTATCTATGTATATTTTAATCGTTTATATATTTTACATCATGTGGTCACCGATCATAATGTTCGATTGTACTGAAGGAGAAGGAAAAATTTTCAATTTTTTTTTAAATTATAATCTATTGAATCGATATTTTAGCATAACCTTTCAAAGAATAGCCCGTAATTGCCATAACGAGACTCTTTCACAGATCATGAAATTAGCATCGTCTAATAAAGTTGTATGCAAAGGTAACCCACTTAGCGTTTCAAAGCAGAAGCTTTATACATCCACGTGTTCCCGCGATAAACATCAAGACTCGAGTCTTTAACGTCCAAGATAAGACGCTTCCATACACACTACTTTCCAAGTTCCATTAACTTTCTGTAAGCAAAGGCGCCATCTTAACTATGCATGTATCGTGTGTACATCTCTTTTCATCTCTCACTGCCCACCGTTCACACTAGTTAACATTCCGCAGAGCTGACTATAAGGGGATGAAAAAGTCGACTCAAAGAGAACAGGTTTACCAACGACACTCAAGATTCCATCTTTAGAAGCGGCGAGAATTCGATCTCTTTTATGTTCATCTTTTCAACCGCAACCTATTCATACTGTCCGATAAAAAATGAATGCGATTTTTTTTTAATTGGAACACGGATGCAACAACACACTTGTGAATGGACCTAAAATTACAATATAGGTACATGTCGTATTAACATAACAAAGGGTCCTTTAGAGTTGGGTCATTCTGTAACCCTATCGTCGTCCATTAGTTAGTGGCAGGTTAATAAGGTTCTTTGTTGTCGCCACTCGACGTTTTCACAATTTCGCCTTGAATGCAGCTTATCTCCGGGCTTGTTTGCTTCCACCCTCCATAAAAGACCCACCGTACTACGTCACTCGCCAATTTTTGTAGCGTTAGTTGGAAATTATGAACGCAAGCCGAGATAGTCTTTGTGTGCTTTGATAAATTTATCTCTTGTTCCACGAGATTGTTTTTACATCACGTGCGAAAGCCCTTACAAAGTGCATATAAATCTGTTAACCGAGACTGGATCTCTATAAGAGTATTTCTTGATAACACTTTATTTAGCGCAAAACTCCAGCATCAAAACGATATTATTTGTTGACGCGTATGATTCGAAATATTTGTTGTAATGCAAAAGATTGTGAAAGTGGGTAATGAATCGTGAAACATAGTTCTATAACAGAAGCAAGTAAGGACGAAATATGTGTAGGTAATCGTTTGAAGCCAACATAATAGTAAGTTATCGAGAATTTTGTCGCTCAAATTTGGTTGGCTGAGCCTCTCAATAGTCGATTTAAGGGCGAAATGGAAAATTAATGACACGGAAGTGAAATTCTTTGGATAAACCAGAGACAATAGACTTAGACGGTCGTTTTAGAGCTCAACTAAGAGCGCTCAGCACCATTACTGACGGTGAGAGAATCTAAAGAGATGTTAAATTTTACGTTTATTTGCAAGAGAATCAGGGATAGAATTCTCGAATCCGTTTAAACTGAGATACTAAGCCAAAAAATAAACCGAATAAAAACTAGCATTCACTTCCGTAACAGAAATAAAACCAATTAAAAATAAATCAATGAAACGAAATCCACTTAGAGTTACAAAGTAAACAACGTACATAGAAGTAGGAAGTAGCACGACACGATAGTACTTTAATTACCAAACATACATTACTGAACTAACAATAGCAATGAAAACAAACCGAAAATGATGGCAACCAATAACAAAACAGGTCATATCACTTCATAACAAACCCATTATATTTATCAGAAACAGCCTGTTACGAAAACCACTATCAAATTCTAAACAATAGTTGCGCTGCAGTCTGTGGTCACGCGGGCTCAACAATGGCCGCCCGATCCGCTGCAAAACGATATTAAACTTAAATAGAAAGGACCATCGATGCAGAAACTTCCTATTACTTGGGATCGAAAGAAAATCTCTTATCATAAGCGATTATTGGGCCCGGATTAATATCTAACTGTGTGCAGACAGGAAAAATGGGAATTTCAATCCGACGATAAAACCTACTGGCAGCTTCTTTGTTTTTTATAACACGGATCATGTTTATAGAATGAAATTTAACTCGACAGACTGATATTTATGAAGCATTCGCCTATACAAGGATAACGCTTTAATCTATTTCGCCATCTTTTGATAGATCGTTATAAATCATTATGGTGTTGGATTACTTAATTTGTTAGACAGGATCTGGTATCTGAGCTCTAAAGTTTGCGAGCAACACTTTATCAATGTCCCAATTTACAAATTCCACAATAGATTATAATAACTGACAGCGGCAATCGATACCTGTACAGAAATACTCGTATTTATTATCAAGTAAATAACTTTAAAAAGTTTCTAACTACACAAAATGAGTTCTAGAATTGAAGAGGTTTTATGAAAATTCGGAGTAAACAAAAGCGTCTTTCTGAGGTATTTCACGCCGTCGAAGTAAAATCATCTTTAAACATTCGGCATATGAAACTTCATTCCGTCGAAATCTAAAATCAATACCGTGGAAAGAATTCCATTTCAATGGAAATTCAATTCAAACCATTCACCGGTGCACGGGGTGAAAACAATATTATTGGTGGACCGCACGAAGCCTACCGGTATCCAGGAGCTAGGTTATTGTCAAGTTCAATATTCGTAGAGACTGTTCCAAAACTAATGAACGGTCAATGATTTACTAAATATTCAAATATTTATCTTCGAAGTTTGTAAATAATTTGTTAGTTTTTAGGTTAGGTATTATTTAAAAAAAATGACATTAAATACTCTTTAGAATTCTTCTATAAACATTTCTTTTTTCAGTTCCATTTTTGAAATTCGAAATGTAATGAACATTTGTGCTTTAAATTGTATCGCGCTTCTAGTCTTTTGGCGTTTAAAAATGTAGATTGAAATATAACGCAATGTTTATTTATAAAACGAATTCCATACACTGAATATAATTGATTCCTGCTGGAAATAATAATTGTTATCTTCAAGAGGCGTAGTTATCGCTCATTCATATTCATAAGACGAATGCCGCGAGCGTTTCTGATCGAACAAGGGTTACCAGATTTTAAATTTAGTTATTCTACCAATAAGTTTCATTATTCACTCTTGAAATGTTGAAAACTTTGCTTTTATTTAATATCCGACATACTTTCGAACTTAAACTACCGAGCCTTAGTATCTTCATTTTCAATTAACATTTAATAAATAAAAATCACGTAAGTGAACTATATTATTAATAAGTATTTTTTTTTGAAGTTTAAATTATGGAACGAATTTATTATCTGTAACGTTCTACCAACTATCCGGTATGTTAAAACTAATGTCAAGTTATTCAGTTGGTACCCCTGATTGCGAGCTTGTGAGACCGTGTAACTGTTTTGTGGGTTGAATAACCACTTATATTCAACGTTAGATAGCCCTAAATTTATTGTTGGAGTGAACATGAGACCTTAATTAATGGGGATTCTAAATCAAAGGGGTAAATATCTTCTATCTATTATACGATGGTATCTGGCTCCTACCCAAATTCTTAGTCTTGTTCAAACATGTAGGTATTTAGGTATGTGACGCGTGTTTACGAATATTAATGGCTCAGACCCGTAATAGGAAATCCACTTTAATAAAACTAGATTAGTTTGATAAGGAACAAAAGATACGTCATTTTTTTTATTAAAAGATTGGATTGAAAACCAAACAATACCTCTAGCATATCTGAATGAATGCAGAACAATGCCTTTCACAAACACTTCCACTAAAAACTGCACCGATATTCCGTTCCCCGCTTAAACCGGTGCAAACCGTCGCGTCAAACCTTTCCATATCGTCGAACCCGTGACGTACATATATTAGCATTTAGATTATGTCCTCTGGCACTAGAAGACACGTGGTGTCGTCGTTCGTGCCTACCTCTGATTTGTCCTTACCAAATGAATGAACCTTGCGTTTAATGAAAATAGAAATTCCGGTGTAAAGCTCCTATAGACGCAACGTTCGAGTTGGCGCAATTGACGGGGCTTCGTGAGCAATTTCGGTTTACTATTTCCACAGACTATATTGAAAACAAACGATTCTATTGTTATACTTTCGAATGAAGACAAGATCTTTGATCTCTCACCGGTGAAGGGTACCAAATTCCACGAATCAGATGTGAAACTAAAAGACTTCCTTATTTACAAACTATCTTCAGAATTCACTTAAGAAAATTTCCTTACATGCACGTCGCTACATAACTTAGATAAAGAATTCGCATCCAAAATGAATTTCCGAAGAAATTCCATATCGCTCTTTGTATTGTAGAATGTTATCTTGTCTTCCCTTAGGTTGACATAAAAACTCGAATAAAGGTAGTCGAGAGGTTTCATACTATCTTCAGCGATGACATGACCTCGAAACGTCTTATAGGTATCGATTGTTTCCCAATCGATCCCGAACACATCCATTTTACATGATCACTTTTGCACAATATGACAGCACCGTTCTCCGTTCCCTTGTGCATATTAAAATGCAAATCAAAGCCGGTAGCGGGCGTCGTCGCATATTCTCGATTTTTTTCCTCCACAAATCGATTCGACATTCGTAATCGAGATAGACGCGAGTAGTCACGTCTGTAATATATTTTTGGGGGTGTCGTAAAGACATCTAATACGAAATCTTTTTACTTATTCCAATATGTGAAAAAGTAAAGCATTTTCCCTTTACGGTTGTAATAAAAATCTTAATCGAGAATTAATGTTGGTTGAAGGTGCGGCGAAGGAAGTGTTGTTTTCTTTTTGTTTAACGCCATCCTATTTTAAGTAGGGTAGAGGCGTGGCGTCGGGTTATAACGACAGGGCGCCATCTGACGTCATAACAAAGCCCTCACCTTTTGTCAATTTTAGAGCACCTTAAAGATCTGTAGCGCGCGGTAACGACCGACGCTATTTGATGACGTCATTTAGAACTCTTTGTTAGACGTGTCTTGAAAATAATGCACTAGAAATAATGTAAGAGATCTTCAAGTAATTCCTTATATTACAAAATAATTTGGAACAATAAATATAATACTGAAAGTGAAAGTAACTTAGCAAAACCTAATGAAATTCCCTAACGCATTTGGTACAAAGTTGCATGTACTAAATAAGAGTACATCTTTAAAACACGACGCCATTTTGAAAACACTTAAAATTCTTTCACCGCTGACCTTTTTACCAAATCATAGAAAATACGATGCTATTTAGTCCACTACATGCCTACTCCAAACCGATGATATTAAGCACTAATAAAATTCCTGACCCGAATTTATAACCCAGTAATATTGACTACATGCCAACAATTACGGTACTCGAAAGAAGTAGGGTTGGGAAAAAGTATAATTTGCCGAGAATACCGAGCTATCCGAGTTGTATCATTTAGGTTCATTAATTACGTCATAAGTTCGACGGTACCCATTTTATCGCAGCCCCAGCCGACGCGGGTTATGCAAATGATGCCCAGCGAGTGGCCATAATGTTGGCATTATAACAATTTAAGACGTAAAACAACAATAAGTGTGTCTAATATCTTTATATTTTCGGTGGTCTGTGAAATTAGGTCCGTTTCGCCCAGATTGCGGGTGCTTTCTAAATAAGTATCACGGTTCGGATTTTATTTTTGTGATTGCCGAGTTGACGGTGAGAGTACAACAATATGGTGGTGGTGGATGTCAGTTTGTTACGGTGTTGTTTTAATCGCCAGAAGATCACCAGAAGAACAAATGATAGTCTAAATGGGCCTAGTAATCATTATTATTATTTTTTTATAAAAAAGACTGTGTTGGCTGTTCATTTCTTTTTTTTTATTTAATATGCTTCATGCATAAAATGTACAAAAAGGTGGACTTAATGCCGCAGGCATTTTCTACCAGTCTGACCTTTGGGTGATGCAGAGAAGAGTAAATGGTAGGTGCAAGAGGCAAGCAGTGATTTTATTTAACAATGAAAGATAAACTAATATATTTCGGAGATATACATACATAAATAAATTTAATTATAATGTATACCTACACATGAGTACAATATGCCTACATACATACATATATACATAATATATAAATATATACTTGCTTTCTTTCCCATTTCTTACCCATGGTAATCAGGTAAAAAGTTTCTATAATATTTAAAATATAAGCTGATACTAGAACACGTACCGTGCTCAATCTAACAAGATATAAGACGTAGCCAATCCAAGAACACAAATCAACAAAAACGGATTTAATAAAAAACATGCGTATTTTTGGTCCCGTCCTACGCATCTATTCCTATAAAATCAAATAGCCTTACATATTTTATACACACGGAGACTTTTTCACTAGTTATTGTATGCGCACACTGGCCATATTTCCCCGACTTTGCGACGCGTCACGGGTCCGAACACAACGCGCATACTAAGTACCTACGAAACCCGACGAAACGTGTGGCGAACAACAGTTTACTACGCCCGTTTTATTTTCACCATAAAAACGTTTTATGTCTCATTTTCATGAAGCTATGCGACATAATTATGCGGGACAGAGAGACCCGAGATGCGATTTTTAGTCCGAAATTTAACGTTAATATGAATTCGTCCTGAGAATAGGAGACGTATTCGTGTCTATTTAACCCTCAGCCGGGTGCCTTCGTGATCCCGTATTCTGTACAATTTTACCCTTTTCTGAATTCAAACAAAATCGTGATTGAGTTAATGCTGTTTTAATAAGCCCACTTCGGTGTACCGCTGTTCCGCTGTGAAGTGTTTAATTTTCATTATATCTTGGGGACGTTGATAAGAAATATTTCGCTTTAAGTTTATTGTACAATTAACATATTTAGATACGACGGAATATTTTTCCATCCTTTCACTTATAGTGATGGGAACACGCGAGTGTGTGTTCATATCGACTATTGTACTAATTGAATTAATGATCATACATCAAATTATCAGTGACCAAGCCTAATAATTAAAAGTTTCTATAAGAATCATATCGCTAACTTAATTTTCTTTCGTCATTTTTAATTATACTAGGCAGTTCTCGAAAAAGGACTGAAATACATATAAAAAGGCACGCGACAAACGTCGTTATTTCCACGAAATATTCAGTTGAACTGTAATTACTGTATTACGACCTTTATGAATGTTATAATAGATTTTTATTCCGTTATTTCGTCAGTTCATTTTTACAATTTCATACTAAACTACCTTAAATAACATGCATTTAAGTCTAGACCCTCATTTGTGATCAAGATGTTAAGTAGACTATTAAAGTTAGCGGACTCGTTTAAGGCAAGAAGTGTCAATAAAAGTTGATAGTTTATCGATATTCAAGACAAGAATCGATTACGTGAGAAAACTATTCAATTTAAAATGACGTTCGATGATGACGTCATTAAACTTTGACAGTTATATGTAGTTGATTACTTCAGCATCCGATACGATAAATATGATTTAATTTTCACTCGGTGGTGATGCTGTGATAATTAGATATATAGATACGAAACTCCGTCAATTAAGGGAGCACTAATGACAGGCGAAGTTTTAGAACGGAAATGATCTGTTACCAAATTATAAGCTATATTTACTCACAAGATTTGCAATCAAATATGAACATAGATATAGGACAGTATGAACAGTCCTTCATTTCAGACCTTTCAGATTCTATTAGTGGATAGTAGCTGTATGTAAAGTGTATGAAATCATCTGTATTTTGCACTTCTTAAGAGATGAATTATTATAGTCGCATTCTTATACTTTCAAATCAACTTTATTCATGCACAAATGAGAGTCTAGATATGTAAAAAAAGGAATGTAACTCACCATTAGCATCAACTTGACAGTTCAGGAAGAGGAGGTAGGCGAACAGTAGAGCGACGGTGCGGTGGAGCGCACAACGCCGCTCTCGCATCTTACCGGCGCCGGGCCGCGCCTGCGCCAAGACACACGTCACTACGTCGCCCCGACCCCAACATACCCGCGCGGCGCCCGCGCAACACCCCAAAAACCTTACTTACTCCTTACATATACACATCACAACCAGTTTTGCCACTTAACATTATAATAAACCTAAAATAATTGATATCATTTAATTTTATCACAAAAATACGACAACCGCTTCGATGATTGAAAAATTTTCAAAATTTCTTATTTCACTAGAGAGTTATTTAAAACACGTAGACGTAGACGTAGATAACGACGAGGATTTTCTTTTTAATTAACTATATTTACAATTGTGATTTATTTTTGCTATAATGTCAGGGATAGATGTCCGTTAGTTTAGTTGAATTCACTGCGCGAGAACATTATAGGAAGCACAGTTTGTTTGCACAGTATTGTTCAACCATATTCCATTGTTATACACTGTTTCGGTCTTCTCAACTGGATGTGGAGAGTGCACTACACTGGCGCGTCCGCCGTTCACAATTGACACTAAAACTTTTCTCAATCAAACACATTTTTTATTGTGTAGTTCTGAAGTCATGAGCTGCGCCCGCTTAACATTCCACCTGGAAACAGACGACGTAATGTCAAGAGTCAGCATGACTTCGCAAACTCATGCTGACAAACAACATTGTAGTCGAGTTGGAATGCGCACGTTCCAATATCAAACGAGCGAAACACACAAAATTCACTCCCCCGAAATCTAGCCCTTTTCACATCTGGCTCAGTTTGTAGCAATAGACAGGGAATCAAATTCTAATACCAATAAAAATAAACGAAGCATACAGCGTAAAGTCGAAGACTTTGAACCGATCTTACTGTTCTATAGAAATAAAAGAATCTTTCAATTTAAATAGTGTTTACAAAGTAACAATTGGATCAATTCTACAAACGACACAATGAGCGAACAGGGCCCATTTTTCCTAAATATAATTTCACGATGGATTATGGAATTACGTTAATGAAACAAAGCACTACTTCAAAAACCGAATCACAAAAGGTAAGAATAACAGAACGCGGAAAAAGTCCTTAAATCCAATGCCACATTATATTATTTTTGTCCCGAAACAAAACGCGGCTAAAGCCAACAAAAGCAGAGTACACACGGACGGTATATCCGCAAATAAATGTCAAATCCTAATTCATTCGCGGTCATGTGTATTAAATCTGGCTGTTTGGATATTTGGACAAAATATGACAGGCGACTATAATGGCCTGGCTAAGGATTTGTAGACACAATTAAAATTTTCCAAAAGGCTGAATACTAATTACATTACTTGTATCTAGGTCATAAAAAGTAACCAAAATATAAAACCTTCCATTTCGTAGGTCGTGTTAATAAATATCTATCGTTGTTTGACAATTCTAAGTAATATTTATGTGAGTGCAAACAAAGAGAAGCTAATATAACTTCGAAGTAATGAAGACTGGAGGCTAATGTAGACGTGGGTGGTTAATAAACGTTCCTAAGAAAGCTTTGACGATATAGATTTCATTATAGTACTTAATAATTTGGAATGTTATGATTCTTATACTCATATGAGCAATGATATACTTTGACAATTTTGTTGAAAAACGAACTTTAAAGATATATTTCAATAGAACTAAAATTTCAACAGTCAAAAGATTGACTCCGTACATATTTCATCATAAGATGGACATAACTCACGATTTTCAATAACCGAGACAAATTCTCAGTTCGTGTGAGACGGAGAGATGCGATTCTATATATGTTGGAGTGAGATAGATGCAATAGAACTAAATATTCTATGATATAGAGTGGGACGCACCGTGGAACAGTTTGCACAAGTTTATAAGTTCCAATAAGACTGGACCAGGTGCGACGGCTGATGCTTCAAATAGAGCAATTTGCATAGTCTGCTGAAATTGGTTCGGTGATGTAACTTGTGATTATAATAAGTTCTACGTCTAACACGTGGTGGAATATCAATCTTAACTAGGTACTTATACAGCTTCGGACTATGGGAATCTTAACTATAGAGGTAAATAAATAAATAAACTATGTAGATAAAGCTGTGCAACTTCGGACTGGATAACTATTATTTCTAGTGTTTAAGTTACAATAACGTTTTGTAACTCTATGCTAGACTAACAAAGGTCACACTTATTAGGGATGACTTAATGCACAATAGGCAAGTTTTTGTTTCCTAAGAAGTTTAATGCATTCGTTATTTATTTATCATTATCATCATTATCAGATTTTTTTTACGAAATTTGCTGGTTGTATCTCGGTGTATGTACCTCTATATATAAATTATATGTCTTAAAACTGTAATTTTAAGACATTAATTCAGCACTACTAGAAACTAGCTGTTGCCCGCGACTTCGTTCACGTGGAATAGTGATTAACAGCTCCTCCCCTGAGGTGAAAGCGTGATAATCTGTAGCCTATATGTAGACCAGACCTGTTAGTAATATTCATGCAAAATTTGAAGTAAATCCAAGTAGTACTTTTTGAGTTTAGCCCAGACATACGTACAGACAAAAAGATTAAAATTCTATAAACCATATTTTTAGCTTCGGTGTCGTTTGTAGGTCACACCCGTAGGTCAGACTCTTACTGAGTAAAAACCACCCCGTTCTTTCTCCTGCACTTCGAGTCGGAGCAGCCCCGGTAACCCGTTAGGTTCTCCGCGACATGTATAGATGTATAGATATAGGTTGCTTACACAACACAACCAAAAAGAAATTAGAGGTAATACAAAACAACCATAAACTCATCGTACTCAGTAATAATGTAAAACTTTTATACAAAGTATCTAACTACAGATCGACGGTTCCAATGAACTGTTAAATTGAACCAAGCAATTTAAATCTGCAACAACGGGCGTGCAACTGTTAAAATTTAACTACAGTAAAGTTAGCCGTTCAAACGTCAAGTTAACATAGGAATGTCGAACTGATTAGGATGTAACAACGTTTATATTGTGAATAAATTTGTAGTCACAGAGGAATAATGACCAAAGTCACTATAGGTTTGTCAAAATAGGTTGATATTTTAGATTATCTACTGAAAAAAGATGTAGATAAATAAATAGATAGGAAAAAAACATTTATTACGTCTTTTTCTAAGACTGCTTTGTCAGCCGAGTGGTTGTAAGTGCGACTGCCGGGCAAGGGGATTCAGGTTCGATTCCCGAGGTGGGTAAAGTACCCATTACTAGAATTTTTTTAATTCACTTGTCACGGAGTCTGGAATTGTGCCCGGTATAGGGCAATAGGCTCACCCCCTATTAAATGGGACTCAAAACATAGATAGTGAAAAATGGGTGTTACAATGTATAGTGGTATGAAGTGCCATAATATCACCTCTGCCAAGTCCTTCGGGGATAAAATACAATGAATTAACGAATTACTTACTTAAACTATATACGCTTTTTATAGTATAAATGAAAATTACAACAAATCGAATAACCATTCTTTAATTAAGTGTCGTGGTGGCCTGGAGGTTTAAGACGCTCGCTTCTCATGCATGAGGGTGCGGGTTCGAAACCTACCAACGGCAAGTACCAATGTGACTTTTTCTGAGTTATATGTACTTTCTAAGATTATTTAGACACCACTGACAAACGGTGAAGGAAAAACATCGTGAGGAAACCTGGACTTATAATTTCTAATTATAAGTTTGAAATCGCCAACCCGCATTGAGCAAGCGTGGTGATTAACGCTCTAACCTTCTCCGTGTGAGAAGAGGCTTTGCTCAGCAGTGGGCATTTATAGGCTGTTGATGATGATGATTCTTTAATTAAAATACTTTTTCAAAAAAACGCGCCAATAAATTCATTTTTATAAAAACATATTTCTATATAAGTACTAAAACCATTTTTTTTATTCACATCACACATAAAGGATCTCCCTGATCTCGTTCCGAACTTCAACTGTTCATGACGTTTAATCTGTCATACGAACACTTCAGATCTCAATCTTCGTTATCAAATCTGATATCTTAATTAAAGTGGCGTGTCACAACACTTGTAGGACGAAACAACCAAAGCGTATCAAAGTATACATAACAGTTTTACCATGAACCATCTCTGCATATTAAGTCCATATGATGAGAGGTCAAGTTATACTGGAATTGTGATTTGTATCGTAAGAGACAACCGCATATCAAGAATAATAAACATTATAAAATGGTCCATCTCTTCATAGCAAGTCTTTACGATGCGAGGTCAAGTTCTACTGGTTGTACGTACATAATATGTAAGTATACGGAACAAAAGTTAGTAGCTTCTGCAATAATCATCTATCATCGCAGCATGAGGAAACGTTTAATCAACTCTCAATCTTAATTAGGTGACATACGATCTTATTTGGTTTAACTTTGACTGTGTTATATGACAGTTTAAAAGTTTTAATGTGTTGATTAACAGTTGGGTTTAAATTTTAAGTGGATTACAAAGTTACATTTTGAGTTTCATGGATCTTAAGTATGACAGCTGAACACGAGGTCCTAAGTTTAGACCTATAGTTAGATTAGTGTTTTTAATTTTTTAAGGCTAAACTTCTCAATATGATCTAGAAACAATTCATAAAAGAACTCATTTTACTACATCATTTAAATCTGTCTTCACAATGGATCATTTAGCCACTATCTCGCCTGATAGTAAGCGATGATGCGCCCTACGATGGAGCACGCCTGACCATAAGTAGTCTATTCACCCAAAACTAGTATAATATCGAAAATACTACAAATTAAATCGATACCATCCCAAAGTCACTCCAATTCCACAAGAGCCAATCGAAGTGGTTCCCAAAATAAATAGTACGCCGTCACCGACAAGCTGATCCGTCTCCCTGTCAGTATTACCCGACAAGTGCAAATACGTTGCGGTGTTACGCTGTCGGATGTCGGATATAGGCTACGGTATGAGGTAATAAAGATAATTTATTGATATCACTTTAAATTATGTACGGGGTGGTTTTTAGTCAGTAAGAGTCTGACACTCCCTCCCGCCTCACCCAGGCGGGAGAAGTCATTCGATGATTTTCCCCCCTTAAAAAAAAAAAAAAAAAAGCCTATACACATAAGTCGAAAGTTTCTACTCCCCCACTTTAATCATAATAGTGATAATAATAGTGAGTTGGCGAGTCTCTGCCTGTCATAGTTCCCAATTTACCAGTCAGCAACCCATTAATTTATTTTATTTTTAAGAGGAGAAAATCATCGAATGACTGAATGGAGGGAGTGTCAGACTCTTACTGACTAAAAACCACACCGTTCCTTCTCCTGCACGTCGAGCCGGAGCCACGGTAACCCGTTAGGTTCTTCGCGACAGCAACCCATAGCCCTGCCAACCCATAGCCCCCCTATAATCCATAGCCCTACCTTTTTTCAATAATCTACAATAGTTCTACACTAAACGGGTACTGTCGTTGGGTGCATTTCCATAGTGCATACAGGGATAGTCGCCGGTTTGTGTCTCATTGCACATAGATTAAAGTTATCTAAAGGACCTCTGCGCAGTTGGCTTCGAGCCCTCGTACGCCTTCCAAATGACCGGGACCCTGTGGTCTCATTCATGAATGGTAAAGAAACACAAACTAATAATAGTATCTATAAATGAACTGTAACCAATCGGGCACATAATGAGACTAAATGCGGCCATAATCAGGTCAAACTAATCGACCTCTTTGTTGTTAACACTAATAACGAACACTCGACTCGATTAAATCGATTAAAGTCTTTAACAACTGTTATAAGTGATTGAATTACTAATGATTTTGTCTAAGTACCTTTGGTGTTAGATTAAGTATAGTTGATTATTAAAACTTTGTATTAAATAGATGTTGACTAAGTATATCATTTATCCTGTGGTGTATCTTTCACAAATCAGATTTTTGTAAGTCATCTGTACCGAACGAGTCTCTACTGGACGAGATTGTCATATGTGTACTGTCCATGATCATGATGGACTACTGTCCAAAATGGTGTCCGGAACTAGTGGTACTTAGTAAAGTACTTCTAACAATTATCGAAAACCCGAAAAATCACAAAAGACTCAGAAAGAATATGAAAAATCTGTTTTCACCAAAGAAGCAGTAGTATATTGACCAAATATTTCTCACAAATATACAGTTTCATAATAAACCTAAGTCCCACAAAATTAGCAACATTTCACTGTACAAGTACTAATAAGACTTCCTGTACTGTGTAAAATTAGCTTTACAAAGTGCAAAGCGAATACTTACATGCGCTACGGGCTACGAGTCGTAGTAACTAGTTCGTAGCGCCGTAGTAGCGTAGCATTTCGTAGCGTTTCGTAGCCGACGAACTAACAAGCAGATATATTTAGTTTTTGTGCAGTGAAGTTGTAAGCTTGACACTAGAATCTGTTAGATAAATCTTGTTGAAGCTATAATAGGAAGGAGTAACAACTTGGATCTTATGTGAGCATAGCTGCAAAGCTAGCCATTTGTCTCAGGTTTAGAGTTAAAGCATTGTAATTGATAGTTGATTTTTTATCCAAGACCATAGAAAACAAGGATACAGAACTATAGTTTTCTGCTATATCCATGATTGAAGGACTTTACAAGCAAAATTTTATAAAAATCCCAGTGACAACAAAACGCACTGAACATGGAAATCCTCCATCGAAAATGTATCCCCTACTTTGCAGGCTGTCATTAACGTCATAATATTTACCTAAAATATAACATTAATTCAGCTTTATTTTCAAAGTGTTTAATTTTACGAGCGGCCGCCAGTTATCGCTGTAACCGCGAATCCGACAGCGTACGATGATTCGATGACGCAGCGTGATCTCACTTCTGAATAAGCGATTGATTTACGACTATTGCCATTTAGGTTGTGCGTTCGAGCGAGTGCACTGTGGTGCAATATCTATTTTGTATAGGCAGAGTAATTTTTGATGATTTTTTTTTTGTTAACATTGGAGCTTTCTCCAGTGTTAGATTTTCATGCCCAGTATTCTTTAATACTGTTATTATACTCGAAAGAGCACACAAATTATTATAATAATAAAAAAGACACATATTATTTAATACAAATAATAGATATATAATAGGGATGATGAAAGGGCATGAAAATTTAAAAATCTAATTAGACCG
This sequence comes from Spodoptera picta, assembly GCA_038387885.1. Lineage (NCBI taxonomy): Eukaryota > Metazoa > Arthropoda > Insecta > Lepidoptera > Noctuidae > Spodoptera > Spodoptera picta. Next base: position 406,455 of record JAZHFQ010000679.1, read on the forward strand.
ACAGTTAGGTAATGAAAAAATATTAGACACGTATTTTTTATTTTGTCGTATTAGAAAACAATACTTAGATCAAAGTTTAGGAGTGAAAGCTAGCTACATCATCTTAGGGTATAAAACTATAAATCATACTCAAAAGTGACGTCAAGTGATATTTCACATCAATATATCTTCAAAACTATTCGTTTCCGCAAGAAAATAAAAAATAAGTTTTTAAATAATCTACCAGACGGACATTAAAATAAAAATTTGTCATCTAACCTATTCACCAGTTTGATAACATATATGAAACTGAACCTACACACATCTGCTTTCATGTTTATTTACCTCTAGTTTCAAATATCGTATCACAAACTGTATACAGACCATTCAAAATATATATGAGTTACGAGCACATATATAATATAATATCTACACCATTTATATTTATTCGTATAAATCAGTATCCCAATGAATAATTTTATAGACCAGCGTGCTATAATGACGCCCCAAATATTAATGTTGCCAACGCTGGTTGAAGAAAAACAAAGAGAGCCGAGGAGGTAATTTACCAGAACATTACCATTCTACTAAAAGTTAATGTTCAATTTAATTATCTTGGTCAATAAGTTAGGGATTGTATGGATCCTAATAAATGTTCCCTCATTAAAACACTGAAGCTACTAACAAAACCGAAATAATAAAATCGTTTTCTGCTTTTATAAAAGATTAATTTCCGCTTCTAAGATAATTTTAATTCGTAACTAAATTCTAATGGCATTTATCTAGTCACAGAATAATTGTCGGGAAGGCTCGCTTAAAACCGAAAATGAACGAACAAAACCCAAGTTTCATTTATTTAGATTTACAAACGTAAAAAGAGAAATCGCCGGCGAAATAATTACGACAAAATTAAAAAAGGAATATCCGACGACATCGCTAAAGTTGTACGAGTTAAAACAATGTTTTTTCGTTGTCCTGCTACAGTTTATTTTTTTTACGTCAACTGTTTTTTTGGATCAGTGTGCACAATGTTTTTGTAGTTGAGAACAAAGTAGTTGTGCAAAACGTTTTGTGTTGCATTCACATATTTTTATTTTCAATTGTAAGTAATAAATTTTCCTTTAAGTAAGACATTCAATAGTTCACAGCAATTCGAGTCCAATGTGTTCTAAAGAAGCATTTATATCTAATCAATTTCAATATCATTGAAGATCATTCAACCAGGCATCCTGAACTCAATCCTCTTTTCGATTCCACCTTCACTCGTTTTATTGAAAACCAATTATTACAAATTATGCACGGCTACGATCGTAGGCGTCGTATTTATAATAGATTCGCTCAACTTCCAAATAGAATTCCCAGGTCTCACCATTATAAACCATCACTAAATATTCATTAGCCAAATAATTCAAATTGGTTGGAATTATTCAGCTTGTGAAAACAGTCGATTTTACAAAAATAAACAATATTATTTATTCAGTACATTCCGTTTGAGATCGTTTAGAAAACAGATATTGGATGGCAAAAATATCTGTACGGTTTGACAGGAACATAATGTATTATGAAATCACATAAGGTAGAATTAGTTATTTAAAAAAAGACCGATGCGTCGATGATCAATGCTCATACTAACAACTTGAAGTTGTTCATTCCGACTTTTCTATGACTGTGACCAAACTATGAGATAACTTAATCCTAATCACCCTTATGACTTGACTGTAACAATATGTATTATGAAATTATCCTTCATGATTTTTAACGAGGGCACTGAAATCAAAAACCGTTGATTTATTAAATGACAAAATAACGAATGCACGCAGAACGTAATGGAAAACTGCATCGAAATTACGTTTCCGAAAATCACGACAGACATGTTTTCAAAAGAGTCTGTTGATGAAAAACTCGTGGACGTGAATTAAATAACAATTGACATCATGGATTGACATTAAAATTTTTACTGTAGATCACGCGGTTACATGAAACTTTGTGGTTGGGAACGGCTTTTAAAGGAAATATAAATATTGTATTACTTCAATAAAATGGGCTTAAAAGCGAAATATCACTTCAGTCACAGACTGAGATTGGACAAATTAAATTTTTGTTATAATTTCGAATCACACACGATGAAATACAAACACGTATATACGGCATAAAACTATTTCCTAGTGTTAAAAATAAACCAAAACACATGCGGTATTAACACACCTAGTTAGCTTCAAAATGTTACCAAAGATAATAACATAAACAAAGCATTTCTGTCCATATTAAAAGTAGATGTAAGCAATAAAATTTTACAACGGAATATAAAACTTTAGTGTTTCCCGATAAGCAATGGTAGCCGACATTCGAATAGGCTGTATTAACGGTAAATTTGTAATGCGATTATGAATAGCAGAGACCGAAACGATAGTTGCATTGGTTTCAACGAAGTGTGAAGAATAAAACTGTCAAATATCCGTGAATAGTTATTAGATAAGGCGTTCTGTCCACAACGCGTTATTTGACGAATGCATGTTTCCTACAAATGTAGTAAGCTGACTTGAATGCGCAGTGAGTGATGTCCGTGGATGTATTTTTTTTTAACAAGAAGAGAGCTTACGTCTTTCAATCGTCAATTGATGAAAGCATGTTTGGTAATGGTAAGGTGGGCAATGGACCTAGGCATGACCAAGGCTTATTTGAAAAAAAAAAGTTTTTAAAGTCAAGGTTTTCTAAGGATTCAATGCAAATTCTCATGCCTAACAAAGCATTCAGCATCCCTACATAATATAAAGCAAAGTCGCTATCCGCCGTCTGTCTGTCCCTATGTATGCTTAGATCTTTAAAACTACGCAACGGATTTTGATGCGATTTTTTCAAATAGATAGAAGGATTCTTAAGGAAGGTTTATATATTTAATGCATGCGTATTGCACCCGTGCGAAGCCGGGGCGGGTCGCTAGTAAAATATATACAAAACATCCTCAGTAAACATTCCCAGGGGTTACAGATTAACAAATCCATAACCCGAAGCGAATTAACACAAATTGATTCGGCCGATGCATTAATTTCCTGTCAACAAACGTGCTTGGTATAAATGTGCGATAAATAAAAACTGACTTGTAGCAACAAACGAACGGTATGAAAATTCAATATCCGTTTAAGAGAACGAAGCAATGCAGCGTATATAACAATGAATTGAGGATTTATTTTATGAATCGAATTTTGTTTTGAATTGAAACACTAGTATTTCTTAATGTAATCGTTCATCAAGTACTTGGTTGAATTTTTCTTCGTTTCTTCATACTGAAGGTCGTGGCTGCGTAGGAAATTTTTCTTCTAGTTTAAAGTCTAGCGTAACCCTACACGAGTTCGTATCTTTGGCATACGTAATACAAAAATGAAGGAAGTAACAGAGAGCTAATGAATGTATCGATAAAACAAAAACTGACCTATAATAAGTAAGAAGTAAGAGAGCAATAAATAAATATGTAACAAACGGGTAATGAAAAAGAAAGGATTCGTGAAAAAACGCTGTGGATGAGAAATATGTGCGGCATCACGCTCGCGGACCGCATAGTGATGAGCATGAATACGCGGAGGTTTGTATGAAGGCCAGCGTTCAAATGAAAGTAAAAATGTTTATGAGAGAAGAAATACGGAATGATGAACTCGTAAATCTAAAATAAGAAGTCACAAAAGAAGTAAAACAGGTACCTAAAGTCCTAAGAAAGGAAAAAGTAAATTCAAGAGAGAATAGAGCGTTTCAAAGTTATTCAACGACGTTCACAGCTATTTAAACGTTTGAGAATGTAAACTTTGCGTCACTCTATATTCCAGGACACATTATAATGTACAGTTATTCTACATTGTTAGGAGGAACGTATACAGTTTTGTTTTACATCCACACGCTGATAACTGGGCTCCAGGGAGACGTTGCCTTCATTGTTATGTTCATAGAAAAGTACAAACACATCTCACGTAAACTCAGCTCGCACTGTATATCAATAAAGTTAATACACGAGAAAATAAAACGAATAAAATTCGTTGACATTAATTCGTTGTTGAGCAATTTCATTGAAAGCCAACATATTTAGAGCAGCTCGAGAATCCCAATATTTTATTTATCCATCTAATGATTATCTTTTTTAAACAAAACCGTCATGTTTGGAATAACAAAACGATTTTATTTCAATTCAATTTCTTTCTAAACAAAGGAGTCTGCGACGATCATTCTGTTGTCCAGAAGCTAATTCGATCCAGCATAATTTGACTATTCCATCTGAATGTAAATTCGCTAACTAAGCAAGTTGTGAATGGGGAATGTTAATCAGTAAACACAATGATTAATTAAATCTGCCGTAGACGTAGATCTTTGTCATTATGATGAGTTGTATCGTCGTGTCCTATTCATACTCAAACGTCTCCTGATGTTAAATGAGAGTGATTTTGTTGACGGAGTGAGGTTCGTGTGAGAGCGACGTGTATATGCCGTGTCGTGATTTACAGTTCGTGTCGCTTTGCTGTTGTACCTTTGTTATTTTTGATACTATATTTCCATGTGACTTGTTGGAGTTATGACGTTAGGCTATTTGACGTTTTTTGCGCGGCTGTGATTGGTTGTTCTTTTTGTCGTTGATTTTTAAATTTTCTTATGGTACGTTATTTTATAATTTTAAGGGTTTATAATGCTTCGTTTGTTTCTCATTTACGATGAGGTAAACATCACATTCAGATGAATAAAATCTAGATTACATAGTGCAATCCCAGACTAGAATCGAAACCAAATCTCAAAGATCAATGAAATCTTGTTCAAAGCACATATTATCCTTTCCCTACAGTTTTAAACTGTCAAACACCAAGCGGTCACCGGTGACCGCAACCTATTGTTCTATAATTGTGTCTATAAAACCGGTACTCGACGAGTTAATACTACTTAATTACTACAAGCATGTGTATATTGTGTAAAGTAGGCTTTCAATTTAAAGTATCCTATCGTGATAGCTATACTTTTCGACTAATTACACCTAGATTTTCTTAGATTATTTATTCACCGGTATCTAGTAAGTACCCCTTAAACATTGTTTATCGACTTTTAAATGTAAACCAATTTAAGTTAACAGAGTTTGCGTGGAAACTAACATGCATGCAAGAGAGCACGCGTGTGCCATTTCAAATGCTTTCAACTTTATTTTAATTCACATAAAGTTGATATTTGCATTAACGATACGTTTACAAGCTAAAATACTGGTGTTGTGTTAGAAGGAATTGCATTCTGGAGATTTCGTAAGTGTTTTATGAGAGTAGATTGTTTTATTTTTAGTTCTTGGTTGAAGAAAGCCTTTAGGTTGAAATGTTGAAGGCGAGAAAGTGATTATGAATAGTATTTTATAGCTGGACTTGAAACAAAGAGTAAGTGGGTTAATAAAATGGTTTCGTTAAGCATCATATTTTTCTTTTATCATATGTTTTAATAGGTCATAGAGCTATGTTCTTAATACAAAGTAAAAAAAGTTTTATATGTGAAGACTTGTCATTGGCTGTCAGACTCTCACACAATTTCTTAATTTTTGTTTTGTTAGCTGTTAGTCTTCCAAAGTTGTTAAATAAATAAATAAATAAATAAATAAATAAATTGCAATCATTTTTTACTGTTACTGTATTTTATGCTTACTTAATGAGACGGTGACACTCTCTCCCACCTGGTTGAGGCGGGAAGGAGTGTCAGACTCTTACTGACTAAAAACCACCCCGTTCCTACTCCTACACTTCTAGCCAGAGCCCCGGTAACCCGTTAAGTTCACCGCGGCTCCGTATCGGCATCAGCATCAGCATGAAACAAAGACTAGAGCTTCTATCATCGAACAAAAACATCTTCAAATTTAACTATCACGTAGGTACATATTATCCTAGCACACACATACAGGCAAATACTCATATTTACAATACAAACGATTGTATGAAAAAGAAACATTTGCTGAGACACGTTATTTGCTCACAGTCACGATATTTGCACACACTCACACATCGACATGACGTATGCCTTCGTCTCGGTTCTAAAACATATAACGCATTACTCATTGAATGTGACAACGTTTTGCGTTAAATATTCTAATTATGAGACTAGACGATCAGAGGAAAAGGATTTAGTTAATATCTGCATATTACAAGCCTCAAAATGTTCTGCAACGGTATACAGTCAGCCAAGTATTTCGTTTTTAAGAGATAAGTCAGTAAACGAGCAAACGGATCAGCTGATGGTAAGCAACCGGTGTATCCCATTGACACCTGAAACACCAGAGGCGCTACAAGTGCGTTACCGGCCTTTTGGGAATTGAGAATTTGAGGATTGTGGGGGATTTGAGGATTGGGGAGGGCAGTAACTGGGCCTCCCGTAACTTTTCTCACACGACGAAACACAACGCAAGCGGTTTCACGTCAGTTTTTTGTGAGGCCGACGTATCACTCCGGTCGAACCGTATCCCACACTTGATAGTATTTCGATTACCGACAGTACTGTTTATTATCTTACTTGCATACTAAATAGCTCGACTGGCTATACGAACTCAGGAGCGACATTGCAATACAAAAAATTCTTAACAATCACTCATCATAAAAATTCCAATCGAACAAAATGACGCAAAACTCTCAACAGTTTACTCAACAAAAACAAACACCACGGTCAAACACCAATACAATACAAGATATACAATACAATACAATACAGACACCTCAGAACTTCTTATAGAGGGTAATTTGGGGTGAAGTTAACATACGCCAGATACGGTTCGCCTTCCTACGAACCAACTTCGACAATTAATGGGCGTAAATGCTAAGAGTTTTGACTGAGAATTTGTCGTAACGATTCCTGTTCTAGGAAGCGCAACGTATGTGGACGTGGAATCTCGAATTCCTGTAAGACCAACTTCATTTTTATGAGAGAAAATCTTTTAATTAGTCGTTCTTGGAATTCGTTGGGTCTATGTACTTATTTTAAATGGGATACGTGGGCGATCAAGGTTGTCGCTGGCGGAATGTAGGGGCAAAACGCCCACGTGCTTTATTTTCGGTGTTTTTCCGTGTCGACATTTAAATGTATGCTCCTATAGAATGAATATACATATGTATATCGATAGTTAAGCGGTTACGAATGAAATATTAAAGATCAATGACATAATAAACATTGAAACCAATGTTTACATTTGAAAAAATAGCAAGAAGTTAAAGTTAAAACCCGGTATAATCAGTTTTATAAGTCATCATGAGCGTCTGACGTAATCTTGTCATCGTTGCAGCGACAACATTACGTTAAATATAAACTCGACACCGAAGATAACAAAGCAAAATGGCGTCGCCATTGTTCCTAACAGGAACCTGAGTTTACAGCGTAAATAATTATAATTATAATTGAACAATGTTTCCGTATAATTACAAATGTTTACATTATTTACGAGTTGGTTTCTGGTAACTGCTATATATGCAAAATATAAGTAGGTAAATTTTTCTTAATTACTTTCCATCAACTACATACACAAACTAGAAATAGATTAGGAATGCGAATATACTGAGAAAAACTGCGCGACGTCTCCGCGACCGCGCACGCTGCTCATCAGGAAGAACCCCTCTGTGGTTCGAAACTAATAGAGTTTTGCTCAGTATATTCACGTGAGTAATCCGAGATTTTAGTTAATTTAGTATGTCTCACGAGTTATTATAAAAACAGATTAGGAATGCTTTATACACACACACAAGTAAAGAAAACACTGTTTAAGGCTTACTGTCAATCCTTTTACACCTGCAGCCTGTGGGTTGGCTACTTGCGGGGGGCATACAGGGACCTGCGGGTGCAGTACAACAATGCATTCAGGATGCTGATGGGGCTACAGCGGTATTGTAGTGCATCGGGTATGTTTGCCGAGGCCAACGTTGACAGTTTTGCGACCGTCATGCGTAAACGTTGCACGTCGACCCTAACTCGCATGCGAGCTGGTTCCAACAGCATCTTGAGCGTATTGACGGACCGATGGGATTCCCCGATGCTTGAGCGTTGGATACGACTGCATGCAGTCAAATAGAATACAGTGATGCGTTCAGGCGTGGGATTGGTCCTACAGTCTATGTATTTTTAATTGTATTTTTATTTGGGTGTAATTTGTTTACTAACAATAGTTTTTAAGTATTTTCATGTTACTAACAATTTATGGAGAAATCTGAAATAAATTCATATTATTATTATTATATACGTCTTGTAGTCTGATTTCCTTTGCGTTCTTGGGTTTACAACTGCGATAAAACCATAGGTTTGCTTACAAACAACACGAAACTAAAGCAACTATCAAAAAATAGGTATTAAAGTCAATATAACCTACTTGTAAGCTAAAAGCCACACTACCTTAATATTCCTTTTAAAAATAAATATGGGCGCCACAAAAAGAACGAACCAATTCAAAATTAAAACAAATGACGTCACAATTCGAACACAAGCACTGCATAGTGTTACTTAAGGGGTATTAATCAAAAACTGTGCGGATCTGAACTACGTGCACGTTTCCCCTGATTTACTAACATACGTGCTTCCCCTTAATTTAGTATTAGTTTGTTCACTGATAACTGTATACGATCTAAGTTTTGGCGTAACGAGGTATGTTTGGTGGAACAAGAAATAGATAAGTAGAGATTTGCTATAATTAATGTTATTGTGAATTATTAATTTGTATTCGAAATGTTTTGCGGTGAGATATATGTAATACACAACTTTTACATAAGAGGTAAAAGTTTCCAAAAACCCATTTTCATCAACCTCTCCTAAATATTAGGTAGCCTCTAAGTTAGGTGACATTTAACAACATTTTTGTTTTCACCAACTAATATGTAAGTGACACCTAACAGTATAAGTAAGGAGTTAGTTTAGGTGCTACATTTAGTTAAAAGATGGTGTAGGCCACTCCTTTATCAAGAAGATAAAAACGGGTTCTAGACACTACACACGACTGTGATAATGCTAAGTAATTAGATTCAATTACCGATACTCTACAGTCCGAACCAACAATCAACACTGACTTTAGTTATTAATTTCAATAAAACCATAAAAAAATCACACAGAAACAGTAGTATAAAAATCCATAGGTCTCTAAACATTCTAATTCGAGCCTTATCAAGAGCAACAAATAGAAAACCAATTACAATGTGTTCTATATAACATATACACATTGCTATAAGAACCCTTATCGAATACACCTCAACTACGTGTTTCACTTTCAAATACACCCCACAAAACCAATGGAGGGTTACTAATTAAACTATCAAACTTTTCTACAAAGGCACAAAGTAATTAGTGCGATGGGTTGAACAAAAACTGATACAAAACACTATTTGAAAACAAAACTATAATTGAATTAAGTTCAAATATAATTGAATTACCTTTTTGTTAACGGAACTAATTGTTTTTGGGACTTTAGGAGCATTTGTATACAATTTTTTGGCGCTATAACATAATATAACATCACAACTTTTATTCTCGAAGGGAGGCAAAGGTGTACATTATGCCACTGTACAATGTAACACTCACTTTTCACTATTTATATTATGAGTCCCATGTAACAGGGGGTGAGCCATATACCGGGCACAATTCCAGACTCCGTGCTACTACTGAGAATTTATAAAAACCCAGTAGTACTTTGTCCGACCCGGGAATCGACCCCGAGACCCCTTGCCCGCACTTGCGACCACTCGGCCAACGAGGCAGTTTTGACGTTATATTGACGTATAAAGTCAAGGAAGGCTGTTGAAAAGGGGTTTAAAGATTTTTCTTTACTATAACTGAAATAGTGAAACGACATAGTGAATCAAAAGAGATTATATTCTACAATACCTTTGTGGTTTGAAAAGAATTGTTTATTGTTTATTGATTAACACGGTAGACACCAATTACATTAATCAAATTAAATTACAAAAAATATAAAAAAGAAAACTAAATCAAAGTACCTACATAATATAAAAAGGTGTTAAAAGTAAATGAGAAAATATAGTAAAATTACAAAACAGATAAAGTTGGACACAAAAAAAAATACACGAAACAAAATACAAAACAACTTAGAATTAAAATGAAATAACAGTAATAATAACAATATACGTAGGTACACAGAATCTGGAAACCAAGATAAAATAACATTTTTATATGTGGTTCTGCTCACAATACACCAGACAAACAGACATTACAGCCTTATACTAATCTAAGAATGCATAGCCAAGAAGATATAGCTTCAAAAGAATATGTAGCTCAGCTTTTAATTAGACATATGCCATTCTGGAAGATTATAAGAAACCTCACGATAGAGTGTAGTATAGTCCAGTAGTAGATTGTTGATGGTGATTTAAAGTGTGAATAGTAATAATATCAATGATAGTAGACAACGAGCAGAAGGCAGCAGTACTCACTTCATCACTACATAGTATAAAAGAAAGTCTCTCCGTCGTCTATCTGTCCCTATGTATGCTTAGATCTTTAAAACTACGCAATGGATTTTGATTCGGTTTTAAACTGTCAAACACCAAGCGGACGGTACTTGACGAGTTAATAGATAGAGTGATTCTTAAGGAAGATTTATATGTATAACACACGCATATTGCACCCGTGCGAAGACGGAGCGGGTCGCTAGTTTCAAATAACCCCACATAGATCAACGTCAAAAATGAAACTTAAAATAATCAACCCTAACAAGTCACAAGGACACTTAAAAACCGGAATGCGGAACATTGTATAAAATTAATCGTTTCTGAATAGAATACTGAATCTTCTGGAATAGAAAAGAGGTAAATCGAATGTTCTAATAATATATGTGACCCGGTTACCTAATTAGTTGCAGTTTTGCAAGCTTCTTTGGATTAAATTCTGTGTGAGACTCGTGATTTATCTCCTTTGGAATACTTGATCAACTCCCCCATTAAGGAAGTATTTGGAGTTATTAGTGCTTGCCTTTCCTTGAACATAAAATACATTCTATCTTACAAAATACTTATGATTTCTATCAATTTGATGTTCTATGACTTAATTTTGAATCATAACATCATAACGTCACGCTTTTTATCCCCGAAGGGATAGGCAGAGGTGCAAATTATGCCACTGTACAATGTAACATCCACTTTTCACTATGTATGTTATGAGTCCCATGAAAAAGGGGGTGAGCCTACTGTCACATACCGGGCACAATTCCAGACTCCGTGCTACTACTGAGATTTTTTTATAAAACCCAGTAATACTTTGTCCAACCCGGGAATCGAACCCGAGACCCCATGCCCGGCAGTCGTACTTGCGATCACTCGTCCAACGAGGCAGTCTTAATTCTCAACTCTCAAGAAGATACAAATAATAAAATTTGTGATCAAAGTTATTGAACGAATGGGGCGTCTCTAAATATTTCTGTTCAACTAAATATCTACTGGAAAGGATATTACATAGATCCTTATAATATTTTAACATTACCACCAATCACAATTTCTTATTAGACCATCACACTACCTACACTACTTTTGTCTCAAAATCCATATACAGCAACACACGTAAGTTCACAATAAAAATAAAGTCTGGAACACAACGCACGATAACTTAACCGTACGAAATTAAATTTCAACCGCGCTCCTTCCACGTGGCTCATTATTGTATAGCAACTGTAGCACCTGTGCTGCGCCAAAATTCAACCACTGATAATAATTCATCCTTTATAACTTGGTTCTAGTTTCTATTTGTGAAAAGTTAATGAAAAAATGATTTAAAATTCGTGAAATGGTGTTATTTTAGGGGCAGGTGAATAATTTGTGTCTATATTGCACAAGAAAACCGATGTGAAGCAACGCTTGCGTTGTGTTTCGTCGTGTGAGTGAGGTTACCGGAGGCCCAATTGGCCTGAATCCCCAACGATCTTCAAACTCCTAATCCCCAAAAGGCCGGTAACGCACTTGTAACGCCTCTGGTATTCCAAGTGTCCATGGGTGACGCCGATTGCTTACCATCAGCTGATCCGTAATATAAAAAAACAATAATAATAATGAGAAAAACAAACAAAAAATCTGGTAATATATCTTCTTTAATAACTGATAAGATATGACAGAGTGATAGACACAGACAAATAAACAAACATATGTAGGTGCTAGTCTTGTTCAAGATTTTTATCTGAACCTCATCGAAGTCAATTCAATGGAGTACTATTTATAGCCCTATCCACAGACTTTGCATAGCAATAGACAATAACCTCTAAATACCAAGTTACATATCAGTTACCTACGCTTGTCATCCATACTTCAGTTCATATTTATAGCTAAAAGCATTATTCCAAAATTCGTTCCCGTTTCACAATCGTCAAACTATTTCCACTTCATCCATCAAGTTACATATCAGTTACCTACGCTTGTCATCAATACTTCAGTTCATATTTATAGCTAAAAGCATTATTCCAAAATTCGTTCCCGTTTCACAATCGTCAAACTATTTCCATGTATAAAACTTTTAAAGAGCAAGTTCCGCAAATAATACAGCTTAAACAAAAGCGGTTTGATTATTTTCAACGTCATGAATATACAATTTTAAAATACGAACCGTGAGATATTAAGGCAACGCTTTTATTGCAAGATTTGTTTCGAAAGGAGGTCATTGTAAAACTCAGAGTATCTGGTACGATGAACATGAAATATAGTGTTCCGTATTTGTACTAGCTGATACAGAAACTGATGATATTAACAAAGAAAATGGAAATTAAGTGGCAAACGGCAATAAGCTAAAAGCATCGTTAGCACTTCCTACATAATACCTCGCAATAACTACAAGCATTTATGTTGTAGATATTAAAATCCGATTACGAGAAAGAACTTTCATACATGAACAGCTTACAATTAGCAAACCACTAAAAACGACTAACTACATATAAACCGACTATTTCCATTTTAAATAACACGAAAAATATGATGAAATATCAAGTTTCATCAGATCCAAAGCTATAAACCAATATCAAAGCGAAATCAACGTAATCGTCCATGAAAATCCACAAATAATTGAAGGTTTTAAACGGCAACAATTTCGCGAGGCGAAAATTTTATCACCTAAGAATTTCGTCATAAAATCAGGGGAATCTGGCACCTAAATTAATCGACGAGCTCGTTTGGAGGCTTCGCGAAGAAGAAATGTATTAATGTATTAATCCACAGTCCAAATATTGTTCGACATAAAAGCCAATTTTCGGTAGTAAATATAAGCTAATCTTCTTTGTATTGGCTGTTCTATTTAAAGCCATTGTTCCGAGTTCGTGAATGTAATAGCGTTAGTGCATGTTATATTTTCTAATCTAAATTCTTCTTGGATGTTTCGTTGTTTGATACTTTTCAAATAAAAGTGTTACTAGTCAAACCCTGGGTTGAATAGAAGAAATATGCATGTACATTTATCAAAACTCACATCAGAAAGAAGTTACACAATCATTTCTTCAAATAAACACATTAAAACTTTCCATAGCAGAAAAACATTGGCAAGCCAGCTATCATAACTCAGCACCATAAGCGCTATAAGAAACAGTATTAAAAGTTGTTACAAAAACTTTATTCAGCGGTGCAGCCGCTGTAGGATCAGTCTAAAGGCCGGAACACACATCCTCTTTCGCTCATAACACAAGCTCTCTTATCTAAACTCCGCGCAATAATGTGCGAAAATATTCAAGCTTCATTCATTGCTGCAATAAAAACTCCACACGATAAATAATAACGTACAGAACCATCAATTTTCAATTTGCGTGTCGATCGGTAATTTTAAAGCAGCGCCTCATCGCAATATTCATGATGGTCATTAACAGAAGCCTACGAGTGTTGATGATGTTAATATTAGAGGTAATATCATCAACAAGTAAACTGCAGTGGGAAATAATGCAGCTATATATTACTTTGGAAATTGCCGTAATGAGCCTTTTGGTACCAGAAAGCCGTTCGTGTGTTCCTCGCCTTAGGCGAATGCTTCCGCTGCACTTCTGTTCGCTAACTTGGAGCAGTTATTGCGTTGTCGAAATGGTTGCCAGTCTTAATGAGAGTTTCAGATATGACGAACATTTTTGTTTTCTGGAAGATTATCCCTATGATAACGTTCGGGGCAATAATGTCTACTAAAACCTTTATTAAATAACCACTCATTATTTATTTAAACTGTCAAACACCAAGCGGTCACCGGTGACCGCACCCTATTGTTCTTTAATTATGTCTATAATTGCAGTATTCAACGAGTTAAATAATTGATAATGTTAAGAGTTTTATACAACCAAACAATGATAGATCAAAACAAAACACAAAAGAATAAACGCTTGTTTATCACCAAAGATAAATAAACAAAACAACACGGACATTTGAAAAAGACAAATATATCAGCTACCAAAACTTATGCATTTACAACTCAAATGACGAGAAACAAAAGCGTTGAGCGTAATAACCAAATGGAAAGGATTTAAAACTGCCGCGGTCGCGCCTACAAATCTGTAACACAACGATTAAGGATGACTGAATAAGTTTTACGCATGTCTGTAAAAAAGGTCTGCAGGTGAAATTTTATGTAGATACATACCTCTAGATATAATGTATCTACATAAAATTGAAACGGTAGGCGTCATGTACATCCACGATGCCATTACCCTGTTGAAATCCATCCCCTAAATTTGATCATACAAAAGTAGTTTTTAAACATTGGAAATAAGGGCTATAATGTAGTTAGTGGAGAGTGGTCACCGGTGACCGCTTGCGGATGTATGGGTTACAAGAGCATTGTCAATAATTTGTATTACTCTGTTTATTATGGACATGATATACTTTCTGTGTTTCACGTTTACATAGATTTGGAGTCAAACTGTATAAAATTACGATAGCAGGTCCTTCGATTTTTAACCACAATTCAGCCGAAACTCAATAAATAAATATACATTCGATTTGAGAATCTCCTCTATTTGGAAATTAATTAAAAACAACGCTTTATATTATGGATACTATTAGACGCAGTATATTCCTAATGCAACCAAAATAAACAAACAACTACATATTGACGGATAGGTGTTCTAGAACCCTCTAAAGAGTATTTTCGTCAGTCAGTAATTACAACCACATGTGTAATTACTGACAGACTGTTCTCCAAGTGCTCATCAGAGCTGCAAGCAATGAGCTGAGTGTGTTTAATGTACGACGGACTCCTTGGAGACTTGGGTGATGGTCAAGCGGCGATAAGATAGTGAAGGATTGTTTAGAAGTTTGCTTATATATTCTTATGGTATGGAGTTAGGCAAAATTTTGTGTGTGATACAAATTGCAATATTAGTAGAAAAATTATAGTCCTTATTTTTTTTTCATTGGACAAGTAACAAGTGCCATAACCAAGTAAAAGTTTTGAGTTCGATTCAATGTCTGAAACGGGCAAGATATTATCTACCTCTATACTAATATTATAAAGCAGAAGAGTTTGTTTTTTTGTTTGTTTGTTTGAACGCGCTAATCTCCGAAACTATTGGTCCGATTTAAAAATTCTATCTGTGTTGGATAGCCCATTTATCGAGGAAGGCTATAAGCTATAAAATATCACGCTACGATTAATAGGCGCCGAGCAGAGCGAGTGAAACCGCGCGGAAGTAGCTAGTTAGGATATAATTTTGGAGATCTCAGCAAGAGGTTCCATAACCATCAGAAAATAGGTGTAATATCAAATACATGCATAACTAGTATTTTATTAATTTGAACATAATACAAAGTCCTCTATAGAACATTGCCTATCTCAAAGCTAATATTAGTTCACATTCACACACAACCATACACATGTAAAGCAACTACGGCTCCAATTAGGTACGTCTGGTTGAACTGGTATCTAAGTTAAATGACAAGAATTTAGTCGGAACTCAGTAGATTTTGGAATGGTTGTTTGTTGTTGGTAGATCTGGGATGAATAGACCTCTCTTAGTTAGCATTAACAAAGAAGAATTCATTGACATTGTTTTAGTTTTCAATATAATATGTACGGATTGATAAATGTTTTTTTAAATATTAACGTTAATTAGTCTTTTATAAGAATCCTTTAGTTTCAATTTACTATTAGCATAAACATCGTGTCTTGATTTCATTAATTTCTTTCATATCTTGAACTAACGGTCTTCTAGTTTCGAACCACAAAGGGGTTCTTCCTCATGAGCAGCGTGCGCGGCGATGTCGCGCAGCCTGTGAGTATTCATCTGAGTTACCCGCGATTTTTAGTCAATTTAGTATGTCTCACGATAGTTATTATAAAAACGGTCTTCTGTTCTGTCACTGACTGACTCTTCTATAATACTCATTTTACAGTAAGATTTCATTAAAAATATCGACGAAGGTCATGTGAGATCCTCTTTGTGTACTAGTCCTTAACTTAAAGAGAGAAAGAAATACCGTTTATTACACCACGACACACACGCAGACAACATATACAAGAACACACAAGAAGAAGTTCAAGGTGCGTCACAGCGCAAGACTAGCTACATCACATGTGTTAAGAACAGCAGTGGCATCCAACTGCACGATATATATTATATCATAATCTATCTGTCTTCTTCGGTCTTGGGGCAGAGGCGTGTCCCATTCATCAATCTTGTGCCGGTTGCGAATACTCACATTACACGAGAAGCACACGATTAATCTGATCTTCGAGTGTCAGTCAGGACCCACCCTGCTGGTAGTTGATTGGGGAAAAAATAGTAATGGACTTATATGGATATTTGTGTTTTGTTTGTATGATATGACTGCCTCGTTAGCCGAGTGGCAAGTGCGACTGCCGGGCTAGGGGTCTCGGGTTCGATTCCCGGGTCGGGCAAAGTATTACTGGATTTTTAAAAATTGTCAGTAGTAGCACGGAGTCTGGAATTGTGCCCGGTATATGGCAATAGGCTCACCCCCCCCCCCTATTACATGGTACTCATAACATAAATAGTGAAAAGTGGGTGTTACATTGTACAGTGGCATTAAGTGTCGTAATGTGCACCTCTGCCTACCCCTTCGGGGATAAAAGGCGTGATGGTTATGATGTTATGGATATTTGTGTAGAAAGAAATGTTGCAAACGAGAATAAGGTAGGAAAAATGGGCTCTATAGAAATGGAGGAAATAGTAAAAGTGAAGATTGTTTCAAGTAAAGGAAAGGTGGAAACTTGTATAGTTTTCGACCTCGCAACCATTAGAACTGCTATTCATCTTTAAGAAGCTATGAGTGACTGTTTAACAAAGGCCTCTTCTCACAGGAAGGTTTGAGCATTAACACCTGGTATGCTAGAGACGTACAAATACGTGAGACCCAGTGTGTTTTCTATTGTGTCTCACATGCCGGCAGATAAGGGGTTAACCATCACGCTTATTCAAGGAGAGTCGGCACCATTAGAACCATGGCACCAAATATACCATAAGCAGTAATACAAAATTTTAGGACACCATTAAAAATATCACCAACATCAGATATTGTCAACGGAAGAAATTAAACAAATCGTCGTAATAAATACAAAACTTTACCAATTTACGCCGAAACATAACCTAAGGCTGCAAAATTATAAATGTC
Source organism: Spodoptera picta (assembly GCA_038387885.1). NCBI lineage: Eukaryota > Metazoa > Arthropoda > Insecta > Lepidoptera > Noctuidae > Spodoptera > Spodoptera picta. The sequence continues at coordinate 423,992 of JAZHFQ010000679.1, forward strand.
TCCATAATTAAATTAAAATTTAAGTTATGGAGTTTTAAAAGGAATAGCGGGTCCGACTTAGTGGGAGGCATGTCACTGTAAGTTTGAGATTTAATTAAAGTATAACTTACAAGCCTTACGACAACTTAAACAGAATGAAGTTGTTTGAGAAATATCGCAGTTATTTAATAAAATGTGACATTGGGACTATTTTGTCCTGAAGTGAAGTGGAAGTGTTGTTTTGGGGTTGGCAAAGGACTAAAGATACTGTTATACAAGCCCTAAAACAGCATGCTTAAAAATATTTCAAAATCGAACGCATGTCGATTCGCAAACAGGGTTAAAATGAGCATGCTAGATTTTGAGCAATATTCCGACACAAATGATACTAAGTGACCAGTGCTCAATTAAAATGCTTCTGTGCTTGAAATTAGCATGTAAGTACTTTAACTATACTTCTAGTATTATATAACATAACATCACGCATTTATCCCCGAAGGGGTAGGCAGAGGTGCACATTACGGCACTTAATGCCACTGTTCAATTATACTGTATAAGTATTACTGGCTTTGTAAAAACCTCAGTAGTAGCACGGAGTCTTGAAACTGTTGCTCACCCCCTATTACATGGGGGTGTTACATTCTAGTATTGTAAATACCAAAAACTATGACTGTCTACAAGACTTGTCTGAACAGGTTTAAACGAGCATCTTGTTACCATAATTATAAAATAAAAAGGAAAAAATGTTATTTTATTAAAAATTAAAAAATAGAAGACAATTTTGACATTTACTCTAATACCTATATGTACTATTAAAATTTTATTCTGACATCAGATGATGACAATACACGTATTAATCTTATACTACACTCAAATTAAAATGTTGCAAGTTAAGAAAAGTTTTATTCAACATTTCAAGACAGATTTTATTTAAGTAAAAGAATTATTTTAAGCCTTTCAACTATGTATAACGTAACGTTTCGAAACTTTGTTCTCTCTAAAACCCACGTACATTAAGTTTATTAGTTTTAGAAACATTTAGATTATCTAGGTTTCTAATTAAGTCGCCATTTAGTTATTCCTTGATGAAAATGTTATCTAATTTTAAAATTCTAAAATTCTATTTATTATTCCTCCCACCAATAATCGCTTTTACTAATAACTCTGTAAGAACAGAAGAAATATTCTAGAAACTCCATAATCATAAATTTATTCTAATTGACAATAATTCACACGTTTGTAGCTCTGGTCAAACACCCATGCCAAATTAAACAACGCAACATAGGAGACTAGTTGTAGCTACTATTGTAGCTACAACTAGTCTACAACTAACTGCTAACTACAAACGTGCTTCTAGAAATTTCTAGAACAACAAATGTGAATATAAAATACAATGTTGATGCAGATCCTTAACGTAATGAAACATAAAAACCCGAGGAAACGTTCAATTAGTAAAAATAACACCTTTGATAAACCTTTGGTTCTAAAACCAAGTTGGATTTAGCAGAAAAAACTGCGATATCGGTCAGTTCTCAGATCAATTTCCAAACGAGATCGTCCCAACCTAAAAATCCAATAGAGAATTACAATCAAAATTTTACAACTCTGTTTTAAAGATAATCATTTAGAGACGGCCCGTACCAAGGGAATGAATTAAAGAACCGGCTAACTAGAACCCGTCCTGGTAGGATTTTATTAATCCAATTTTGGACTTCGTAATAATAGGTTTAATTATTCACGATTGAGAAAGCTTTTAGAAGGGAGTTTATGTAAAGTTTTGTATGGGACCGGTAATGAAAACGGTGGATGTACCGACTGATGTATTAAGGTCCAACAGAGGTCCGGACGTCGAGTTGCGCGGGATTTTGTTCAACGTGTTTAGATAATGATGGATGATAAAATGTTAAAAGAGAATTTTGTTTCTGTATCAGGCATTTTGTATATCGGTATTTGATACAGACTCTACGACTCATATTTCATTTTTTGCAGTTAAATTAGAAGTAGATGGAAGTCACAAAATTTAGCCAATCCAAGCGTCCTTGCAAACAAAGGTCCTATTGTGTACCCGATCTCATATACTCCGGTCTCGCTTTTATACAGGTATATTTCCGAGCCGAGTGCAACAATCCTAGGTGAAGTCGCAACGAAACACAATGCATGGGCAAAAGCATCAAACCACATTTCAAAATACATGGCATTGTTTAGAAACGTAGACACGCCTTGCTACATTCCCGATTAGCAGTCAACACATTGTTCCGAATCGAATCAAATTTTCCATATCATCGCTGAATAGAATAATTGATTGGTTAATTGAAACGTTAATTTCATAGTTCAATAAATTTTCCAAAATTATCCCTGTCCAATATGTCCAGAGTTACTTCATTTTGTGAACATGAACATGTTTTACGTTTTCCTTGCTTGGTGAATTCTAAACATCCTTTAGTACAACGCCTGGAGGTATCAGTTTTCAAAACATAAAATTTCACTCGAGTAAATGGGAGAAGCACCAAAACTTAAGTTTTATGTAACAGAATAAAACTTTGCGGAATATACTCTTCTGGATAAAATTTTCAGTTTCAAATCATTGTGACAGCGAGAGCGTCTGGCATGGCGTTTCGAAAATTTCAATTCTGGTTATTATACCCTATAGAACTTTATAATGGACTGTCTACATTAGAGGTTCTAGTTTTAGAAAACTTTTGAAAGGAATCGTCTGTTTCTTTATTTCAAAATTATCAAATCGTATTTTGGGTTAACTAAAACAAGATTCTTCTGGTAACAATTAAGATTTCAAGGACAATAATGACTAATGCTCAATTCATCTTCATCTGCCAATAAACATACTCCCCAAAATCCATGTTGACCTATCAAGTTGTTTCAGCCAGGTTGCATTGACAATGGTCTGCGAACTGACCAAATACTTCGAGAAACCTATCTCTGGAATGGTGACTGGTGAAAATTAGTTATACGCCATTTCTATGTCGGGACTTCTAGCGGTTTGCTCAAGTCTTGTTCTAAGAAGGATCTTTATTGAAACAGGGACTAAAGAGGTTTCGAAATGATCACGTGATGCAGAAATTGCCTGCCACTTTGCAAGGGAAGGTCGCGAGGGGGAATAGCAAGGTTGAAATACGTTAACATATGTTTGAATAACAATACTTTCCAAGTGCCAGTTGAAGATTAGAATCATGACGTGTGAACGAGGAATGTGACGAAAGTTTTTCGATTTGGCTTTGTTCTTTGTTTGTTTGGTTTTATATTTTTTATTTATGCCAAAAGGGGTCGATTTCATGGGGGTTGTTTGTCATAAATATTTTTTGCATCTTTATTTATTGTGTATTAGAATTTTGATGCAAATGGAACTTGGCAGTGTTCATGTAGGAGACTCAAGCGCGGAAGAAATAATAGGAAAATCGTGGTTGGAAATAAGTTAAATGTCAACATGGAGAAGCGGAAAAATGTACTCGTATAAATACAAGGTAACTTTAATTTCACGGTTCGCGTCGTTGAGCTTAAACACCATACTTGTACATAAAAGGAGGAATATAATCATGATAGCAATGCTACATTGTTAACAAAAGATACTTTGCTCTGAATATCCTCCGAATGCAATTCATTCAACCACGTCCCCACAAATTCGGACACATTCATTTTAGTAAACAACATCAATACGTTTCGCGTAAACAAATCTCGGGGGACATTTAAAATGAATACAACATGTCAGCTGATAAATAGTTTCGGTTTATTGAGAGTCAATTTAATTAAAACTTTGAATTACATAAGTTTTAATTGGGTGGAGGAGTCCATGACAGCCATGTGTGAGTTAGCGAAGGATCTTCGCTACTCATTTTTATTACCCTTGCCCTTTTGTTTAGTGTCGGTCTTGATGGTTTAATTCAGGGTAGTAGTAATCCATTCCTCATAATTTTACAACTATGTATAAGGTCAATCGAGTTCGAAACATCAAGGGTTATTTACAAATTGAAGCTGATTGCACTATAAAAACTTCCACATTATTGAGCACTCCAACAGAAAGCAACAAACATTAAAATTCTCTGGATTCCAGTCACGTAGCACGCCTATAGGGAATCTCCGTAAAACTATAAAATAAATACACAAAACATAATATTAAAAAGTGCTGGCTACTTGGCTTGAGGCTTTCCCCAATAATTGATATTTGCCATTTGAATTCAAGCTGTGTTAGACCGGCTCCTAGGAGGTTGGGGCGAAGGGAGGCGAGTCGTTAAGGACCGTTCACAAAGAGCGATTCAATCGACCTCAGACTGTGTATCTTATGGCCCTGACGTGAGGGCAAATGTTTGCGATTGTGTCGTGTTCCGTATCCAACAGAACACTTACTCACCGTTGTTTGTCCTTAGTATTTATGAAGTGCTTCGTAAGCTTAGTGACGGACCGCCCAAAGTTAGATACAATACATGTTTTACCGCAATACGGGGAAACTCAAATAAACAGAATTGTTATATACAATAATAGCCAATTTATAGATATAAAGCAAACAATACTCGAACCTTACTAAGGAAGTTAATTTCGCCACACAAGACATCTTGGAGGATTCGCTCGTAACTTCTTAGATCGGCTATATTCTGAGCCTACACTATCCTTTCGACGATTCTGTCCGCATAGCACATAAATAGTGGTGGGTCTTATAGCCTGGGGGTTTCACCGATGCGATTCCAAACACATACGTTATTTGGCGGGTTCGGTTGGAACAAGGGCGAGCGTTGGTAGCCTAATTGAAACTAAGGAATTCAGTGTGCGGGCTCCCGGTCCGGCTGCGATTGGATAGAGCGGCTAAATCCGTGGTGATGAATCTTTCGACGCGGGATATGTCGGCGTTAATCGAACATTGATACAGGATACCGACGTGGATGTTCATGATATAGAGGGTGATTTTATTTTTTTGGATATTTCGACCATGATATAGAGGTACATTTGTCATATACTTACATTGTGCTTTTAAATTCAATGATTAGTCGAAAATATGAATTTTACAAGATTTTCCCTGATAGGCGTCACCTATGTACTTACTCCTCTAGGCTAGTAATCTTTTCACAAACCTTACACAACACTAAATAAATTAATTTTTACATAGTTTGACCAAGTACTAAAATTTTCTTAATAAATTACAAAATATAACACTGTCACTGGAACAAAGCCGGTCACTTGACCTCGATACGATCAGTCATTTAGTGATGAATAAGCGATTTTAGTAACGATAATTTACGGTGTGTTTTAATTAAATAAATGCCTTTTTTAGTCGTCGCCGAGTTACTTTTAATACGCGGTGGGTTTTTTAAATGGCCAATTTGAGGTAAAAGTTGAGTAAAAAGTAATTTAGGAGACACATGTATATGTGTGGGTCATCGTAATTATCTTATACGTTGTTCGTTGTTTGAATGAATCTACCAGAATGTGTCTTTTGACAATTATGTACTGAAAAAGTTTGCTTATAAAGAAAGTAAAATATGGTAAGCGATGATGCGGCCTATGGTGGAGTACATCGTCCCATAAGCAACTTATTGACTAGGGCCTTAAAGTTTTCTTATTAGTCGTGTGTTAGTTAAAAGTAGACTTTCTATGAGATAAACTATGCTCCTTTATCATTGCAGTCAGGACAGTCTGTTTATGCTTTGCATTTATACAGCATTCCATCATAGAATAGACGAGATATTAAAAGTAAAATCCTCGCTTCGTCAGATTATATTTCAAACAACAGTAAAAATGAATTATGACCATCAATACAATCTGCTCCCATTAACAACAAACCAAATACTAAAGGTAATATCAAACAAATCTATGCGATACAGAAACCATTTACGACATGACGAAACAGAATATGGAGCCTACATCTTTGGAGTAAGATTCAAATTCCTCCAAAGCATTCTATGGTCGTTAAGTCGTTTTCTGTGTGTAAGTTGCGTTAGTTATTTGGGCTAGAACTAGAAGTTTGTTTGCTAGTCTTGACTAGCCTTGATGAGCCTCTAGGGTAACAAATAACAAGGCGTTTGTTCCCTGTAACTTGTTAAGTACGTAATAGAAACTGACCGGTAATAATGTCTGCGACGACATCTTGTTTGAACTGGAATTTTCTGGATTTTTTTTGCCAGGACTAGACCTATGTGTAACTCGGAACTTGATAATGTGCTTGTGTATATTTACAACATTAATTAATTTAAGCATTGGCATACAACGTGACAATGTTGCCAGTCTTCTGGATACTTTCCCTATTGACGTTTTGATGCTCTCTGTGGACATTTTTCGTTTTCTTATATTTAAATATCTTAATTTTTTTTTACTTTATTTTAAGTTGAACATATTTATTTGTATCATAATTTTTTATCAATTGGTGAATAAATTGTTAATAGGTCGTACTTATCAAAGATAGAAGCTTCTCTAGTTATGTTGATCAAAGATTTACTACATTGGACTCAGTTTAAAATTGCATGCGGCGTTAGATATAGACACATAACCCATAATATATGTATATAATATATAATAAAACAAATTACAGGAGCAGAGCTATTAAAAAAATGTTCTATTTTTATAAGACATCATCCTATCACAAAGTCCTATCTCTATTTTACGTAGGTACGAAAATATACTTCAACATTTATATTTAACCTAAAGTAATGACTAAGTTATAAAAATAAATATATTTATATACAACTAGCAAATGTTACTATGATTAATGAGAAAATACGAAGAAGTATTAAACCTCCTTTCTGATCCCACGCTAAAGATTATGTTGGATGATAAAATATAATACTAAATGTTCACCATTTATTTTTTTGAAATATAAACTTGGAATATATTCCCCAAAGGTTCTAAGTTTTTTTTTATTTATTTAAAGGTGACTATTGTCATTGTTTTTAGACCACGCATTTATTTTTTATACTTTAATAAACATACCTATAAGAACTTATGTTATTAGAGGTAGTTCAAGTCAAAGGTAAAGAATGTTGATCTTTTAAAAATTGTATAGAATTTTAAATAGAAATATTAATAAGTAAATGTTTGACATGATAAATGGGACAGAACAGGTAATATTAATAATATAATAGCAAATGTTTAAGAGTACCTATAAGAAAATAAATAGATACTGCAAATAGAAATACGTAGACGAATTTTGCACGCAACAAGATCAAAATGAAACAAATAGCACACACGACATAAAAGGGGAGAATTTTAATTCACCCAAATGCACATTCATTTGCGCAAATGAACAAAAATTACGCAAACAGAATGTACATATATAAAAAAAAAGTTGCCATACCAAAAATAATATGCTACTTACGTACGAAAACGCGCGCATAACCCCCAACCACCTGGGGCGTTTGAAAGTTAAACTCGGAACAGTCGTAAAATCACCTGTTTAGCATATTTACTTAACCCTTTTCCGTTCTGCTGGACTTACAATTAACTTTGAACCAACGTCGGTACAAAAGAATCGTATGTAATATTCATAAAGTTGTATAATATTCATTATTCATGTTATGCAACTGCGTTCTCCAATAAGATATGTTTTTGAACTAAGTAAGGTAATTAATATTATGAATAACTTCCTTTAGTCGTTCTTATCTTCGAGTGTAATCAGGAAATGTTTGCTAGCTGTACAGCGAAATATAGAATGGTTTTTGTTGGCCCTTTTATGTAGGTAAATAATACCTTTTGCCCTTTCACGATGTAGATAAGACTATTGTATGAAGAAAGCTGTCGATATAAAAGTAACGGAGGTATGGGAGATATTTATGTCTATTTTGGTATAACATATACTTGTTTACTAAGAGTTCGGTAGTGTGTTGTTTGCGAAGTACTTTCATAACAATTGCTTATTTGCGTTCTTGTGATTATATAGCCGAATTAAAAAAACAGAGAGGAACTCCAACTATGTTACCAAAATTAAGAACTGAAAATATAATTATAAATAGTATGCTTTCATTCTCACATTCAAGAAAAACAATGCAAGTTTAATCTTAGCAAGAACCAAAACAATTTCTGTAGTCACGTCGTCTATACAACACGAGTTATGTATAGTCACCTTATGCAAAACACCAATAAAAATATCAAACCGGACACAAAAAATAAACATGGCAATATTTTTACGCGCATTAATCAGCACAAAGCCGTCAATTAAACCGCTCGAATCCGCGTCAATCGTACGCGCGCACATATCGCGGTGCATAATATTGCAATACGTCAGCCCGAGCGCGACGTCGCGTTATCGTGCGATAGCGCGCGATTTATTACAAGCCGACTTTGAAAGCGAGTTTGTTTTCATTAGTCAGATCGTATAGAGTGACGAAATATTCTATTCATTTTAGAACAAAACACAATTAATTTATTAGTTTATAAATGGCCGAAGGGTCCGTCCAACAACATCGAGAAATCATTGGAAGACCGAGAAGGTCAACCGAAAGACGTCCACCACTGAACAACATAACATAACATTACGCCTTTTATCCCCGAAGGGGTAGCCGGATTGCACACAGAAGTAACACCCACTTTTCACTATTTATGTTATGAGGGGTGTAATAAGGGGTGAGCCTATTGCTATATACCGGGCACAATTTCCGACTAGTAGCACTACTGAGAAATTTAAAAACCCAGTAATACTTTGCCCGACTCGGGAATCGAACCCGACATCCCCTGACCGGCGGCATTCGCACTTGCGACCACTCGGCCAACGAGGCAGCACCACTGAATATACGCCATATTTGACAGTGAACGTCTAGTGGTAGACATGACAATGAATTATTTCATTTATATGTTATCTCTGAATTTCTAAATCCAAAGATAACATTGATTTTCTTAACAAGCGTGTTGAATAATCAAATCCTGATGGTCAACGTCGAAATAAATACAGCTTTAACACAACTAATATTACATTTGCTATATATATTTACGCTATTTCATATTTGGTTTCAAAACTAGTTAAATCAACCAGTTAATGTGCTGTTGAAACTACAAGAATAAAAACAACAACTCATAAACGCGATGATAGTTCTTATTGCATCAACAACACAAACCATTTTCACGTAAATTTCTCCTCTCAACTAATTTGCAATACAATGCGGCTGAACCGTACAACCGTACTTAAACACCCGTTTCCTACGCGTCAATGTACAACATTTAATATAACTTTCCTCGCAAAGTGCTCTTAGTGACGACAACTTAGAATCGGAGCGTCTTGCATTAATTTATTAAGGAAACGTAATGCGATATACATTGCCGGTTAAAAAGCGGGACAAATAGGCGTGGTCGCTAAGTAACGGTTAATGGAAGATGTATAAAGTGCACGCTGACTTTGAGAGGTAAAGTGAAGTGAATTATTAAATAAATTTTCAATAATAATTATTAAGGAAATGGCAGTTAAGGTTTTCTAAAGACAGTTTTCAAAAATATTAGGCATACTGTGATAGCTTTTGTTTGTGTAATCGCTTAGGAACAAAATTGTTTAGTTTACCGAATTAGATTCAGGTTTATGTTCCAACAATCGTACTTTAGCTCATTGTCATCAAAATACTAAAACAGTATTCCTAAACGAAAATAAGAACCACAAAATCGGAATACAAAAGACTTTTAAGTTACAACCTTGTTTCGCAAATAACAGAATAGATTTATATTGAACTTGTTTTCATTGTACCGGTATATCTCCGACAATAGATTACTCACGGAACTCTTAAAACGGGGAATAAAACCGTAAATAACGCAACCACTCTCCAAGGCAACTCAGTAAAAATCCAAGTTACAACTGAGCGAGTTTTAATTTAGACAACCCTAGTAAATCACGGTGTTTCGTAACGGTACAGCGAACTCAGAACCGATACAGCCGAGGGAAAGTATATTAATTTTAAAATATCCCTCCTTCGAAACTAATTAATTAGTTTCTAAAACTTGAAACCAAGTGTTAACGATGATCTAAGCAATATCCAAGTTTTAGTTGAGCCGGAGCTTTACAACCTAACGACTAAGTTGAGACGAAAATTCACTTAGAAATCTGTTACTTATTTTTATTCTGATACCTCTCCTAGGGTGGTCGTACATGCACCAGCGGTAATCAAAATCTTGGGGAAGTTTTGGTAACTTTTTTAGACGCTCATGAATAACTTGTTGTCTGAGACATGGCTCTCTTGTTATGTTCAAAACTTTTTTATTTTCTTCCTCATTATAAGGCTGGCTGACAATTTAGCGACGGCCCGATGAATAATTAGAGAATATTTCTTGCCTGACACGTTCTTAATGAATATTAGAGCAGCAGCGAAGATGTTCGAAGCGAAAATATCGGAAAGAAATCTGCGGTTGTTCGTTCAAAAGGAATTTCGTTAATTACGTTCGCTTCAGAGATAAATAAGCCAGTAGGCGCAAATTTGTCCATCCATCGTGTTTTTGTTTTGGTTCACCCGAAGAGTTACTTAGTTATTGCGCCATTTTTTTTCCGAGACCGGAGACCGAGTGAATTATATTAGTCGTTTGTGTGCGTGAGTATTCACGAACGAAATGGACTATTTCAACCGTATGGTTGAAATAGTCCATTTCGTTCTTTTGTGGGTTCTAAGAGGCTTTATGGTAGTAAACAATAGTTTTTGGACGCAAAGAATAAAACTTTTGTTGATGAATGCCTTTTAGGGATTATGTTTAACGTGGTTGTTTCGCTTTGAAGCTGTTGGATATGTTTACATATGAGGGTGGGGAGTGGAAAGTAGCGCGGTGTTGGTGTGGAACATTTAAACCGCAGATTGCACATAAAGGATTAGTCAGGATTTGCTGTTATCGATGATTAGTTTTCAGCGCGATACTGATTAATGAATAGCTTTATATACGCTTCTATTCGTCTAAACAATGTGAAACTAGAGCTAGATTTTGCATTCATTAAAATAATGGGCTATCAGTGATCGTGCTAATGGTAACTTGTACCTATTTACAGTATCGCAATTATTGTGAGTTCTAAAGTAAAAAATTACCTTTATGCGTAAGAATAAAATGTTTTTCTTCCTAGCTCTTACGGGATTAATACTCATTGTGTTATATTTGGACCAAATATAACCCAAAAAGAGCCCAAAAATATAACCACAAAGTAATATTACAAAAACAGTCCCACAGATTCCTTACAATTCACTAAAACCCTTTGATATAAAACGATAAACATACTTGTTTTGTGTAAACATGATAACAAAAAGGTCTATTGATACGTCACCGGACAATGCTGGGGAAAAGTTGGCAAGCGTAGACAAGAGTGGGCAAACGTGGGCAAGCCTTGGGCTAATGTCCAGTGATACGGAAACATCCGAAGATCATGTAGAGCACATTTGACGTTTGATCCGATAATATGGTTCAGATAATTCTGATCGCCTTATGGTATTGACAGTTTTTTGTTATTTTTAGTTTGAAAAAAATTCAAGAGTTGCTTTATACCGATGACTTCAGACTCGTGCTGTTATTAAGAGCTTAGATTTTTTTAAAGGTGCAACAGATAAAATTTTAGTCCGCCATTTTCTGACAGCAAAATTCAAATTTAGAAACGACAGTTGTATCGACCACACCGGTCAGTACGCGTTGACAAGTTTTTGCGACCGTAAAATGAAACAAAAAATTGAATTGAAATAATGTTGTTAAAAAATATAAAATCTGTTTTTTAAAGTTTCACAGAATGCAATCTAAAAGATTAATTTGGAGATATTCCGTAGCAAAAAGAGAGTAACAGAAGTTTTATGTTATCGATAGTCATTTTTAAAGCCTTCAATTAAATAAATAGATTTAAATTACATTTAACTTTCAGTAGCTCCAAATATAACCTCGTTTCAACAAACAGGAGATCATCCTACCAATCCTGCTTCAAACTACTTATTCTATTTTAGAAATGAAAAACCTGCGTTACAACCACGGAACGCCACGACTGCCAACAATAACTCAATATTTCTGCGAGCCCCGATTGTGGACGAAGCTGTTTAACTTCATCACAATCTAATAATGTTACTAGCTCTGCTTTCTAGTGTATTTTTCATTGTATTGAAGATCTATATTGATTTTGTAACGAAGACTTTATATTGTAGTTTCATGAAAAATCTAAAGTGACGTGTTGCGATTCTGTTATAACACAAAAATATATCAGGTTCTAGTAAAGTCCATGAATTATTACCTTCTAATCATTTAATTTGTAGGACGATGTTCTTCAACTGTGGTATAATCCACCATTAATCAGGACGATCAGACTATAAAAACAGATGAAAACATAGGTACAGCAAACATAACACCTCACTTAAGGCCAATATTACCAACGCTAGATAAATTTTAACTTAGTAATAACTTTGAATATTTCACAATTCTTCCATACTAAAAACTATCATATGTCAATTCTTTTCTAGTTAAGAATTAACTGATGATTGAAAAATTGACCTTTAATGTTCCAAATTAATATAGTGCAATTTTGTGAAAAATTAATGCGCTTACTAAAACTCACACCATAACTGCCTTCTATAGAAGTGAGCTACAAATCAAAAGCACACTTTTTTGTGAACCACATGACCTAATTTAAGCGAGCAGTGACAGAATCGTCAATGTTTTCACCAGTGTGAACCGTACAAATATATATGTGAATCACGAATTGAAAGCATTGGATGAAACTGTAATACTATCGATTTTCACATAGAATAGAATCTGAGTCTAATTTGTTAGACTGTTTCGCTGTGTGACTATCTACAATTGGTGAACGTGCATAGACTGGATCCATTTGAGATTTAAGAGGCATTCGATATTCCATTTCGTGTGTATAAATAGTAAATGAGGTATGAGAAATGGACAAAGAATGGCCAGAAGGACACATTTTAGCTTTAGGAAACCACCATACTTGAGTGGCATCGCGTATAGACGAACTTTATCCATCAAGTTATTATACCTACCTACAGTATATTATTATTGTCATAGAACAGACTGCTTTAAAAAGTAACTCCTACAACAGGGCTAACATGAAACCGACAGGACATAAGATACAGTATTCACACGCTCAATAGTCGGCCTAACTTTCGCCCTAGATCTTGTATTCAGATTGGGCGCAGTGCGTAAATGCCTGAAACATTTATCCTGGCTCAGTTTCAGTATGATAACCTCATTCACAGTGTCGTAAAACGGTACAGCCTTTTATCTTTCTATCATTCTCATCTCTTGGCAACCGGTATGATATAAGCTGGCCTGCCAACTCATTTTCATATAAACCAAACAGATGAGAATTAACGTTGGGGTTTTAAGCGATTTTCATTTTTGCTCTATTGGGTTCTACAAAATTGTCTGTTGGAATTATTTGGCAGCTAGAATAGGGTAGATGCCTAATTTTTATTTTAATGTACGTCTGGTTGATTATTTTAAATCATTAGACACGTATTTTTTGTTTTCTTACAGAAACGAATACTTTCGACGATAGATTGATTTGAAATGTCGCGTGACGTCACTTCTATATACATTTTATACGTAGAAATGACGTTTTAACCCTAAACTTTGATTCGTTTTATTTAAGCATTGTTTTATTATACGACAAAATAAAAAAAATACGTGTCTAATATTTTTTCATAACCTAACTTACGGACTAATTAGATTTTTAATTTTCATACCCTGTCATCATTCCAATTGTGTTTCCTAAAGTAGAATCAATCACTGAAGTGAAAATCAAGTGTCACGTAATATGTGCTACCTTAATTAATATTATTCAAAACTTCATGCACATTACACTATTCCAGACTGTGTACAATGAAAGACACAAATGAAGTCTGTAAAAATATAAATATGAGGATCTTTAATAACAGTAAAACAGTTAATTTAAATATTAAAAAGAATCACGGCAGAGGGCGCGCTGGGCCCACACCGCATACTCGAGTAGACAGTAGCAGCGCGACAGCCGCCGCGTCGCGGGTCGCGGAATGCTGCTCATGAATATGAGCCTCTAGCATGGCTTGAAACTAGTCGAGTTCCTCACCAAATAATTAAGTGAGTAAGTCGAAAAACACAATAAATAATTACATTATACTACAATTTACTTTTTTAGTTAGAGCCCTCAAATTGTCGCCAGCATTTAAACACGATTTAAATATATTTTTTTCTTCGAAACACTAAAACATTAGCGTGATTAGACAGTTTCATCGGCACTGCTACGCTGCCAAAAGAGAAGACGAACAAAACAGTAATTTCACCTCACATAACTCGAACAGCAGGCCTAGCAGTCGGTGCTATTAGTGTTATGAACAGAGGCTTTCACTGTATTGACAGATTGTCCATTAATTACTTTGATGGGTCACACTCAATCTAAAGGAGTGGTTTTATGGCAGAACACGTATAGTCTGCGAAAACCAATCTTACTGCTAAGTAATAAAGGCGTTTTCGTAGTAACTAAGCCAAGTTATGTTTTATTTTGAATGAAAACAGGAGTAATGTCGGTTGAATCGTTTTCATATACGGTCAATAGATGGAGCTATTCATAAATATACTCAGTTCACCATTTTGAATGAGTCGTAATGGATAAAACCGAGGTAAAGCTAAAAATATTTGACCTTTAATTATTTTAGTAAGCAAGCAGACTTCTCACATTTTAGGCGATATTAATAGGTTTATAATTTAATAAGTTTATCGCAGATTTATCCTTGATAATGACAGCTTTTTCAAAGTCGACACAAAGATCATTACTGATAATATTCAATCCAAATTTATATTAATAGATTTTCGAATATAATCGAATACAAATACATTTTCACCATCAATATACACAGGCTATTGTTTCAGTTAAATAACTATGTATACAGAATTTCCAATCAAAAGGTCGTTAACCCCATAATACTCCTTACACACTACTGAACCATTATTCCGAAAACTTCCAATTATACGACTAAACAGTAGTTTAAAACGGGTGCAAACGAAAACCAAGCCGCCATTACAGAAACCATAGACGCTATAACTCTATTAATTTGTTCAGGATGATCCTGGAACGATTACTCTAATACAACAACTAAAATTAATCGTTATAATTCAAATCGATTCAAAATCGAGTTGATAAAACTGTCACTGTAATTCTGAAATATTTATTGCTTTATTAATACTTCAATCCGATTTTAATAGTCCTTAAAGTTCCATTTTCGATTCAAAATGTGACGATAAGTATTTCAACATTCGTCTCTGAGCCATAAAGTTTAAAAAACTACTCACGCGACACATATACTGCAACTGCATCGACTGCTGCAAGCAAACATTTTTCCTAAAATACGAATTCCTCGCGTTGTATACCCAAACAATTTAAAGTTACCCACACATATTTAAAATTCCCTTTGCTGGCTTTCGAACAGCTTTCGTTTACATCTACGCCTAACCACACCGCTATCATCGCTATAAACCGGTATCGATTCTCGAATACTCGAGAAGTCGATGTATCGAATTGTGAAATCTGTTACTCGCTTGCGTCGGCTCTCCGATAAATACTTCACACTGCTTTATAGGTATTGGGAACTCATTCCTACATAAAATTATTCTAAGCAGAAATCGTTACTTTTATTTTCCTGTTGCTTTCCGTGTTTACACTAGCGGCAAAGAATAATGGGAGAAAATTGCTTGTGGGGAATTATTTACGGCTTTCATTCGAGGAACATATTGAAACTATTAGAACAGTTGGATAATTAAAAACGCGAGTACTATTTAGGAACAAGATTTAGATTATCAATAGAAACAAGAAATTTTTGAAACTGGAATCAGTTATAGCAATGACGTGAATTCGTCTAGACACAACAGAAATTCCGTTCACATGTATTTAGCAACGTACTCCGTCAAAGAGCATACATAGTTAGAGTCTAATTCCAATATTAGGTAGGAAGGTACAACATGCCAGAGAGATCATGCAAGTAAGATTAACGTGTTGAAAACACGAGAGTACAGAAAAATGTAGCAAATTACGCTCTCGGAGAGCATACGAAATGATAAGGTACAGCCTTCTAGGCGAAGGTAGAAAAATGAGGTAAGGCACGCCTGGGATTTATTGAAATATCTTCTAAAGATTGCATATAAATGGATTGGACAACAAAGAAGAAAATATTATGATTGAAATATCGAATTCGTACGGATTTTAAAGGCAGCATTTTTATAAATAAGGGTAAATATGAATATTCATATTTTAAAACCAAGGGATTTGTCCAGCGATGTATCAAAAAGTTCCCTTATGATCCATACGTAAGAATAACTACTCCAAAAATATACCCCTCAATCAGACAAATAAACTGGAGCATACTTCAACAGTCGCAACATAAAAAAATGTTTTGTCAATCGGCATTCTTTTCTACTTAACCCTCATTCGTAACAAGGGTCTAAGTATCCACACGTCCCAGTAACACTTGAATCCATCTAGCAACCAGGAGCGCAGGAATGCTCTCAATCCCTAACATCGGCTAACCCTTCATTAGTAGCGTGGGTCTTTTTTACCAGCGCCCATTTCAAAGCGCCGTTCTTGAGACGGATCTAATTTGTTTCTTTTCAAGCACGGCCTCGTTTCGTTCGTAGCTGATTGCGGGCGCGCGTTATTCGCTCATCTCACTGTATTGCCCTTGTCTGCAATTTGTTTAGGTAAGAAGTTCGGGGGTTTGATGACAGTGAATCGGAAAAAGACAAACGTTTTTTTTTTCATGCAAATCGTTTTGCTGTTTCTGCAGATAGGGAGAAAAACAATTGCGACGTATCACACATAGGGACGTTTGTGTTGTAATCTCGTTTGGTGGCGCTCTCCGGGGATGCTGTTAAAATCTCATTAAAAAGGCAAAGCTGCTTTATTACTTTGCAATTCTGCCGGCACATCTTCACGGAGAATGTGGTGGTGCACCCAGTGTGAACGAGGCGCGCTTTGTTCAGTAAAATGCGTCTAACGAGGTGCCTGCTGGAGCCGGCGAAGGGTTAGATGCGGCGTCTTGTTCTTATTTACGTTGTAATACCCAGGATAGGAAACAAGCGAGTTTTGCATGCGCCGTGAATTTTCTCGAATATTATATGAGCAACGAATTATTCTCTTTGGCCTTTATTAAAATAGTGCTCATAATAGTTTCTTTTTATTCTCTTTCGTTTCCCTGTTACCGAGCTTCGTTAAATCAACACAAAGTTGGGAAAGTTTATGTACGAAATAAGAACTTTTTATTATTATACTCCATTAGTAGTTTTATACTTCCTATATTTCACAAAGTACAACACACTACAATAACTATACAAAAGCTAATTCAGCATACATTGACGGTTAAACACAGAGAAGATAACTAGTTCCCAAGTATTAACACGCAGTGGTTGCGTAGTACTTGCGTTACTACCGCCTAATTACACAAACATTGCCCTGTGGTTCTGCCTGCAAACGGAATTAGGTCACGAATCGTGTGTGGATGAATGAATGATTTATTTTCTGGCTAATTCAAAGGCCGATACGGGATCATTATGTTACGTAAGCTGTTTAGTGTTAAGTGCCACTCTTTTACGTGTCTCTGTGTGGACAACATGAGGTTTATTTGATTGAACCTTGTTTAAGGTTAGCTGTGAGAGTGTGGGAAAGGGACAGAAAGATATGTTATCTTTTTTCTTTAGTCTGTATCGTTTTGCTTGTTTTGAGTGTTGTAGAGGAATCAGAATGGACTCGAGGTTAATTGAATATTGTTCTGGAAAAATTACTTAATAACGATTATACCAAAGTATAGCAGATTTTTTGTCTTCTGTCTAGATTTTTTAGTATAGTAAAAATGTCGTGGTGGCCTAGAGGTTTAAGACGCTCGCTTCTCATGCATGAGGGTGCGAGTTCGAAACCTACCAACGGCAAGTACCAATGTGACTTTTTCCAAATTATATGTACTTTCTAAGATTATTCACACACCACTGACAAACGGTAAAGGAAAACATAGTGAGGAAACCTGGGCTTATAATTTCTAATTATAAGTTTGTAATCGCCAACCCGCATTGAGCAACCGTGGTGATTAATGGTCACACCTTCTCCGTGTGAGAAGAGGCTTTGCTCAGCACTGGGCATTTATTGGCTGTTGATGATGATAGTAGATTTTTTAATTTATTGTTATGTCGATTTTCTTTCTAGCTTCATAAACACAAAACTATTTCAAGATTTCTGCGCCAGACAGATTCTTCCTATAAAATAACATCGTCATATTTTTAAAAAGATTCATAAATTCCATTAGGAAAATGAATAAGTACGGATGTGAAAGTTTTTTAACGGTTTCCATTCATTTTAGAGCCGCTGAGAGTACGGCGGAAGTCACTTAGAGCAATTTCTCCAGGAAACCACAAGACTCCAGTAACTTTTATGTACTAAGATCTAGGACATGTCGCCTAGACTTTGTAGACAAGGGTACGTTAGAAGATTACTAGTGTTTGTGCTCTATCGGATTTTTGTCACAGAAGCTTAGTAATTTAATTGTATACTTTTGTTTTGAACCAACTATCCTTTACTTTGGTAATCAGAGAAAATAATAAAGTCAATTTATTTACAAGAACTAGAAAATATGTCAATGACTATTGACATATTTTCTAGTTCTGAATCAATTAATTTAATTTTCTAACCTTTACTAACGATATGACAGCTTCATCTTTATATTGACAACGCTCCAAAAAGAACCCCAAACTTATACAAAAACAAGCCATGTCTC
Organism: Spodoptera picta; assembly: GCA_038387885.1. Lineage (NCBI taxonomy): Eukaryota > Metazoa > Arthropoda > Insecta > Lepidoptera > Noctuidae > Spodoptera > Spodoptera picta. Next base: position 442,639 of record JAZHFQ010000679.1, read on the forward strand.
TAAAACCAAAAAATAAAGCCTAAAATTCCATTATTTCCCTCAAAGAAAACTATAGAACAAACACAAACAAAATCCTTTAAACAACAGTCTACTTCAACCTTTAAAATTTTGCTAAATTAATTACGAGCACGATGCTAAGTAAAGATATGTAAATCGAGACGCTATTAAGGAATCGATTTTTAAAAGACATTATTCAAGCAAACAGGAATGGGAGGGGCAGCCCTAATTCAGTGTTAATTATTCAACGGCAGCTATTGGACCATTAGAGCCGGTTTCAGATGCCCCACTGTTTGTTTTGTTCTTTAGCATCTTGTCTCTTAGAGAATTTGATTAGTGTTGTCTTAAATACGATTTAAATTTTCAGCATTGATTAGTTAGCCTGGAATGGGAAATGGATTTGAAACGGACGGATCGCCTTTTGGTATCTTAATTTTGTTGATTTTTCCGGTAGCTACTATTTCAAAGTCAAAGTCAAAGTCAAAATCATTTATTTCAATTAGGCCAGAATGGCACTTTTGAACGTCAAAATAAAAATAATATTAAAAGTGAAGCTATTTGCTCATTCCAAGGTGTAGATTCCTATGGAGAAGAACGAGCAAGAAACTCCATAGGTTACTCTTTTTCAATCAGGTTCACAATACAATTTACTAGTTACATAGTTTTGCTGTTTGGATTGTGCGAGAACAATGTAACACCAAAATCCAGTCAAAGTGATCAAGAAAGAAAATAACCTTAAGAACAATAATACAGTCTGGAGCTGACCAGTCCTAGTTGACGGCGCCCGTTCACGAACATGACACGTACACCAGCACCGCCCAACTCAACCATATTGTAGGGAATCGAGCGATCCACTGCACGCGCCACCGCCAATGAGACCTTTGAGTGAGCATGACAACTCCAAGCTGACACAAATGAATTCTACTAATCTAATTTAATATTAAGTTAATTACAAGGCTCTCACATTTACATTGGTTATATAAGTTAAACAATATACAATTTAGCAATATGGCTGTATTATTTACGATTTCATTAAAACAACAGTGTTTTTAGTTATCCTGTGGAGCCGGACTAGCCTGCATCCAAGCATTTTTATCCTCTATATATTCATTAAGTTTGTAATATGCTTGTCATAAAGTTTTCTTTATACATAATTTAAATCTGGATTCATTTAGTTGTTGTACATCGCCTGGTATCTTATTATTATACATTTAACACAGAATCCCATGAACGAGTTACTTACTTTCGCTAATCTCGAAATTGGCTGACTTAATCTATTCCCATGTCTAGTTTGATAGTGGTGTCTATCAGACACTTTACCAAATAACTGTAGGTTTTTCCTAACATACATGATGTTTTCATAAATAAATTGACATGGAACGGTCATAATGTTGATCTCCTTAAACCTTTCTCTGAGAGATTCGCGACGACCTAGATTGTAGATAGCTCTGACGGCGCGCTTTTGTAAGATAAAAATAGATTCAATGTCAGCAGCGTGTCCCCACAGCAAAATACCATACGACATAATGCTATGAAAGTAACTGAAATACACTAGTCTTGCCGTGTCAATGTCAGTTAACTGTCGTATCTTCCAGACAGCATAAGCTGCAGAGCTCAATCGTCCCGCTAATTTACTTTTACTATCTATTGAAGTGTATCATGATTGTTCTTTATGGAGAATGATTTCAAATTAAACTGAAGATGACGTAGTCAAAGTCCAATAACTAGTTTGGGAAACTAGTTGTAAAATTTAAAATCCCAAATAAATTCGAGTGCCTACTGTGCCTAGTTGGGTTTTAAAAAGAAAAAGGAAAGAAGAATACACATTCAAATCAAGCAACAACGCTCAAGAACACTCCGGAAACTCTGCAACACCAACAATGAAACGCGTTGCGGAGTAATCATTAATCCAAATACACCTCTGACTGTCTACATGAAATACGCAAGGCCACGTCCACAATTTCTGTGGGCCACAACTATCTAAACCTCACATGCCCTATAAACTCTTCACCGGGAAGGCGGGACCTGCCGAAATCAATTAGCCTTTGCACACAAAGCCTCACCGAACAATTTATATGTGTGAACAGCTGATTATGTGTGTGCAAAACTGATTGTGTGAGAACAATGTTGACGATCGCTGTTACAGTGGGCTTTATAAGGCTTAAAAACTCGATAGCCACTACTCTCGTTATTGTCATTATTCAGTTATTGTCTGTGCGTGTGTGGTTAGATTTAGTCTGCAGTCTAAATGCGTCCCTGTTCAGTTACATTGAGGTTGACAATTATGTGCATATTGGACGGATAGTTTATTTCATCTGAACTTTGTCGATCTTATGATTTGGTAATGCGAAGAAAATCAAATGAATTTAATATTGTAAGTGTTACTACCACGTTACATTCTATTTAGAACGAAACCAACTCATCCAGTTCCACAAACCATCTAATCATCAGTTCCAATAATGAACAACATTATCAAACTCAATACTAATTTTAGGGAAGAAATCCTCATAACAATATTCAGATCAGTCTCATAGCATTGAAACCACGTGGAAACATGATTAGCACGGATCGCCAGAGCGATGTGTGGTAAGGGATTAAGTAGGAATGCGTATTGATACCAACACGCGTGATGTATGAGCGCTGAGCCCACACGTGTTGACAGTAAACGATTAGGACTAATAGACGCTATTGACTTAACAATAACAGAGACCTGTATATAGATCTATATGGGTTGGGTGTTTAGAGATATGACGTGACAGAATTGAAAATTAAGGTCTAGCATTAAGTACTGTGTCCGTGTGAACAGACGCTACCGTGGGGGAGGCGGGGCGCGCGGGGCAAGAAGCAGCACGAGTGGCGCACAGCCTCCATGACATGGACGCTGAGAGAGTGACGATTGTCGCATGTCGTTCCAATGTGGACTCCGCATCAATGTGAGTCGTACAGGACGCCATTTTTTACGTTTTTATCTTTAAATATACTTGTTTTTATATACAGTCCGCTTAAATCATTGAAGAGACGTATCTTCAACAGGTACAGTTGATATGATAGATCAGGAAGCCGCTGAATGCAGTTCGCTTCCATCCGATTTGGAAGCCATTGTGAGAAGCCTGTTCATTAAAGTACGTCTTGTGGCTTATGCCTATGATGATGATGGTTAGGTCCAAGTTTTAAACTTTCCTAATACTGTTCCAAGGTTATCAAACTAGGTTATGTAGTTTCATATATGAACATCGAAAGAACTTAACTTAAACTAAATACAGAACTTACACTCCTGAATACAGTCACATTAGCTAGAAATCTCACAATAGAAGCCTAGATTAGTTCGCACATACGAGCCGAAATGAGGTTTAGGCGCAAAGTTAAAGTAGCCAAGACTAAACCGGGAGAATTCAGGACAAGAACTTGAAGATGAGGCGCCCAACTTGGTACTGAAGTTAGATAAACTTTGGGAACTTTGGTGGTTACTAAAAAGTATGATGTTTGTGTTAGTCACTTGATTAGCAGTTTTTGGCAATGTTTACCTGTATGTCTTAAAATAGATAAGAGTGATGTGTATCTGAATATACCGAAGTTTCTAATGCTAAAAATTACGGCATCGTAGTCATCATTGACAATTGTATTTTATTTTACCACTCAATTATTTAAGCATTTTCTCAAACATATCCTAGACCGTTGGAATTTCAAGGCACCTTTCGAATATAAAACTGCCAAAAAATAGGACAATCTCAGTCGAAAAAAGAGACTTGCCACACGACACTCACAATTCATAACTAATTTTCAAAGAAGTTGAATACGTTGAATGCAAATGCGAGTAGAACTAGCAGCGAAATGTTTCCAAAAGTCTTTGACACACGGATTTCGTAACCAAAATTACTCAAAAGTTCCCAGAGACGTAGGTTTTGCTGAATAACAAGTTCAATTGAAAAGACCTTTTTAGTTGGAACTGACGCTTCTAGAATAGAAGAGTATGATTGAAAGAGCTGGTGTATTCGTTCGATCATCCGATTCCATTGAAAGTTGGAATCGATTTATCAACGATACATCGGGAAATTTTAAAGAATGGAGTCAATTATTTACATTCAATTGTTTTCACCAGAACATAAAAATGATTCGAGTTCAATTTAAAAAAAAAAAAACGATAGAAAATTGGTTATCGCCAATAAGTTTTCATTGCAGACAGATCTTGGACTTGAAGTGATCAAAGTCTTTCGTCATAAAAATCTTATCGCCACTGAAGATCAGATTAACCGCCTCAAATATAGAGATAGGGTCCGAAAAACTATGAAATATCGAATTTTACGGCCACCGTAGGAAAAGGTTATTGAATCCGATTTATTGAGGACCCGGGATGGGGGAGATTATCCTTCTCCTGATCGGCAGCGGTGTGTAAGTCTATCGTGGACGTTTTTAAGAAGGGATGGAGCAGACGGTATTTGAGCATTGATTGTAAGCTGTGTATAAACGAAGGGTTGTGTTGACAAATACATCGATCCTGTTTTTAAACACAGATATTGGATGAGATCAAAGAGTATAAACTGAAAATGTAAACATGTTGAATTCAATTCTGCCGTGTTCGTCCTCTGAGTATTTTGTTCGGTTTAATATTCTAGCTATATCTAGCTTTTCATATACAAAAGGTTCATAATATTAGGTCAATGAAGTCCCGAATAAATACCACAAAGCTTTGACCGTCCTCCGCAGGGGCTCCCACAAAGAGAACGCTGATTTATAAAGTATGAAGGCCTTTGATCTCTGTACCGATATTGGTTGTTACTACAATGTTACGAATAACTGTTGATGCATTTAAAATACTTTTTACATCAATAGCGTTATCTGCTCGATTCAGCTTGGTATCAAAACAATTTAGATCGAGCTCAAAACACCAAAAATATCAACTGAAAACTTCCTCATCTTTGATTTCCATACACTTACCATTTTTCAAAATAAATAAATCACAGAACAAATAAAAAATTAACCCCGCTGGCCGACTTTCCTCGACAAAATACAAAAGTGAAAGAAGAAAAATACCAGGTACTAAATACAAATACTTAGTCGACGCGTACTTTCAGTCGTGTCTATCTAATCTGTTGGTAGAGGCGCGGCTCGCGATGTTAGAACCACTTTCCCACTTAATTGGCGATAACTACACCGATACGGTGTTCCGATTGCGATCCCGTGGTGTATTCTTTCTTGTTAGTCGACTGACTAATCGTTTTTGTGTAGTCTATGTACAAGGGTTGAGGAAAACAAGATGGTTTGGGGATTTCTTTAGTGAACGGTAAAGTGCCTTAGATTATATGGGCGGTTGAAGACAATTTTTGGATAAAAGCTAAATACTGTTGGGAACTACTGTAATAGCAATTAACGGGTAAGACTTAGGAATTTATATTATCAGCGAAAGACGAATTTAGTGTTCTCCATAGACCCAAAACAGTAAATTTAATCACGATATCATAACACAGAGTTTATTAACCGGCAGTTTAGTTAAACAAACAGCCAAAATAATCGGCAAGGCTCACAATTAATACTGAAATCAAAAGCTGCTATCGAAACTATCGTTCAACTTCAGAAATCGCTCAAACAGACTAACAAGCAAATAACAGCTTAATCAACGAAATCAGACAAGACCTAACTGTTAATTCGGATCCCCTTAGTCGAGATCATGACCAAATATCTGTGTCAATCAAAAGCCGAGGTAGTAGTAGTGGGGGTAACGTGTTTAGCCCAACAAACGGGGGATAAACTCGGCACATTTGTAGCGAAGTCACGCGCGATCATCCGAAACCAACAAAGGATGGGGACAATAGGTAACCTCTAAGGTAAGGTAAAAGTGTAGCGATTGTGGTGGATTTGAGCCAAGCTTTTGTACTAAATTCTAAAATGCTCCTATTTGTTCCTGTCATGTTGTTCAGACGTTAGGATTTGATACAATCGTTGAAAAAACTATAAGAAAAATGAGGAACGTTTTTGATAGTGAACATAAGAAAAGGAAGATTAGGTATTACATAGAAGGTACTGAAAGTAATTCTAGGAAAGTCGATATTTTTGTGACACCGGAAATTAAAAGGAATGAAGAACAGATTACAATGATAACGGGATAAAAAGTGATTCTGAGAATACTCAGATTTCTAACAGGGAAAAAAGATTTTCAGAACATCATAAAGATTTTGATGTTAGTTTACACAACATTATTATTTATTTATTATAGAATATAGGAGACACACGAGCAGACAGATCACCAGTTGCCTATAAACACGTGGAACACTAAAGGAGTCACAGGCCGGCCGTTGCGTGCGTTGCCGGCCTTTTAAAGAAGAATACGCTTTTGTAGCTTGCACTTTACAGCATTAAGACGTTGACTGCCAATAAAAAACTGTTGAAGGTAAATCCTCCGCTAACGTCGGTCACCGGTGACCCCCATGGCGTTTAACGTGTTAAGGGCTGATTTTTCCAACGCCAGATAAATTTTGCCAGAGGAACAAATTTGAACATTTGACAATTCTTCCATGCTAAAAACTAACTGATAATAGAAAAATCAGCCCTAATTTCATAATTTAACAATGACATTACATACAATTGTAGATTTAAAGCTTAGGACCATTCTAGCTCTAATTCTAAATAAAGTTTCGGTTACTAGATAAACATATTTAATCAAAAATTTTTAGGTCCAGCTTTCTGTGTACGAATGAGCATAATATATGTGTAGAGAGTCAATGTTTTCAGTAAACCAAATCTTAAAGATTCCTTAATTAATATAACTGTATGAAACATGTTGATGAATTTCCCTAGTGTATGAAATTCTGTAATTAAATGCTGTGTGTCGGTTTTGGACATTGTTTCGACTAGAACAGTATTTAAATATTATAAATGTGTTAGTTCTAAGTCTGTGGTAACAGGAGAGACTAGGTTTGTTCTATAGTGCCATCAATGTTTCATTTTTGAACAAGTCTAATGACTAAGTAGACTACAATAAGTTACTTGAAACTATATTCTTTATATAATCATATTAAGGCAGATTTTTTATTCATCAGATTCATGTTGCAAGCGTACAGAGGCCATGGTAACTTACAGCTTACGCTTACAGGTGGGCTGTGTGCTTTTTGCCCCGTGTTAAAAAAAGATAGGTCTTATCTGCTGAATATAATAGACATTATACAGTTTTTAGTATGAAAGAATATTTAAAAATATTCCTCCGATATAACAAATTGTATCTAGCTTTGTTAAATCAGCCCTAAGAATATCAAACAACAAGGAATCATCAACTAATTATGTAGAATCAATCGTTACTTTCCCATGTCACACCGATTATTTTTTAAATCCAAACCCCGCACTTCTAACTACAAATAACAGTAACCTTACTTCCATTCATAGCTGCATTAGTCCAGCCCATTGAGAAATACAAGCCTGATAATTATAAGCAATTTTGTTTTAAAAAATCGAGCCACAGAATTACTGGCTTCATCAATCAACCGCCCAGTGTGTGGTCGACGCCTAATGTAATTATAATAACCATCATTTTTAACTACGAGTGTGTACATACCTATAATTCTGTCAACGTCTTTTGTCATTTGTAGACAGTAATTCCTAAGGTGGAACTGTCATAGAAGAAAAACAATGTTATGATTGAATACTAGGCAGTCCCGTCTTTGTCATAAGGGTACTCGGGGCCCGTGCCCAGGGCCCGCATCCGCAAAAAATGTCAGGGGACCCCGACAATTTTTAGTAGGCAAACGGGTGCCCCGCAACGTGTAGTGACTTCGATTCCCGCACGAAGCAAATCTTTGTGTGATCCACAAATGGGGTCTGGGTGTCATGCATATATGAACTTGTATGTTTGTAAATGCACCCACGATACATGAGAAAATCCTAGTGTGGGGAAACGTTAAAAAAAGAAACATCTAATAGGGCCCTGAATTATTGTGTGCCATGGGTCCCCGGAGTAGTCTAAGACGGCCCTGTATATTAGGTACGTTGTATTCATGGAAAATTTTGTTCGAAGATATGTTGAAAAATGTTGGTCATGCCTATTTTATTTTATTGTAATTATATTAACTGCCTCGATGGCCGAGTGGTCGCAAGGCGTCTCGGGTCCGATTCCCGGGACGGGCAAATTATTACTGGGTTTTAAAAAATTCTCAGTAGTAGCACGAAGTCTGGAATTGTGCCCAATATATGGCAATAGGCCCACCCCCTATTACATGGGACTCATAACATAAAAAGTGAAAAGTGAGTGTTACATTGTACAGTGGCATAATCTGCACCTCTGCCTACCCCTTCGGGTATAGAAGGCGCGATGGTATGTAATTATATTAAATGAATATCTATTTATAACTTAATTTTTACTTCATTGTTTGCTAGTTCTATTAATGGTTTAGCAGTTACTTAGTGTATGTCAGATCTGTGTGTGGATCAAGTAATCGAAAGCTTAGGACCAATCCTCAAGTTGAGTAATGAGTGTCAGGGCTTTCAATTTAAAATTCTGGAAATGTCTGCCTCGTTGCCCGGCAGTCGCACTTGCGATCATTCGGCCAACGAGACAGTCACTTGGCCAACGACGCAGTCACACACACATTTTCTAAAAAAAAAATCTACACAAATTGTGCATCCGATAATCGATACCTATTTTAAGAATCTAAATGATCTAGCCATTACCTACGTCAGTGATTTGTAATTGATAGCTAAACAGCAGTTAGTTATTGACTCGATACGATTTGCAATCGATTATCAAATTAGTTACTGACATGTTCGTATGTCAATGCCAAATGTCGAATTGTAGATCACTAACAATCGACTCCGGTATGTTGATTTGATTGACAGCTAAGTAATTACGAATTGGTCAGACATTGTTAGAGTTACACTGTTACGAATGTTATTTCTTATAAGAGGTAGAAGTCTGTTAGGTATGGTCTTTATGAAAGTTATATTATGGGATATAATGTTAACATACATAACATAACATCATGCCTTTCTATCCCCGAAGGGGACTACAGCACTTAATGTCAATGTACAATGTAACACCCACTTTTCACTATTTATGTTATGAGTCCCATGTAATAGGGGGTGAGCCTATTGCCATATACCGGGCACATTTCCATACTCCGTGCTACAAATGAGATTTTTTTATAAAATTTAGTAACACTGCCCTACCCGGGATTCGAACCCGAGACCCCTTGTCCGGCAGTAGCACCGCCCATCGCGACCGCGCGCCATTTACGCCATGGAAACGCGGATAACGCTGCTTGGAAAAGCTAGCATTTTATATACGAAAGAAGATTACAGTATTAAACAGTCTATAAACATACTCATAAGCAAACGTGTTCATTCTTGAACCATATTTAAACGCATCTTTAATATTAATACCTCATTGTTTTCCTTTCCACCGATATTTATTATGAATACCGTAAATATTATGAACTGGAACAATCTCGAACTTTCCAGGTTAATACCGCAGCTTCTATGCATTACCATTATAAATTGGCCCTTAAATAAGCGGAAAGATCATCCAAAGCGAGGTCACGATAAATGGGTTTTGCATATTTCGATGTGTACTTCGACATAATTTCCTGCCGTTCTTAGGGCGTGTACACAAAACTGCGGTGCGATGCGATGCGAATTTGCAACACAAAAATTCCGATGAGAATGAAGAATGAATGAAAAATTAAGATGTCTCCAAGCGTGACCAGTCCTTCTACAACCGTACCGTACCTAACCGTACTTAACGTATTTTAAATTGAAAACTAGGTCGTGAAAGGTATCGTAAAAAGAAGTGTGCACTTCTGTTATTGCTTAGGAGATAACGGAAAAAGAAACAAAGAAGATTTTGAGAAGATAAGTTTTGATGCGCGATGCGAATCAATTCTCAAGTTATTGAGATGCGTAGACGCTCGCACTTTTTGTTTTGTGTACGAGCGTTTTTTTTTATGTAGTCTGAATATCGTGAGAACGTATTAGTACAACATATTCTTTGCACTGTCTGTTTAATCAATTTTATATCCTATTCCGTATGCATAAGGATAATAAGGGTGGCATTAATAGTAAAAACATTGATACAAAAATCCAACTGTTTAGTGCATCCGCCATTTATCATGCTACCTAGGTAATAAAAGTCAAAATCGGTCGATCAAACTGAAAAAAATGTTGACTTAAAGGTGTAATGTTATTTTGAAGGGGATATTCAGTTTAGGGAATCCATTCTGTTAGAAATTTTCATACATCAAAGTGATGTCACAAAATAATATTATATTACTTGGAAATCGTTTATAAAAATTCCTCTTCAAATGTCTGATATTGGAATCCGGTAAATAATCTTATTGTGGTTTTATGAGGATCATAATTTCTTATCTCTTATATCCGATATGAACGAATTGTTTATCTAGAGTCAGTTTTTCTAAGCCATATATGGGGTTAATAGACAGTTATGGTTCCTGGGATCTTTTGATTAACCGAAGGCAAGCAAACGTTTCATAGATAACTTCTGATATCTTCTATGGATATCTTCTGTTACTCCTAAAATTGGTATCATTATTGAGCTCCATATTTTCCATAAAAAATAACTTACAAAAAGTATGAATGTACTAGGTTCACCACTACATAAGCTCTGTAACACGCACACGCCTTCCCTACAAATACACTACACCTTCTATCGCCACTAAAACGCAGACACAATCCTTAACTGCCTTAACTATGCAAAGACTATAAAATACATCAGTAGAAGTGTCAAATACAGTTTCAATAAACGAGTTTAAACTTCAGAGTTAGGGTCAGCTCACGCTGAGTCGCGACGCGGCTGCTAGACGCAGTTCAACGCCGCGCAACGTCATCATTGATAACCTTATTATGTAGAAAATAAACCTTTCGGTCTTTTCCATGACAAAACAATCGGGAAAACACCACCTTTTCATGGTAGATGTCCTACTGACTCGCACAAAGCGATTCGCTTCGAGTTTCCCTATGCAAACTGCGAAGGAGTGGCATTCGTCGAAGTCTGTGTGTCCCGAAAGGCATAACATGAATGTCTTCAAGGCCCGAGTGAGTATATTGCTCGGCATGCTTTACTAGGCCAAATAGTGACCAAACGCCGACCCATTACATATTTAGAAAAAAAAAATATGTTCCATTTTTAAAGTGTCGTGTCGCGCCGCGTCTCGTCGTGAGGTAACCCTTACTAGCAAGCAAGAGCACCTGACGATTTTGAAACACTTCTCTCCACATGCACTATATTTGGCGACGCTCTCGAATGCAGTGTCGTCTGCCAAACCGACACTCTAGTGTTTACTTAATCATGCGCAATACGGGTCTTAATCTTTGTACCATGTGCAATTGTTTTCTTTTTCTTTTGGAAATGGAATAGAAGAGTAAAGTTCAGATTTGGAAATTTGAATATTGGTGTGAAGGGGTTATTGTGATATTGGTATATGTTTTAAAGAGTTTTAATTATTAAATGACTGCCTCGTTGGCCAAATGGTCGCAAGTGCGACTGCCGGGCAAGGGGTTTTGGGTTCGATTCCCGGGTCGGGAAAAGTACTACGGGGTTCTAAATAAATTTACAATGATAGCATGGAATCTGGAATTGTGCCCGGTATGTAACAATAGGCTCACCCCCTATTACATGGGACTACATGGGACATAACATAAATAGTGAAAAGTGGGTTTTACATTGTACAGTGGCAATAAGTACTGTAATGTGCACCTCTGCCTACCCTGTAGTTTATTAAATGCTCTATTTACTGTTAAGAAAATCCTTATCAATTTTAATATATAAAAAGAAACTGGAATATTGGAGGATTCAAATAGCAAGTCACAGAATCGAATATGAAAAAGACAAGTCGAAATTACTTACATACATACATAACTTCACGCCTGTCTCCCATGGGGGTAGGCAGAGACTGAGGAACGCTAATTACTACGATTCTTACATACCTCTTTCGCTTCAATAACAGTCATCAATCTTTTCAATTTCATGCATGCTCGTCGGTTAAGGTACAAGTCGAAATTAAGAATAAACAAAGTCAAAGTTTTAGAACTTAATTATTATAAAATAATGAAGTTCAAAACCCTATATAAGACATTTTTTGTGTGACAAAAACAAGATGCAACTATGTATCTTAAGAAAATATTTCCAATAAATAATCTGTACCTAGAATACCCATTCATCAAACTAATAAATGTTAAATATATGTTAATTAAATCATATTATTCACCTGATATCTATTCGAGTATGTTGTATATATGTATGTGCAGTGAACTATGACAAACAGAAATTCATGAATATAATGTATTAATGCAGATATGATCAAGATTATTCCGAGTATAAAGTTGGTTTATATGTGGTAACATTATGTTATATTAATTAATTTCTCGTAATGGCCCGGAGGTTTAAGACGCCCGCTTCTCGTGCATGAGGATACGAGTTCGAAACCTACCATCGCCAAGTCCCAATGTGACTCTTTCCGAGTCATATGTACTTTATAAGGTTATCTAGACACCACTGACAAACGGTGAAGGAAAACATCGTGAGGAAACCTTATAATTTCTAATTATATGTATGTAATCGCCAACCCGCATTGAACGCGTGGTGATTAATGCTCAAACCTCCGTGTGAGAAGAGGAATTGCTCAGCAGTGGGCATTTATAGGCTTTTGATGAATTAATTTCTCAGAATTAACAATATTAGGTTTCTTTATGTAGGTGCGTAGAGTGGTAACTCTAGGTGCCCACCCTGTGGTTTCAGGGAAGACGGTGGCACAGTGGTTACGTCATCACGTGTCGCCGTACACAACAAAGAGGAGGAGACACCCATCTCTCCATGTAACAGGCGTTGCACCGTGGAGGCTCCGGAGCAGGTCTCTTTTAGAGGACCCGGTGCCTTGATACAGGTGCCGAGTTTTAGTAAGGTAAAGATCCCACACTCCCTAGTCTTTTATCCCCAAAAAGCTAGGCGTCTTTTGAAGGTTTCCCCCGTCGTCAAAAAAAGGGTTTCTTCGTATGTAGGTAAGAAAGTATAGGTTGAAGTTATCAATGTAGTTATTTTCAAAAATATTTTACTTACAAATAATATAAATACTGCCTACTTGTATTGAAAGGACTTCTGTCAGATTTCTGTAGAAGTATTCATTAATTTAGTTATTTTTATTATTGCTATTACTTAAATACCACTTATTTGAAGACGTAACATAACATCACGCCTTTTTGTCCCGAAGGGGTGCACATTACGGCACTTAATGCCACTGTACAATGTAACACCTACTTTTCACTATTTATGTTTTGAGTCCCATGTATTAGGTGGTGAGCCTATTGTCATTATACCAGGCACATTTCCAGACTCCGTGCATGCTACTATTGGGAAATATTTGAAAAAAAAAACCAGTAATACTTTGCCCGACCCGGGAATCGAAACTGAGACCCCTTGCCCAGTAGTCGCACTTGCGACCACTCGGCCAACGAGGCAGTCATTATTTGAAGAGACACGCGTAATTACGTACACCTTCAAAATATAAAAGATAAATTCCTACTTTGCGTCCATCCTGAACACAAAACCTCTTGGTATGAAATGTAAAACATGAAAGTCTATTCAGTCGAGTCACACAATAATAGTCAGCCGCGACCTCTGCCAATCAGGTTAATATGTAAGCTTCTTGGAATTCCGATAACAGCAGCAATACCCAGGAGTACTCGCTAATGATACTGCACTAGTAAGTAACCAGTAAGAGGTACAACTTGTAATTATGAATATTTACCTAAACAATTAAAAGATTAATACAATTGTAGTACCCAATTGGGGATCCTTAATCAAACATAAATTATTTCGATTGTTCAATACAATAAAATATTAAAAAATAAACACACATTCATTCATTAATTCTATGACCAAATTCATTTTAGTATTTTTCCAACAAATTTTTAAGAAATAACTATGCTGTTTGTCGCTAAAAAAACGCGACGTCACAATACACAATCTCGTATAAAATTCAAAGAAAACCTGTTGTTTTTGACATTTTGAAAAAAGTATTGATTATGACTAGTTGGCATACTTGCCAACTAATAGGGTACTCCCAATTATATACCTCTATAATTTGACCAAAGTTTCTTCTATGACCATTTCCGTTGATATTTAAATCTGTTGCATCACGTGTTTTTATAATAACTATCGCGCGACAACTAAACATTTCGAGTTACCCAAGAAATTAAATTGAGAAAAGCTCTACTAGTTTTAAATCACAGAGGGCAGAGGGCGCGATGCGCATGCAACGCAAGCACCAATACCAACGCGGGCACCAACCACAGTCAAGTAGGTTGCGCGACGTCGTCGCGACCGCGCACGCTGCTCATGAAGACGAAGCTCATATATTACGCCTGATAATCTCCCAAAATGTTTAAGAGATTTTGAGGTTTAAATCCATATTCCATATAAGAGAGAGCCAGACTATTGCCATTGTCTGATCCAGGTATAAAGGAACCGTAATTTTATTTAGAAGAAGTGACCTTACAATTCGAATTAAGATAGTAGCAATTAATTTTAGGTTAACCACGATTGTTATCAAACCATTATAGTAACTCAGTTAATAATATTTACGACTGATAATTTTAAAACCGGACACAGTATAATTACTGTATTTACATTCTCCGATAAAATATTATTGTGGTGCTAAATAAACTGAGCACAATATGCACAATATACGATGTTATTGTTACAGTTGACGTATGTTTGTTTACTGCAATACTGTTAATTATTATTCTAGGGATGTGTTTTTACGCTCGACTAGCGAGAAACAAAGAAAGCCATTAAAAATTCAAGGAGCGGTGATGCGTCACCGCTCCTTGAATTACACCGCTCACAAGTAATTCCCAACTTAGAATTAAATGATCAGTGACTAACCTTCGAACACAATAAGTCTAAAAACTTGTTCGATCCAGTTTGAATATATTTAAAAATGGAGCTCAAAGACAGGCCAAGTTCTGGCAGCAGCAGAGACAGGTGCGCAGCGCTCCGCGAATCGTTAAGCTGCACTGTTCAAAATAATAAGTAGTTCCGCCGCTTGAGTTGCGGCCAACGTCGCCGGCAATTCCATTGAAAGACCGAATGAAGATAAATGGTGGAGTCGGCTCTATAACGAGCCAAAGTCGCCTGTTTTCAATTTAAGCTCAACCTTCATGTTGGAACTCTGAGAAAATTCTGTATTACGGCACACGTGGGCCCGCGAGATTTATACTATATCGCTGTTGTGTGTTTCCAATTTTTATAATGGACGTCTACGAGGATTTTATGAGTAACATTTTTTATATTGACGTCTCAACTTTGAGGTACGAACTGAAATGTTAAAAGTAAATATTTCACAGGAATTTCCGGTGCAGTAGTTTTGAGAAAGCTGCAATATGTCAAAGTTGTTGAACGAAAATGTCTAATGTACCTATTGATTTTGTCAGCAACAGTAATAATGCCGGTGGAGTAATAATTCGGATTCGTAAACATTTTGTAAGGTTTCGTTTATTGTATCGTATTCAAATTTTACAATTTAGGCACAAACAAAAATATTTGCCGACATGAAATCTAATAACGAGTGGAGTAGATACGTATTTTATTGGACAAACAAAAAACGAACCTGAGGGGGATATTCCCTTTTAAACCAGCTCTCAGATGGGTCCCTGGAGGGCGCACTCATCTACTAACATTACGTATCTCGAATCTCACATAATAATCAATAATTCAAGATTCGTTATTTCTTAGGATATTTTATTGAGCGTAGGGTTGTCGGCTTACGAAAACATTTAGATCAACATCAATGTCGTTGGTATTTTAAAATTCTTTCTATGGGGAGATTTTATGTTTATCTACTAATCCACTCAGTGGATTAACTTGTCCACCAGGCTCTTTAAACATATCATAACAATACATCTTTTATCCTCGAAGGCAAGGTAGGCAGAGGCGCACATTACGGCACTTAATACCACTTACACCCACTTTTCACTATTTATGTTATGAGTCCCAGGGCACGATTCCAGACTCCTTGCTACTACTGAGATTTATTTAAAAAACCCTACAATACTTTGCCCCTTACCGAGTCGCACTTGCGACCACTCTGCAAACGAGGCAGTCTTTTTAAGGGTATCACCATACATAAAAACCTTTAGCAAACGACTCCTCATAACAAAATCACCAAATAAAACTTCGAGAGAATTAAAGCAATTCGAAACAGTCATTCAATCGGGGATAAAACCAATAACCGAACATTTGAGAGGACCTTGACAAAAACTTCAAAGAGACAGCCCTATTCGTGATACGATCCAATATGGGCCTACATCTGAATAACGGATGTTACTAACGAGACAATTTTTACATACGCCCTGCGAGAGCTCGCTGTATAAACTCTTTATGTGATACTTGAATAGAAAGAGAAGGGGATAATATGAAAGAGACAGTTGTATTTTTTAAGGGGGTAAATCATCGAATGGCTGCTCCTCGCTTGGGTGAGGCGAGAGGGAGTGTCAGACTCTTACTAACTAAAAACCACCCCGTTCCTTCTCCTGCACGTCGAGCCGGAGCCCCGGTTACCCGTTAGGTTCTCCACGACAGAAACAGTTGTATGGCGGAACAATCGGTGGTATACTTTTCATGTACTGTAAAACTGTCAAGAAAAAGTAGACTTCAAAAAAAAAAACAGGTTCTCAGTTTGGTTAAGTATGTAGGTATGTATGTGCGCAATTATCTCTCTATTGGCTGAACCGATTTTGATGCGGTTTAGAAAAGCGTGTGTTACATTTCGGAGAAGTTTTTAGCACATTAATTGACCCATTTAAAAAAAAGAGGGGCTTGAAGTCGATTTTTTTAATCATAACATAAGATAGAATCACGCCTTTTATCCCCGAAAGGGTAGGCAGAGGTGCCCATTACGACTCTTAATGCCACTGAACAACACCCACTTTTCACTATAGGGGCATTTCACGTGAAGTGGACAGGAAAAAAAAGTAAGGTTCTGAAAATCGATAATATTCAGCCCATTTATACTTCTAGTAGATATGAAAGTGAATACAAAATATTTTTTTTGTATTGTGTGTATTTCAGAAGTTATGGGTTTCTAAAGAATTGTCGTACTTGTAATATCAATTTTATTTAAGTAATTTTTCGAATTTAACAAATTTACAATAAAATATTTAACATAGCGATACGTATTGGAAAACAACTATTCTTTATAACAACAAAATCAAATAAAAAAAAATATCTTTATTTCATGTCGAAAACCAGAAGTAAACTTTTCAAACCCGAATTTCAGTCACTTCGACCAATTTTTTTTTTCTTCTTTTTTTACCAATATATAATTTAAAATATATTAAAAATACACAAGGAAATTCAAAATGGGATCTCAATTATTTTAGGAGATAGATTGATTAATGTACATACGCGTCGCAATGGGCATGATATCTGGCGGTAGCTTAGATCGGTTGGTGTGCGGGAAACAGCATGTCTTGTATAATTGCTGTGGTATAGTTAATTATATCATAATAAAACAACATTGTAACAACGCAAGAACTAGTTTATTTTGCAATTTTTACAACTTTACAGTTGGAATCTACACTAGAACTGGTCCTTTTCACAAGAAGGCCACTGGTTGTAGGAATAAAGCTGTGAAACTTTTTGGTTGTTCCTGGAATGGTGACTGTAAACGCAAACTGTGGTTGCAAATAAATTCTCTGACATTCTATATCGTTTTTAGTATAGAAGTATATGGCTGTTTGTTTTAAAGATGATTTTTCCCATTCGTATCGGTGTTACAATTGCTTTACTTGAAGGTAACTGTAGACTTGCACGCGCAGGTAAACGTTTGAGGTTTCCTCCCAGACCATCGCATGGTCGCGGAGAACCTAACGGGTTACCGGGGCTCCGGCTCGACGTGAAGGAGAAGGAATGGGGTGGTTTTTAGTCAGTAAGAGTCTGACACTCCCTGCCGCCTCACCCAGGCGGGAGCAGTCATTCGATGATTAATTTCCCCCCTTAAAAAAAGACCATCGCATGGCCCCTTTCTGTGAGACATTGCGTGAAAATGCAACTCTGCATCTGCATTAAAATCGTCTTTTTAATAAAACAGATTCACAAAGTTGAATCTGTTTTTAAAATGTTGGGAAGCTCCGTCGGTTATATATATATATCTAGTTTTAGACCCAACTATTGATTTTTCTAAAAGATGCTTGTGTGTGTCATGTTTTAAACTTTTAAGTCATCAGAAATCATAACAATGCTGCCATGCTTTACTTCACTACCGTCTCTGTAATAAAAAACCGACGTTAAAAGCGTTGCCTGTTCGTTATTCCAATGAAAAGATTGAGCAGCATCAACAACAAAATTATAATTTTTTGCAAAATCACTTTGTACGAGAATTTGACCTTCATCGATAGTCTCTTTAAGAGTTTTAAAATAAAGCGCCTGTTCCTCTGCTATGTAAGCGTGAGGTTTCAAAAGTTCCAAAGCGCCGCATAACTCATCTACAAAATTATCAGAAGATAAAAGTTGAGTAGATATCGTGAACCGGTCTGTGCCAATCCATTTCTCATACTGCACGTCTGTCACTTGATTGTTATCAAATATGATTTTTATATGTTCTCGAATTGCACTTAAGCCCGGACAAGACTTACAGAATTGATGTTCGTTACTCTTGTACGCAAAAACTACTAATGGATTTCAATTTAACTTCGCAGGATTGTTACCTAAGACATCAGCATAAAATATAGGCTATAATTTATAAAAATTGGGCATACCGGGCGGGTGAAAAATAGTATATTATATTAATGTTTCTTCCACACCCTTGTAAGAGCTTAACTACGCTCACACGAGATTAAACTATTAATAAAGTTGCGAGTTTTAATACAATATCGCGCAAATTGCTCGACCTATGTAATAGTCAGACATTACGTCCATTGCGACGCGTATGTACATTAATCAATCTATCTCCTAAAATAATTGAGATCCCATTTTGAATTTCCTTGTGTATTTTTAATATATTTTAAATTATATATTGGTAAAAAAGAAGAAAAAAAAAATTGGTCGAAGTGACTGAAATTCGGGTTTGAAAAGTTTACTTCTGGTTTTCGACATGAAAAAAAGATATTTTTTTTTATTTGATTTTGTTGTTATAAAGAATAGTTATTTTCCAATACGTATCGCTATGTTAAATATTTTATTGTAAATTTGTTAAATTCGAAAAATTACTTAAATAAAATTGATATTACAAGTACGACAATTCTTTAGAAACCCATAACTTCTGAAATATACACAATACAAAAAAAATATTTTGTATTCACTTTCATATCTACTAGAAGTATAAATGGGCTGAATATTATCGATTTTCAGAACCTCACTTTTTTTTTCCTGTCCACTTCACGTGAAATGCCCCTATAGGTATATGTTACGAGTCCATGTTATAGGGGATGACCCTATTGCCATATATCGGCCACAATATCAGACTCCATGTTACCATTAAAAAAAAACTTTTCCCGACCCGGGAATCGCACCGAGAGTCCGAGACCCCTAGCCCGAGTTTTGCTAGCCTTAATTATTTTAATCGTCATTTATAAAATTGTTATTACTAGGTACTAATTGTATTGTAATCCAATCACTCTTTACCCAACTCGGAACTTTGTAACATGGAACCATAACCTCTATTTTATTCTACATTTTCGATAGAGAAGTAATCAAATATATTTATCAACCTCTCGATTCTGTGAGCAACCACACGCGAAATTAAATGGCATCTTAAATTATTGCTACATAGTAGTCGCATTTTTGATTGGAAATCGCAAGAAAGTAAACTGTATCTGAATGGCACAGGGCAGCATTTAGTTTGGCGTTAAATTGTCTATACCAGCCAGGTATAATAAAAGCGTTCATAAAACTCATGTGATTGATGATTATCAATAACAATCAATAATCGAGTGAAGTTTTTAATTTTGTATGATATTTCTTAGTTGTGTAGCCTGGAGGTCTACGAACTGCGACTGCCGCCGGACAAGGAGTCTCGGGATCTATTCTTGGATCGGGCAAAGTATTCCATTGTACGGTGGTATTAAGTGCCATATTGTGCAACTCTGCCTACCCCTTCGGGGATAGAAGGCGTGTTATGTATGTGTGTGTCCAAGATTAACTAAACACCACTGACAAACGGTGAAGGAAAACATCGTGAGGAAAGCTGGCCTTATAATTTCTAATTATTAATTTAAAATCGCCAACCCGCATTGAGCAAGCGTGGTGCATAATGTTCAAACCTTCTCCGTGCAAGAGGCTTTTGGTCAGCAGTGCGCACTTATAGACTGTTGATAATGATGATATTTTTTATATGACCGTGTTCATTGTCAGCAACTAAAGTTACGAAATTTTATTAATAAGGGTTCATTAAAAGGCCTTTTTTTTTTTAAGGGGGGAAAATCATCGAATGACTGCTCCCGCCTGGGTGAGGCGGAAGGGAGTGTCAGACTCTTACTGACTAAAAACCACCCCGTTCCTTCTCCTGCACGTCATTAAAAGGCCTAGACTATTCAAACAATACAAGATCAAAAACTTTTTTAACAACACTTCAATACGAACACACTCAATAGAATTGAAAGTCAGTAACGAAATTACAAACACATATGCACACAAATTTAGGTCCCTACCTAACGTTAGCCAATACGCTTACCGTCCAACTCCAAGTTGGCCGTCGGGAACTAAATCTAGAAGTAACTTTTGGGACAACTTAAAAATAGCCCCAAGTCCGTCCCACGTCGAAGGGTCCCGAGTTAGGACGGCAGCGGCCCAATCTTGGGGATTAATGAACTGTAAAAGATCTTGGCGAATTGAGTAATTTCCCCTCAACTTCCCAGTTTGGCTCCATTTTTTAAATGAGAAATGATAATGTCATTGATTCGAGGGAAGAAAAAGAACCGATAATATATAAAAACGTTTTCGAATCGCTTATTGATCAAGGAAAATGGTTAATAAGTAATGGAAATATTGCTTGTAACACGAGCGCTAGCGCTTTTTCGTTTTCCTTTGTGGATGATGATAATAATATTTCATTACTTCATGGCTCTTGCCTTATCTGTGATATTTGGAATGGACTAAGAAGTTCTGATTTTGATCACTTACACGTATTTCTGAATCAAGTAAGGGGCAAAAATTATGTCCTTTCAAAACGAACCTTCAAATGAATATTCCCTTAACATAGTAACATGTTATGTATCGAACTTCAAGCTTTTAGTTTGTATAAATAACTGAAGAAGGCATAATACTAATATTTGATTTGGTTCATTTATTTCTGGTGACCTCGCGAGACAAGATCGGCTAAATGTGGAGTTTAGGTCAGTTAGATCGGGTTATTCAATATTCTTCGTAGCTAGAAATGTCGAAGTTGCTTCTCGATTTTTGGCAAAACTTAATTCATAACTTACTTACTTTTTATTACATACTTTTATTAATAAATATCAATATAATTGGGAAAGTTCAAATGATAAAAATAACGTATACAATGTCATGTTTTTCCATATTCTATTTATGGAAAGGCATATTGTCACATTCTATTTTCGAAACACAAATCACTTGACATTCATTTGTTCAAGGTTATGAACGACGATTTAGTTTTAAATGCATGTCTACATGATCGAATCAGATTAAAAAGAAAACTAAATCGTGTAAACATTGTGAACTACGAAGAAATAACATAAACTAAATGTGACTAAATATCTGTGGGCGCGCAAAATGGAAAATTTTGACAATTTGTACAAAAAACTTTAAGTATTTAGAAACAATCACGATTAGTATTTTTTTTTTTTTTTTTAATACCAACATTTTGTAGTTTCGTAAATTTTATTTTAATGTCCGTCTGGTACATTAATTTAAAACTTTAGACACGTATTTTTTTTCTCATAAAATTAAATACTTTCGACGATATATTAATTTGAAATATCGTGTGACGTCACAGCGTGTCACATTTTGTAGCACATTATGACGTAACGACCTCCCACTCCTAAACTTAGCGCCATTTTATCTAAGTATTGCAACTTAAACACGAGGAAATAAAAAAAATACGTGTCTAATATTTATTCAATATCTAACTGACGGACTAATTAGATTTTTAATTTTTATACTCTGGAAACTACCCAAATGGCACTAGTTTATTCATTACCTAATATTAGGAAACCCCTGAACAACCCTAAAAACCATAACTCCTCCTCTGAAGCACTCAAGTAATAAAACGGTTATCTCTAACAGTTATTTGCTTAAGCATATATTTCCCGGAATCGACGCGAAATTTTTAGCACTATACTGTATACAGGGTGTAGCAAACATGTCCAGATTGTTTATTTAGGACCCTGAAGCGGGTAGTTGGACAAACAGGGCAAGATAATGCTACAACACTAGTGAAGTGACAATACGGATTTGTTACATGAGACTAGCGTCAATTATACTCTGTGATAACATGTGACATAGGTCCGCCATTTTGGATTTAATAGCAGGTGTGCGTTAGTGTGGCCTTAGCTTTATTTTGTGTCTTGGCTAGACATGTCGTGAGTGGTATTGTTAACTTCCTTATTAAAAGGATACGAGGTATTAAGTACGCTGGAGAATAAGTTCATTGTAATAGCTAAGTAACCGAGTCTAGAACCTACATTAAACTAGGAAACATAATGACTTAATTTTAGTAACATTACTACCAATGTGACGTCATCGTTAATTTTAGGCTAATGTTGTAAAACCATTATGTATATTTGGGTACACAATGGAGCAATAAAAAGCCCTTTTTTACAGTAAAAAAACATATAATTAAAATAGGGTGTTAACAGTGGAGCGGACGCTGAGAGAATGAATGGCTACCCTTCTAGCAACTTTAACATGCTCCGCGACGCCTGATTGTTAAATTGGCAATCATACATGTAGTTGTGGTTTGCTATTGGAAAGGCGCTAGGCGCCGCAACATCATCCCGCCCGTTGAAAGAATCCTTTCAACGATCCTGCAGTTCCTCAGCGTTGGGTAGAGGGCAAAGACGAGTTAGAGACCGCCGAAGGCATCCCTTCATTGTTTGGATCCCTCGAATTTAATATAAAGTTAATTTATTACAACCAAATCGATTATACTCACTTCTATACCTTCACCATCACACCGAAACTCCACACAAAAGTAGCTCTTATTACCATACGATTATAACATAACATATACAAAAATTCTTACACAAGCGATCAAAATGCTGATGATAATATAATTCACGTAATTTTATCGGCTCGAGTTATCGGGATGGGGCGCAAGGCGTGATAACTGGGCGCAGCACGCAATGCTTCAAATGAAAAGCACACGCGAACTTGTGTTCTAAGTTCTAAGTACATACAATGTGTTTGACATGGTGTACGACTTCGGGCATGAGAGATACTTGGTTTTAGTGAAAGGCAGTTTGTATGAGAGATTTCATCTAGTAGTTAAAACTGTGCATGGCGTAAAATGGGTAGGTATTGCTTGTCCATGCTTGAGAAGTTCATAATAAAATAGGGATGATAACGTGGTACGAAAATTAAAAATCTATATAGTCCGTCAAACCAGTCGAATATATCGTCGAAAGTATTCGTTTCTGTAAGAAAATAACAAATACATATCTATTATCTAGTAATAATAACGGAAAAGAAAATGCATGCAAAATATAACACCCATTATTTCATTAATTAGTTTATGAATTTCATATGGTAAGCATAAATACTGACTGAGATAAGCATAAATAGAGACTGCCTCGTTGGCCGAGTGGTCGCAAGTGCGACTGCCGGGGCAAGGGGTCTCGGGTTCGAATCCCGGGTCGGGCAAAGGATTACTGGGTTTTTAAAAAATTCTCAGTAGTAGCACGGAGTCTGGAAATGTGCCCGGTATATGGCAATAGGCTCACCCCCTATTACATGGGACTCGTAACATAAATAGTGAAAAGTGGGTTTGTACAGTGGCATTAAGTGCCGTAATGTGCACCTCTGCCTACCCCTTCGGGGATAAAAAGGCGTGATGTTATGTTAAGCATAAATATACCACCACCCACCACAATTGATAACTTCTTATTTTTATCTACCTCTAATATCTTATATTATTATATAAAGCTAAAGAGTTTGTTTGTTTTTTCGTACGTTTGAACGCGCTTATCTCCAGTACTACTACTGGTCCGATTTGAATAATTGGAGGGCTATAGGCTAAAATATCACGCTACGATCAATAGGAGCCGAGCAGAGCGAGTGAAACTTCAAGGGAGGACCGCATTGGTAATAAACTTCGAAATCTTACTCAGAATTAAAAAAATCGAAAAATCAAACTAGGCTTTAACCAACCCAAGACACCTTTTAGACATGCCTAAGACCACATGACTACACACAAAAAGTACAGTACATTCAAACACCCATTTTCCGTTGTAAAATAATAATAAATCAATGTAAAAACATCATAGTACAGTGTTTCTTAGGATTTGTAGTTACTAGAGCATCGCGTGCTGGTAGCATATCGACCGTCGACTGGCACTCGCTCACGTACTTTCGAAAAATCGCACGTCTTTATTGGAGAAATGGCTTAGGAACAGATTTAAGAAAATTCTTTATGTATTACTATAATGTTCCTTTTTGATAGACTTAAAAGTTTATGTAAATTTAGTTCTCTTAATAACTTCAAGCCCGTTAATCGCTAAAGAGATGGACGTAAGTATATTTATAGGTAATGGACAAATTTTGAGTATTTATGACTAAAAATCTATTCCTACTAAGCTTGATTTCTTGGACAAGACACTTCGAGATCGGCACTACTCGACGAAAACTAAATACGACATTTTTATATGATACTCTTGGAATTTTACATATTTTCTGATTGTGTTGATTATTAAACAAAAACTATTAATTACTAGCTACTTAAATCCGCGACTTTGTCCAAATAGAAAATGATTCCTGTTTTAAATCATGGGGGACATTTAATAGGGATAAAAAGCATCCTTTCACCTAAATGCCTGTATACTCTGCCTGTATACCAAATTACATCAAAATCCGTTCAGAAGTTTCAGCGTGATTGAAGGACAAACATCCAAACACAGAAACTTTCACTTTCATAATATTAGTGTGATTATTTACTAAACATACAAAATAAATACTTCTTCAGCTTCAACCACAATCATACTCCGAAACATAGCGAAGTTTTAAAATAATCGAGAGATAAATTGTTCATTAACGCCAATCGCCCCCGGGTCGGGCGAACGATACCTAATGAAGCTGAACTTAAAAATATACCTCTAATTACAATTATCAAGCGTTTAGCTTCTACTAATTGGTGTAGACTTATAAAACGTAAAAGGTCCACAATTAAAAATCTGATATCATTAGTCAAATTAATTATAATTTGACTAATGATATCAGATTTTAATCTACAATTATGTAGCAAGAATTTTAATTGTGAAAATGATATAAAATTTATATGAATATACCACTCAAAAATAATAGCAGTCTCATTATAAGAATTATTTAATTGATATCGTATTATTTTGCGTGATTCGTCTCTTGTTTATACGTTTAGAAAGACAAAGTTGTGTCAAAATTCTAATCATACATGAGTACAGTAAATGAACAGCATATCTATAGTTCGCTGTTTAATAATTCATACTTAACTAGAGACCCGCCCCGGCTTCGCACGGGTGCAATATGCATGTATTATACATATAAACATACCTTAACAATCACTCTCTATATTAAAAAAACCGCATTAAAATCCGTTGCGTAGTTTTAAAGATCTAAGCATACCTCTACATAGGGACGGCGGTGGATAGCGACTTTGTTTTATAGTATGTAGTGATTGTATACCACACAATCACAGTATTTTTTTTTTTTTTTTTTAAGGGGGGAAAATCATCGAATGACTCCTCCCGCCTGGGTGAGGCGGAAGGGAGTGTCAGACTCTTACTGACTAAAAACCACCCCGTTCCTTCTCCTGCACGTCGAGCCGGAGCCCCGGTTACCCGTTAGGTTCTCCGCGACTCCGAATCGGCATCGGCCCTATTGGGCCCCATCTGTGGTGGTCTGATGGCTCTTTGAGGCGCGCGCGGAACGCGACGCGCCGTACGCTCGGGTCTGTTTCTGGTCGGACGGGGAGCCACCCATGCTCGCCGTCCGCAGGCCCGCGCTTACGGTGGCCGGAGATCGTCTCGCGATCCCCGACGCCCGGTGTGTCCTTCGCGATGGCTGGGTTGCGAGGAGGCAGCGCTTCGCTGCCTCACGCGTCCCGCCTCCTCCTTAGCTCCTTAGCTTAGCTAACAATCACAGTATAGGATGTTAATGCTAAACAATAATTTCAATTCCGCTAAATAAGAAGGCTTCTGGCATTATCAATTCAAAAATAACAGAATGACAGAACAGCATATTATTACAAACTTGCTTCGTATTATATGCACCTCAAAACAATGTTCACAAAATCAAGGGAGTATTTTCAATACGCTTTATTCTGGCTAATTCAAAGAACAAAGAGCTTAATATTAATAAATAAAAAGTAACATGTCTTCAACCTTTTCTAGAAAACAGTTCATTCAGCCGAGATATCGTAACCACAGTTCTAAAAGTGTACGAGGAATGTAGATCTTGCCTACCACAGCCTAAAAAGTTAATCCAGTTTAACAAATCGGCTGTCGTCGGATTTTCTCTGTTGATCGAGACCTAGTTACCGAACGTGGATTTTCAATATGTCGAATTTACCAAATCTGGATTTAGGATATTTATTTTAGGCTATGGTTACACTGTTTATTGAAGGAATGTTCTTTTTTCTGTATTTATACGTAGAATAGGGTAGATGAAAAATACATTTTTATTGTAATGTCCGTCTGTTAGTTTATTATAAAAACATTAGACAAGCATTTTTTTATTACCTTACAGAAATAAATACTTTCGACGATGTATTATATTAAAATGTCGTGTAACGTCACTTCTAGGGCTGTTATATGCGTAGAACTGACGTTTTAGCTCCCACTTCTAAAGTTTATATAAGTATTGTTTATCGTTATATCTAAGTAGATAGGTATTGTTTTCTTATATGACAAAATAAAAATATATGTATCTAATATTTTTCATTACGACGACGAACTAAATAGATTTTTAATTTTCATACTCCGCCATCATACCTGTTACGAATGTAGAAATAGGGTAGTTGCCAGGGTATGAAAATTAAAAATGTAACTAGTCCATCAGTTAGAGAATCAAATAATATTAGTTTATAAGTGATGATTTATCTTAAGACGTATCTTTAGATGGTATTTCAGTAGGACTACAAAGCTAACATGGTGCGGATGAGGTGGACACGTATATTTTATTACCTCGTATAAAGTTACAATACATAGATAACATGGAGTTAAGTTTAGGAGGTCGATTTTTCAAATTGATTTGTGAGAAAAGAAAAATGCGTGTCTAATGATTTAAAATAATGTACCACACGGACATTAAAACTAAATTTACGAAACCACTATTCTTGAAAGTAGAGTGGCAGAGTAACGTCAGCAATGGTTAATATTATTGTGACTCGAACAGAATACATGTATACTGGAATAATGACTAGTGAATGACCAAAACTTCTTTGCCTATGTCATATTGGAACGACAATAATCCTTATTAAATCATTGCAAACTATAGTAATCCAATAGTAAGTAGGCCATACATTCTTTATAGTCAAATAATACTACAATTGTGCCCAGATATTGCTGGGTAGGATCTCATATCACATAAAATATAATATATTAAACCTTTTATCTCATTCCCATCTGAGCTAGCTATCTGCGTTAGCTTGAAACCACGGCCATTGACTTTTGGCGTATTTCAGTTCATAAATGGAAATCATCAAATCCTTTATTAATCTAGTTCCCAAAAAGGAGGATGTTCTCAATCGAAATTCACAATTACTATCACAAAACTGGTTTAACGCTAAGAGTATTTTGAACCCAATTCTATTTGAATAACAATATTACTGATACATTCCATTTATGAAACACTCGAATAACAATATTACTGATGTATTCTATTTATGAAACATTTTAACGTGAATAACTAGACATGTGCTAAGCTTCCGTGGTCAGATCAGTTCAAAGGTCAGATTTGAATGGCGTCGTAAGACGATGCGTAGGAGTTAAGACAGCCAGTCAAGCCAGTCAAACAGGACATTGATTAGTTCAGAAGTCGGCTAAATTAAACATGTCTGTGTGTGTGTGTGTAATTTATAATATTAGGATGTATATTTTGATTGTTAAGGGGTAAAATTGTTGATAGATTTATCCATTCATTTTAAATTGTATTCTTAGTTGGAATGATACCTATTTACTGTGTAATAACAACAAAATTGCAGCGGTAAAGATACGAACTTATATCAAACTTGGAAATATTTTAACTATAACTTATATCAAAATTACGAAGTGCGTTAAAATACTCAATTCTAATTTAAATTTTAATTGAAAATCCTAATCCACTCACACTCAATGCGAACTCATTCGAAAACTCTTTTAAAAGTAAAGCGCTTTACTGAAAGCATAATTCAATAACAATTTAATATTTTATTTTCTAAAGAGAAAAACCTAGATCTGTCAATTCCAGATCTCACATAGACGGGTACAACGCTACATCCAATCATATTTTCGTGCCTGAAATCGAAGTAATTGATTGCGAATCATATTTGACAGTTTCGTATTAGACTCCATTGTAATTCATTGAGTGAAAAGATTACTCAAAAAGTAATATCGAACAGTCAAAAGGATTTCTAAGAAAAAGGATTTTTGTGACCAAAATTATTAACTTTGTATGACATGATAAGTTACATATTCATAATTCGTGAATAATAAGAGAGGATAATAAGTAAGAGCCAGTGTGAACTTATAATAATTATAACGAAACTACACTAAAACTAGACATACGGTTTAACACAAAATCCCATCGTTCCAAAAACCATGATCCCAGTGGACAAAACTACCACTGTGCGCATTCCAATTCGACAGCACATACACAACACATTAAAAAAAATAAAAAATTACATATATGTACACGTTGCACTACACTGTGTCACTACGCTCGCGGCTACGGCGTAGCGATGGCTACGCGCGAGCGGTCTACGCGGCGAGCGTCGTAGCACTGCCGGGGCGGCGGCGGTAACGATACCGCGACGGTCCGCGACGCTACGCTGTATCAATTAACTGCTTTGTTGCCTCGCGTCACAAAGAGCGCGATTTTGTATGTTCGAATTTCGAATTGTTTTTTTTTTAGTGGGATATAGCTATTGAATGTGATTGTCGTGCCAGTCATTGCAACGCCAAATATTCGATTGCAACGTCGGTATATTCGTCATTGGCTCGGTATGCTAAAATCGTTGATTGAAATGTTAACAAAATGTGCATTTTGTCGTAAAAATGTAAACAGATTGCTTCATTTATTCGTCAGATGTATACACTATGCGTATAGTTAGCATTTTATACCTATGTATTTGTAAATATTCTAATAGTCATCACATCAATACTATGATGATGACAAGTAAACACTAACAGTAAAACAATAGGTAGTGCTTCCGACTGCATAATATTCATTTTATTATAGACATTCTAGCCTGTCCGGTTGAACCCAGGTCTATAAATAACCGGAGGCTACAATACTGGCCACTCCAGATTGAATATGTTAGCTATTTGACGTAAATTGCAATTCCAACATCATTGCCCAACCTTGTCATTGCGAGCAAGATAATTCATGAGCAATTAAAATGTTTTCAGCTTTACGTCAAAATGACGTCATTACGATGGATTTGGAATTACTATTTGAATTACTACCTGACGCCCGAATACCGAAAGGTTACTGAATTACAAGTCACGCTTAAATATAGTTCTACATAATGCCACTGTACAATGTAACACCCATTTTTCACTGTTTATGTTATGACTCCCATCTAAAAGGGGGTGAGCCTATTGCCATATACCGGGCACAATTCTAGACTCCGTGATACTACAGAGATTTTTTTTAAAACCCAGTAAAACTTTGCCCGACCCGGGAATCGAACCGCAGCCCCATGCCCGGCAGTCGCATTTGCGACCACTCGGCCAACGAGGCAGGCCAAGTATAGTTCTGCCTCTACAAATTCTATGTAAAATGAAAGAGATGGCACGATTTTAAGGCCGACTAAAACATTCCGATTTATTCCTTTCAGTATTCGAGCGTAAGTCGTCCAATATAACATGACAATTGCGAAGTAATTTTATCACAAGTGTTCTTTTCACAGATCACTTGATAGACCACATAGGTAGTGAGTGATGTGCGACCAGGGTAACACCGGAACTGCGGAAGACTTACCGGGTTACCGGAGCTCTCGGTTACACTCGCCTTTTTTTAAGAGGGGAAAATCATCTAATGACTTCTCCCGCCTAGGTGAGACGGGAGGGAGTGTCAGACTCTTACTGACTAAAAACTGACACTCGCCTTACCCGGGCGGGAGAAGTCATTCGATGATTTCCCCCCTCAAAAAAAAAGGTTAACACCAGAGTAGGTGCCAGTGCGTCCCGGCATTTTAAAAAAAAACACGTTCTTTTCTTGAAAATTTGGAGAAAACAATTACTTTATTCTATATAGAGTCATAAAAATTGTCACTCCTTACCGAAGTAAATCAATTCTATAGCTAAATAGTAGTAAATCAATTCTATTTTATAGCTTCCTCGAATATCAACAGCAATCTATATTTATCGACAACTAACAGGATCAACTAAAACTACAGGTCTATACCCAATTTAGAAATTATATCAAGCACTAATTTCTAAGGAAGTAGGAAGTTCCTAAATTCTTCAGTGGAAAGTACTTAAAGGGAATTTTAGAAGTAACAGCTTTCGAAACTTCTTGAGGTTAAATCTTCACTCATTAGAGACCTTCGTGTATTTTAAACAGGTTTAGTATGAAGTTTGGAAATTTTAATATAATTCGAACATAGTACGATGGTTTAGTATTAATTACACTTTGTCATGCTACCAATGCATCATATTTGTCCATGCCAAAGTCGCCGACATTGTCTACGGTATAAGCAATATCGAAAACCATTATTGCGCCTTTGAATTAGTAAATTAACAGCTCTGTGGAAATCATCTATTGCCATGACATAATAAGGCGAGAATGACTCCTGGTTAATTCTGATACTGGATACCAGCAACTGGTCTACAACAAAACTTCGATCAACGATAACATGTTCAATTTTAAACACACCTGTAATACATGTATTAATAATTATTTGCTTAAATGGCAATATTATATTCCTTGAATTCCTTTCATGAATCAGTAAGCATTAAATATTATATATTAAGTATAGTATAATATTAAGCAACTTTATGTTTAAAGAACATTCATCAAAATATGAAAAACATCAGTCCGACTCAAATAACATGATTTGGTTTTCAAAACGAAATCCATTTCAAATAATTAAACAAGGAAAATCAATCAATCAATCTGTAAACCTATTTTCCGGGTGTTCGATTTAAAACAATATTCGTCGTATTAAATGATTTACAAAAAACAAACCTTCTAGACGTTTTCCGCGTTTTTTGGTCGAGGCTTTCCGGAAAGCAGCTTTAGAAAAACAGATATGGGGCAGAAAGACAAATAGGATGGGCAGCCAACCGGGATTTTTTTCCTCTCGGAAAATCCGACTGAATATTAAATGCCTCGTTTCGTTTTCATGGTCTCTCATTATTATAAGGATCTATATTAACTTAAAAGAGGATCTTCTACTACGGTTGCTCGTAAAAATATTTTAACGAAATGAAAAGTTATGGTCGAAAAGTTTTCGTAGTTTGAAAATGAGATTTACTCATGGTAAAGCGTCGAAAATTGATCTGTCGAAAGGCAAACACGTCGTTACTGATGTTTAAAACATCGGGCACTTTTAATCAATTCCGTATAATTAAAACTTCCAAAAAAAACAACCAAAATCAAATCAAAGTCTAAAAATAAACCCATCGCACAGAAAATTAAAGCAGTGAAATATTCAATCACCATTTTCGACATTTTTAGTCACGAAATCTAAATTTAGACGCTAAACATTAATGAATAGCTTCTTATCGCTAGTGACACATGAGTAATATGTTTACGAGGTACTTATGTCTAAAATTAAGTCTTCTTCATCTCCCCGAGGCACCCTGGCTGAGTGCCAGCCAGCCAGCCTAGAAACACATGTTAAATAATTCTTATTCTGTTGCCAAGTCACCAGGTATGGTAGAAACAGTAAAAGTCGTGGTTCAAGTGACTTTCCTTCTTAAGTAGATACATGTGTGTGGAACTAATCGATATATTGTGAAGTTTATATATTTATTCTTAAGAATGTATGAGGAATGAAATTTTTCAGTAACTTATATTATGCCTCTAAATTCAATGCAAGTACCTTGTTCTTGCCTACCTTGTTCGCGCAAATGAATAAGATTTGATTTTGATTCTTGAGACAGTGGCAGTAAAATTACTATAAGATCAGTTAAGCATGGGATGACAGTTACAGGTGTTTACTTGAGTGATTGTGTTCCTCTAGAACAAGAGATCAAAAGATTCTATATAAAGCAACAGCAAACAACGGAGAAAAACATATATAATTAGGTATACAGCCTACATAAATAAAGACATTCAACAAAAAACCGAAAATTTGAGAACAAGACCGGAAAATGTAAGAAGCAAATTATATTTTATTTCTATCTCGTGTTACTAACATCAGACAATCAACCTTTCCTCTCTACCGCTTCCCTCTTGTTCTCCTTTTGTGCTCTGTAGTGTGTCCGAGGGCGAAGTAAAAAAATCCACGCTTGCCATTAACTCCCCTGCAGTGGGTAGTGACGATTTATGCTCCCGTATGTTTATCCCCATTCTTGATCTCCTTCTCCCTATTCTCACTCACATTTTCAACTTTTCTTTATTCTCTTGCTCTTTTCCTTCTGCTTGGAAAACTGCCCACGTTATTCCGTTACCAAAAACAAATAACCCTTCTACCCTTTCACATTACAGACCTATTTCCATACTGCCTTTTCTCTCCAAGGTCATGGAACATATTGTTCATAAGCAGTTGACTTCCTTCCTGACGTCAAACTGCCTCATCTCTCCCTTTCAATCGGGATTTCGCCCTGGTCACAGCACGGTCACCGCTTTACTCAAAGTGACCGATGACATTCGCTGGGCTATGGACAACCAATCTCTCACTGTTCTTGTGTTGTTGGACTTCAGTTCTGCCTTTAACTCCGTGGACTTTGACATCCTGCTAGGGGTCCTGAAGGCCAACAATTTCTCTTCTTCCTCTCTGGCCTGGTTTGAGTCTTATCTTCGGGGTCGCCGTCAGAGGGTCCGCCTTGAAGAAACTTTTTCTGATTGGTGTGACCTTGCTGCTGGGGTACCCCAGGGTGGCGTCCTTTCTCCTGTTCTTTTCTCCATCTTTATTAATACCGTTGCCAGGGTCATTTCATCCAATTTCCATCTATATGCGGACGATCTGCAGCTATATCGCCACTTTGGCTTGTCCGAGGCCCATTCTGCTATCGATGCCATGAATCGTGACTTGGATGGCGTTGCCGAGTGGGCTAGGCCTTTTGGCCTGCAAATCAACCCTCTCAAGTCTCAGGCCATGATCATCGGTAGCAGATATTATCGAAACGCTCTCGACGTGTCTGGCCTTGGTCCGTTACGTTTGAATGGCACACACATTCCATTCACTGATACTGCGAAAAACTTGGGGGTGCATATCGACTCGAACCTGTCGTGGGCCTTTCAGGTGAACGAGGTTAGTCGGAAAGTTCATTTCTCCATCCACTCGCTGAGGCGCCTCCAGACCCTGCTTCCGATGACGACTAAGATTCACCTCGTCCAGGCGCTGATCTTGCCTCTCATTGACTATGCGGATGCTTGCTATTTGGACGCCACAGAGGAGCTATTAAATAAACTTGAGCGTTTACAAAATGTATGTATCCGTTTCGTCTTTGGTCTTAGGAAGTTCGATCATATTTCTGAATTTCGTAACAGGCTCAAGTGACTCCCAATCCGTCTTCGCAGGAACACTCGCATATTATGTCTCCTCTATAACATCCTGTTCAACCCAGCCTATCCTACTTATCTCCGAGACCGTTTCTCCTTGGTGCGTCCTCCTGAAGTCCTTACTCGCTCTCATCTTAAATCCTATCTTAAAATTGTGCCCCATAATACTAACTTCTACTCCTACTCCTTCTCCGTTCATGCAGTGAGACTATGGAACTCACTCCCGCCGAACATTCGGGATGCCAAGTCAATCTCTATCTTTAAGAGACAAGTGAGAGAACATTATCTTTCCTCCTGAAATATAGATCTTTTTGTTTATATTTATATATATATATATATATATGTATATATGTAGGTATAAGGGTTTTTTTTTTTTTTTTTTTACTTCTTTTTATATAATAGCCTTGTATTAGTTGGTTTTATTGTTTATTATTGTTATTTCTATCGGTTTCTTCGTTATTATTATCCATTTTTATTATTATTATTATTTTTTTTTATTGTTTGTGTAACACACTATGTGTCTCAGTGTTATTATATCTTTTCCTGCCACAGGCCCACAGGAAGAGATTCCAGTTGGAATATGTGGGGCCTATGTACTCTGTTTTTATATATGTGTTGTCCTCTGTGTTGAATGTGTGTGCATAAATAATTAATAAATAAATAAATAAATAAATCAGATATTATCGACACAATTGAAAAATATCTTAATAATACTTCCGTAAGATATACTTTAGCTCTTAGCCCAGTCAAACTTGTATAACAACTTTTTCATGTAATTTCTGATGAGCTTCTCAGTAAAAAGGTTCTTTGAACATTTTCCAGAATCCCCCAAAATGTTACCTATCTCATGATCTATTTGATTTTTCTCTGTATACATAAATATTTACCTTTGTGATAGTTTCATATCTTCTTGAGTCTATCTTGTTCTATTCAAGGCAAGTTTTTTTTATGTATCACAAGAAACCGGTCCTTGTTACTATGAACGCTTTGCCTGTGATAAAAATAGAAAAAAAAATCCAGTATATTTGTCATTTTGTTTAGTTTTATCTACCTCTAGATTCACTCAGTCGTTTTATTAAGTGTAAATATTTCTTTCCAAATATTCTAACATCTAATTATAAGACATAATTTGTATGTATTGCGGAATTATTTTAATGTTCTAAAACTATGAATTCTTTGCTACTACTGCTTTGTAAGTTAAAGCCACAAAACCGACGTAATTTTCTTC
The DNA here is from genome assembly GCA_038387885.1 of Spodoptera picta. Lineage (NCBI taxonomy): Eukaryota > Metazoa > Arthropoda > Insecta > Lepidoptera > Noctuidae > Spodoptera > Spodoptera picta. The sequence goes on from JAZHFQ010000679.1 coordinate 477,876, forward strand.
TACAAACTTTAGGTTATCTGTGTCAAACAAATATTATTTTTATACTAAGATCAAAGTTGTACTGGTGATCTGGGTTCTATGACTAGGAACAGAACCCGAAACGTCGTGTACGACAGTTAATCCTTATCAAATTCAATCAAACCCAAACTAATTGAAGGCGTTATAGTTAACAGCCCCAATATAAAATAAACGGTCCATAGGGGTTAAATTACCAAATTTGTAAAGCATATAATATATCACTCTCATTTATAATTAGCTGGACTCGGCGAAGCAATTAATTCGGTACAGGTGTACGCTCATCCCCACAAGCGGAGGGATGATGGCACATCTTGATTGACGGCGATGACTTAAAAACTGGTTTGTTACCGCTAATTGTTTGGCAGCACTCAGGGAAGGACGATTGATGGCCACGCCACTCCCTCAGAAACAGAAACAAACGCAAAATGTAACTCAAATAAATAAATTAGTTTCAACGATCCCTTCACTTTAACTCAAATTTATTTAGCGATACTTCCACGCAATATTGTTCAGACTTCACTGAAATTGTATGATGAATAGGCAACCGCAGAATAAACACGAAAATAGGTCGAAAGCTTTCGCGAGAAACGGCAAAGATTACAAACAAAGTTACGATATTTTTAGTTCTATCACACGGAAACTAAATTCGAAATTATAAAACGTAAAATATAATTAAAAAGTACATGTCAAGTCAATGGTTGTTTCATATCGGCATTGAATATCTTAATGGTGGGCAGTCAAGCCTTGTTTGCTCCGTCTATACGCCAGCACGCTTATTATGAATGCCGTATTATCCGACCAAATGGGATTGTCATGCCGACCGAGTGGTTCGGATCAGGTTATGAAGCTAGCTAACATGGCCGGATAATACGTTTCGTGCTAGGAACGTTGCATTATTGAAGGCAATCATGAGTGTCGGCCAGGTGGCTGTTTGCTTCGATTTGCTGATCAATTATTGCACTTGGATCTACCGTCCATCTGCTTTGAAATGCAACATTGTATTTTTTATTTTTGATATAGTTACATAGGTACGACGTTCGTATTTAACCGACTTCAAAAGACAAAAGTAGGTTCTCAGAAGGAGCGGTATGTTTGTCCAATCATCGATTGGCTGAACAAATTTTCAGAAAAGTACGTGTTACATATATTACGGGTAGGGTTTTATATACATTTATTAATAACCAACTTAAAAAAAGGACGTTAAATTTAGTTTTTGAAACAAAGTTTATTGTGTTCTTTCTACTCAATAAGTAGGCAGTTACTCCGTAGTTTCATATAATATTTTTATTCGCTCCTCGAGTCTAGATTAATAGCCTCGTAAATATACTTGGAGTTATAACATTCATGTCCCATCAATATGTGTGTTTATAACGCGTTTCATGTGTTAACTTAAAGTATGAATATTAGAAAAGTTACGTGAACGTTAATCTTTAAATCTTGATCCGTATATTTTAACCACATATTTCTGTAACTTATACCTAAAGATGGCCAAGTTCTAAGATAAATATTCTTTAATCTAACACCCACTTCTAACCATTAAGTTATCAGTTCTTTGTTCTTTGTCATTGGAGACGAGCCACCCATTACTCAAAGAGATCAAATCCAGACTATATACTTATTATTAAGACTTCTAACCATCATTTGACTAATGAGCCAACGTCTTCGTTTTTATGATATAAGCCGGTAAACGAGCAGACGGATCACCTGATGGTAAGCAATCGGTGCCACACATGAAGAACTAAAACACCAGAGGCGTCACAAGTGCGTTGTCGGCGTTTTGGCTTTTGGGGATTAGGAATTAGAGAATTCGAGGATTGGGGAGATTAGGGACTGTAATTAAGCCTTCGATAACTACGCTCACACGACGGAACAGTGCAAGTGTTGTTTGTCGTCGGTTTTCTGTGAGGCCGTGGTATCATTTCAATCGAACTGGCCCATTCGTGCTGAAACATGGCTCTCTCACACTTACATTCATTTCTTATATCTTAACCAGACTTCGTCCTCATTGACCTTTAGACATCAGTCGCCTTCACTATCAACTGGCAAAAAATATTCATTCCAAATATGAATCGCCTTTTCTAGTATTTTTAAGTACATTTTACACGTGTATCCGAAAATAACATTTTAAGAACGTTTGCCTTCCATTATGATACGTAAAACCAATCTGCCGTGGGTTATAAACCAGGAGATAACGTTTCTCCAACTTCCCGTGAACGATACAGAGTGAAACCTAATTAAGATTTTGTGCGGAACCCATTCATACACTTATTACAAGAGATGGTAATCAGAAGAGCGCGAGTCTTCCCTTTGTCCGACGAATCCCTAAAACGGACAATGATAAATGGACTTATTTATATATATATATATATATATATATATATATATATCTTAGAGTAATACTATATTTTTGTATGTAGGAGGATATTTTTTCCGATGCGGGTTTTGAGGTGGAAGGTAATCGATAGATCTTGGAGTGGTTCATATTGAAACATGGCTTGATTGTACTCGTATCTTATATGTATTATTCTTTGTATGTGGGGTTATTGGAACAGTTACAGTAAACAGTTAAAGACCTATATAGGATTCTAATAAATAATGTAAAATTTTGAAGACCACTTAGTAACATTAAAATTTTCTTTAATTTTCCTTGAAATTCGTTTCATAGTTTAACTGCATTTTGCTATAAACTATGTTCGTAAAATATAAAGTTTAATGCAGCGTGATCGATATAAAAAAGGGGTAAAAATAAATTCAATATGAAGTCACTTTTAAAAACGTTTCACATTTTGATCTCCTTTCAACAACTACACTTAGTAAAAACACTGAAAATTATCGCAGCCATCTTTAAAATATCCCAATACATTTCTCAGCAAAATTAAAATTAAAAAACGAAACCAATTAATAGATACCGTTAAGATGGAAGTCACTTCTCGATGGCAAAGGAATCGACTTCAAAGTTTGAAAGAAAAAAAAAACTATATTGGTTTGTGGTAATGATTCGCATAGTTCGAGTCTGCCGAGACGGACGGGGCAACTCGGTACCACTCTATTCGACCAGCGGCCGTTTAATTGAAGATCCAATTCAGAAGGCAAACTTCTTGGCTCCTTAACTTCAAGTTGTGGTTGCGGCTCCTATAGATATACAGGCAATCTTGCATTCAAATAACTAGGTTGAAATTATGCGAACTCATTAAATATTACGTCTAAATATTATGATTTTGATCTTGTAGTAGGTACTAATAATTCGTTCGGGAACATATTATATATTAAAATTCCATGTACTAGTTTCGATTTGCGTACAATTTACCCGTCTAGTGTAAATTTGAGTATTTTTCTAAATTGAACAATAAATTCTGAAAGCCTTTTGAAACATGATCATCTCAAATCTCAGTCGATGACGAGCTAATGTCGACCCATAGGGTTGCCAAAATTGGAAACAGTAATATACCTAATTCAACCCTGACCCTTTTAGAAATACTTGTGTAGCTAAATTAGAATACTGGCCACATGTGTAGGTGGACATTCCAAAAATACTTGTAAGTCCCTAAGTCGCCAGTGGTGCCATCTGGCAAACGCAAAAACGTATCTTTATTAACAGGCAATTATTTCTCATTGTTTATATACAGACTACCAATTCTTATTTAAAACTATATATATTAATTACTCACATAGGCTCTTTTACCAAATTTTATTTTTACAAAGAAATGGTTTTGCCAAAGATTTTTGTTAACACTAATGCCAGCCCTATCCACCAGACAGCCGCGTCACGATGACAGGAGAGGCAAATTGTTTGCCAAATAGCTGATATCGTGTTGTCTATGTCTAGCCAACTAAGCATTAAATCCTCACGTAATAATAACTCCACAAACAAGTCCAGCACATAAAGGTAATTTGTACTACATGCGAGAACTGACTTTCAGGTTTATAATAAGTGTAATTCGACTACTGACATATTATCAAGCAGAGTGAAGGTTTGGAATCAACTACTCTGGTAGTCTTTGGGAAGGCCAGGTGCAGTAGTGAATTTCTTGATGATATTAACAGTTGTTCAGATATTTACTAAAAATCGCGGGTTACTCACGTGAAAATACGATGCGATGTCGCGCAGCCTACTGTCGCCTACAGCCTAACGCCGCAAACGCGGAAGCTGCTCATGAGGAAGAGTCCCTCTATGGTTCGAAACTAGTAGATCTTTTCTCAGTATTTTCACGTGTGTAACCCGCGATTTTTAGTATGTCTCACGATTGTTCAGACACGTACACACATATTATGTGGTAGTTACTTCAAATTTTCTCCAAAACACCAAGAAACGTTCAAGCAACCAAATATGTGACCTGCAAACGCTTTTAGTTTCCCAAAAGAGATCAGTTACGCACTCAACACTATTGTCAAAACTCCGCTTAAAAGCCAGTAAATTGATACGCGCTTATTAAATGACACGCCAAGACAATTTGGAAGTAGCTTTTACTGCGCAAACTATTTTGAGGTTATTCGATTTCATGTAAGACAGAAACAAAACAGGAAACATCACGTCTGCAAGGACATTGCATATATTTATGTAACTTATTATTAGTCTTTTTATTATCCTAAGTCTTTATTAAGGGGTTTGTGTAATATGAATTTTTAAATTTTTTCTCTAGAGGTATAAGACGGTATCATATTTATCATTCAATTCCTTGTCTGTCATATCGTTTCCTAGACTAACATCTTAAATTTTAAGGTCGATAACCTTTTTATGTTCTTTTAGTTCATATTAAACTGTAATTCTTTTACTGCTCACATTGTAAGTAATCTGTAATTTGACCCATATCAACTAATCCAAATTCGCACTACCTATTTGTGCAAATTTTCTCCAATGTGACTTAACATGACTTAATTAATCGACCCTCGTATTCAGGAATATATCAACGAAGCAATCAAAATGTCCGCAAGTGTGTGTACCTCTAGAATATGAAGATTCAATTGTTTGCCTCGCCTTCCTGACCGAATGCCGTGACGAACTCGATTTGCATAGGAAACTGAGCTAAACATAGGTTGGCATACGCCCCCTGCTAAATTATGTTTTCCTGGTACAGACAAAGACGTATGCATTTGTTGCGGTTGGTTTAAGTCGAATTCTTGCTTCTATTGTGAACTGTATCGGTTTTCAGTGTATCTATCCACGTCTTTATGTGAGTTGGGTGTGTGAAACTTTACGTAGTGTTAAGGGTTAGTACACATTGTCAAAATCCATGCATACTTTTCAGCCAAGCATACACTAGAGGACAAATCAAGTCCTGCAACACGTGTCGCCAGCGACGTTGGGTGAAGTAGCGCGACGTTGTCGGACTTTGGTCGACATGTCTGGCAACACCAGCGTCGTTGTGGATGAAAGTCGCGAGTAATTATATCAAGCGAAATCGGCCGGCTTTGCTTATTATGTCTCTCCTTTGGCGCACTGCTCTCTAATTAATTAAATTTGTTATAGCTTAAGATAATTTTGAATTTGTATCTTTTATAATATATCTAGCAAGACGACAAAAAAATCTCAATAGAAATTGCTTCTTTATTCAAAAGCAATGATTCGTGTTTTAATTACAAGAAAGCCTTAGAATGAAACCGTTGATTCTTACATCTTTCTCTCGTGGTACTAAGACGTGACCTATCACAATTTGGCCGCAGAAGCAATCGGCGTTAGGCTCGTAACTCACTGGCGAGTCCCATTCGTACCAGCATCTAATAAAACTTTGATTTCCTTCCTCTGCAAATGTAGGAATTGTAACATCTCCAATTTTATTATTGAAGCTTAAATACGTTGTGTAAGAAATTTGTTTGGACTGAAATTATGTCGGTAGTTATTGTCTTTTAGTCTAAGAGTATGTATCAGGTAATAAATCGGCTAAACGAAACTATTTCTCTTTCGGATTGAGACTAATGTTTGGATCACTTTGCAATGAATGTGACCATAGGAAACGAGAATTACTTTTTGTAATTTGATTTGACGATAATTTAAATGATTTTTAGATGTTTCTGTGATGAAATTCAGTACATCTCATTACAGACTCTGCGTCTTTCTTTCATCCATGAAATTCAAACATCAACAGTCTTCTACCAAAAATATGCCACATCACAACTCTACATGGTGAAAACCGATTACTATTTATCTATATAGAACGTACCACTTTAAACCAGAGCAGCATTATATGATAACCACGAGGACTTTGTCATCAAACTAGCGCCATTTAGTATCATCCACTACCGGCATTAGCTGTATGCACGGAGTATTGAGTGAATGGAGTGGATTAGAGTATATCAGAACATGGCAACCCTTGAACTGAAATAATAGCTAGCATTGTAATTCTAAGTTACTCGGTTTAAATTTAAATGATGCAGTTGTGAAGTCCGACCGCCAACTGAAAACTGTCGAAGGGAAATCCTCAGCTAGCGTCACCGGTGACCTCCATAGCGTTTAGCTTATTAAAAATATAAAAATATTTTAATGCACTTTTTCCTAAGTTCTGTTTGCACCTCAATCAACTGTATAATCTTTGTCATACCTACATTACATCACAAAATGGACAGTTTATACTCTTCAAACGTATAGTACAATACTTTTCTACACAGTATCACTCCATTTACTATCTACTCCATGGACAGTGGCGTAATAAAAGCCGTCTGTTCGTCGTCTGCGGGGAGCGGCGCTTGCGACCGCCGAAGCATTAATACGTAATGCACGATAATGGAACGTTCGCCTCGCAGCGCCATATTATTTGGGAATAATGAACACTATATTACTTATGAAACGATTTTATAATTGATACACGTTCCGGAATGTTTGATGTTATAGTTTATTGGAATTTCAGTTGCAGTTTTGCTTTTCTTTCAAAGCTGTATTGCCGATACGGAGGCGCAGAAGGCCTACGGGTAACCGGGGCTCCGGCTCGACGTACAGGAGAAGGAACGGGGTGGTTTTTAGTTTGTAAGAGTCTGACACATCGTCTCGCCTAACTTAACTACAATGGCTATCAAACATTTACAATATTATAAACAAATCTCCCCATTAAGACAGAAATAAATATAATTTTAATAATAGTCATAAAAACCGCATACGCCAAGTAATTCTAGGTTGAATACTTGAATAGCTTCATTATAACAACACGGGTAATCCAAAATGGATGGAATCCATTGGTCGCTCCCAACTTCATAACTAACTTCGGCTCCAATTAAATGCCGACTTATGTCCGTAACATTGAATGTTTGGAGATGGAGACGGCATTGTGAATATGTAAAAAAAAAACATATTTTTTTAAATTGTGGTTGTTTGTCTCTCCTACACGTAGCAACGGAAATTTTTCTTAGCTCTTAGTCAAATTCCGACATTGATGACAAGATGATAAGTGTTACTTTCAATTGCCATTAATTTTCATTATTTGTTCGGTTATGTACTGAATTACACACTTAATATTTAATTCATAGTAGTACTTACTTAATTCTATTTATACTTCTATAGGTATACTTACCAGAATATACTAAATGATTGTAGAACTGTCAAAAATGCCTTTAAAGCCTTAAGAACTTTTTACAAAGTACATTTAATAAAGCCGACAACAACCCCATCTTTTTTTGAAAATGGTTCATTAATACACTAAACCATCTCCTGAGTATAACGAATACTTTTTACAAAACCACAATTAATTCGGTTCAGCAAATTGCGAGGTACATACATACCTACATACATATATTTTTTTAAGGGGGAAAATCATTGAATGACTGCTCCCGCCTGGGTGAGGCGGGAGGATGTACCAGAATCTTACTGACAAAAAACCACCCCGTTCCTTCTCCTGCACGTCGAGCCGGAGCCCCGGTTACCCGTTAGGTTCTCCGCGACCCCTACATACATAATAGAATTGAAAGCTCCTTTTTTTTTGAAGTAGGCTAATTATATTTATTACAGTCTTAAAAAAAAAGTAAAAAAAATAATCATCTACACATTCGCACATCAACGTTCAATATATCAATGGCAGCGGTTTGCCTGCTACAAACTTTCTTCGGCCGATACCGCAATTCGTTTCACATCTATTCATCGCATAGATTTCATATCCGACTCGAACTCTTCAAGGTGGAGCCTTTACAACAGCGTTGGAACAGGTTTAAGGGAAAATAAGTTTTATTTTACCGTGATTAATTATTGTTTTGTGATACGAGGGGGGCCTATGTTCAGTAGTGGATATTTTGAAGCGGATATGATAATAAGTGTATGAGAATTTTTTTTCAAGAATCTTAATAGGTTTATGAATTCTTAAATTTATAGGATATAGAGGTATATTCTTAGGATATAAAAAAGATAAAAATTAAATAAAAGAAAACTAAAAATAATTATTTATACAGAGATAATTATTTAATTCGTCCACATCGACATCAATAAGGAAAGTACCCAGAAGGCTGGCAGCATTGCACGTTGTATGGCAATGCTTAACTTCTGACCGAAAAAATGACCAGTCCTCATGGGAATTTCCTAATTTGTTTTTGGTGATGTGTACAAAGAAACCAATGCTTTCTAATGGCTGGATTTGTTTAAGGTTCATTCTTTGCTAGTATCGTATTGAGATAACACCACTTTTTCTCACATATCATTATCAACTCGTCGAGTACCGTCATTATAGACACAATTATAGAACAATAGGTTGCGGTCACCGGTGACCGCTTGGTGTTTGACAGTTTAATGACGGATCGAAGAAACAGAAGTGTGAGAGAGCCATGCTTCGGCAGAATGGGTCGGCTCGACCGGAATGATACTACGACCTCACAGAAAACCGACGTGAAGCAACGCTTGCGGTGTGGTTCGTCGTGTGAGTGAGGTTACCGGAGGCCCAATTACCCCCCTTCCTAGTCCCCTCTCCCGAATTCCTGAATCCTCCACAATCCTCAAATTCCCAAAAGGCCGGTAACGCACGTGTAACGCCTTGGTGTTTCGAGTGTATATGGGCGGCGCCGATTGCTTACCATCAGGTGATGCGTCTGCTCGTTTACCGTCTAATGCTATATAGAGGTATAAAAAAAAATCTGTTATTTTAGTAGTTTGATAAGGTGGCGTGAATTATCCAAAATCGCAGTTTTGAAGGCCTCTGCCTAAGGGAGGCCGGCAGTGTGGATACTAACTCAATTACGGGCATCAGACGCCCAAGTACCAATTCAACGTTTTTTTCCTCCCTTTGAAGTATGAAACAAATCTCATATTTATGGGATATGAATAATGGTGGTCTGGCGATTTATTATGTCAGTGTGAGACTTATGAACATTGTTCTTTTATTTTAATAATGTGTGAGGAATTGTTATTTGAAAAGTAGTTCTATGTTTAATAGATTAAAGTTTAATCTCAAATAAACTAGTGCTTTCATTTAGAAGATACAACTTCATTCAATTCTCATCTTAAAAATTCATAGACAAAATTTTTGCGTCGACAAAATTCCTTACAATCTGGTTAACAAGCAAAAATGCACGAGGATTTTTGCTCGATGCGAAGAACATATTCACAACAGAATGTCCAACATAGTCAAGTAAGTCGAATTTCCTTAGAAATACAACAACATTATTTAATATCGGTACCTACACACAAACTAAATACATCCTATACACCAATTATTCCAGAAAATTCGTGCCACTTATACAGCTTGATGGCGCATACAGTGGAGTAGAATAATATTGCAACTCGGTTCCACTAATACATTACCGGGAGCGGGTTGCAATATTATTCTAATCGCGCAACAGGCGCCGCCGTGCGGAGAACTATTATTTGGCAAACGATAGCCACAGATGAACTCAATATTTGCTTTTCGGGTCTGCCTGTTTGCCCGGACTTTAATCCAGGGTATTTGCTAACACGCTTATGTGTGATAACAGATCCATGGCTCTCGAAAGGATAAGTAGAGTAATAGTGGGAGATAACACGACTGACCCGGATATGTCTGCAGCTTTTATAGATTTTGTAGGTCACGAGCTCCGGGATCAGACGGTTTTTGGAAATGAAAGTAAAAATCTTTTTGAAGCCGGGGCTCGGTGATATTTACTCCGATTTGAGTTTACGTTTTAAGTAGTTATTTCGGAAAGATTTTACTTATAGTACTTATACACACGACTAATGATAAAATCACAGAAACGATCATTTTTAATCATATTCATATGGAGTACAACGTCCCAAAAATATCTCAGAATATAATAAAACAATCGTGTCCAGAGTAAGACAATTTATTGCATTAAAGCTGCCGAGGTCATGAACTGACGGAAAATCTCGACACCGCGATACAGAAAATGACGTCTCGGCACAACGGCATCTGTTTTCGAACAGTGGTACTAACTACGAACATTGTTGGCAGTTTCATAGGTTCATGAAGTATTTATGCTTAATGTAAACAGAATAGACATATGACCTTCACAATTTTCCCCATAGCAACAATTTCAGTGTTACCCAAAAAACAACATTGTGTTCCCTGATTCATAAAACTGTCGAACAAGCACTCCCCATCATTTCCTTGGAGACGTTAAAAAACTCATTTAAAATATTACAAAAACACGTTTTTTAAAATGCTTCGCAAAATGTTTGCACGGTGGGCCAGATTAAATTTTCAACTTTATTGTTGAACAAAAAATTCCGGAATTGACTACACCTGGTACGGGTGAACCCACGCATGTTACTGCTCTAGACCCCAAATACAAATTTATGAAACGATACGATGTTACTGATGGTCTTTTTTTTTAAGGGGGAAAATCATCGAATGACTGCTCCCGCCTGGATGAGGCGGGAGGGAGTGTCAGACTCTTACTGACTAAAAACCACCGCGTTCCTTCTCCTGCACGTCGAGCCGGAGCCCCGGTTACCCGTTAGGTTCTCCGCGACCTTACTAATGGTCTAGGGACCAATCATACTTATTCCATACAATTATTTCGTAAACGTAGTAGTTATAGGAGACAAAATTTTAACGTTGCCTACTAAAAAAAATAAGTGTAATTTGGTCGATCAGCTAATGAATTCACCTATATAAAAACCTATATAAAAACGCCGCGATCGCGCTTGCTACTCGTGAGGAAGAACCCCTCTGTGTTTCGAAACTAGTAGAGCTTTTATCAGTATATTCACGTGAGTAACCCGCCATTTTTAGTTAATACTTGAAAACGTCTAAAAATATTACAGAGCATAATATAACTATACGCCTTTTATCCCCGAAGGGTAGGCAGAGGTGCACATTACGGCATTTAATGCCACTGTACAATATAACACCCAATTATCACTATTTTGTGTTATGAGCCTCATGTAATCTATTGCCTTATACCGGGCACAATTCCAGACTCCGTACTAACTACTGAGATTTTTTTTAAAAACCCAGTAATATTTTGCCCGACTCGGAAATCGAACCCGAGACCCCTTGCCCGGCAGCGACTTGCAACTCGGCCAACGAGGAAGTATAAAAATATTAATAAACTCAAAACTCGAATAAAACATAATATTTACACATCAAAATTATCAAAACTATTAAAACAGAGTCCCGTTTACACTAGCTAATGACAGCAAACCGACAATTTGACGAGCGGCCATTTTTCCCAACACGCGTACTTGGGTGACGTCAGGAGCAGTCCGTGGGTAGTCCACACAAGAACTTCTGGCAACGGAATAGTTTATGAAGTAGAAATTCGATAACGCTGAAATTCAACTCAGCAAATAGCAGTGAAGTTTTCGTTTTAACGTGTTGCTACACTTGAATGACATACGGACGGAATGTTTGAACAACATCTTTCTACAACAATTCGTAAGTTGGGAACATGCGTTTTGGCTTACTTTGTTTCTGGAATTGCGTTCTGTTTGGATTTAAAATTGTCTTTTGTAATAAAGGTACTAACAAAAAGAGAGTATTAATACTCTTATTTATTTATTTATACTCTATTGCACACACAGAAAGAAACTCTTTTTCTCTCTTTCTATTTCCCAACGAAAAAGAAAACTGATAAGTCATCATAGTTGTGTTGTGTGTAGTGTTACGGCTTTTGTAACTTTTGGTACTGAACTAGCCAAAAAACTGTAACCCACCGTCATTAACATTATTTTTTAAACAATTTGATTAGGTACTATATGGCAATAGGCTCACCCCCTATTACATAGGACTTATAACATAAATAGTGATAAGTGGGTGTTACATTGTGCAGTGCCATTAAGTGGCGTAATGTGCACCTCTGCTTTCCCTTTCGGGGATAAAATGTGTGATGTTATGTTAATTTGATTACTACAATAAAATCAGTAATGAGGTTTTAAATACGACGCCAATTGAAGTCCAACGCGATTATCATTTTGTGACGTAACAATAATAATTCGTAAATAACTACTATCAAATTACATTGTTTATTGAAGTAACACATTTTATAGTATTGTCATTAATACATAGAGGTATTGATAACCGATATTTTTAAATGATTTTAAAAAACGAAGTTGAATCTCAGTTTTACCTACCTCTATATGTGTGTTTGTCCGCGATCACCTCATAATTGGGTTAACAGATTTTGGTGCGGTTTCCATAAAAAATGTTACATTTAGGAGCATGTAGTATACGAATTTTTTTTTTTTTTTAAGGGGGGAAATCATCGAATGACTGCTCCCGCCTGGGTGAGGCGGGAGGGAGTGTCAGACTCTTACTGACTAAAAACCACCCCGTTCCTTCTCCTGCACGTCGAGCCGGAGCCCCGGTTACCCGTTAGGTTCTCCGCGACATGTAGTATACGAATAGACTTCAAAAAAGGTGAAGTCGGTTTGTTAAATGTAGAATTATTAATAGAATCAAGTTTTATTCGTCACCCGGGCCAGCAGTAAGTCCAGAACAGCGGGGAATTTTCGCCAAGTGAACTTGAAAGCAAACATGAGACGCGTGTAGGACAAAGTTCCTGTGAAAATATTTATAGTACCTGAATTTGATCCGGCGTGGGTTAAACTTAACTACAAACAAGCTGTAGGGGGATAACCGTCATTTAACTGGCAGTTATCGTATTATCCTCATTTTGGTACAACCCTGCCATTACCCAATATCGTATTAGGAAAAAATTATAACAAGGTATAGGGTTCCGATAAGGGTTAGGGGTTACAATTCGGAGTCGCGGAGAACCTAACGGGTAAGGGCTCCGACTCGACGTGCAGGAGAAGGAACGGGGTGGTTTTTAGTCAGTAAGAGTCTGACACTCCCTCCCGCCTCACCCAGGCGGGAGCAGTCATTCAATGATTTTCCCCCTTAAAAAAAAAAACATCACTACATAGTATAAAACAAAGTCGTAATCCGCCGTCTGTCTGTCCCTATGTATGCTTAGATCTTTAAAACTACGCAACGGATTTTGATGTAATTTTTTTAATCGATAGACAGATTCTTAAAAAAGTTTTATATGTATAATACATGAAGATTGCACCCGTGCAAAGCCGAGGCGGCTTTCGCACGTTCCACCCGCTCTGCTCGGCGCCTATTGATCGTAGTGTAATGTTTTATAGCCTATAGCCTTCCTCGAAAAATGGACTATCCAACACAAAAAGAATTATTTAATTCGAACCAGTAGTTTCAGAGATGAACGCGTTCAAACAAACAAACGAAGTATTCAGCTATATATAATAACATAACCTGACATCACCTAGCTTTTTATCCCCGAAGGGTTTGACAGAGGCGCATATTACGGCATTTAATGCCACTATATTGCAAATTTTTCACACACTTGCGACCACTCGGCCAACGAGGCAGTATTTACGTAATAAGTTCAAGATTTTTTTCGGACGCCACAACACGAGTAGTGGATTGCAGTGTCCAGTCTCTAACCATCGGTTAGTAATGTCAAAACATATAAATACATAGACGTGTATTTGCCTGGGTAAGTGACCGAATGGGTCACCTACTTAATCTAAGGTTAACCTCGAAATTAGCCAAACGATACCCTAGAGCATTGTCGGTTGATCCTGCTTTTTCTAAGCGACTGTTTATTTTCAGAGCCACTGTTTCTGTTTTGCGCGTGGTGGAAGTAATTGTTATTCTGACTAAATTAAATAACTTTGGAAGAGCCTACAAACCTGGAACTAGTCTCAAAATTTTACCTTTATGCAATATTTTTATTATAAAGAATGAAACAGAATTCAAACTAAAAACGAAAATGAAATAATCTACGTTTTTCGGAAAAAAATGTATGATTCAGTATGCAACACTTTGTTCATACACTCATACAATCATAAAAAGTCGAATTCGTAGTATTTTATGAATTCCCTGTAGCCGTAATAAAAACAAATACATTGACAGTTACTTTTGCAACAAAAGGATTGCATAGAAAACATTCAATGTTTTACTCCAAGATCCTTCCTTGAGATCTTTGATAAGATTATATACTCTCAAGACGATCAAACTCAGCTCTTTTTTACACCATATAATGATAAGACTAACATAAAAGTCAAAGGTACAAAAAGCCTTTAAACTTCAAATTTGCCTTTGAACAGAAAAAGCAAACAGGATGCCGTGAAAGAAATTATGGTAAACTTTTCAGAAAGGTGCAATGCAGTCATAAAAGCATTGTGCTCCTTAGAATTCAGGGTAAAAAACCCCGTCATTACCAGCAAAAACAAGTTGTGCAAAGCGAGAGAAGTTGGGCCGAGTCTGCGAATTCGATTTACATATGTAAACGTTCGCGCGCGGGCCGCTAGAGGACGTTCTCTTAAAAATATCACACGCCGTAACACGATCTTATTTAAAAGTCACACCCGGTGCGATTTTATAAAGGAATAAAATCTACGTGTGAAACTTTTCCCGCCTTTTGGGGGCGAAAAACTGTAATGTATGCTTTAATACTCCCTTTTGTCTCCGTATACGTGGTTTATGCCTGTCTGTATTTTGATATCCGACGTGTTTTTTAAGTTTCTATCTAGACTGTTTCATTAAGATTTATGAACTTGGCTAGACAAGCGTTTATATTGTTTTTATTTGTATTTTTATACACGACTTGTTTTTAACTTTGTTATACTTTGATTAAAGTCAAATCATGTTGATATTACGTCTCGTTTAGCGCTGGGAATAAAATTAAAAAAGGTTTTTTGGTATCCTTTTCATTTTGCTAAGTAGTGCTCAAATATTTAATCGTTTTACTTTGAGACGCGTAGGTATTTCTGTTGCTATAAGACAAAAGAAATTGAGACAAAGATTTAACAACAAGGCGAATGTTATAGCGTAATTTGCACTACTATCGATGTTAATGATTTTACCCGTCAAAAACCAAAACAAAACCAATTTCTATGCTATATTTATTATTATAAGATAAACATATTATAACCAATACGCCTTGCATTGACACAAAATCTACTTAGATATACGAAGAACAGTCCATTATTTTCAACAGTATTAATAAATATTTCACCCTGGACATATGATTCCAAGCACTTTTTATAAAGCAGTTGAGTATATTTACAGTCTCCAATATCCAGTCTTCTATCGGGGCGTCAGATATCTTTTCACCTCGACATTAAGGCGATGAGCAGGTGCTTAAATTGTCATTTTGCGCGTCACGGAACGTTGCTTGTAATCGACATAATGCTTGGCTCGTACCTTCGTTTTTCGACAGCAAGTTTAAGTTACACTGGTGACTTTATTAGAAGACAGATAACAGAATAAAGAAGTACTTTATAAGTTAACTTTCTTTAAGAAATATGGCGGTAAAAGAGTAGTCCTAATCTCCAGACCACTAGAAGTGTTACAAGAGCATTACGGGTCTGGGGATTAGAGATGAGGACGAGGATTGGAAAACCATCTTTTTTGTGACATTTTTAATTTATACTGTCAAACACCAAGCGGTCACCGGTGACCGCAACCTATTGTTCTATAATTGTGTCTATAATGACGGTACTCAACGAGTTAAAACTCTTTTTATAAGGCATGATATTAAGCATGTTATAATAGATTTATCATTGAAATAGTATTGAATTAATGCGAATAAGAATGCGGTATTAAAATCTCCCTCAATATCGTTTCACTTCGAGACAAAATGTACCGATTTGAAACGCGTGGTAATAGCAGCGCTGAACTGTAGTTAGTACAAGGTGCAGACGAAAATGGGAAATTGCTCCTAGTACTTAAAGCTAAAGAGAGAAAGAGACAGAAGATTCTAGAACATTTTGTTTTATGATGCTCTTTCAGTAATAAGTATTAGGATACTGCTTTGTGCTTTTAAAGCTGTGATTATTTTAGTTTTCAATTTAATGAGGCTCGCATTGAATATTTGAAGCTTTAGAAATTACTAGACTTTCTTTTAGAAAGCATTTTAATCGAAATTTTAAAAGAATTTGATATTAATGCGTTTTGAAGTACAGAAATTGAAAGTCAGCCAAACGGATTTTCTATTAAAATGAACATGATCTGAGTGACGTGTGAATATAAAATAGACACAAAAGAGCTATTCGAATGGAAATAAAACACAAAAAGATCAAACTGCCATCTTTTTTTCCACTACCCTTTTAAATTACCAACTAATACTTTTATATTTTTTTTCTATTCCCGTCTCAGCAAGACACGATAGCAAATAGTGTGCAGTGCGATCACAAAATTACACGTCAATCCAAAACGCGGCCGCACGATCCGTCGGGCTCGTCGCTCCGGGCCGGTTACAGCCGGATCGAACCGGATCGCAGCGGATAAAGCTGGTTCTTTAATACAACCGTTTATTTTAGTAAAATTTTATTTCTATCAGAATTTTAGGCTTATACATATTGTGGACAGTAATAATAAATTTTAAATAATTCAAAATAATTAAAAAAAAAACGAAACAAGGTCGAATTTGGAACGATTGAGTTATTTGGTCCCTTGTTGGGCGCCACTGATGGTTATTTGAAATAATTTAGATTATTAAAAGACTAGACTAGAAATTCATAATATCTGGTTCGCCGCTATCTACCACATAAAATTGAATTAAGAATGTAATTTGTATGAACTATCTGTCGCATAAGTTTATCAGGTACTTATAAGGAGGTGGTGATACCAGCGCTAATTCTAAACACAAATATTAAATTACAAATTAAAAATACTATAACACGTTCTTTACAACGCAACCTTTCCGTAAATTAAACTGTAACAACCCACATACGGCGATATTGAACAGAAGCAATAATGTAGAACGTTTGGAAACATCAATGTACCGAATCGAGGTTCTATACAGCCTAGAGAATAGCTTTATACAATATTCAGGAACTAAAATAGTGCCTCCGTTGCAAAACTTGGGACTCCCAGAATAACCGAATCTGGTCGATACGGCCAGACTATTTTGAACCCAAAATTTGCAGCCAAATTGTTAATCGTTTGGTCTCATATTTCAAACTTGTTGGAAGATGTGTGTAGAAATATTTTAGGTTACTCCTGTTTTTATAGTTTTAGAATGTAAATTTAGCAAGAAGCATAATTACTTACAATATAAATAATTGTTGTATAAACTACGTTTGAAAAGCAGACTACAACCCCGTCTTTTTTGAAGTCGGTTAAATATTATACCAACTAAAACCTTCTTCTAGGTGCTACAAGCACTTTTGTGAAAATCGGTTCAGCCAAACACGAGATAATCGCGCACAAATATACCTCTACATACCACTTACAAGTCAATCTTAGAAACTCCTTTTTATAAGTCGTTATAAAAGGTATCTATGTGTCAGTGTCTATTTCTTCGATTTCATAAAAAGCCGAAAGTTTCTTTGAAATCGGCTTTAAGATTACTCCGTTCAAATAGATGTCGCGAAACTCTTTCCTATTATTCATATATTTTTATACAGGTAGACTGAATCTCCCCTAACAGAAGCCATTTTCATTCCAAATCTAGTTCCAGAAACAAACTCAACACCAGACAATCGTTCTAATGTAAGCAGTCGATAAAGGTGCTTACTCATCGCTCCGACGTGTCGCAGTGATCAAGTCTCAAGAGTTTACACATGAAATATGATACGACGTCCATATTTTCTGACGTCGCATCGCAGTGATGTAAACGGGCCCTTAGTTTCACATTTCGCCGGCTAGCTTAGATATCGTACAAGGCGTAGTGCACATAGATCAATATGTATAACTGTCTGTGTGTAGTATGCACAGAACACATCAATTACTTGAGCCTCGTTGTGCTTTCTGACAGGCACGCACGATACTATGCAGTGAAGACTCCGCCTAAGAAATTATGACGTCATTATTGCTTTGTGTATTTTGCGTTC
Organism: Spodoptera picta; assembly: GCA_038387885.1. NCBI lineage: Eukaryota > Metazoa > Arthropoda > Insecta > Lepidoptera > Noctuidae > Spodoptera > Spodoptera picta. The sequence goes on from JAZHFQ010000679.1 coordinate 496,105, forward strand.
AGTATTACTTAGTAGTATTATATCTATCTGTAGGCAATGTTATTTTGTAAAACTTACCAGCAATGTTAAATGGTATAAATAAAAGCAATGCTGAGTTTGTGGGTACACTATAACAATGTATTATGAAGTTATATATTTTTTTTAAATACAAGTTAATTTCAATCCGAGCAGTAGTTTTTTATTTACGTACTTATTATAACAAAATATAGATTTGAATGATCTCCATGAACATAAACATATCCATATACCATGATTCCATTAAACATTATCCATGAAACTATACAAAGTATGGTGCACAATATGCGTTAATTTGCTGACAACTATGTGGCGTGTGGTCACCGTCGCATCACTACCGATGAGGCAGGAATATTTCAATTACTTCACGCTCAGATATGTTCCGACCACGGAACGGAGCGGACGTGTAAAGAGTTTGTAATTAACGTTCTTTAAAGACATCGAATTGGTTTTAAAATAGGTACCTATGTGTGAAATGATAAAAGGAGGTGTTAGGAAATTTTGACTGCCCTTTTAGAAAATAACAATGAGATTTTTTTAAAAAAAGACGTTGTCCCATGCCAAAACTTTCTGTTGTGTCGTAGGTGCATTTACAAACATACAAGTTTACATACACATGACATCCAGACCCGAAACAACAATCTGTGAATCACACAAACAGGTGCTCCGTGCGGGAATCGAACCCGCTACACTTCGCGCGGCAGCTGGTTACCTAGTCACCGCGCCAACTGTGCAGTCAGATTAGATTTTTTTTTGATAATCATCAATTGACTTCTCCCGCTTGGGTGAGGCGGGAGGGACTGACTCTTACTGACTAAAAACCACCCCGTTCCTTCTCCTGCGCTTCAAGCCGGAGCCCCGGTAACCCGTTAGGTTCTCCGCGACTCCGTAAGTCAGATCAGATTAGATTGTAAATTCTAATGTTACCATTCTCTATATGGAGTTTTATAAATCGCTTATTTAATATTATGATTTTATTTATGTATATTCAACATATACTTGGAACATTTTCACGAATCGATGTAGGTATGCATCACCTTAACAAAAATGAATTCGTACCAAGATTAGATTCAGTATATCAATATATTATATGATCATGTTAATATTTTCATATATTTTCATGTCAGACATTAGTTTAACAAAACATATTTGAAACAAAAGTGTAGTACTTAATATGTTATTTTGAGTATTTATAGTCGTAACTAATTAACTGATTGTGTACGTTCACAATGAAATATTACTGTAATAAACTTAATACAGTGCCGAGTTAAAGCCTTTTAGTTCAATCGTAATGAAAAATGGCAACTCCTATTATTATATTGAAGTCCATTCGGGATTATTAATCATAACAATATTTGTATATATGATTTTGGAGTTAATTGGGATTATGGGATAACTGATTAATATCGATTTTTGATGTTATTCAAACCTTTTTTTTTTTTTTTTGAGGGGGGAAAATCATCCAAAGTCTTCTCCCGCCCGGGTGAGGCGGGAGGGAGTGTCAGACTCTTACTGACTAAAAACCACCCCGTTCCTACTCCCGCACTTCGAGCCGGAGCCCCGGCAACCCGTTAAGTCTTCCGCGGCTCCGTATCGGCATCAGCCCTGTTAGGCCCCATCTGTGGTGGTCTGATGGCTCCTTGAGGCGCGCGCGGAACGCGACGCGCCGTACGCTCGGGCCTGGTTCTGGTCGGGCGGCGAGTCACCCGTGCTCGCCGTCCGCAGGCCCGTGCTTACGGTGGCCGGAGATCGTCTCGCGATCCCCGACGCCCGGAGTGTTTCTCGCGACGGCCGGGTCGTGAGGAGGTTCGTTCCCTCACGCGCTCCGCCTCCTCCTTAGCTAGCATGACTGCTTCGCAGAAGGAGGAGACGGCATCCCAGTGCCCCTCGCTCCGTACCATGGTCTGAACCAGAGCCGGACGCGAGAGGTCGCCGTCGCCGATCACATTCCTGAGGACACGGCGGTGCTCAGTCCACGCAGGACACACCGCCACCGTATGCTCCACCGTGTCCCCCGGGCGATCCTCGCAGTGATGACACCCGAGCGTTTCCTCCCGCCCAATCCGAAACAGGAACCTACCGAAACTTCCGTGTCCGGTAAGCACCTGCGTCAGGCGGTAGGTGAGGACGCCGTAGCGTCTCTCAAGCCACTCCTCAAAGAGGGGACTTACCGATGTTATTCAAACCTAGGTCGTGATTGCAATTAAGAAAAACCATTTAATTTTTAAGGGCCGATTTTTTAATCACCAGTTAATTCCCAACTGTAGAGTAAAATTAACATTTGACAGTTTTTAATATGGTAAAATTGTCAAATAGGTATTCAAAATTGTTCCTCAGTTAAAAATCTGGGGTCGGTTTTAGGTACATCTTCAAATATTTGTTTAAGTTCGAAATTTAAAAATTATTGTCTTCCCGCTATTTTGTAATGCCAAAAATATTCAACCAGTACCTCACCTTCGAAATTTAAAATAAGATGCATTGTCCAATAAGAGTCTGGAGAATTCTACATTTTGTATTCAGAACGAATGCATTCTCAATAGAGAACATGTCTGTATACTGCGAGTAACATAGAGAATACAAAACGCATTGAGTCAACAGCCTTAACAGTTTATAACCGATTTTAAAGTACGACGTCAAAATGGATTGGCCTATTATATCAAAAATCACTCTTACATTAATAAAAATAAAAAACATAGTTCACATATCACAAACCAAAAACTTGAAATTACTGGCCTTCGCGGATTTAGATGCTATATTGATCTGAAACAAAAATGTCTCCGGCGTGTAGTCCAATTAGGGCTGACACTGATCCCGTCTGCAATAGAGCTCGAATACGCTCGAAATAACTGTGGCGAATCGATCGGGCACAACCCTAGCGCGCGAATTTCAAATGGCGGGATCATAACCTATTTAGATTTTTACGGCCAGTGGCATTGTCTGATTTAAAAAAGAGAACTTATTGAATTCTCTATTTGAAATTGAATATAGGATTATGGCATTGTAGCGCAATACACAATCTAAATTATTTCTTATCATCGCATTGACAAAAGTCGTTATCGACACTAGCTTTTAAACAAAATACTACGTTCGCACCCTCAATTTACACATCATTTTGGATTTCATTAATACGTAAATCTGAAAGCCATTCATTCAATCTCGTTTTCTTATGATTTCAAGCTGTTTTATTAGGAAAATAAAAGCAATATAGTACCTCAGATATGAACCGTAGGTACCTATTTTAACTTTTTTCCTCTTAATCGCAAAGCTTGGTTTCCTTTGATGGCATTAGTTGTTATGGCTCATGTCTGTTACATTCATGCTACCAATGACGTCACCCTAAAATACATAACGAATAAAATGTTCATTTTATCAAATATTTTGATGAACCAAGATAATCATTGAGTTGTTAGAGTAATGACATAACAAACGATCACGCATTTTATCCCCGAAAAAGTAGGCAGAGGTGTACATTATGCCACTGTACAATGTAACACCCACTTTTAACTATTTATGTTATGAGTCCCATGTAATAGGGGTGAGCCTATTGCCATTCCAGGCTCCGTGCTACTACGAAGAATTAAAAAAAATCTAGTAATACTTTGTCCAACCCGGGTATCGAACCCGAGACCCCTTGCCCGGCAATCGCAATTGCGACCACTCGGCCAACGAGGCAGTCGGGCAGGCAACGAGTGCGTATTTTTTTAAAAGAAAAATATTTTCAACAGCCTTCGGTAACCGCTTACCATCAGGTGGGCCGTGAGCTTTTTGCCAACGTCGTGGTATTAAAAAAATTCTAGGGTTGTGATCTACAATCCATATCGAAGCTAAAACACAGTTTTTAAACCCAGGCTAAACTCAAAAAGTACGGCATAGATCTATCTACTTCAAATTTTGTATGAATTTTACTAACAGGTCGGGTCAACATATAGGCTACATATTATCATGCTATCACCGGGCGAGGAGATGTAAATCGCTATACTACGCGGACAAAGTCGCGGGCACAGCTAGTTTAGTTTAAGCAAGGAATATAAATACTAAGGTTCCCAAATTCCCTTTGTCACAAGAGAATTATATTATTTTGGAACATAATTCATACAGTATTTTGCCCCAAGTCTGGACATTTAACCTGTTTTAATTGTTGTGTAGTGTCCAACTGTTAAAGTTTCCTTTTTATATAACAAATAGGTTTTATACAACAACTAAGTCAGTGACCGCGTAAATCTTTGTACAATTTCTATTTAAAATTATTCATTTATGTTTCTACTTTTATAACTCAACTGAAAAAACATATTTTGTTAACATACCTAAATGATATTAAGATATTTTTACATTGCATTGAATGTATTATTATATTTCAGTTACCTGAGATTTTAGTTTAACTCGTTGAGTACCGTCAATATACACACAATTAAAGAACAATAGGTTGCGGTCACCGATGACCGCTCGGTGTTTGACAGTTTAAACCCATTAATACTTTGTCCGACTTAAGAATCGAACCTGAAACCCCTTGCCTGGCGGTCGCACTTGCGACCACTCGACCAACGAGGCAGTCTCTAAGCCTTAAACAATTTGTTTAATCGAAAAACCGAACCCACAAACTCGCCATTTACGAATGCAACTATTGTTTGACCAAACACACACCAACTATCCTCGATTTTAAATACGTACATAAATATGAAGTTACTGATATTCCACCCATTCATTATGCCGTGAGCAAAACAATGCATTGTGTAAAGCCCAAGTTCGCGCCCCATCTCACATTATTGGCTAAATGATCCGAAAACCAACTCCGAAAACTTATAAACTAGATATGGCCTAAATTAATTTTATTGTTTATTTTTTTTATGGCATAACCCGGTAAACGAGCAGACGGATCACCTGATGGCAAGCAATCGGCGTCGCCCATGGACATCAGAGGCGTTACAAGTGCGTTATCGGTCTTTTGGGGATTAGGAGTTTGAAGATCGTTGGGGATTCAGGGATTGGGGGAAGGGGAGGGTAATTGGGCCTCCGGTAACCTCACTCACATAACGAAATACAACGCAAACGGTGCTTCACGTCGGTTTTCTATGAGGCCGTGGTATCACTACGGTCGAGCCAGCCTATTCGTGCCGAAGCATGGCTCTTCCACACTTAGGTTGGTTTTTGCATCGCCTTTAAGTACCAAACTTATTATAATAAAAGTCCATAGCGTTAAGTTTGCCTTATGTTATACTCAAAGTAATTGAGCAAAAACAAAAGTGAACTGTTAACCAATTTACTATACAAAACTAAACATTATACCAAATGCAATTAAGTTTACTTTCATGTAGTACACATATATTATAATATCTACATTCACGTGTGTTGTCTTACAAAAAACGAATATTTCTTTAGCAGTAAAGAAAGACCAACACATGTTACTTTACAGTTTTCTTTAGTACAATTTTACGACTCCGAGGTAAAAGGCAACTACAATGTACTTTGCATTTATTCATCATGTTTTACATTAATTCTTAGAAAAAACGGTGAATACAAAATGAAAAAGGCACATAAATATAGTACCTACTATTAAAGTTAAAAATTTAATTAGTCGTAACGGTTTTCTAGTAACTTATTATTAATGGGAAAAGTGAATATAATTATTTACGCGTAAAGAGCTAACAATGTCCATGTCGATAGCAAAGATAATGAGCGCATGAATACCTTTATAAATTACTATTTAAAACCCACAAACAAAACAAAAGAACAACGACAAGTTTCAAAATTGGAACTGCACAACCACGTGACACAAACTACGCTCAAGATCAACGGCGTCTACCATCGATGCCACATCCAGTAAACCCTACCTCAATTTCCGTAGAAGTTGGTAATTTTTCAGAGCAGGGTCGAGCGTTGGCACCTAATTTATGGGGCGGCGGCCACAGGGAAGGAAGCTAAATTACCATACGACGTCCGCCGACAAAGAAACCGCTGGAAGTGCTTCCTAGCCGATACCAGTGACGCATAGAAATCGCATACCACCAGAGCTGATGGAGGATTTCGAAGCAAGAGACAAAAGAATAGAAGAGTCAAGTGTTACAGTGTTTTGTGGGAAGACTAGAATTGTACCCGAAGCATGTATGGCAATAGCCCCATGCTCTATTACATTGGACTTTACCATAACTGGTGGAAAATCGGTGTTGTTGTAAATATGCACCTCTGCAGCATCGGATAGTAAAAATTATTACATAGACCATGTTAGTGAAAAAAGGTAGATCATGATCAGAAATACAAAAAAAAAACATATTTTATTTCAAATTAATTTTAGGTCAGGACAGGTCAAAACCTGGTGAATTTTCCAGCAAAAATTCTAGGAAATATACTTAACAATGTTACTAGCTTCCGAGAAACACTTCGAGTGGCCTGTGGCGTTTTATTTTTTAAATAATTTTGTTATCCATTATTTAATTCACTATCGAAAAAATTATACAGAAATACAAATTAAAACTAAACCTTATCATGTCAAAAGTAAAACGTTACTATGTAACCTATGGAGTTTCTTGCTCGTTCTTCTCCATAGGAATCTACATCTTAGAATGAGAAAATAGCTTCACTTTTAAATTTCTATTGCTGACGTTCAAAAGTGCCTTCCTGGTCTAATTGAAATAAATGATTTTGATTTTGACTTTGTCTAAAATGATATTAAACACAAATAAGAAAAAAATCGGCCAAAATCATGTAAAAATATGTATAATAAAAAGTGTGTAAGTACTTACGTCTCCTAAACTATGAAATATTGTTCGTATAAAGCTGTAAGAGCCCCGTAACTTTGTTCCAGAAGTCTGCGAGTGAAAACTCTGCGTTGATACTTAACGGAAAATCTTTGCACAACAAACATACAACTGACAATGTATATGGTGTTCTGTAAACAGTTTTAGACATGTATTTGTGCGTTATTTTTCTACAGTGAATGATTATTCTTATGCGAAATGATTGCTGTCAGTTTTAAGAAATAAGTCCTTATATTATAATATTGTAAAATCACATCTGTATACTCAGGTGCAAGAGACTAATATACTCCTGCTAACAATTATAATCTTTTAAAACCCATAAATCAACCATTAAAGTAGTTTGAAACGTGCAAATAGTAATGAAATGTTTACAAAGAAAAAACTAAATTTATACGCATACATAACGACATAATACATATGTTCATATTGCTGTCTTTCGTACGTAACACGTGTGTGTGCGCGTGTGTGTGTGTGTGTGTGTGTGCGTGTGTGTGTGTGTGTGTGTGACGTACTTATACTATAGTCACACGTGTAGACAACCGCAACAGTTTTCTCAGCACGCTGAGCAAACGGTCCTAAGGTTCAGGGTCTGATCCTGCTAACTTTCATTGCATTAAAGGGTTTCGATGTACAAACATATTCAAATTCCATGCATATGCAAAATATTTCGGCCGTAAGTTTGTTACTGTGGTCGTAAATTAATAGGAATTATATGATAGGGACCCTTTTCTCTTTGACTTCCAACTAAAAGTTTTCATTGGAAAATTATTATACATAAGGCATTTTGGGGTCTCACGCCGTTGAAGGTATCAGGAGTATTGGAATGAATGTTAATGTTGGCGTTACAGATAGGATGTTTACAAAACATTTTTATTCAGATGCTAAAATATCTATTCACGTCAATACATACAATAGCTTCTCATAATACTCATGGCCAAACTCTATTAATAGAAAGCATCAAAGAAAGAAGCAACAGATGACCAAAAAAACATAAATTTTCCATCTCAGTTCAAGTACTTTCAAATAACATAAGGTCCTCATAAAGTCCGGATCGTTTGAAATAAAAGGAAGCAGTCGCCCAACAGCGCTAAGCCGAGAACCTTCTAGAACAAACGACAATATTATTTCAGTTAAAAGTTCCACGGTTATCCGATCCATTTCACCCGTACTGGGATATTCAAATAAGATATTTTTCACCGCACTTGGCAATTCCGATGAGGCTTTTATGAACCCTATTCATATAGACATAGAGGTGATAAATTATCAGGGATCTGCGAACACTGGGGTGGAAAGCTTAGGTATATTTTTTATCTTTTACGTAGATATATGTATTTTATGTTGGCAACACAGGTGTCGGGTTGCCTGTTACGAAATTCTGTTTTATATCATTTGCGAGATGAACGTACGTATCGCTTGTTTGCGTACTTGGCGATATTTTCATCATTTTCTAAGAAATATTGTAAATTCTGCAACATTTTTTTTGTTCCGATCGAATGAAGGGGAAGAGGTAAAGGGGAGAGGTTGTAGCTCATCTTACACGGAACCTTCTAATTTATCAACATGATCTGCATATTCCTCAATTGCTAGACAAATTGCTTTTTTCCGCAGTGACATTAAAGTATTGATTCGTTTAAAACCTTGGAAATTCAATATTCATTTCGTCTTGAAAGAAATTAATGGAAAGAATATCAGAAACTTGGAAAGATAAATTAAAAAGAAGTTCTTTAAAAAACACTGTTAAATTACACACAAAACATCAAACACAACTTATCGTTTAAACTATTCAGAATCCGCAGCCCTCACGGTTCATTGCGGGCCCGGTTCACAAAGGCTCCATACTTAAGCCGGGTAAGCCAGAAGATAATGTTTGTACGAAGGCAATAATGGCCGATGTCACTTGGTAGAGAGCATTTGGCTGGGCAAACTCGTCCCCGCATTCAAGATTCAAGTAGAGATGTAACAATGAGTCCAGGTGCTACTTCGAGATAAGAAGTTACACGTTATGAGGTGTATTCAAATTGCGGACCCAACTATTGGTCCTGCTGATATGGTGAAAAATTTATTATTACCATTTTAGAATTTGAACCGAACCCAGAAATGGAAATAAATTGTACTTTAGTGCTAAAGCTTTTGATTTATATTGCAAACTAGACACGTAAACCAATAAAATAACGATTTAAGACAATTGGCACAAGATACAATAAAAATGATCTATCCAACCACGTTACCATCCATAAAATAATACCGAAGAAGAACATACATACATAACATCACGCCTTTTATCCCCGAAGGGGTAGGCAGAGGTGCACATTCTACCACAGTACAATGTAACACCCACTTTTCACTAGTTGTTATGAGTCCCATGTAATAGGGGGTGAGCCTATTGCCATATACCGGGCACATTTCCAGACTCCGTGCTACTACTGAGAATTTTAAAAAAACCCAGTAATACTTTGCCCGATCCGGGAATCGAACCCGAGACCCCTTGCCCGGCAGTCGCACTTGCGACTACTCGGCCAACGAGGCAGTCAGAACCGAAGAAGAAATTGAACAATAATATGAAAAAACGGCATCCGCAAATCAAATACTTCTACTCCACATCACGTTCAAGGACCACAAAAATTCAATATCCTGATCTTGAAGTGACTAGTTCAGAAGAAGAACTTATATATTTGCTACTGTGGCATAGTGATTATAATAAAACAGTGGAAGAAAGCCTCCTCGAATTTCACATTCAACAGCACATCCGCCGCTTTCCAATACGTGACCTCTATATGAATTAATTCTATATTCTATACACCCACCGAAAACGCGTAGGGTTGTAATCGATATGCACAACGCAACTTATCGATAAACTAGGATATACCAATTAAACGCAGCCTATGCCAAATTCCAAGGAACAATAAAGGCATGTACAGTTGTTGGGAACCTTTGGTACACAATGAGGTTCATGTGACTGGATCGAGGACCAGGCGATGGGTAACTAATTTATTGTGCCAATTGAATCTTCATTTGACAACAATTGGGCAGACCCTTTGTTTGGCAAGGACCACTCTCGGTTAGAATTTAGAGAGTTAAGATTTGTTTCATTATACGAGTTTAATCGATATGCCCTTGATTTAATTTCGGATTATGTTTGTCGAGAAATGAGAACTTTGCTAGGGCTGTGCCTTAATGGTTGTTGGAGATGAGGAACTTACTAACTAGTACATAATATTGATTTCGAAATAATAGTTCGATCTCCTAAAAGATTACTTTGAAATTCTGAGCGTCAATTTGATTCCTGTTAAAATCTGTCCTACCGAGTACTGCGACTAAAAACGGATGTTTTGGTTCAGTTTTGTATGTTGTATCACAAAACCATTTTAATCCATCAACACGTTTTTAGAATTCAGGAAAAATAACACTTTTATGCCGTGAAATTCTTTTAGCAAAAATCTTCCGTACAATTTCATAGTTTAGTCTATAACAAAAAGTGAAACGAGCTCAAATGTCTCTTTTGGGGGACGTTAAACACCGTCCAAAGCTGAATATGATTCACGTAAAACCGACACTAAGTTTTAATTAAAACTAAAGATATTTCTCACAAAAATCCACGTTCTGCAGATAGTGAGCATTTGAATTGCTAAAACATTACTTTTATTAAAGTGGATGATAAATACTAAGTAAGGAGTTTTATGGAGCGTGCATACAAATTCATGCTTATGCATCAAGATCCTTATTGGAGGAGTTTAATATAAAAATTGTATAGCACAATTTGAGTACTTTCACAGCAAAATAAATAGTTAACTTTCCCGTACACTATGTTCCAGTTGAAATAAATTAATGTCGCCACAAACACATATGTATTTATCATTATTTTATATTTTAACGTTAATTATGAATTGCCTTTCAATTACGCCGTTTATGTGGGAAAATGAATAAGAACTTATAATTACTGCTTTTGAATGAAAATAAATCTGGCGAAATATCTTTAATTCGCGTCGAAAATGAATTGAACTTAACAGACTAACAAAAAGCTTCGTCGACGAAAAAATACAGTGGGTACTTAATGAGCGAAATAACAAAAATATCAAACGCTTGGATCCACATAAATGTCAAAGACACTCTCTCTTCATCTTTCAACAAAGAGTTTCTTTTGGATGTAAAAAACACGACTTAGAACGACGTACTATTATGTTTCTGAGAAATGAACATAGATCTTTATCCGCGTGAAGCCACTTCAGAGGAAACCTTTGTCAATGTAGCCATCATAATGGAACAGTGGACGAATACTGCAAAAAAATTCATAAATCTGCCATTTTGCTTTTGTGCAGTGAGATCAAACTAGTAACCGAATATTTTAACGTTAATTCAACTTTGAGGCCATTATTGAAGCAAATATAACTATAACCTTACATAACACAGAATAGAAACTTGTCTGAAACGTCTACAAGTATACGAGGAGTGGGGCAATCACTCAATAAAAACCGTAGACCCAAAATTTCAATTTCCGTCGGTCCCAATTAGTCCTATTTGCATAACAAGTCGTCTGCCTATCATAATGAAAATCTAGACATCCAACATATTTTCCCTCGGAAAATGTGTTAGGAAATAAATTTTATTCCTGCCGTATGAACAAAGGCCATCTGTCATACTCAAAAAGGAATTCTACCTAGACATTCTAGCATTTCTAATAAAAACTCGGAGCGGACTAAGCTGCGTAATAATACAGGATATTTCATAAGTAATGGTCCGGCGTAGCGCGAACTATTCCTTTATTCTCTGCTCCCCCTTAGGATTTCAGTCTGTGCAACAATTAGAGGCTTTTTAATATAATTGTCTGTGTTGACTGCCTGACTCCCTTTTTAACCACCATCTATTTTGAAAGAGATTTATTTTTTCTAATTCGGCATGACGCTGAAATGGACTATTAATTTCTATCGACGGTCTATAAATATACTACTACACATCACTAAACTTTTATGAATTTTGGAAGCTACAGTTAACTTAATTTCGAAAACAAATGATTTAGATATCGAACCATATACCTATATTGTTGAACGTTAATCTGTTTCCTTACAAAACGTAGTACCTAACCGATAGCAGCAATCATTAATTTTCCAAACAAAATATTTCAAATTAAGCTCACGGTAGGGGTTCCACTAGGAACCCATTGCGGGCTTATAAAAACGTGGCAGACACTATTAAAAACCTCGTTCTTATCTCCACTAACGCCAGGTAAGCCGAGGAAACCTTACTTAAACCTATTTCCACTGAAGTTTACTTGCAAAGAAAATAGCGAACACCGTTTATGAGTAAACGGAAGCCTGTGCTAATAAGCCCCGGTAGATGTACGAAGCGTTATGAGCTATGATGAGGAAACATGGCAAAAAATAAAATAAGACCAACCTATGCATGGCGCAAAATAGGACCTGGTTTCGTTGAAAAATTAGGCAATGAGGTGATAAAGTTTAAAAATGGTCGGCGGTTTTTTGGAAGTTCTGAGCCTTGTGTTTTATAAACTTGGCTTAGGCTTTTGCTGAAGTTCAACTTTTAAAACTGTCTATTTAGCTTGAGTTTTGAATATATACGACTCAAAGTCAAAGTCAGTCATTTATTTCAATTAGACCAGGATGGCACTTTTGAACGTCAAACAACAAAAATTTATAAGTGAAGCTAGTTGCTCATTCCAAGGCGTAGATTCCTATGGAGAAGAACGAGCAAGAAACTCCATAGGTTACTCTTTTTCAATCAGGTTTACAATACAATTCTCTAGTTACATAGTTTTATTGGTTCGATTATGTGAGAACAATGCAACACCTAAATCCAGTCAGAAAGACTGAAAAAGAAAATAACCTTGAGGATAATAAAATAAAATGATACAGTCTGGAGCTGACCAGTTCCAATCGACGGTGCCCGTTCACGAACATTTGGCGAAACCTAGCACCGCCCAACTCAACCATTTTGTAGGGAATCGAGCGATCCAATGCACGTGCCACCGCCAACGAGATCTTTGAGTGAGCATGACAACTCCAAGCTGACATAAATGCAATCTACTAGTCTAATTTGATTTAATTAATTACAGGGCTCTCACATTTACAATAAATTGTGCAACGTTTTAAACTATACAAATATTTAAGCAGCATGATTATATTATTACACAAATAGAATTCATTGAACATCACTGTGTTTCATGTATTATCCTGCGGAGCCGGACCAGCCTGCCTCCAAGCACTTTTATCCTCTATATAATCATTTGGTTTGTAGTATGCTTGTGTACATAACGTTTTTTTAATACATAGTTTAAATTTTCTTTCATTTAGATGCAGTATTTCTTGGGGGATTTTGTTATAACATTTAACACCGATTCCCATGAACGACTTATGTACTTTTGACAATCTAAAAAACGGCGGACTTAATCTATTCTTATGTCTAGTTTCATAATTGTGTCTGTCAGACACTTTACTAAATAAATGTAGGTTTTTCCTAACATACATAATATTTTCATAAATAAATTGACATGGAACGGTCATAATATTGATCTCCCTAAACCTTTCTCTGAGAGATTCGCGACGACCTAGGTTGTATATAGCTCTGACGGCGCGCTTCTGCAAGACAAAGATAGACTCAATGTCAGCAGCGTGTCCCCACAGCAGAATGCCATACGACATGATGCTATGGAAGTAACTAAAGTACACCAGTCTTGCCGTGTCTATATCGGTTAACTGACGGATTTTCCAGACAGCATAAGCTGAAGAGCTTAATCGTCCCGCTAGAGATGTAATATGAGGACCCCATTGTAATTTTGTCGTCTACAGTAATTCCCAGGAAAATAGTCTCTTTTACAAATTCCAATTTCTCACTATTCAGTAATATGTCACATTCGTTATTTTTAACGTTTGGCAAAACAAATCTAATGCATTTTGTCATTCAGCACTCAATGGTTGTAGTATAATTTCTTTAATATTTCGTTAAATATTTTCGCTTTTCTGATACACAATAACAAATCTTTTCGTTTAAAAGCTAAACTACGAAGAACGCTAACATTACCTATTCCTTGCATAATTATAAAGTTGCAAGTAATATGAGAAATTATTCAGCACAACCAAAAGTAGTTTCTCTAAGACTATAGCATCTCAAAGTGAAATGAAGTGAAACACAATGTCTGAGAAAGTTCAGAAAGCCATATCCATTATCAAAGAAACTTAGTGATTCTAGCGAAACTATATCGACCGCTGCATTACTGCAACTAGGGTTACCGATGTGGCTATGCTTTCTAATATAGCGTCTGGACTAGTCGTCTCATGTCCTACGCTCCTAATTTTAGCAAATGTTTTCATCATATTTGTGCTAATATAAGAAGCATCTTGTACAATAATATCATGTTTGTTTCTAGACTCTGCTACATATTTTTTATCTATCTTCGTCTACGGCATTATATTTAAAAGGAAAGCCATGTTATTTCTATTACCATACCAGTTTATGATCCAAAGAAGCACCGCGATCAAACATTTGATTGAAATTACATTTTTATGTCTACTATTTCGTTCAAACTTTATTACGCTAAACTTGAAGAGTTTTCAAAACTTAACTGGTCACCCTACTTGAGCTTAACGCTTTACATCTAAATTGTGAACATTTCGTTCTACTAAAACCTGGACCCATTAACTTCTGTAAAATTCATGCCGCTTTTTACAACTTACAGTCCAAAATCACCAGTTTTCATAATGGCGAAGTGGATGGCTGTAAAACTAGGCTAAGATGTCGCCTGAAATATAAAACAAATAATATTTCTTAAAATGCAGATAGTAGTATTATTCTGATGTCACAAAATCCAACAGTCGTCACATACAAAATTCAGTTGCTTAAAATTTTCGATTACAGGATTTTATCTAATTAAAACTTTAAAACATTTAAGAAAGAAGAAGACACATCATTATTGATGACGAACTAAATAGAGTTAGTACTTGCGATAAAAGCCACATACTAAAAGCTAATTTGCTTCTATACAACATAAATAACTTCAAAGAAGTGAAGTGCGTCCGATTTATTAAGAACCCTAATAAATACAATGGTAGGTTATTAACAGTAAGTATGACTTGACAAAATTTTGTAGAAGAATACGTAATAGTACGTCAAGCATTATTCAAACGGTTTAGCGGTAATAGGCATGTACCTCTAGTGTTTAGCAAAAAATGAAGTTTGAAACAACACCATAATTACATAGAAATGTGGAGTCATTCATCGGAAGCGTCAATTTACATAAACAAAAGATCATATCACGCTTACAGACTTTTTATATTTACATTTAGTTCTATTGTAATAAGGTTCAAATTAATCAAGTAAAATACAAATGCTACATTGGTCAAAAGGTCATAAGTAAGATTATTTCCAAATAAAATTGTTCTCAGTCGGAGTTATCGGCTACAGTTTCTATGTCCAAGATTCTTTTCATAACGCCATAACATGCCATTGATTTCCTTTTCCCTTGAGTAATAGCCAGAGGTGCAAATACTCTCTTTTCTAAGTTATGTTATTTGTAGACATATAACTGTGCTAAATGAATGATGAATCCCCAACGAGAATCGATTTCTGCTCAGACTGACCTCGAGGTCAACATTTATAGTTGCTATTTTTGCGGATTTTGGAATAAAATGTCTCGAAGGTACATCACACATCACAATTTTATAAATTAAATTATATCTAGTGAAAAATCATTTAGAATATTACTTGAACTATATTTTTTATGTTAATAGTTCTAATCTAATTTACTTGCAGTCTAGCATACCAAGAAAAATCAAGAGACAGAATCTCATTAAAAGAAAGGTAAAAACGATTACCACAGCAAACATAGATATTTTTTAAAACCAAGAAACAAAGAAGCAAATAACAAACACATAAACAATAATTAAATCACAAATAGAGGTAACAGTAACAACAGACGTAACAACTGTTCTCACGTCCTTCCTAACTTCGTGTTGCAGTGCAGGAGCCCAGGAACGAATTAACTTAATGTGTTCGCTGAGAATTGAGTAAAAATTAACAGAAGGTCCTTCCTCTCACTTTAACACAAAAGAAAGAACGAGATAGTGATAACAGTGTCAAGGAAGATGCAACATAAAGCGCATATTCTTAGTGATTTGTAAGGCTCGCGTGACTTCTAAAGACTTGGGAGTAATCGATAGCGATGTTTATGACTGCCTTAAATTTTGAACCGTTTTAAGTTCGTTCCTAGTCTCGACATGCACAAAGAAACATGGATCGAGAATACGCTTGACGTCAGAAAATGTAGCAAACTTAAAATTAATTTTTTGTCTAGAGGGATTACGTCCAAAATTCTTATGTAATCTTTTGGATCCTTAAATTCAGTCATCAATAACTATTGACTAAAACGAAATTCCTAAGAGTACCGACTAAAATTTTGTCGCACATATTTTAAGTGACTCAGAAAATATACTCTCCCCAAAATAATACACTACACATCCTCAATAACAATCCCTCTTGGAACGTCAAACCGTCAACATCATATCCCAGTGCGCCAGTATTAATATCTAAATTACTAATCAATATATGGATGCCACCGAGACCATCGATACATAACGGAAAGATACGTTCAAGTAAAAATAGGAACCCGCTAATGTATATTTAGGAGAGATAAATATAGTCGTAAAAGTCACATGAGAACTCGAGAAGCCATACTGTGTCAAATATCAATTTAAGATATTGCCAATAGAGTGCTATCGAACAGACACGCATATAAATTATTACCTTCTCGAATATTCCGGGATATATACTCGTGAGCTTGAATTTGGGCAAAGCTCGATATTCACTTGTTTTAACACTCGGCGAAATACTTCATTTTGCATTTTAATAGAATATATTAAGGACGGGGGCCGCTGACGTTGGTTTTTAATTAAAATCCGGATAAATCAAACATTTTCTGACAAAAGTATTCGTAGTCTCTTTTAATACCGAATCAGTGTTAGGTGTAATTTTTATTATTTTATGTTTACTATCGATGTCAACACAATAATTTGTTCTTTGTAAGTATATACAACGTAGATGTTTTAATTAAATCGAACATATTGTTTTTCACATTCCAGAATCCATCGTAAATAAAGTTTATTAAAATATATATTTGATCAGATATTGCAATATCTTCAGCACTATTGTTTTGTACTTGGAGGGACCAAACTATGTTAGTCTAACAATCAGCCCAAGTAGCGCTTTACGATAATTCGTTTCGATGTCTAAGAAAGAAGTTTGTAACGCAATTACGGAGCACTCCATTACCGAAAAGTCTCCTAATGCTTCTAACTTGGCAATACATTACGCTCATGTCCCTGCTATAGATCGGCGCGCAGGTGTTCGATAGATGCTGCATTTAACGTAAACAGGTCTGCTGGCAAGCACACGTGATCCAGAAGCTAAACTAGTAGATGATCACGTGGACGAAACAGGAAAATATTATCCAAGACATTTTACGGCAAAACTCTTAGATGGAATTTTTGCACTAGCTTAATTAAGAGCTGTTGTACCACAACGCAAATTCATTCTTCATTTCTTAAAAAGGTGAAGACGTCTTATTAACGTTAATCATATCTTCAATTTTGGCAAAATTTAAGATATGATTACAAACCAATTTTTTAAGGCCCAAACAAAACATCTTATTTACAAAGAAAACCAAACTCAATTTACAATCAACTGAAATTTGAACACGTTAAAAAAACCTAATTAGCCGATACAAATTCTTTTAATAAACCCTGAATCATCGTAATAAAAGGCGAGAAAAGGGAAACAATTACAAGGGGACAAAGCGGTATTATTTACCCAATAAAGTGTTAGAGAACGCAAAGATCGTATCTGCAGGGATCTCCATAGAATGAGGTGTTTTATTGGGCGACGATCGGCCCAAGTTGGGGTGACGTTACCAAATGGACGGGAATGGGGCCAGGTGGGAACAAATTGTGTAATAAATTCAAAAAGAATTATAACGTTATTTATGTTGATCTTGATGTTTGAGAGGTGGTATTTCCTTTGTTATGCGGAAATTAGGATTGCGAGTTTTGGATTCAGCTTTTTCGCTGTTGAGTTATTTACGATACAATTCTGAATAAAGGGTGTATTGAATCAATTATAGGAAGTTTACAGAATGATCTGTTCCATTATGTTCGGGTGTAAACCGATCATTATTTAAGAGGTGTATTTCTGGATTAAATGGCTCCTAAATCTACAGGTTATAGTGTAAGCCGGGCTATCTCCGAGTTTGTGCTAACAGATTAGATGCACATCAATTAGCCCATATTTCGGGAAGGCCTACAAAGCTGGCTGTTTATTCTGATCTCAACTCGATTACCCGAGAGCCCGGTGACAGGGGAGCGAGAAACAATGAGGTGCTCTATTGTTTGCTCTGATAATTCTGTCGCTAATCGATTAGACACCTTAATTGAAATCGATTTAGCGTTTTTCCTTGACCTTTCGTCGACTGTTTAGAAAGAGGAAATGCTTGAATATTAACAGGGGGCTATGGACTTTCGTTAATTGAAACTGAAACCCCGTCTATTTGGTTAGCAGGGGATTTAATTTCGAATAATGCCCCTTTAATTCAGCTCCAGTTTCAATTATAAGCAAAAATAACCAACCGAATTAATCTAAGTCCTCAAAGTCCCCAGTAATTGTGTTCTTACCTTTATGTTTCTATGGCTTTTATAATCTCGTTATTGTTGCGGACAGTACGTATGAATCTATTACAATAAATGGTGGTCTGTTCCCACGAACACAAAGGTGGATGGGGCTGTCATACGTCTCACTACCCGTTGCATCTCTGCCAGTATCGGTACGTATATTGAGTAAGATATAATCAAAGTGCTATTCCATGCACGCCGTCAATCGGTAGCTAAAAGCCTGCGTATTGCATTCTGGTTGCTGAAGTGATAGCAAAGCATTCGAGCTCTGTTCATAATCTCAAACGGTTTAACATTAATTTCATGATATTGCCAATCTGGTAACCTGATATTGTCAAACGGTAATCTGTCAGTTAAAATGTAGTGTATGTAGCGAGTCGCTGCACATTCGAAATTGAATAAAAAATGGCTTAATAATTTCATATGCAGAAACAAAGAATGTGTTTATTAAGTAATTTAAAATCGCTCCACTATCCGAAAAGTAGAATTTTAAAATGTACAACCACACAAACAAACAGCACTACGTTAATAACAAGCTATGAAACACCGGTTTTACTGCTACACCCATCAACAAAGAACATAATATGTTTGCCTAGGAGTTGCCTGAAAGTTTAAGTCAGCCACTGCTACAAATCATCATAAGTTGCAATTACTGCACGTTGCGGGCGAGTCATAAATACTCCCTCGGTTATTAGTTGCATAGTTGGAAAGAGTGCGGTATAGGTCCATAGGTTATCTATAGCTTTTCTGTACAACGATTATGAGGGAAAACATTCGCGGCATCGTTATTAACTCATTATGCGCCCCGTATGTAAATATTTCACGTTTATTCGACAGGAATCATATTCAAATAAATTTATTATTTTAGTCACATAAAATGTTAGAACATGCGCAATTTTTGTGATTTATGAAACGCAACGGCACGCACGTCCTTACGCGTCAACAATTCAACCGCTAATGACACAATCATTATCCCCACCACTGTTCGCGCTACACGCAAACTACCCACAACAAATACATCACATTAAACCTTATTGACTTCTCTATCTGACGCAGTTACAGGGAAACAAACTTTCTTACCAGTAACACGTAGTTACAGCTAAGTACCACCTGTTTTATCCCTTTCATAATAGTTTCCTTGGGGCGTGTGACAACAAGGAACATTAGCTCAACTACGAGAAAGGAAAATAAATTCAGATAATCTAATAGAGCGGCGCGCTGTAAGTGGTGGGCAAATATGCGGAGAAATTAATGAAAACCGGTGAAAGTCACTTAGGCACTCCCAACCTGCCGACAGTTTCGGCAACAATACTATAAGTTTAGTTTTGGAGCAGTTTCAATTGTTCATAACCTAAAAAGCGAGTGGGATGACAGTAGCACATAACTCAGAAATCATTTCACAAGGAACATTAAACCTAATATCAACATTGATAAGGAACAACAGTAAACGAGGCAATTAAATTGCGACCGTTTAGAAGTCTTTGAACACAGTCAAAACACTGAAAGCCCTTTAAGCCCACTACAAACATAATCGTCAAGAATAATTGGCGCTTTCGTACAACAACGACACTCCACAGCGAACTTGAGAACTTATTAAATGCAAAGAGCGTCCTACAATGAAATAAAATTTACTTCTTGAACATTCATCAAAATAGCACTTGGGTTCCGAGTTTCCGACGAATAGGACGGAAAACTCATACTAAATGCGTTTGAAAAAAGTGACGGGTTTTGTCGTGAAGGAACTGTTACGGAAGCAAGGTTGCAAGTCCCGCACACGACGTCTAATGGCGTCCGTGTTGAAACCAGTTTTTATAATCGCGTATTACAAACATGACTGATTTGCATAACGGGGTTAAATATACTTTGCTCAAATATACAGTACATTACAGGGGTTTTAAACTTGTATTTTAAGTCGGCGTGAAACGGTCGTCGGTTTAGACACGCGCATTTGACTTACAGGTCACTTGGTATAATTCTATATCTGGATAATATTTTAAATTCATTGCAATATCAGTAAGTGCACACATGTTACATAATTTAGTGTTAAATACAAGCAAAGAGAATTTCTGCTTATTCATTGTCATTTACACAAAGATGTATAATGTATCAATCAGATATCAAAGGTATCATTAGGTACACTTTAAGCCAACAGTTTTACACAAATTGATTGATTTCAATTACATCAAAGATAACTATTTCAACCAATTTCACAGCTTTGTTCAGTTAAGAAACCTTAAATTAAAGACGACTCCAGTTTCCGTATGCAACGTCGAATTGCGGTCGAGAAATCCAGCCGACCGTCTGCAAATCCACGGCGTTTCTTACTCGCCCCCTAATTTGATTCTTGACAAACTTCGTCTGCGAATGACCGAAATTTAGTTTTAGCTGCCTTTGTTGTAAGTTTTGTAATGTATGCATTTCACTCGGAAATGAACTCGTTTTGTTGCGAAAATACGAAATTGCAGACAGGCCGTTAATCATGGTTTTAATTTTGTTTACATTTTTTTGTGGTAGATTTTAAATTTAAAGCAAAGCAAGCATCTACTTTTGAATAAACAGAAATAAAATGTACAATGTCTACAAGTCCACTCGACAATCAACCAATGAGGTAACGACAATCTAACAATCTTCGCTGCATAGTCGAACGAGTTGTCTCAGGTATCTGAACTGTTCTAATTTGATAGGTACATAAATTTTCTTCATAATTCATCCTTAACTCGTCGAGCACCGTCATTATAGACACAATTAAAGAACAATAGGTTGCGGTCACCGGTGACCGCTTGGTGTTTGACAGTTTAAGAAGTGTAGTATCTACATTTACCTACTAGGTATATTAATATTAAAAAACCTGACTACGGTCGCAGCTCGTACCATCTTAGCACTAAACAATGTTCAAAAAAAAATATGTAGCCTTAAAATACTACACCACAAATAGCCTTAAAATTCAGAACCACAAATTGACTATCTATTCTCTATAAATGAATCTAAAGAAATTATACAGAAACTCAAATTGATAATCCAGTTCCAGACTAGACATCTTAGTACTACCTCTAAATATATAAATATAGTGAAGGACAATCCAATAATATCCGACCGTCGTCCCATCGTTTACCTTGTTCCAGATTGTCGTTCTACAATCTAACTCCATTACTATTGCTAACTTCATGATATCAACGGCATTACAAATTCAACACACATGTCAGTGTCGTTATAAAAATCATAGCATATTGCAACTATTTCACGTATCAAGTACGTAAGTAAGAGCAAAAATTTCTACGTGCAACAAAGAACCAACATAAGCGACATTTTCTATGTCAGTCTGTCTAGCTGGTCCAACGCCGGCAACGAGACGTGACCGGTTCGGAATTAACTCGGACTGCACGCAGTCACAACCGCAACAACAATCGAAACCTTGACGTTACAAACACGACTTTAACCCACCGAAATAAGGAAGGTATAATCTGCAAGAGATAAGCTTGTACGGTTTGGTGGCTGTAAATTTTGGTGCAGTTTTGTGAGGATAAAGTAGACTCTGTGTCCTTGGAGTAAAGGTGATGTGGGACGCAGAAAGAGGTGTTTTGGTACGCAAGTAAAGCGTTGTCAAGAGGCATGAAAGCAGACAGAGACGTCCACGTCTTCAGGCCACAGTTCGCTGTCCGGACACCAATTTGTCTCTTTAGATTTATGTTTTCCATTATTGCAGTCACACGAATAAGAAACTATTGTTATTTGTTTATGTAGAAACACATGAGAATATTTCTTGTATTTTCCTCTTTTGTGAGATGGCTGATATTAAACAACTGTTGTATAAATACATCTTGTTTAGACATTAGTCGTGGTCATGTGTTCAAAACGATGTGTGAGTCCGAAGTAATGTTTCATTCTAAAGGAATGCAGAAAGGCATGGAAGTGATGGCCTATTCCGATAAAATTACTAAATGTCCTTTTTTGAATTACACACTATCAGAAATAAAGTAGCTCTATATGGTGACATGATACGATGTGAAATTACTCTGTTACCCCTCTAACCGATAAATAAGTGGCTCATAGCCCTCCAGAAGAAGCTAATATTTGTTTATTGTTAATAGAATCGATGTATATACAGCTTTAATTCTTATTATTAGTTAATTAAGGTATTTATTTAGTTAATCACATTGCATTTCATTTCATGCGTATTTCATAGTTTAATGTTTTTTGTATTGCAATAGTTTTTTTTTTCTTAAAACTTAACACAATATTTTGTTTTTTATTTACATTTTAGAGCCGCATTTCACCCTCTTAATCCTACGAAAATAATATCGCGAAAATGGTATTAAAGATCTTGAAAGAGTTGGAAACAATGTAACTTTTAATACCATTTGCGGTTCAGAGATCCCTCGAGACGTGATAACCATCAGGTGTCCGACTGATGATAACATCTCTAGCACTGCGACCTAACAGCCCGAGATACGCAAAAGAAAAAAACGGATAGACCTTTCCCCGGTAATGGGGCGTAAAATAGCCTATTCAAAAAGTTTCAAACTAAAACATTCACTCAGTTCGTATATCCTCAAAACATTTGATATGCTACAATCTTCCTTGAGTATAATAAAAACGCGATCATTTAGATCCGATATCGATTCCTTACGAAATCCAAGCCCATCTCTCGAAACGTGATCCAAACTAAAACACCAGGGCGTCAATCTATGTACACGGTACGTGCTGCGAGCCTCGCTTACACTTATCCGCAGTTATTATGAAAGTTTCGTTCGATTCCGTCCGCACAAGTTCGCACGATCGACTTATAAATCTCGGGGAGAAAATTATTGAGGAATAAAATGCCTACGCGTAAGTGAGACTGTTTCGAAGTGGCCATTCAGGTGCGAATTTGAATTTCGATGCAATTGTTTTGAACGACCGAAATGATCATTTGAACGCGGAATATAATTTGCTTTATGCGACACTGGTTCGCTGGAACATTAAACAACATTATTGTAATGATACTCATGCTGACAAACGAATATTGAATAAACTTAAAATTGAGTTGAAAAGTTGGTACTTTCTGTAGTCTAGATTAGACGCGATGAAACTTATTTACATCCTTCCAAATAAATAAAAGTATTAATTCAAAGACGCTTTAAGTAGGTAAAATTAAAATCAAACGCCACAAAGGGACCTTATTTGCGAAGTCATTATCTTCTATAGATTAGATACATAAAGTGGGACAAGTTCGCGCCTAAGGCCCCCGAAACACTAGTGACTACTCGTTAAGCTACCCAGTTTACGGCTTTTGTTTAAATTAAACCCGATCCTTTATAGTGAAAACAGTGAATGTATATTGTCCAAATTGAATTTCTTAACGCCTTTGATACAACAGATAGTCTTACAGAAACGAATATTAAACAGAAAATTATTTTGCATTCAGAAAAGTGTAACGTAGTCTCAAGTTAAAACTCGGTAAGGAAAATAAAACTGCTCGAAGAAAATAAAAAAGGACAAAAGGAAGCAATCCAATCTTTTAGCTGAAAGAGAAAGTTTGTACACACTGACGGAATGTGTTTATTCTTATCGTCATCTTGAGTTCTCGAGGATCAAAGTTTTGAGACCGGTGATTCAAGCTCTTAACGTAAAACTTTATGACGACGGACAAATTATACTATTAAAATGCCAAATGGTCGCGCAATTCCTCGAGTTTTATTGATTCTAGAAGCATCTGATATTAAAATTTTATAATTAAAGTATATTCTTCAAAAAACTGGTTAGAGGCGTTTCTCATTTACTAACAATAAAGAATTTTGTAATAATTCACCGTGGCGCTCACAACAAATATTTATGAAGGAATTTAAAATCACACGCGAACTTTGCTCAGCGAATTAAACCAGTTTTGCACAATATTTTAGATTAATTCCTTAAAGTATCCTACTGTTTCAAATGAGTAAAATTATTGTACAAAATATATTTATTTTCAAGAGAAAAATAAGAAACTGAACGTGCAGAACTGCAGACAGTAGATTTAAGTAATCGATAACGAAATACATTTTGTTTCGATTTTTATAACATTGTTTTCCCGAACTGAGTTTAAGTTTTTAGAGACATCTAAGGCATGTGACCTATTTTCCATTTCAACAGAAGAATGTCCATTAAGCATTTATTGTGTTTAGAGTACTAATGTGTAATATTTAAACTAGTAAAGCCGGACATGTGTACAGCACCTTAGCTCGTCACAGGATGTGTTGAGGCAATTAGGAGTTCCCAGGTGGCGACTCAAACGCAACTAGCTTGAATTATCTGCTTAAGGTTTTATGTTTCGATGTAAGATGGTACTGGAAGAGCCTGGTCTTACATTGTCAGTTTAATTGTGTTATTTTGTTAAAGATTTTTATATCGTTGCTTTAGGAAGGGCATTGCTGCGAAATCGGATGTTGTAATATTTGTTTTAAGGGTATCACGTTTTTTTATAAACATCGTTAATATTCCTAAGAGATAAAAATCATCATTATAGATGCAGCACAGATATTTTTAATTGAGTCTTGCTTTTCTTAAGCCTTTTTCTTACTTAAGTTAGAATTAATACTGAGTATCAAATAAGTGGCAATATTAAACATGTAGCGGCTGTACATAAGCGCTACGCATAATACCACATTATTTTGAAGGTACTAGCATTCCAGTAACGACAGCCTACAATTTTATAAAAATCGACCTTCCTCACTTATCCTAAGCTCATAATTCCAGAATCTACATCAAACTAAGCAATGTAATTAACTTCATGACACCACAGACCTTCATTGACATTTCATCAACAAAACAAACAGGAGATGTCACATCTAGGAGCCTTAGTTCAGCAAATTTTATGTGGCATTTTAAGTGGCCCTGGCTGGGTAAGGCAGTAAACATCCCAGCTAAAGTTTAAACGTCAACCCTTACAAGCAGACGACACAACTTATTACGGTCCTAGTACACGTGTTTTGAAGTAAAAAAATGTTAAAACAACGCCACGGTGTAGAACTGCGTTTAAATATTTGGTGGAATCCATTTTGGATTCAGAGTAAAATGGATTGCAGCATTTTCTAAACAGATTTTTTTTTTGTGAGTGGAATGCAAATTGTAATTGGTGTAATTTGTTATTGTTTTATTTATGTAATGTAATATCTTGACTTTTCTTCCCGGAAGATAGAGGCAGAGGAACCCATGACTTGACTTTTTGGTGGTTATAGACCGGACACAGTTTACATTTCGTCATAAAAATCACGTTTTCAAATCTATATACATAAAAATGAAACCCGTTTCCAGTTGTCACGCCATAACTTGAGAACGGCTAGACCGATTTGGCTGATTTTTTTTGTTGTGTTTGTTATTGTCAGAAGGATTTTATGATAGAAAAAAAATCTGAAAATTTATGGGGAACGAGAAAAAACGGGATTGCGCGGACGAAGTCGCGGGCAGAAGCTAGTTGGTAATAAAAACAACATACAGACGAATTATTCACCTCCTCCTTTTTGAGAAGTCATTTAAAAATGACGAATATAAAAATAATAAGAACTCATTAATACCTAGATAGATACAAGAACTCGAACAATAAATCAGAAAAAGGAGCGCTTTGTTTAGATTCATCGAAAACGGAATTACATGTCACACCGATCATAAAAGTTGACGACAATACCAATAGGGTCACATTAACTGTTCAATTAGCATTAAATGTATATACAATGGTCTGTAATAGGTCAGTATTCAACATTATGCTAATGTACAGCACATTGGCTATGTTTATCACCTGATTGGCCGCGTATCTATGTAAATACATCGCCATGATTGTTGACTGTTTAGCTATTAAGGATGGTTGGTTTAGCTTGCGCGGCTGGTGTTGATTTTAGGGGCATGACTTCAAAGATAATATTATGTCTACTATTATCATCGCAGCTTTGGACAGCCAAGGACAATATCCCATCGATTACAAGTACAACTAACACTGATAGAAATGCGAAAAGCCTAAAAGGTTGCGGAAATAGAGGTAGCTGCCTTTTAGGCGAACGGGGATTCCAAGAAATTCAGTGGTCTGGGAACACAAATAAATCACATGAACAACTTTTCACTTCTCTCGAATGTGTGATAAAAATTGAATAAGGGGAGTTTGGCGAGCCAAGACGCATTATCGGCCGAGGATGATCCAACGCGGGCGGATTTGGGCGCGCGGCCGGAAAATTGCAAGCCGGAATGATCGATAGCAGACCAGATGTCGTGTCCCGTGATTAGATGGTCCGTACCTTCACGTGAATATTGGAAACTATGTGGAACTAGAAGGAAATAACATATTTAGAAACCGGACTGTGTAAATTCGAAGTTTATTTTAGGTGCAAGCAAAGATTTATCGGTCTGGTCAGCGAATAATCCGAAATACGGATTGCAGCGGCGGACGTCAAAAAATATGAACAAAACACAGGCATGCTCTTCAAAATCCCGAACTCGACGCTAACAAACAAAAACAACAGAAATCACCAATCAAAGCGCTTCAAACAATAAGCAAATATTCTTAACGCATAAAAACCGCTCTCGCTACTGACAAATAAGGACAAAAAGCAGTTATTGTGGTTTTCGTCAGACAAAGACTCGGTGGCCGAGTATTATTGCATTTTTCAAAAACATGGTTCAAAGGACAGTGTGAACGTAAAACTCAACCACTAAAGAGCACTTCACGTTGGGATTAAAAGTCAGGATCTATTGAGTAGTTGCTATGGAACTTGCAGCGAGAAAGAAGCTTAAAAAACATTGGAGTATTTAAAAGTGAAATTCTTCAAAATCCCAAATAGCTCAAGGCTTGATTCAAACTACGCTCATTCTCATTCATCTTTTAATTACGAGATAAGGAGGCAAAATCTAGACAGACAGTTAATAGCACCAAGCCATAAGTTATTCAAGCAAGATTCAAGCCGATTCAGCCAGCTCCTACTTGATCTATGATTCAAAAGGCAACATCACCATTTACTCGAATTTTAATAAACAAAGCAGCGACTATTACAAAATTGTCGACTTGTAAGAGCTCCTTGAACGATAAACTGATATTTATAGTACCCAATGTAAACAGTAATGTGTAAGTCAATTGAAATTCAAATAGGAGGGGAACCGAAAATGGCGCCGGCAAGGTCGAAATTACATACGGACTGAGGGAAAAGTAAAATGGTGGGATGTGGCTGTAGAATTTATAAGGACTCTCGACTCCTTCAATTACATACGAAGGACATGTTCACAACAAAACGAACATATTGGCGACTATTAGTTTTCTTTCTGACGTAGTCGTGCCAGAGCAGGAGTTTTGGAGGGCTTTTGAGCTCAATATTGCTTGCACTGTATTCAGTACTTATAACCATTTGAAAGTAGATAGAACAGTACCTATAGATGACTATGAAACAGTTCCTGCATAAATCAATACGTAGTTATTCCACACACTATCCACACCTTTTAACTAGATGCGAGTTCGAATCGTTCGTCCCAGTAACTTAATAAAGAACCTTCGCAAACTTTCAGGGTACAATTTACATCGGTCCGTATCGAAACGGTCGAAGACACAAGCAGAACAAGCAATAAGGACGATAAAATGTTTCAACGAGTCTGTGATGAACAGCCGCTCGTTGGTGAACTTCTAGATTAATGTTCTTTTGGATTGTTTATGTGGACGTCCACGTGAAAGATGTGGCCGGTCTGCTTGAAGATTTTCACCCTACTTCATTATGTAAGATGCAACGGTGTACTAGGTTATTTACCTACACAGTTCACAGGTAGAACTACCATGAGTTATGTGTCGGTGTGAAAGAAGGACTGCCTTAAAGCAGAATGCGAATGAAATCATTGGTTTCAATAAAATTTGCAAAACTGTATGGGGGGTTTTCATGGAATTTTGAAATAACACAACATAAACATTATAAAATACGAAAACATATGTGTAAATCTTATCCGATCATGTTTCCATAAAACCACGTAATCCACCTTAAAAATTCACAGCCCTCTGTTACCCCCAAACCAAACATATCGATGAGTCTCCAAACAAAAGCGGAGTAAGTACATATTTTGTTCAATCCACGCATTAATAGCTTTAAACACGTAGGCGCGATATATTTTGTGGAAACTTTTTAAGGAGTAAAAACATCGGTAAATATTGTAAAAGCGTTTCCAATGGGACCAACTCGCTGAGAGGTGTTCGATGTGTACACAATCGATATGAACGCTATTAAAATAAGAACCTGTTATAACTATATTTTTTTTCAATTCTGAATAAGCAGCTGTTGAATTATATATTTTAAGCTTACTGGTTAAATGTAGTGTGATGAATTTATTCGTTAAAAACGACATGATAAAGCTCTTGTTATTCAAATCTGGACCTTAAATTCAACGTTCTAGAATAAACAATATTTATTTATCTCTAAAACTTCTAGTTGTTCGGTTGAACAGTAACTAATGGGACTTTAAATAAAGGAACAGTATTCGAAGCACTGCAATTTAAAACAAAAGAACGTTCCGCTTTAATCCGAGTATGCCCGAACGTTTCCGAAGAGTCACGAGCCCATATTTCGCGGTAAACACTCGTATCTGCAATCTCCCAATCCACATGGAGCTAATAAAAAATGTAGAGGGCGCTGTAGGTGAACAAAATGGAGAACGAATGATTTAGCACTTACGCGTAAGTACGTAGGCTCCATTAATAAAACACACATATTACTGAGAGGTCAATATTATCGGAGGGAACGAATGAACGAGTGAATGAAATTGAAAAGTATGTCAGCGCGGAATCGCTGTACATATTATATAAACAGTCGGTGACACATTTATTTGATTGTTATAGCTGTTAGCTTTAATTTTTGTAGCAGTTAACGTTTTTCTTTCGTAACTAGAGCAAGGCAATTTTAAATTTAGATTGACGAAACGAACATTTTTATAATTGAAATATCAACAATTTCTTAGCTCCAAGACATATTTATTAACCTAAGATAATAACTCAGTAATCGCATAATGTAATGGTATACCTATCCTAATATGTACGTCGCGGAAAACCTAACGGGTTACCGGGGCTCCGGCTCGAAGTGCAGGAGAAGGAACGGGGTGGTTTTTAGTCAGTAAGAGTCTGACACTCAGAATCCCGCCTCACCTATGCGGGAGAAGTCATTCGATGATTTTCCTCGTTAAAAAATAAATTCCTAATAGAGGTATGTACAATAGGTATCTATCATTTCAATTCACAACGTTTGGCAAATCTAGAGAATTCCAAGCATCATTCATTAAGTACCTAATGCGTCTCATTTGACTTTCAGTCTTACTAACGAGCGATTAATAGTCCAATTGATTTCAAGAGCCCGACTAACAGGTACGTTAGTGTAAGAGAAATCGAGGATAAATCTCTTTTCTACCGAACTTGGGTTCATTACTTACCTTGCATTAAGACCAGACCAGATTGACTTAAGCAAAAACGATTTGTAGCTTTTATTTAAAAGAAAAAATCCTTTGAGAAGGAGGACAACTTGATGGTCCATGTATTTTTTATCAACCTTTTAGTGGTAATTTTGGGCTATAAAATACTAGTTGTGTTCTCGGTTACCCTGTGCGGTAAGTGGTAAATATTCTCGGCTAAAAAGTACTTTAAGTTAGCCATTTGGTTGAATACTTAGTACCTACACTAAGTGTCCTCTTTTAGATTAAATCCGATATTAAGTGTGGGTTTGACCTTTTGATAAAAAATAAACATTTTACGCAGTTTTTCTAGTCTGAAGCTTTGGCCAAAAATAATTGGGAGCACGGTAGGCTGATAAGTTCTCCCTCATAAATAATAAAGATAGTAGAATATAAAATAAACTATTTAAAGTTTAAGTTTAGAATAAAACAATTATAATAAAGTCTGCTTTGTTTAAAAAATAACTTGAAATTTAAATAGCAAAAAGTTTAAATAGCAAAAAATATTCAACGTCTTTTCTTACTGGCACGAACCAGTTTAAAAAAGGAACACCACAAATGCTTCGATAAATGAATAAACATTAGAGAGGGACAGCATTATACTCTGCAACAAAAACGCGAAGCTTACTAATCTTATATCCTTTTCGCACGAGTGTCAGGGTTCCGGCTTTTGTCAGATACATCGTAATTGAATGCAAACTGGTGTGCTTCCGACATTGCATGGTGGCGTTAAGGCAGTGTTATGCTAAATTCATTCAATGAGACAGATCCTTTGTAGATAATGTAAGGGCTTAGACATACCAACGCGTGTTTACGTCGCGAGTTTTGACGCGGGACTGACAGCAAATTCTTTATTTAAACGTAACGTACTTTTTTGGCGGTAAATGCTGTATCTGCTACAGAATGACAATGAAACCACAGATTAAAAATAATGAATGGTGAATATTTTTCAAGGAATTTAAACAAGTGTACTAGGTATTTTGTCATTTTTTACGAATCTCATACGAAAAAGTATTACAATTAGACTAAAGAGTACTTAGAGCAATCATAAGTGAGATGCCAACGAAAGTAGTAGGTACTTATGCAGTTCCCTGCTTCTAAATTCACGGAGCCATGCGGCTAGGAGTGGTACATTCTTATGTCGGCTCCACACTCAAATGTAAATTGAAAATACATTACTTTGATATTCATCTGTCTAAGCTAAGTTACGACTTAAGTTAAAAAGGTATATAAGTCACAATAGTAGTTTTAGAATATAACATCTTTTTTTTTTGTTTTAAAGAGTAATTTTTGGGTTTGGTCTTGAGCTCTCTTAATTTTTTTTAAGTGGGGAAAATCATTGAATGACTGCTCTCGCCTGGGTAGGGCGGGAGGGAGTGTCAGACTGTTACTGACTAAAAACCACCCCGTTCCTTCTCCTGCACGTCGAGCCGGGGCCTCGGTAACGCGTTAGGTTCTCCGCGACATTAGGTAGGAAAGTATTATGGGCTTTATTAATTTTCTTTATGGGCATCAGATCGTTGTCCAAAAAAGGCTAACAGTTATGCAATCTGATTGTTCTTAGACACTATTATAATAGCGACAAAACAATAGATCTCGTCAATCCGTATACACTAAATTCCTTATCTCACCGCATTAACCAGTCGCAGTCAGGTAACCAACCACATCAATCCTTCTCCTAAAACCGTTATCTCGAACCCTGCACAAACGTATCCAAGTGATTTCACTAACTTGCTCGTTTAGTTCGCTAATATTGCAGACCATTGTTCGCTCAGCGCGCAATGTACTCCGACCATTGTGGCTGTTACACTGATGAGTTTGCGAATAAATTATGAATCGTTGTGTTATGTTAGAATTTAGAGCCGGTCTGTGCTCCGTTGATTACTTGCGCGTAAATTAAACTATAGCTAAATAGTTTAATTAACTTGAAGCTCTTAATGTTCAGTGTTGAACTGCTAACCGACGCTTTAATTGTCTAAGTTTTCAGCGACATAGTTTGTGGTTTCTGCTTAATATTTTAAGTGTAAAAGTGTGTCTGTTGCGTTTTCATGCCCACATACGACTAATGAATCTTTGTATAAATACATAAACAGTTCTAGAAAGGGTGTTTCGTTTTTGCGATAATAAAAATTGACAATTTGAAGTCAGGTTTTAAAAGTTGACAGAATATACATTAGCAAAACCAACCACTAATAAAAACTATTTGGTACTCAATAATTTCAATCACATTTAGTTGCAGTTTAGAATTACGAAACTCCATGACCAGCCTCATATTTAAATTTTGCACCATACGATTTCATTTCCCTCATTTTTTCAACTTATTTCCAACACAACATGTTTATAGATGAACACTTTAATCTTTGTGCATCTTCAAAAACCATGAACTATGATATGTTATGGTACTGACACAATAAACTTCAAGACAACAACAAAACTATGTAACTAGTAAATTGTACTGTGAACCTGATTGAAAAAGAGTAACCTATGGAGTTTCTTGCTCGTTCTTCTCCATAGGAATCTACACCTTGGAATGAGCAAATAGCTTCACTTTTAGTTATTTTTTATTGACGTTCAAAAGTGCCAGTCTGGCCTAATTGAAATAAATGACTTTGACTTTGGCAAGATAACCAGCTACTTATGTTAATACAACAGAGCTGGTTAGTTTCAATTATTGCACCGGATTACGATTTATCTGACACACCACAAATTGATGCTAACATTATCTGTGATAACATAATTAGTTCTGTTAATCATCATTAAGTTGTCTCAAGTTATAGTGCATGTATTGTGATGTAATTAGCTTTGGGACATGAAGATAATTTTTATGCACTAATTATTTTTAATTGACTTTCCGTTTGTTGATCATAGATTGGCAACATGATCTTCAGTTTGAAATTGTACTCAAATGCGCAGGACATAAGCTTTAAAATCGGAAAGCTTTTTTAGATTAAACTTAGTCTCATGTTAATATTTTTGTGTACCCATAACGTTGAAATCCCTAAAACATGAAACTGTATGTATAAGTGACACATTGACATACATAATGCCTTACATCTCATTATGTCTATGTTTCATCAACGGTCTCAACTTTTCTATGAAAGCCGCCATATTGTTTTTGTTTTAAAGTCTACAACCGCGAAATATTTCGCTAGGCGGCCATTTTCAAACCGCACTCGACATGTAAAACGAAGTTTTGCTATTTACATAATTATTTAATAACTTTTTACTATAATGAGAATGGTTCAGTAGGTAATATAGGTATACCTATGTAATTGCTGTTCTGTACTACTGGCCGTTTCAAATTAAAATATTTTTTCTTTGGCTAACAATTCTAATTTCAAATTAAAAATTATATTTTAAAATATGGACTTCTTTCCAATCGTAGTCATTTTTTTATTGATTAGTGTTACAAATTTATCACATTTCATCATGGATACATTAGGTACTTTAGATAATTATAATTACATTAAAGTAAGGAGACAAAGTAAACATTAAACAGGTCATTTTGAAAAATATGGTAAAATAGTAATCTTGTAAGAGTAATTTTGAAATGTTATTTGAACGTGTCATCAAATTTTCAGTACTCTAAACATTTTGAAGAAATCCTATAGATACGTTATTAAAGTATAAGTGAAGTACATCACAAATCCATTTAGAATTTTTTATTAGGCACTTACACGAATTCCACAAAATAATATTTGCCAAACATGTTTATAATTTCGTAAACAACTATCTAAGAAATTATTATTCGAACGAAAATTTTATTCCTATGAACTGAAAAATAAAAAAAAATTTCCGTTAATGGGTCGTCAGCCTTACATTCGAATGCCCTTAGAAACGACTTTTCTCTTAAGATTCGTGCTGAGATATGGTGCAAAAACAATGTACTACATACATATTATTAACTTCTTAAACATTCAGATAAGAATTATCTTTGATTGTCCCAAGTGTACAAAGAATCATAAAATCGTATGATTGTTATTAGAAATTCAAATGTGAATTGACAATGCTTTGGTTTATAATCATTTATACCAATAAAAACTTCAATAAAATTAAAACTAACTATTACTAAATTAAATATATACAGCTTAAGATAAAAATTAATGAAAATAAAACTAAAAACAACTATTTACATAAAACATCGAAAAATTCGTCTGCATCGACGTCAGTGGGGAAAGTACCCAGAAGGCTGGCAGCATTGCCACGTTGTATGGCAATGCTTTGGTAATGGTCTAACTTTTACACAATATAATTATTATAAGTCCTTTTTATGAGACCTTTGTTTATATTAAACACACTTTGCATAACTATACCTCTATGTCTTGAAACCAAAAGTACAAACAATTGTGGACCAATCATCAGAAGATGTGATGAAGGGACGATAATAATTCAGTGTAGCTTCTATAGCCTTAATTCTAAAAACGTGCAAATATCTACGATAATGCTCCTGTTTTAACAGTCAAGTAATAAATAAACACCATTAAAACATAAATTGATCCTATCATTATCTAATTTATGAGCCAGCCAAGTAATTTGATAAATAATTTTTACGCCTTTATTTGTTAAAAAATACCTTTTTACGCTTCTAATGGATATTAAAATAACAACTTCGCGAAGTTATCGCGAATCTTCGCGAAAATTTGAAACAAAGAATTTTAATGCGAAGGTTGTTTTATAAATTAATTGTAAATCTGAAGATAATGTACATTTAGTATCGATTCTTATTCTAAGATTTTATTATCTTACATTTTTATAGTTTTAAATGATTCTTAATGGAGAATTTTCCTCAGCCTTCTTCATAGGAAAGGAATCTACACCTCATTTTGGGGGTGCCGAGGGAAGCTTTTAACATTTAAGGGGGAAAAACTGGAAAAACTAAGGAGTTTGTTTATCTTATCTAACTAAACCCATCCCAGTGGTTACATAGGCATATAAGCATAGCTTCGTTGTGCATACTGCTAAGGAGTTGAATTTATTGCCAGAGTCTGTATTTCCTGAATATAAGGTATAAGGGATGTCTTTCCCGGGCGTCTTCAAGGCCCAAATGAATATGTTGCTCATGGGACGACGTGCTCTACCGTAGACCACATCATCGCTAACACCAGGAGAGATAGTGGTCAATGCCATCATCACCATCACTTATAAAAAAAAAGTGTAAAGAGTGCCAACTAATAACTTAGGGTTGTCACAAGAGAACAGGCTGACAGAAATATATTTATTGTAATACTAACGCTCAAAACGATCGTTAAAAGTCAAATTTAAATGAATGCATTGAATTAAACTTTCGACTTTAGTTCAACCTTCTATAAGAAGTTTAAAAGCATGTAAGTAGTTTAGCGATTACCAGAAATTGAGAATTTAAAATATATATTCAGATTTTTGGAGAAATTCTCGCGAAATTCGCGAATTAAATAAAAACCGGTCCAATGTTAGTCGTACGCACTTACAAAGAGTTCAATATCGTGAGTTTTTGTATAGAGTAGTACCTTAAATATTTATTTATTTTATTATATATTTTTTTGGATTTATCTACTTAATTAATTTATTACATGAGATAAGGCTTGGTGCTAGACAAACATACAGACAGCGTAGTCTAGAAGACCCTTTTCGTACGTAACGCTAATAAAATTACTAGTCCATTAACTCGTCGAGTACCGGTTTTGCAGACACAATTATAGAACAATAGGTTGCGGTCACCGGTGACCGCTTGGTATTTGACAGTTTAAGCATTAAAATATGAATGAATATTCACGAATACAAAGAATTGTGATACAAGTTAAACTTGTTATCTTAATATTTTAAATGTAGTGTAAAACGTTGAATGTTTACTATTCAATAACGCTTTAATGAATTGATTTGAATAAAGTCTACCTACGCATTTTTAGTGATGCGCACTTTTTTAGAAGGATAATGTAGATTAGGGTTCAAAATATGTCTTACCATAGACTGTTTAATATTATCCACATAAAAACAAACCCTATTTAATCCCAAATTAGGGTTCAAATTATCTGACAAACGGAAAACTCGTTAATAATCACGTAAGTATGAACATTCTGAGGTTTGCCGATCGCTTGGCTCACTGCAACAGCCTTAGGGCGCAATAAAATGGCAATGTAGTACCTAGTAACAGAGATAGTAGCTGTGTTTAGAGCAAACTCATTCGTTGGTTCCACGATGAACTAAGAAGATTGTAATATGGAGACGTAGATTGGTTTAAAATTAATTGATTGGTTCAAAATTAATGATGATAGTTAACTAACTAAAATGAAACAATCAGGTACCATAAATTGGGGTAGTATATCAGATTTGTTTCTCAAAGTATCAATACATGATTTGGTGAATTTAATAATAACTGTCGTGAGACTCAACCACAGAAGGCTGCGTGACATCGCCGCGACCGCGCACGCTGCTCATGAGGACCCCTCTGTGGTTCGAAACTAGAACAGCTTTTCTCAGTATTTTTACGGGACGGAGTAACCCGCGATTTTAGTTAATTTAGACTTGATGAAATTATCTTTTAGAAACGAACCCATCACTTTCATGAAACGCCAGTTTACTACATCGATATACTACAAGCGCTAAACGTTTTTCACTGATTGCAGAGGCTTTCATATTTGTAGTAGAATCGATGCATCAAGAAGAAATGATATACAATACGTACAATACTAATGAGACTATACGTCACCAACTAATCCAAATATATAAAAGAAAGTCGTGTTAGTTACACTATTTATAACTCGAGAACGGCTGAATCGATTTGGATGAAAATTGGTGAGGAGGTAGCTTAGAACTGGGAGACGGAATAGGATACTATTTATCCAAAACTTTTTTCCACTTTTTACCGAAAATCACGAACGGTGTCGAGAAAAACGGGACGGGTACGAAGTCGCGGGGAGAAGCTAGTTTTAATTAAAAACAAACATTTCTAACACCGCTGTCGCATAAAACAAGTGTTAAACCAATCATTAAATATTTCATCAAACACAATTCAACTGTTACATTTGAAAACAACTCTAATTCAAATTAGAGTGGTAACAACAGCTCATGATGCAGTTTGAAGATGAATAATTAAAGTGCATATTTACCCGCATGACCGTATCCGGCATAAGTTTTGATCGGACGTCCGGTGTCCGGTGGAATGGTAACGACACTAGCTGCATCAGTAATTAGTGCTGTTTTTATGACCTAACATGGGTGTCATTAAAGTTCCAGTTTGTGGCATATAGGGTTTAAAAAGTAGGGACAACAAAAACGTTACGTTTTTGTTGTACAAAAAGGAAAGGGATTTTGATCATCAATTAATCTAAAGGATCAGCATTGAGATTACCTAGATGTGGCTGAATACAACTTTAGTATATAAACCGTTTCTAACCACAACCAATAAATTAAGCAAATCACCAAAAATAGGAGATACTAAAAATGACGAAGAAAATCACTTATTTAAATTTATTTCAGTAAAGGCAAACTTATTTAAGACATCAAAGTTGATGCTCGTTGGCCGAGTGGTCGCAAGTGCGACTGCCGGGCAAGGGGTCTCGGGTTCGATTCCCGGGTCGTGCAAAGTATTACTGGGTTTTTAAAAAAATCTCAGTAGTAGCACGGAGTCTGGAAATGTGCCCGGTATATGGCAATAGGCTCACCCCCTATTACATGGGACTCGTAACATAAATAGTGAAAAGTGGGTGTTACATTGTACAGTGGCATTAAGTGCCGTAATGTGCACCTCTGCCTACCCCTTTGGGGATGAAAAAGGCGTGATGTTATGATGATGAATGATCAAAGTTGATACTAAAACTGCAAATTTTTGAAGCCAATTTTCCAGAACCCAGGAAATGGTTGCAAGTCATAACTCCAGACATTACATATTATGTTTGCTCACTCGGCGCAAGTCACACTTAAGGGACGAACTAGGGTGGCACTATTTACCCTCCATCATGTCAAAGTGACACCAGCGTTAAATAATTCAAATGTTAACTTTCTTACTTAAGGAAGCTATAGTTTTCTTGTAAATAATTTATTTGATTTGATTACATAAACACGCCAGTGACCAAAAGTTGGCGGGAAGTCGTAAAGAATTCTCGCGGTCGCTGCTTAAATATTCAGTGCGTCACAACACTGGATGGACTTTTCGAAGTATTCCCTAAATGTACTACTTTTTTTATTACGTCACTGACATGATATATGTCGAGGTATCCTGTTATAAGTACTATGAATCGCACAATCGCATATGCTTTCAAATCTTTTGCAGACACAGACTGTTGTTCTACCTCTATAGAGAAGTTTTCCACGCCAGTTTCATTTCACCTATCCTGTATCTAATCTTTATTCCGAAGCCTTCGTATAATAAACCTTCTAGAGTTTGTCCTTATCCCTTAACAAAGCCAATGAATAACTATGAACTAATTACTAGGCCATACAGTTATTGGCGGTCTTCGCTTCTCAATATTAGGTATTGTTCTAACTCAGTTGCAAACCTATAAATGTGCATTAGTTTTAACTAGTACAAATCTTTACAACTGAACAAATTCGCTATATTTTCGAAACAAATGCCAAGTGACATCTAAAAAACATTTGAAACACCGGATTCCTAAAAATCACTAGCGCTGTCACTATCCAGTGAACTGTCAAAGACTGTCTTGTCAGTTGTCAATGTCAATCATGGATCAGTACTATCAGTTGCGTTGGCGCAGATGTAATCCTGACATTGAGTTTTACATAGTTTCTGGTACTCTCTCTACGTGAGTGACAAGTGACTTGGGAAAGAATGACTACAGATCGATCTGTCACCGTCGTGGAAAGCAAAGAAAAATTGTTAGTATAAAAGTCTTTGAAGGGAAACAACCATGATTAAATGTGGCCTAATTAATTATAACAACCCTTTCTACTTATTTATTTTCGTCCTCACCTCCGAATGACTTTGGAGTAATATTTCTGGCTCTATACAAAACTGCCGTATCATTATAAACAGATAGGGAACAATTTATAAGAATTAAAAATAAAGCCACCTCCAGCGATTCGTGGTTGCGCGTCGAACCGTGCGTTATCAGTGCGACTCGCGGTAGGCGCGGGCACTGTATTAGTGGTTTTTATAGGGCTGCCATTTTAATATTGTGTGAAACCTTTTATTGCTGATAAAAATAATTTAAGCAGCTATTAAATTATCACTTAACTAGTCTACGGCTCAGCCCAGGTGATCACAACACAACGAAGTCATGGAGTCCAGTCAAGCATTTCAAAAGCCAAGGGTGAAGAGTATTTGTCTTGTCCTTGGTCTTTATACAGTGTGCTGTCGAACCCATAAGGTCGTCTCATGTTTGACCGTGAAAAGTTTCGTGTGCCATAAGAAACCTCACACAGTCGGCAAAAAGTTTATAATAGTTGTAACTAAGAATGAAAGTTTAATTAGTTCGGTCGGTAGTCGGTATGCTTTTTCATCTAGGTTTCATTTTAACCAATTTTATTCGTAATTCTTTTTACTTACATGGAATAGTCAGCAGTTTATTCAACTCTCGTTTCGTTAATACGTCTTGTATTTTTCAATAATAATAAGAAAAAATTATACAGATCCAAAAATCGTAAAAGGTTATTGACGCTTTCAGAGACTGGTGATAAATGACGAAAACTACACCTACCAATCAATAAACTTAAGATAGTTTAATCGTTATAAAATTTGAGGTTACCTGTCAAAACGGACCGCCATTTTCTTTTAAGAACACGTGGCATCCTTAAGCATCTCGCGCCCCCAACCGAATACTTACAATAAATATATCAGATAAATATTTTTCGTTGTGGACTGTTCAAAGCTTGTTAACGTTCATAAAATTATACAATGATGACTATGATCGCCTACATAATTTTAATGGGCAAACGATTGTTTATGCGTTGCGGTGTTTTTGATACAGTACTGTTTGCATTCGCTACTCTCACTTGATTTATGTGATGTTTTAAAAATTAATAACGCTTTTTAATGGATTTTCTGGCGGGAATAGAATTGATATTGCCGCGAATTTTATAGATGGGCCTAAATGGATATTTGTGTAATGATTTTAACTGTGTTTGCATATTATTTTTATGGTAAAGTACCAATTTTTAAAAAAAATTATTACGCTCACAGAAATATCATAGACCAGGTAGAATAGCATTCGATTCCTAAGATTTTGTTTTTAATGGGATTGGTATGGACATTTAAGTGCAGTTCCCGTTCACACTATAATGTCTACGTTGGCACACTCTCATGCTCTTTTAGGATGACTAACCGAAACGAAAATAGAATAGTACACTAGAAACAATGGTTTTACGTACTTTCCGACAGGCACAGGAATGAAACACCAAAATTCCAGACTAAGATCCAATAGTTACTTTATTCGAAAACCCATTAGCACTTAGGTTCATAGGTATAATAAAATGACCTGAAACATTAATCAGATTACAATACAAGAGTATATAACTCACTTCAAACACAACACAAGTACTCAGAAGGCTCG
Source organism: Spodoptera picta (assembly GCA_038387885.1). NCBI lineage: Eukaryota > Metazoa > Arthropoda > Insecta > Lepidoptera > Noctuidae > Spodoptera > Spodoptera picta. The sequence goes on from JAZHFQ010000679.1 coordinate 536,434, forward strand.
CTTAGGTCACAAAATAAGTTAATATAATTTCAAATTTATTTCAGACTTCTCGACAAGTTGGCAAAACTTTTCGTTGCTAAGTTATTTCGTAAATTAATGTACCTAATATTATTTTAGTTCGTGATTAAGTTAAGGTTTGAATTATTTATTGAATGTGTTCACTGTTTCGATTTGTTTTTGTATGATTCATTGTTTTAAAGTAATGTTGTGTAATAATTATTGTAATACCAGCTTCTATTTTAGTCTTATTGTTCTGACCATCTGTGGAGTCGCAGCAATTTCAAACTCCCTTTTTATAAGAGTTCTTATAATAGATTGTAATAAAATAACCTCTTTATATAAGTAAAAAAAACACCACGCTGGTCACAACTGTAACTCTCTTCCAGAATTGAAACCACCTTCACCAGCCATCAAATTAAATAAAGAAAACACAGTTAATGAATGGGCCTCATCTTCAAAGACAATAGGGACCCTTTTAACGGTTGCAAATGACAGACTACCCATCACGCCATTTCGTAACATCAAACCACTCAAGGAAGATTATCCCATGGCAACATACAATGACTATTACGTATTAAGTAAGATAACATTTACTGTATCATAGATGAAAGCTGCACACTCTTGAGCCAAAAGCCTTTTATCCGAGCCGGAGGCAGTTTGTGGAAGTAAGACAGGCTTTGATAGGTTCTACTGTCTATGTCACTCATTCTGAGGGTAATCGACGTTTATGGAGGTGTGTTTTAGTTGTTTTCGGTTAATTAATGGGTAGACGAAATTGTTTTGAGGTTATAAAAGTTATATTTGTGGTCTGTCTAATTAAAATCGTAAAATGTACGTACGTAGGTGTTATAAGATTTGCTTGAAATGGTGCAACGTTATGAAGGCTTTTAAAGACAAAGTTTTATTTTATAACTTCTGTTTCATAATATCTACAGTTTTGATCATCATTCACTACACCAACTACCTAAGTGCCTATCAAAAAGGAGCACAATTTTTAGACATCAATATTCCAACGAAATATTTCAAAATGTATCAAACACCGCAAAGTTTGAGAAGTACGCAACAACAGAATTATCACACCCAGCCCGGGGGTTCTCGAAAAATCAAAACTCCATATAACAGTTACTTCGACTCCGACAATATGTACATTGAAACTAGATATTTTGCTGAGATGAACCCAAGTAATGTAGTTAAATATAACATAATTTGCTTTATATACAGGGAGTTCGAGAAAGTCGAGAACTTTAGTCCCAATTTAGCATTTCCTTGGTTTCACAAACCTTGTTAGTACGGTATCAAAAATCCCGATATTGTATTACCCGATTCACGTTAAATCAGACCTCCTTTCGTGACGCAGCTATCTAGCATTAATTTGAAATGTTTTTTGATGGCTTCGTCAATATTAAACAGTTTATCTGTTGTGTATTTTGTCAGTTCTTTTAGTTAGTTGACATTTTGGATAGTTATATAGGTAATATTTAGTTTAAGATACATACAAAAATAATGAATTAAATTGGACAGATCACATGGAAAGAACATTACGTAAGTTAATTCCGTTACTTTAAACACAAAACATTGTACTAATACCGTTTATTTTCATGAAAGAGCCTCTGTACCTAAACCTTTACCATTCTATAGGAAAGTTCAAGTTCAAACACAGAACAAATCTAACGTACAAGAACATCTCATCTCATTAAAATTTTAGCTCATTTCTCAACAGTTCATTCATATTCAAATCAAAAGCACACACAGTACGTCAGCGTCTCAACTTCATTTTCAAACAACAACTTTTGATCCGTACCCTCGCTTTGATCTCCAGTATCAACACTTTTGATGTCACAAGGTCATCATTACCATCCAGAATCCAAAACATCTCGAGCATTAGCATACAAATTATTGTCATGTATCATGATTTTGTCATCGTTTTCAAATTGTAACGGAACTGTTACAACCAGCAGGGGTGCCACTCGTAAATTATAATTTTAAATCAGCTACTTATGAAGTCGGTTCACAACGTTTATGCATTCTATATGAGTTTTCCTACACACACTGAATTTTGAAATTCCAATTGAGGAATCAAATCGGACGTTGTAATCTGGGAAATTATTAATATGCGGCTAATAAAAATGGTTTAGATGTTGGAGTTGGTTGGGTTAATATTCAATATCTGTTGAAGTTATAGGCTTGTATAGTAAATAGTGATGTAATGAACTAGTGGAAAATAATTAAAGCTAGAAATCTGATAGCTCCAGAATACCTATCAATTAGTTTGATAATAGAACCTTAAATATTTGTTGGACACCATTAGAAATTTCAGAATCAAAAGAATCTGAACATAGATCTGAACAAAGATTAATGCAACAAATTCGATGATCCAAAGCTTTCTAAAAATAGAATTCAAGAACAAGATACAACTACGAAACCAACAAACAACAGCGAAATTCCTAAAACAATTTCTAGTAAAATCGATTTCAAAATAATTTCGCAGCTCAAAAGCCTCAGAAATTGTCATTCTCGTCGGCTCTTGTGTTCCAAACGATAACGTTGATGACTATCTTAGCCTCGTTAGGCTGTACGCCGACTTAACATAATCAAATCATAGACAAAAGTTCCGTTCGTTATTAACTTTTAATGCGAATTTCAATGTGAAATTTTCTCATACTCTTTCACGAACCCTTAACTTTCGCTCCGACATATTTTCCGTAACTTTTTCAATGTGGCAGTGTATTTTAAAATATTTGGCTTTCTGTAGTATATTAAGCGCTGAATACGGGTATCTATATTTAGTATGGAATTTACAAGTCTGAATCCTATTTATAATTTTATTTATCTGAAATATTAATAATTTTCCTTGCGTTTAATACTAGTTTTTAGAGCTAGTAGATTTGTGTCAGTTGTCGCTCGTGGCGCTGATGCTACTCAAAATCTCTATGGGGTTACTGCAATATACTTTTGCAACTAACTGCTGCTTATGTTCGAACGAATGATAGTTTTGTTCGAGAATCTTTAAAACTTCGACTAATATAACTATTAGTTATAAAACTAATATAACTATTAGTCGAAGTTTGTGTACCCCTATAAGAATGAACAAGCATTCGCTTTATAACGCAATTCGTTACCTAAAATGGCAACTACTTTAATTGAAATTTTGGAAACGACAACATATCTTTAATATTGAAGAACCGAACAAAACAATAGATATTGCGACATAATTGTATTATGTCTATAAATCAGTCACGTTTTGCGTTTGCAGATTGAGCTGAAACCAATATGATAACAGACGTAATTGCAATCGGAAAGGGATGGGCGAGTGAGAGAGATGGTAATCAAAGAGTTATGTAGTGTAAACGTCTACCTATAAATAGGTATTTATGAAAAAGAAATACATAATAACCAAAAAACGAACATTAATTTGAGACTAACTTCTGCCAGATGGATAAAAAGCCTATATTTTTATTCCAGACTATAATCTATGCTAAATGTCATCTAAATCTGTTCAATAATTTTGGCATGAAAAAGTAACAAACAGTACAGGCATTCACGCTCCCTGACAACACAAACCTTTGCAATTACAATTTTAGTAAAAAAATTAAGCATTTTATCAATACTTAACAAAGGATCAATGATCTCTAAGCCTAGTCAAAACTTCAATTTGTTCTGGAGAAGTCAGATGACGTCACAACTTTGCAATGCTTGACCTAATTCTTAGTGCCAGTGATTCCGTGTCTGCATTCAAATGAGTCTCAGTTATCACCATCCATTGATCTGTCGCTTGTGATTTAATGAAGTTTCAAGTCAATAGGTACAAATTAACTTTGTATAAGTTTATAGTTTATAGTTTTTATCTTTAGAATATTAAACAACATTTATTTTATTGAGTAAGCTAAGCTTTAGACCATACTGTGTAGTACTTAAAACATTGTGTATTCATTTTTTCGTTTTTGATATCATTATTTTTACGGTTCTCCAAAGTGATACGTGGTATTTTTAGAGTCAAAATACTTAGGATCTGTGTACCCAATATTCTCCAGTACTTTTAAATTATTATCGTACAACTGTACTTTACAAATTGAGACTGCAATACTTTATCAAATATTCTCTATATTATGCAAATAAACTAGAACAAAATAGACTATCTGCATCTGGATAACAAGCTCCTTTCATAAGACATACAGCTTGCTCAACAGAAAGCAAAATAAGAAATAAATGTCAAGACCCGTTCTTACCGTTGTACGTAACTAAATATTTTAATAAACTTAATGTTTCTTTTGAACACGTTTTAAATGAAAAGCGAGATCGCGTGGAAAATTTCAAAAGTTAAAAATGTTGTACCTCATAGAAGCGCGAATTTCAAAATGGATTCGATTTTTGTATTATGCAAGAGTTTTTTCACATCATGGAGACCACTGAATCTTATGTATGTCCATGAGCGGCGCTGATCACTACATAGCTGGTAAAAGGTGAATTTAACATTTAACACGGTGATCTTCAACCCATAGTTAAGAAAATAAATAACCCCACACAGAAAAATGACTTGAAACAACGCTTGCATTGTCTTTCGTCGTGTGAGTGATGTTACCGGAGGCCCAATTACTTCTCCAGTCTCTCCAAAATCTCTGAATTTCCGACAATCTTCAAAAGCCTAACTCCAAAAGTCCGGTAACGCACTTGTAACGCGTCTGATGTGTCAAGTGTCCACGAGCAGCGACGATTGCTTACTATCAAGTGATCAGTCTGCTCGTTTGCCCTTATTCAATAAAAGAAAATTATGAAATATTGTTGTTTATTAGTTGGAATATCATATTGGGTTTTGTTGTATTTTTAGCTGTCTATCACTCCGATGCTGATACCAAATAAATCCATTTTCAACCGACTTCTTGTTACTTTCTTCTTTATAGCCATATTTACAATTTAGTTACAAGGTTACATTAAAGGTTTATGAGTAATCTTAGCGAAGTAAACTAAATGTAGAATGCACTAAATATTTTACAACGCAATCATTATTCAGCTTTATAACCAATGCAGGTGGGTTTATAGTTTGAAAGCATTTCCTTTATTAAATTTAACTGCAGTTAATTCCAAAGTTTTTAATTAACTACGAACTACAGTTTTAAGGGATAATGGTAATGTAATAATCCTATAATTTTCATGACTGGTCTGTCCACTGCTGGACTGGTCTGCTCTACCATAAGAGAGGCCGTAGTATTCACGCTTGGCAAACACGCTGGAGCACGCAGTTTACAAGACTCAGGTTTATAAGTAAGTACTGCAGCCTAGTCTCAGTCCCTTACGCTGAAATACTCACACGCAGCTCAATTTTAAGTCAAACTAAAGTATTTTACTACCACTACAAACTCATTGTAAAATGACAGATGCCCCGATATTAAAGTAAATTTAGGCGCAAGCAAAACAACGTTGCATCTTATTCGTAAACCGCACACGTATGTAGGCGTATTCAATCGCAAATGCCAAGTATTGTTGACTATACTCGTAAAACATAACATAACATCACGCCTTCTATCCTTGAAGGAGTAGGCAGAGGTGCAAATTACAGCACTTAATGCCACTGTACACTGTAACACCGACTGTGGACTATACACTGTGGTAACAATAAGATTCTACATCGCCGGCGGCGCGCCGTAAGCATGTTGGCGGATGTGCTGTAACAGGCGTTGCACCGTGGGGGCTCAGATGCTGTGGGTGGCCACCGGAGCGCTTTTAGTGAGGTACGAATCCCACACTCCTTAGTCTTTCTCCCCAAAAAGCTAGGCGCCTTTTGAAGGTTTTCCACGTCATAAAAAAAGGCAAATTCGAAACAACGGCGTGCCAGAGCCGTGCTTATTAGATGTACCTAGATGATATGACCTTAACAATTGAGTAGACTTTCAGTATTCGGGGGTTTAGCCACCTCTTGCAATGCCCGCAGGAAGGGGGTAGGCCTGATGACAAATGTATCATACTCCAATCATTAATAAGTTAACAAAACACGTACAAAGTAATAAAGTTTTTGAAGTATAAAGGACAATAACGATTAATACACAGATAACTCGCCATTACACTAATCGAATTGATCGGACGGATAGACGAACCACTATTTTACTAAGGTGGCAATCAAATTGATTGACTATAATGGATTACTTAGTCTTCATCGTTGAAACTATTTATTAATAGGAAATGTACTAAGATACACATAAGTATCTACTTATAAAGATAACTTTATTAAAGCAGTCGTTACTATGGATTTAACTCGTTGAGTACCGTCAATATAGACACAATTACAGAACAATAAGTTGCGGTCACCGATGACCGCTTGGTGTTTGACAGTTTAAATAGGTTAAACAAGTAGTACTTAGGGCTTCATTTGGACATTTTAATATTTTTTAAACGCTATTAGTCGCAATAAGACGCCTAATAGTAAGCTATCACAGTAACTTAAGTAGGTGCAATGGGGTCTACTGTTTTTTTCCTTACCAGATGGTACTAGTTCAAACTTCACGTTCTTCGTCCAATAGGGATTTAGCTAGTGGCATTGGGCGTTCTTAATTTGACAGTTGCTGTTATTGGACATAAAAAAACAATTTTTACATTTGTGCCATCTTAGAAAACGTTAGCCCCATCGCAACTTCAAAGGTATCAAGTACGTTGCGGATGACGTAGGATCTATTTGCTAAAACCTTCTTTATAAGTACAAAAGCTTCTATACTTCTTTTGTATTTTTTTTTTCGCATTCTACCTAAATTCTCATTCGAAATTCAGTCACTCATTCTAATTTTAAGTGAATTGTTTTTACGTAATAAGTGGGCAAGGAACACGAATGCCGTGATACAAGTTATTAAAGATAGAAATGTTAATATACAAAAAAATAAAAGACTAAATGTCGCGAAGTGACGACAGATTTAATTATAATGAATGAAAAATATTTTTTGTCAGGATAATTATCAGGATCGAGTCGCATACCTATTCGATTTTTCCAAATTATAAGGATTTTTAACATACACAGATGTTTAGACAAATAAAGAGCTGATCTAATGTCTGTGAATGAAGTCCTTTTAACAACATTATACCTCTACAATACGGTAGTTGACAGTTAGTCAAATTCAATACTTTTATTGAAACGTCAAAAACGATATTTTTCTATGAATTTTGTATTGTATCGCAACCTGTGACGTCATCATATATCTGCGTCAAATAGCATACTTATTTCCTTAAAATTAGCGAGAAAAAAATGCAAAGGTAGGCAAATCGTCAAAGTAGATGAGAGTATGATTATTTTTTAAATTATTTATTGCTTTGAAAAGTCGAAACAATTTATTGTAAACTTAGGAAACTACCCAATTGTAACAAACACTAGGTAAGTTAGATAAGGGTAAAAATTTATATAATTCCTGGCATAAAACATCGCTGAAAAAGAATATATGCGTGGAAACACGTTGACAAAACGCTATCAAGCAAGTAATAGATCATAATGCCTCTGTCCAACCCCAACACAGTTTGCCCACATCAATTTGAAGGGGACATACATATTACAGACGGCGGCAAATCAACCTACACTTTTCTGTCAAATTTCTTTGTTACATTTTCAACTTTATCTTCATTGATATAAAGTTTAAAGTCCACACATTGAAGTAGGTTCACCTGCTGATGTTTGTACATGAATCTATATACGTGCATGTGGTATGTATGCCTTCATGTGTCATTGCGTTTCATCCTTCTAACATCAATTACATCAATTACGCGGCGTCAACTATCGCAAATGGCGTGAGGTTAGAGTTGCCAGGTAACAATATTGATAGTCACAGCGATATACGGCCTATTCAGAATAAAAATAAAATTGTTAAAGAACTTTATAAAACAAAAACATTGTTTTAAGCATGTGTTTACTTGAGACAGAAAATTTATTAGTAGGTATTATTGTAAACTAAAAATATTTATTCACTACCACAAAGCCTTTCAAAAGAAACATTAATTAATCTATTTATAAGCCTAGTAACACTAACATAACAAACATAAGCAATAGCGGGTGTGACTTGTAATCACTTGGAGTAATTGTTTCCCGGCATCGACATTTGATTTGCAAATGTAATTATTTTGTATGTTGGCAACACTCGCGACACAATGACAGGAGTTCTCCCTTGTTTTTATGACAGCAATAATTAATCTTGATGTGTTTTTATTTTACCCTTTTTCTACTTTGCATATGTATGTGTACCTATTAAATAATATAAATATGGACCTAAAATATAGGTAAATAGCGATGTTTTAGTAGGTTTTTGAGTCATTGTTTTCTTAAAAGCTTTTTTGTGATTTCAGATAAATCTTCGAAATGGCTCAACGGATTGTGATACAACTTCGAATAAAAGAAACTGAAGAACTGACCCCCAGATTATTCAGGGGCTAATTTCAACAAAAGTAACCCATTAAATATTAAATTATTACTGACATTCTTACACAGTCTCATCACTGTCTCATCTTTATCCCTAACATTGATAATATCATCTCACAATCTAGTTTCTCTGACAATACATTTTGACAATACATGCCAACCATCTATATTTTCATATAAATGGTTGGCAGGCCACTACTGTGCGGTTCTCACGTAGCTTCCTGCCTCGCACAGCAAAACTGTGGAATGATCTGTCGTCGGCGGTATTTCCGAACCGATACGACCTTCAAACCTTCAAGAGAAGAGCGTACTCCTTTTTAAAGGGCCGGCAACGCACCTGTGACTCTTCTGGTGTTGCGGGTGTCCATGGGCGGCGCTGATCGCTTACCATCAGGTGATCCGTCTGCTCGTTTGCCTCCTATTCCATAAAAAAAAATACAAAGGCAAGGGACGGACAGGTTAGAAGTCAATACAGACGCACCCGCAAGCAACTGTCGCCGTCTCATTTAGGGCTTAAATGTTTCAGCCTATTTTGGTAATAGAAGATAGTAATTTCCTTGATGTTCTTATTCTGATATGAATCATGGAATGAAATCCTTAAAAGTACAATCGTAAAGGTTTACGGTAGTATAATTTTGAAACAAAATTTTCGCTACCGTTTTTCTCTATGGTCGTTCGCCTAAAGATGACCAACCGCTAATTTCGTCGATTTTTATTGTAGGAAGTGATCTAAACCTTTGCTATGGCAATAGGCTCATCTCCTCTTACATGGAAAATATAAAATAACTAGCTAGCTATTAAGTAAGAGCGTCTCTGCCAGTCCTTCGTGTAGCAAAAGGCGTATTTTATGTTCAGTTTCTATAGGGGAAACAACCACTATAAAAATCTATCCAATCTCACGGAAAACCAACAAAAAAGCATGATACACAATTATACCCAACCTAACAAAAAAGCCCCGCAATTTCCTCCATGTGCAAAGCCAAAGTCGGCACAACAAATCTTTAACAATACATATAAACATACAATGTCATTATTACACCTTTTATAGCACAACGTATTCCTCCTGTCATTTCGTAGAGTCAGCTGTCACAGCAGACAATGGCAGTTCTCCAACAGTCAGACACCGTGTTAACTGACATAAATCGCGGCAACTGTTTAAGTACAATGAGTCGGATTATTTGAAGTGTAATGTGTAATAATAGAAGGGTTTGTTCCTTGTAGTTATTTTATTTGTTTACGTTTTTTATAGAGGTTGAAATGGTAGAGGTTGATTTGGTATGTGATTTGTGAATTGGATTTCTTGAAAAGATTTCTGAATCAGGTAATTTTAAATCTGGGAATTAAATTAACCGGGAATAAGAAGAAAAAGGGAAAAGAAAGTAGAAAACCACGTTACTAATAGACGTTTATGAGAATGACGACTAATAACTGATAATCCCTTCGAGATAACTGATATTTGTCCATCCGTACGAAAATATCCCTACATTAAAACAATGTATTTCTGGATATAACCAAACATCAAAATAAATTGAACCTAACATCCCTAAGTACAGTACGGAACGTGTCAAAATAATTCCATTGCAGGACACATTATTTCACCCTGTGACACTCAGCTAAATGTAAGAATTTATGTTAGGGGGTCGCGGGGTCGACGCCAGCCCCATCCATCTACCGAATGGTATAAATCACAATATGAACCAGACGCGTAAAATGTGGCTACTTGTGAAATTAATTTATTTAGACAGCGGTGTAAAAATTTCGAAGGTATTTTGGGCTGTATTTGCTGGAAGCTTAAAACTAAATGTTGATGCATCGTTTTTTTAAATTTTAACAGAAATTTGTTCACTTTTTATGGTGAAGTAGGTGCTCAGCAAATTATTATTATTAGACTAAGTGTCGAACTTTGTGTTAATAACATTTGGTCAATATTTAAAGTAAAACACAGTTAATGAATATTGCCATGCATTGGTAGTAGTCCTTCCGCATCATAGTATAGTGTGCCATACCTTTTGAATACCACCAATATTGAGCTCCGAAGCAAACATAGGCTCTCTATATCTAACACTAATACTGACCGCACACCCATGTAACAGGATTAAGCGCCGCAAAACTTTTATCTCAATAGGACAGCTTCCAATTCTACCAACACAACGGTAAACGGTAAATATTTAAAGGTTGGTATCAAGTTGAGTGCAATTTATGAAAACAACATGAATGTTCGGCGAGGCTCGGTGTGCACAATCATTTTGTTATTCCATTACCTTTTTTAGGCTTTCATATGCACGAGGATTAAAACCAGTCTGGACAATACCTTCATTGTTGCAATATACAGTAGTACAATATTCGCTAATACAGCGCCGTTCTATTAGACTCTCAAACATCAGCAACTTGTGGATGTTCCTGGATTTGTTGAAATTCTTGATTTCAGTTGAACACTACCTAGTATTTAAGCCATAAACTATCTCATTTTCAGGATCAAAACCAAGTTCATTTCATCCGTATTGACATACAAACCACAATATCAAAGATACACTTGAACCAAAAACACAATTCAAGAACATAATCTAGCAATTTTAGAAACAGCAGTACACCTTCTGAAACCTTTTGTTTCACGTTTTATATAATACAGAGGACTAGGTGCTGAGCCTCCAGCCCTCCCCCTCCCACTCCTGTATGGAGCGATATCACAGCTGATATTAAAAGTAAACAATGCTCGCGGCCTTTCGCATTTGTGAAAGCAGATAGAGTATAAAATATGGGTGGTTTATGGACTTATAAGAGTTGAGTACCTACAGATATTCGAACCAATATGTTTCAATTTGGCTTTAAAAATTAATTTATACATGAATTTGTGAATAAAATTCTTTTTATGTGTGTATGTTAGCATTGAATATTGATCATGTTTGGAAAATTAGATAAAGGGTTCAAATTTAATGTTAAATTGTTATGCTACATCTACGTTGTTTAGGTTTCGTTTATGAATCGTAATAAACCTTACCTTAATTGAGCGGATAACATAAGCACAACTCACAGCACTCATAACTTAATGTGTAGAGTAAACATATACACAATTGTCATGCCAAAAATCATCTCCATAATACTTAGGGTGGTAGGTCCATTTCAAACAGCACATCTCTTGCGAATATTCGTCGGCCAACAGGTCGCTCCGACGTCATCCGTCTCCCCGCAACTGTGACACAAATCCGGCGAGGTGACACCACGAAACACGGAAATTGGGAATATCCGGACACCTCCCGATCTGTTTGTCACCGCCGCCACGTAGAGCCGCCAGTATTATTGCAGCATTGACACCCTAGTCACGATTTGTGATATTAGCTTAGTGTTTGTTGCTTAACTAATAATAGGAGGACTTAAAGTGAGGTGTAAAGACAGGGATATTCCTACTTCGGGGTGGAATTTGTTGCTATGTCGTGATAGCAATATTACGAGCATTCAAGTGCACTTACAGATTGAAATTACTTGAAACTTGTACTCGGTATGGTAAATATACAAAAAATAATTTTCAATAGAAAAATGAAACATTATTTACTAGAATTCAAACTTTTTATACGAAACTTCATAAGTGTTAAACTACAAACGTAATTTATAATAACAAAAGAAAAGAAGAAAATATAAAAGTAACTTGGAAGTAATACGATGGAGAATACTTGTCGTATGTGACGAGTGCGTAGCACACTTCAATAAAAAGTTAGCCAACAATCGAAAACTACTTTAATATCAACAGGTAGAAAATAAGGTTAGTACTACTAACAATATATTTTCCTAGTGTAAAACAAAAGCTAAATAAGTGGGACGTTTGACATGGACATAAAACACGAGACTTCCTCGCCCGGGACGAAAGTTTATCTTAGAGGAAAGAAAAGAACAATGAAAGGACTGGCAACACATAGCCGTTGGAGTTTTTACTTGATGGCAACATTTTGTATGGATATTTAGAAAAAGTTGGCAGTAAGACGTCAAGATATTTTATTCAGTGAAAGCGTTTGTGGGTCGTGGGGTTTTTTATAATATTCACACGTATCTAAAGTTCCGTTTGCGCAAAAAGAATCCAAGTCTAATAATAATATTTTACACACAACCCTTAAGCATAGCAAACACGACCACTAGGTAAGTGAAATAACTAGAGCTGCGAAACTAACTCAAAGCATTACTAGAGACTAAAGTTACAAAAATACAATCAATTTTGTAATACCTACTGCAATAAAACTCACTCGTAGAACATAAAGCGTCAAAGCAATATTGAAAAACCTTTGTACACGTATTTTACGATTTGCCGGTTTTACAACAAGCTTTCCCGAATGACATGAAACTTTCATCATAGCCGTATTGGTTGGACGCAAGTCACAAAGCAGGTTCACGAATCGTTTTTTCACTCGGTGGCTTGACAGCCAGTTTGTTATCTCTTTTGTACCGTTAAAATAGCAATTTAAATTATCCTTTGAAGGAACATCGGTTCTTTTGTGTCAGCCAACTTACAAAGTGATATGATTACCGAAGAACCCCTGTCTTATTTAGTTCATTAATCATAAGATGATTTATTGTCAAAGGGCGTGGTCCCATTGTCTTTTGAACGTCCGTGGTGCTGGCGTGACCAAAAGGAAAAAATGGTCAAAGTTGGTGTGATACGAGTTGAATGTGCGGTAGCACAGGCAACTATCCCGAACAAAAAATTGGGGTAAACCCGCAAAGGTTTTTGCACATATGTTTGTGCATTTTAACACAATACATGCGTGGTATACGCGGTTTCCGAGAGCGTACGTGTCTAAAACAGGGGTAGGCATTTGTGTGGCCGATACCTGTAGAATTTGTTTCTATCGCAGCATTGGCAAATAAAAGAAATAGAATTCAGTTCAATTGTATCTTTGCACCAATGATACAATCAAACAACAACGTTTTACTAAAGTAGGTAAATCAAAAGGGAGACTTAAAGCAGGTAACACAACGTCGCGTCTCGCAGAGCTGGCCAGCCATCCTTGTGGTGTCGTGCAGCGGTGACCGCAGACCGCTTGATGTTTGAATCTACGTGTCACATAAACGTTGCACGTTTACCTCATTTACAGTAGGTAAATAACAAAATAAATGAAAATTATTCAAATAGTAATATATTTTGACATAACATAACATCACGCCTTTTATCCCCGAAGGGGTAGGCAGAGGTGCACATAGAAGTAACACCCACTTTTCACAATTTATGTTATGAGTCCCATGTAATAGGGGGTGAGCCTATTGCCATATACCGGGCACATTTCCAGACTCCGTGCTACTACTGAGATTTTTTTAAAACCCAGTAATACTTTGCCCGACCCGGGAATCGAACCCGAGACCCCTTGCCCGGCAGTCGCACTTGCGACCACTCGGCCAACGAGGCAGTCGCAAAAACTTACTCAAAATATATGTAATATATTTTGAGTAAGTATAAATACCTAGATACAGCAAGTGGTCTTTAGATTAGGTACCTACTTAATCCTACACAAAATGAAAACATCAGCCACAATCATAAACCACCAAAAAACAATAAAAATCCACATTCCAAATGAATACGTATGAATGAACCGGTAAAAAGACAAACAAACTCTTCGGTTTTATTCGAAAACGTCGCACGCTATAAAGAGCCTTCAAGAGGGGTATTTAGCCTTGTTTTGTGGCAGGAGCGACCGCAGCGGCGTGGCTTGACATTTGTACTGAAATCTACACGGTCCGTCCCGCCCATTTCTGATAAACTTTTTGCCAGTTAAATCTGTTCGTTGACTGGTTCAGTGCTCTTTTGGCGGTTACGGCTGTACGCTTGTATAGCCATTGTGTACCTAGCTTTATGTAAATTTATTGGGGTGTGAACTGGAACTGTTTTATTGTTGGGTTATTTTGATAGTTGTTTCCTGGTAGAAAACTGGAGAAACACATTAACGAAATGGTTTGTTATTATGTATCTGCTAATATTGTCTATCATATAATTTATTCATAGGGAAGGGTACCTAAGTATCATGTCTAAATATAAAGTAAACATAGCTAAGTACGTTTATAAATAATTTATGCAAAAAATAACACCAAAACTGAACCTTCCATAAAAGCTTCCTAGACTGACTAAGTTAAAAATAGATACTCTAAGTGCTCATGTTAGTCTACATAAATTCGTATATAATTTATATTTGGTCCAAAATTCTCTAATGGCTTCACGTCGGTTAAAAAAACATTATCCCTAAAAACGGGTATGAGATATTCAATTTTTGAAACCTGCCCTTTACATGGGGGTCAGAAATCGATTGAAAAACAGATTAGAGGGTTCGATGGGGTCCATCGTGACGAATTCGTGTCAAAAATTAATTAAGTCCATCAAGGGTGAAGGGGGTGCTTTGGGCACTCGACGGGTAGCAGGGTCCATACATTTTGGCACAACGTAGGTACACCACTTACGGGAAGCCTCACGTATCATTAGATTATAGGGTGTTGACCTTTATTAAATTGTGTACGGATGATCAGTAATGGAAACAGGTTGGATTTAGCTAATTTTCGATTTTTAATTTTTAATTCTTGATGAGGAGGCCTGTGGAAAGTTTCGTAGTTTCAAAGTACCAATATGTTTTTCCATAAACCAATTCAAAGTACTCTTTTGATGCATTTATAAAGAAAAAGTATAGCAAATAGCGTTTTGCACAAAAAAACAGAACACTCCAACTAATTGAAGAGTTTTAAACAAAAAGGAATTCTCAAGAATAATTATCAGAGTCGAATTTTAATTGAAGCTTTTTATTTCTCATTTAAAAACGAGTACGGGCAAGATATTTTAGCTTCAATGATCAGTGATTCAATTAAAGAATTCAATTGATTTACAAATCGGGATCTGAATAAATTAGATTGAAATCCTTAAATTCATTGTTCTCTGTTGGTCCCTTGAAGAGACGCGGATATCTTTTAGCTCTGTATTGAGAAATTCCAATAACAAATTTGCTTTTATAAGTCAAATAAATGTCTAAACAATGCTGATAAGGTATGCTTTGGAAGTACCTACCTATGTGAATATTTTTTTATATTTCAGTCTTGTTTTTCTAAAAGTGACTGTTTTCTTTCATGTATTACATCAAAAGCTCTCTTAAAAGTGCAGTGCGTGTCGTTGTCTCTATTAAAAAGCTTCGACTTGAAGATGTGCTTTAACTAAATCAGGGAACTACCAGTTGTGCTTTCTAAATAGTTTAGTAATTAAGATTCGTGGTACCCATTTTGTCGCCATTTTTATTATTTAATACTGACAAATGCCAAGTGAATCTTAAAGAATAATGTCTGAAATATTATCTGTAATTTCTTTCTGTACATTTTAACATAAATTAAAGCCTAAATCTTGAGCTACAACAAAAAATAATTGTTTTTTCTTGATGAATCATAGTCGTAAGTAACCTCGTTTTAATAATTACTTTCAGCCCAAAGCCGTTTGTTCTCCCTCAAAGTAATCATTTTCTGAAGTTTTTAGAGCAAGATAACCATTTTAATTATGATAATAGAAATTAAATTAGCTGAAATTCTATGAAAATGGGAGATTACTTAGATCTATTCAACGTTACGATATTGATAAGTTAATGGAAAAGTAGTATCTTATAATTATGATAGTTCAACAAATATATCTACATTATACTACTTTTGTAAGACTACTTTTGTATAGACCAATTTAGGGAATGATATTTCAACAGATATGATAGTTGTACAACTAAGTACATTTAAATAGTGTAAAAATTATCTCAATGTTTGAAATTTACTATGTTATTATAAAGTACTTTGTCAGAATTTGTTAGCTTATTTATGCCTTCAGATAACATGAACTAACATCATACAGGATGCTTAAGTTAAGACAAAATCATCTCACAGCACAAGCAGTAGACACAAATTCTAACTTGTCAAAACAACAAAATTGTTGAATGAATCCGATGTATTTGCTCATCTTCGAACGATGTATAAACCCGACGATACACGGCAATAAATTGCGCCAACATCAGTCCCACCAAACATTACGGATGATTTAAATAAATAATGTAAACGATGAAACCTTTGCACTGGAAAAGTGTAATGGTATAGGATTGTTGTCTTGCTTGGGTTTATATTTTAAACGTTTTAACGAAAAAACTCTTTTCTTAATCATATGGGACTAGGAACTGGGAAATTGAAATGACCTAAGACCTGGCTGTTGTCAAACCTTATGTTCAAAAGATAACAAACAAGTTTCTCAATTCTCATAAAAATTACTTATTGCATGAATAAAGGTCTCACCACAAACATGAAATCTAGACCTTTAACGATGTACCTAAGTAGCTATGAACTAAAATTAAAAAGATAATCCACATAAACCAAAAACACATGACACAAAGTAACCATCGGCGGCTACTTACACATTCCCAGTAAAATATATCAAGGTAGATGGGAAAGTCGCTAGGAAGTTGGTTAATTATGTAAATTGCGGCACTCGACTGAGTAATGTACTGGATTCACTCAACCCCGCTGGTCAGTCAGATAAAACCGGGTAGCCGGCACTAACTTATTGTTAGCAACACATTACGGGCAGATATAGAGCTCTAGTATACTCATTTGTATTATTAGCCGGCAATGTAAGTTCAATGGTAATCGTTATCGGTTTTGGATGCCAAACGAAGCCGGATTTGATTGGACTTGCGTACATCATTATATTTAATATCTCATTACAGCTACGGTTGATAGCGTGGTACTAAGCTTAATATTTCATATCAAAATGATCATCATAATTCATTCCCAAAGTAATTGAGTAATTACCGTTATTTAATTAAACTCACTATCAAATAGTAAAAGCATTTTAGGATTTAAGTTTAATTAAACTGTCTGCAGACTTTCTAGAACTTTACAACCATCATCTTTACGAGTTTTTTCATTTGAATTCCAATTTTAAAGCGAACTTATTTTATAGTTCAACATTTAGAGGTATTTTCTAATTATACTAAAGAAGAAAAACTATTACATTATTACATAACGAAATAATACAAATAAAGAACAAAAGAGAGTTGTAAATTTGAGATTAAAAGCAGTTAATCTACAATAGGAGTCAGGTAACTCTACTGTATCTCTTGCAGCGACGAATATGTCTAATCCAGCAACACCGGCTCGGATGTACAAATACGCTATAAATTTGAAAACTTTTAGCAAGCAATTTCCTTCGGTTTACGAGAGTAAGATTCATGAATCCACCCCCAGCAAGAGTGGGAAAACGAATCCGTTTCAGCTTTAAACTATGCTTTTAAAATTGTAACGATCCTGGCACGGTACTGTGTCTAAAATTGATTTAGCTCTTCGATTTAAACCGTTAGTAAAATGTTTAGTACACTGCATTTGAAGTTCCTATTTAGATTGAATGACTTTCTTTTTCGCTTTGATTCTAATAAAGGCAAATAGTTTTATTTAGTAGAATTCAATCACAGACTTTAAAACTAACATTTGTATATTTTGATATTTTGCATGGTACTATTAAATGCTATAACAATCGTATTACTTTTCTTCACCAGACCAAGAAATAAAACGGCAAAATTAAATATCCGAAACCCTTTTAACTTCGGGAGTTACCTCTATATGCAAGATTCCGAGTGTACCTTTCAACCGCAGCTAGCTAAGAGCTGGCCAGTGAGAGAAATACCTCTATATGTAGGTATTTTAAATTATCCGCCTCGCCACGGGACCGCCATTAAAGTGGAGCTGGATGGACAGCTAAGCGAGGAATGAGCGAGACGTAGACTGCGCTTCCCGACCGTTTTACTATACGATCTAAGAGCGCAGTAAATTCATACAGATTAAACGTGCAATTAATCGTTTAGAAACTGAGAGTGGAGACAGCAATCGAGACCGTTGGCCTTTTATCAAAATACGACGCTTGGGCCTTCTGTATTTCCAATTTCATTGTTGGAATTCTATTCTTTCTTACAATAGAAAATCTCTAGCGAAACGCAGCGAGAGCTAAGCGAGAGATGACGCGGATTACGATTAAACAGCACTGAAGGTTCGTGGCTCGGGATATGAAAGCTCAACATCATGCATTAATCAAGCCTTGGCGACTATCGTTTGTGCCAAGTATTCTTTTATGAGCTGCACTGACGCGAGATTAGTGTAGCACGTTTAATTAATTATTACGGGTTAAGGATGCGACATTTTTCTGAAATGGGTTAAAGCGTTTATACAAATAATTTTTATTTTCGTCTATTTTATAAATTGTAGATTAAAACAGCAGGAAGTCGAGCATAAAGCTTTAAGACATTATTCATTACTAGCTTTTACCCGCGGTTTCGCTTGCGTCACAAAAGGATAAAAAGTAGCCTATGTGACATATACCTATACACACAGCGCCATCTATACCAATTCTTTTGTTTTCCCTCGGTAACTTTAAATTTTTTCGAGAATACAGTATCCTATTATTTAATCCGGACTTCTAACTATACGTCTACAAAAATTCAAAACAATCGGTTTAGTAGTTACGGCGTGAAAGCAGAACAAACAAACAAACTCACTTTCCGATTTATAATATTATATATAGTAAGGATTCCAAAGCCAATTAACGAAGCAATGGTAGCACACAATGTTCATAAAGCGACGTATAGATACAGAAATGTCATTAGCATTACATGTGTGTAACAGGAGGCTAGCAGTCGCATGTCAAGTGACGTCACTTGACATTAAACGTCACGATGACGACGCAACGATAACGTTGTTTACTGGTCATGTGAGGGCAGCCAATAGTTCGGTGTGTGACCACACGAGGGACTCATGACGGGACAATTTAATCGAAATAATGAATATGTGTCATAAAATATTAAATTTATGCTACTAATAGTAATTTCAAATGATTTATACTCGAGCTTTGCTGTTCAAAATGGGAATCTAGTAATAGTACCATCTAATTTATAGTTCACAATTTTCAAAGATACAAATGGTTTTTTGACAAAATCGGTACTTTTTAGTCAACATTCGATTATTCTAGGCCTTATTGTCTTGTCTAGTGTTACATTCTGTACACATATGTTCCCCACACCGCAGAACACCTTATTCGCAATAAACATGGCACTAGTCGGCCATATCTATCGGGCGTGTCGTTTGATATTCATTACAGTTATGAATATTAGCAGCGTAACGACTATAAAATATTGTCGTGTTTTATTTTACGATCAATAATAACTATTTCATGAATAATAAACAGGTCTCAACTTCCTATATTGGTGAGTAGTAGGATTATTATACTGAGTACGCCCGCACTAGCAGCTGAAATATGCTCTGCTATTAATAAAGGTAGTTAAAGCCGTTTGCTTTGTGGTTTCCGCGTATATTGCTGGTTTTCTTCCCTTGGGTGCCTTGAAAATGTTGGGCAGATTTTCTGAAACTATTTTCCGATGTATTTGATACTGAGACCGATGTTAGAATAACAAATAGAAGTTACTGTATAGAAAATAATACTATCGGTTATTTTTTTGCTGCATAATTGGTGTCGATTTTTTTACTGAGTAATTTTCTCTTGTCCTAATTTTAATTCGATGCAATAAAACAAGATGGCAGCTAGCCAGCCGAAAAGCCGAAATAACAAAATTTACAACGTAAAACTTTGCGTGTGAAGGAACAATTAAGTGACATAAGTACATTCGCTTTGTTGATTGCCAACATCGAGTATAATTAACTCGTGCTGTCTTAATTTGCACTTCAAGTTATTTTTTTCCTAAATTATAACGCGATTACGGTCTTTCACGAATAATTTGTAGTTTAAACTGATGTAATTAATGTAAATTTTCTAAACATCCTACCATTTTCTTGATTAAACTAAATACCATTGATATCATTGTTCCATTGAGGCTAACGAAGGGTATAGGTACTTGAAAGTTTGTACGACTAGGTTCATTACTGATCTCAGCTTCGTATTGAGAGGGTATTCAGCTTACAAAGTAGACAGAATGTTAGCCATTAATGATGACTGACACATTCATAACTGGAGAACCAATACAGTTACGTCCAGTTTCAATAACCTATCTATCTGTAGATTTGCTTACTAGAGATAGAATTTTGAAACATTTTGTATGGAGCTCATGTCAAAATTCTATCTCTAGTAAGGAAATCTACAGATAGATAGGTTAAAGAAAGTGGACGTTAGAGTATAGTCAATGGACTAGGCTACATTTACACAAAGTCAATAGCTAGGAAATGTTTCTCCACCCCTCTAAGACCTATCTTAGATGTAGAAAAACGTTTCAAACTGTCACTTTATTGACGTTTTTATTCAAATTCAAAAGGAGAAGTTCTAATCAATTCAGGCCACACGCTCGTGTCGCGTGCGTCGCTAATTCGTGTCGGCGTCGTGACGTGGTGTTGACCGCACGAGTGCTCACGATCACGCCTCCTCTTAACGATGTCGCTGATGAAGAGTTTGGGATGAAACACGCTGGTGACGAAAGCGGAAGATCTTCAGTAGAGGTTGATTAAGTCTACAGAAGACAACTTATTCAAATGTATCAGAGACATTGTAGAACATACTTTTTTAAAAAAAAGAGTAACGAATGGAGTTTCTTGCTCGTTCTTCTCCATTCGAAACTACTTTTTGGAATGAGCACCTAGCTTCACCTAGTTTCACTGACAGACTGACTGACAGACTATTATTTATTTTGTATTTGTTGACGTTTCAAAAGTACCAAACTATGGTTTAATTGAAATAAATGCTTTGACTTTGAAATGAATACCTTCCCTATAAGTGTCTGTATCGATATAATTGCTGGGGCACAAAAATATGAAAGAGCTAACATTTGGCTAAAGAAACACTAATTATAATAATAAATAAATAGCTCTAGCTTCCAACAACTAAAAGCAACATTACACACTATTTAAATTCCTAGAAAATCTTGCAGTTTCATCAACAATCTCGCCAGGTACAGAGAAACCAGAGCTTCTGTGTCCTCGGCTTTAATTTGCCGCGTCAAGAAGCTGTGTTTACATGAGCGACTCCTAAACACATCTAAGTAGATGTAGAAAGAATAAACGACACGACTTCTTGCTACTAACTCTTATGAATATGTAAGTAGGTGTGCGGGTTACGTGTTGAGTAACTTATAAGAGTGCGGCGTGGTTTCAGAATAAAACTTCGTATCAGTTGGTTTTCTAAAATACCCTCCTATCAGTATTTTTCTGACGAATATCTTATAGATTCAGTTGATATTCATAAGTTGTCAAAACTTATATTTGAACTTCTTCTTAATAACAAATGTCAACATCAAAAACAATAACACTTTTACGAAGAATTCCACTTAAATCTTTTTATGGTTAAGCTCCGAAATTGGCGCCCAACGTGGTCCCAACTTGTATAAAACTGAGAACACATTCTGATTCCTTTCCAAATCTTTATCGTACCTGACAATATAAAACCAATAAGAATCTTGGAAAAGAAACTAATAATGTTGGAGTAACTTTATATCGATCGGTTGTTACGTAGAGGGCGATCCTCGAACGAATCCAAGTCGGTAATGACGTTACGCAGTTTGCTGGGCCAAGGTGGGGAACAAACAAGGTAATGCACGTACAATCAACTAAGTTTGTATCTCTCGATATACTGAGAAAGTAAGTTATTAGGTGCTGGAAATAATGCGATGTTGATGAATGAATTTATTGCTACGAACCACACGATTCATACATATTTATAGTACGTTTTCCAATCAACTAATATTGTGTACTATGACATAGTAATTTCCAAGATAGGAAGTATTTCGTGGCTTAATACTAATAATACTATATCTAGGTAGGAAAACACTGTAATATTAGAATTGACACCGATGAACAGTAAACATAATTAAGAATGAGTATTATTATTCCACCACAATTCTAATTAGGATTTTTCCAGAAATAAAACATAAATGACATATGTTATCAACATCGACAAACAAACTTCCTTAATAGACGCATCTCAGAAATAACCGAGCACAGGAACCCGCATAATGCGTAAAATACACAGACTTAAGTCAATTATTATCTGTGGAAAACATGTCATAATAAACATGGCGAACAAAAGCTCCGAGGAGGGGTGTAGACGGGCGCGAAATTACTAACATCTGTTTGTGTGTGCGAGCGTGAATAGCGTAAGCGACACTTTCATCCAAACTGCACTTCGGATATTAAAAACTATAGCATAGACATTTTATCCGCACATTTTTATTTTGATATTGATAAAATATTTATTGGGTGAAAAGTGTTAATTTAAAATGGAAATTGTATTGATTGAGTCTACAGCAATTTTGATGTGGACACTAACAAGGTGTACTTTGTTTTACGGTGTAATTGAAAATGAATACAATTTAAATTGTAAAAGTAAAACTCACCTAACAGAAAGAATATTCAGAAAGGAAGTAGATACGTGAAATGTCATTTATGGGATAGTACGAAAAGTGAGCGGGAGATATAACTCTCATTTTTTATATGTAGTAACGTGAATGGTATGCACCTCATCAGGATAATGGACACTTCAATTCAAACATAGCAGGCAGTTTGCGACCGCGTCGTTGCTCCTGTATCAACTGAAAACACGATTGTACGCGACTACCTCATGTGAAAAATACAGATTGTTTATTAACTTCATATATTTACTCGTTTGCGAGATTTTTTAAAAAGAATAATATTTTTATTGGGAAAACATTGCGAAAGTTTGTTAATGGATTCGTAGTTTGTGACAACATGGGTATGAAATAGTATTTCACGTTACTGTGATTGCGTTTGATGTTAACAGACTTCAAAAATAGCCTGCCATCGATAGCCTTCCTTCTCCTATTACCTTTTGCCTGTACCTAGATAGTATCTGGAAGTAGCTAGGGTGCCTACAATACACAGCACTTTAATCATGTCTCCTTAAATAAATTCGCAATAAGAAATCTAATCACGTCCCTACATAAAAACGTCTAATTCTCATCACGGAGTTTCCCAGTCCATCCCTCAAAAAGTCTTAACTCCCCGATTGTTGTGTTAATTAGAATTCCTGAGTAATACTGCCTGTTTAAATTAAAATAAAAAAAAATCTCAATTCTAAAATTACCTTTGTTTTGCAAAGTCTTTCATGAGTTTTAATTAAGATGTTGTAAATCTGTAAAGCTTTGAGATCACAATATCAAAACCCGAGATTTTGGGTCTTTAGAGGGCTTAAAACAGGTGGCGAATGGAGTTCGCGGTATGTGTAGATATGTAGATACTGTTTAGAACAAGGAATGCTCCAGCCTTTTGTGCTGCGACGCACCATAGACTTTTTTTGTGTTTCTAAATTCTTGTTGTGTGTCGTAGCAAAATAAATGATTTTTCTTTCTTTTAACATAATAAGTATCATAGTATCACAGGTGGACATAGTTTTTGCGATGTTTATTGTGGCGAATTCTCAAAATAGTTTTACACAAAGTATATATTTGTGTAAAACTGTATAGGCTACCTATCTACACATAATCCACGTGTAGGTATATTTGTGATACCTATCATTTTAGGTATTTTGTACACAACTGTAGAGTAATACCATTACCGACCCCTTCCATTTGTTGACCTTTGCAACAAACGTATGATGATAAAGAATCACTGCTGGCATTAAAATAAAATTAATGAACCGTTTCAATTTCTACGCAGGTAATAGTTTTGCCTTTACTTAATCCACTCGATTCTTGGTTACGGTACCAACAAAACTTTAGTGAATTGAACTTAGAACAGGTTATACAATCCCCTTTCAGACACAGTTTATCATCACTCAGGGCTTAATACCAGAAGGTATGGTTCACCAAAGTTCCTAGGTGTTTACTTTCTATTAAAAATTAAGAAAGTAATACCAACACATCATTCATTTTTGTAGAAAGTGACAAGACATAATTACTTCAACGAAACATCGGACATGTTCATCAAGTTGCTAACAAAATTAATAATATGAAGCGACATAGAATGAAAGACACAATACGATCAACAAATAATCCCCGAGGCAAGGAAGATGAAAGTGGGCAGTCAATATGGCGTTAATGAATGAGAAGAAAAGCCCGCGAAAATTGACATTTGTTTTATCCATAGACAAAGATCCAGATTGGTGGATGAATGTCTGTATAACTGAGCAAATGTCACTCTTATTCAATATTTATCTAAAGGAGTATTGTTTGTGCAGATTAAATTACAAATAAAAGGTCAGATGGAAAAATTGCAATATATTCATTCGAAGAGTTTTAGTGTGGAAAATAGTTTAATATAATCTTAAGTTTACGAGGGATCTTAGTGAATGGGACAATATAGAATGCATTAAAATCTTATAGCTACCATATCACCCTTGTGAATTAATAATATGAGCGCTATAAACTATCAACGAACACTTAAGACTATAACTTTAAGGGATAATATTCTATTATTGTTGGAATTTGTAGATGATTCGCGAATGAACACATTAAACGCCGTGGGGGTCACCGGTGACCAAAGTTAGTGGAGGATTTGCATTCATCAGTTTTCTATTGGCAGTCAAAGGCTTAAGGATCTTAAAAGTTCTTACACTGTTCATCAAGTGGTAACCTAGAGACCTACACCAAAACTAAAAAGTAATTAAAAGAACAAATAGGAAAATTCGTGTTGCCTCGCAAATAGTTTAACCTCGTACACTAATTAAACGACTTGCATAAACAGAACCATAAACCTTTTGAGGCAATATCATAACAGTTGTTGAAACTGTTCGTTTGAGTGTTATTGTTATTTTTGATGGGACATAAGACAGTACGTAATACTCTGAAGTCTACCAACAATAATCTTAAATGTCCAGTTTTATCACTTAAAGCTTGAAATATCAGAGCAAAAAATGACCATTAGGTTCTGATTTTTGAAGTTAGCAATAAAATGGTGACATTGAACCCTCATTATTTTTTTATTTCCTGTTTCGTCACTAAATTAAACGTCTTTGTCTACACAAACAGAGTAAGTTTGCAAACAAAACAAGCGTCGATACTTCGTCCGATCCTTATCGAGATTAATGGGGTTACTTTCGGAACGGTATCTAGATAATCCCAATCCAATTTCGATTCAAGTACAGCCCTACAGCTGAGAGGTCCAATCAAAAATGATTATGGGTGTCAGATGCCTTTGTAATTGTTATAGTTACAGATACTTCGAGTTGAATACTGACATCCAACCGAAATCCTATTATGTACCTGGTAGGTGTTTCGACATCATCATCATCATCTAGCGAAATATGACACGCGTTAGTAAAGTTATCCAATCAGAAAATCTGTTTGGGAAAATGGCCCATAATGGTAGCAAAACCGGCACTTTGAACCGATATGCAAATTAATTACTATATGGAAATATCAATTATATTATTAAATGTAGTTTAACCTATATTGCCGTGTGGTTCCGGGAATGAAAGGATTACTAGTGTATGAAATTTAACTATAAAACTTGTTATGTTGCAAATTATTTATGTTGGTAGTTGTGGTTAATAGTAGAACACTGAGTCATGAGTTTGTGACACTTCAATATTAGAACTAGAGTGAACGTCATGGAAATAATTCTAACCTTAAAATAAAATAGAAAGGAAAGTAACATGCTTCGCTAAATAAAGATCAGTGATACCATTAGACGTTGCGTGTTGGCGACACTTGAAGCTTACATTGCATTAATTAATTCGAAGTTTTCCATGTCCCAAACTTCCAGTGTTAATTGCGCTTTTGACTGCTGTGCCGCCACTTCCTGGATACGTCGTAACGACGTACTATTTGATTACCTTGGGGCTCCTGTGGTATTAAATTATGGGTCGTTAAATAAATTTGATGGTCTGATATAGAGGTTTGTCATTGGAAAGCCTGCAAATTACTAACGTGCCTGTCACAAGTAATCTTCTAAATAATAACCAATTATGAAGGCACGTAATTGAATTAGTATTTTAAAGAAATTTTTCGCACCCATCAAAAACTCGTATTTCTATAGCGAAAATAAAAATATCTATCAGAATTTATATTTTACAAGCTTTTTTGCAATTCAATGGAGCGCTCCGTTATCGGCACTTCCACACGTTAATAAGAAATTACATGCACACAAGAACACGAAGAAATAAATGCTACATCGTCAATCCCCCGTGCGTCATTTTATCAAGGATAGCAGGAGGCGTGCGGGCGGTAAATCATACGGCGTCATCCAATCTGCATCGGTGGGGCGCCTTAAGTGCCGACTGCGGAGGGTTGAGGTACCTTACTGCTATTATGTCGCCCATAGCATATAGCACATTGTTTTCCCCTCTATTTTTTGCATGACGTATCTTGTCAGTGACGAAACCATAGATTTTTTTTTTTAAGGATGGAAAATCATCGAATGAATGACGCCTGGGTGAGGCGGAAGGGAGTGTCAGACTCTTACTGACTAAAAACCACCCCGTTCCTTCTCCTGCACGTCGAGCCGGAGCCCCGGTTACCCGTTAGGTTCTCCGCGACTCCGAATCGGCATCGGCTCTATTGGGCCCCATCTGTGGTGCACGACGCGCCGTACGCTCGGGTCTGTTTCTGGTCGGACGGGGAGCCACCCATGCTCGCCGTCCGCAGGCCCGCGCTTACGGTGGCCGGAGATCGTCTCGCGATCCCCGACGCCCGGTGTGTCCTTCGCGATGGCTGGGTTGCGAGGAGGCAGCGCTTCGCTGCCTCACGCGTCCCGCCTCCTCCTTAGCTAGCATGACTGCTTCGCAAAAGGAGGAGACGGCATCCCAGTCCCCCTCGCTCCGCATCATGGCCTGCACTAGGCCCGGACGCGAGAGGTCGCCATCGCCGATCACTTCCCTGAGGACACGGCGGTGCTCAGCCCACGAAGGGCATTCTCCCACCGTGTGTTCCACCGTGTCCTCAGGGCGGTCCTCGCAGTGATGACACCCGGGCGTTTCCTCCCGCCCCATCAGACACAGGTACCTCCCGAAACTTCCATGTCCGGTGAGGACCTGCGTCAGGCGGTACGTGAGGACGCCGTAGCGTCTCTCAAGCCACTCCTCAAAGAGGGGACTTACCGCTGCGCTGGCAGCGAGCCCAGCCCTCGGTTGCGACAGTCGTTGCTGCCATTCCGCCATGAGATCGCGCCGGAGCTCATACCGCCACGCACTTATCTGGCGCGGAAGCGGAGTTTCGCCCCGGCGACGTGCCTCCGCGCGCATACTGTGCACGCGCGCGAGCACCTTCGCCTCCAGATCCCACGGCGGTAATCCGGCAAGGACGTTCGCCGACTCCCCAGAGATCGTGCGGTATCCGCGGATCATTCGGATCGACGAAACCATAGATAGATGTGAAGTTTGACGGATTGTGTTGTCTTTAAATATTGATGGAAAATGTAGTGTGGATGTGTATTATAAAGGCAAGCACAAAAATACGTGTACCGAACTAATATTTACCTCTACTTTTGGTACTTTATTTAGAAGTAAAAAAGAATAAAATTCATAAAAGTAGTGTTTATTTGCATACCAAAAAATACCAACATATTAATCACGATTACATTTCTTAAAGGCTACATCTTCCTCCTGTTTTTAAGTAGGTAATCTAAGCCATTATCTTACCGGATTGTGGCCGGCGACAGGTGTTGCAGTGACTGGCTTTCGTCGCAAGCACTCTATTTTTTTCCAAGACCCATTATCCTTGCTTCCGGATGCGTTGTCTATTACCAGACAAACAAAATAAATGTCTCTGCCTTGAGACAATGTGTACTTCACTTAGAAGCATTGTGTAATAAAGATTGGCTTTCAGTACTTGTGTATAAGGTTGAATGTTGAATGATTAGATAAGTGCTGGCAATTAGGGAACTGTGAGCAATAATGAATGTTTGTCTAATATTCCAAATTCTAGAAGACCGATTAAGAGAGCTGTCAATAACACAAACAATATTTAACCATTTTATGTGTTTGCTAATTATGACATTAATCAAATAATACTGTTTCTTATCTAACAGATAGTCGCACTTACGGCCCACTACAATTGCTTGGACACTATCAAATTTTCATAACCAACTACCTGAGCATTAGCGCCACATCTTATTAAAACCTCCTGAATTTAGTATGAAATTTGCAATACTAATCGATGGAAGATACAAATTTTTGTATTAACCGAAAAACTCTAATAAAATACAAGTGGCGTTAAATCGCAATGGAAGTTAAGTGACCGTCAAAACTTATCACGAAATGATGGCTCTGCTGAATAATTCAGGGTAGGTAAGTACATACTCTCATTGTTATGCTTTAGTTTCCTTATTATTACAAAGTCTTGTCTTCATTAAAACAGTCTTTCATCATGAATAAAAAAACAAGGAAGATAAGTAAAACGAAAATTAAACTCCGGAGTAATTACGTCGTAGCAGTCGTAGACAGTTCGTAGCGCTCGCGTAGCACATCTACGAAACGAGAAAAACTACACCATCCGCACTTACTACGGGTCATGTTTAATTAAAACTAAATCGTATGACCAGAAACAATGTACAACTAATTAACTAACAAAACAGCAATACAATAGGGTTCATAACTGTCAAATAAGGTTCCAATTTGCGTAACGTTGGTTATAAATTCGTGTAAATTACAACAATAACACGAAACATATCCGTACATAAAACTTAACCCACTTAAATATCAACTTCATAATTACAGTACAGACTGGCTGTTGGTCAACAATAAAGTGTAAAAATAGCGAGACTATCACTCGTGCACCAACAATTATCAAGTGAATAATTTAATTAAAAAGTTGCGAGTCAACGCTAGGGCGACAACGGACCACGACAGCGATAAATAAAATTATTTCCCGAGCACTGGGAGTAAAAAAATGCAAAAATCTGGAACCGCATGCAGTTCGCTACTTCTGCGTGAAATGGAAACAGCGTCGGTTGTTGTTTGCGGTTTATACTGCACCGAAACTGCTGCAATGGAAGCGGTTCAGCACCGAATGGAAAGATCCAATGTAAATACAGACATTGTGATTTCTATTTATTTATACGCGAAAATATGGCTTCTGATTTTAAAAGAAGTGTAGCTGGTGCCTGTCGAGTTTCATGGAACTGTATTTTAATGCACACTTTTGACATTAAACCATTGTTCAGTAAACACGCATCACAATAATATTGTAAAGAAGATAATATTGTGAATGAAATTATATTAATCAAGAATAGTCTTCTCAGATATTAATCTGTCTTTATAAAAAAAAGTAAATCACGTAAATAAACAATGTCAATGTGATTAGAATGAAGAGAAACTTTTAAATGCAGGAACAGCGACAGAATAAACAGTTTCATTTTTGGGGGAAAACGCGAGTTTTATTTCGTCAAATGGCGGTAAAACAGGTTCCCGTGGTCGCTTCCTAGAAGCACTACGTAAACACCGATAAAGGTTGTAACTGGGCGCAGACCGACCGCAGCCGTATCCTACGCCGAGACAGCAGCTGTAGGCGACAAAAGGCGCAATTAATAGTAAACAAGCGTAGAACGAAACGGGGCGGTAAGTAAAGTCCGCTTCCATTAGCAAACCGAGTAAAAAACACTTTAAACGCCCCTACACAAAACAGCGAAACAATTTCGCGGCAATCCCCGCCAAGCGGCGCGTTAACGCGTCTGATTTAACTTTATTTTTCCACAACATACACAAATAGAAACGTGGAAATATTCAATGCGGTTCGTCTAACGCGCTCACTGTGTTGCTATAACTTGATTTGGCGCCTTGTTCCGCGGTCCGGAATCGACGGCACCTAAATTGAAAAGTTAGCAGTGGCGTGCACAGGTTTTCGAGACAGGGTAGGCAACTAAATATCGTATGATTAAACCCCTCCCCCCCCCGCCGATCATACAATCATACTCACACAAGACAGGTACATAGAGGTACATAATACATTTCGAAAAGTGCGTTCAAGAATATTGTGATGTATTCTTTCGCCAAATTACATACACTGAAATCTCGCGTATTTTTTGTGAAGTACTTCATCAGCTATTGATTAAGCCGACAAAACTTACAAATAATGAAGGATCTATTATTTATTTTAATAATGAAGCATAAATTTGATGAACCAAATTTCATTATGGAATTGTTAAGTTTAATCAATCTGTTTAAAATCATAATATATTACGAATTTAAGAGCGTAGGTACCTACATTATGTCAACAAACAAAACAATAACAAGCGCGGCCGGCTGTGGCCGACCTGAGTCTATGCGGTACATTTGTTATTATTACATTACATAATTATTAATAAGAATTAATATGTGAATCAGTACAACCCGAAGTCTAAGTTGATATTTTTAAGAATTATCAAACAATAAACAAGAAATCAAATAACAGATCCATTATAGTACATATTTACATTACCTACCTTTTACTTGGGTCAATTCTCGTAACTCGAGCACACCTCTGCCTATGGTCATTACCTGAATCTAGTCCTATAAAGGACATTTTCTTGCGAAATCTTACTGTTTTTACTTTCAAAAAACACATAAAATTACCTATTATTCACACAAACTTCACACTCGAATAATATAGGTACTTGTACTAGAAACTGATAAACAAATACACTATTTGAAAAACCTACACATATATTTAACTACTACTACACATTTATGCAACTTTATGTTTAAAACTATTTCCTAATAATTTAAACGAAAACATAAACAAAGCGATCGCACATCACATGAAAACAATATGGCCGAAAACATTGGAAATGAATTGAAGTCATTACCAATAGTCAATTGAGTGTTTATTATAAAAAAAATGTAGCTTAAAAATTAAGGTAATGCAGCGTTTAATTTCAAAAAAACAAAGGTTAATTTAGTAAGTCATATGAAATTGCATCATCGTCTTAAACCAATATTTCATACTAAAAAACATTCATTCATATAATTTGAAACGTTGTAAATGGCGCCATCTTGAAGTTTCAATAACTTCCTTTTAACTTTTATAATAATAAAGACAACTCCTCGTTTAAAATTTCTATAAACCGATAAAGCGTAAAAATTTTAAGCTTTAATTAAAACACTTAAAACATATTTGTTAAATACGCAATTATAAAAATACATTCGCATTATATCGAACGAGTTCAGAAGTTTCAACAAAAAATTCAATAGATGGCGCTGGTGTACTCCATTCATCAGTACTTTACGATATACAGATTTTATCAATTTAAATCCTTTTATGATTTAATTTTTTTTTAAATACAATAACTTGTAGCTGTTTTATTGTTTTATAATTCTTAATAAAATACGATCGTTTTCCAACTGATGAACATCTAAGACTCTGAAAGGTCCTCTAATTTTTTAGTTGGAAACATTTTGTCAAGCAACAGGAATCGTGTAATATAATTATGAATGGTTATTCTGTACCGTGACCATGGTCGTGAACTTCACGCATGCGCGGTGCATACTTTTGGTACATTACTTTCGTGACGTCACAACTAGCAGCCAAGATTTAAGGAATAGCAGCGCATGCGTGGTGCGTGCGGGGCGCATTCATTGCTTTACAAAGGCGCGTATTTATGTTAGCCGTTTTTTTACAAACTTTTATTATATTATTGAATTTTAATAAACGCGTTTGTACATTTTATGTATGTTATATATTCACGATATTTATAGGTAGGCAAACCCTTTTCGCCTACATGGACTGCACGCCACTGAAAGTTAGGATAGCAAACACCCCGAAAACATCGTTCGCATAAAAAGTAAACTTGTATGGATCCGTTCCAAGTAGTGTGCACTAATTTAGGAGATCATATTAAGATTTACAACGTGAGGATTGCTTGCACTTTCATAAAAGAGCATTTCCGAGTACAGTTAAACCCTCTTAGCAGTCTGCTTCTGTATAATATAATTTTAAAAGCCTTCTGCATAGCATTTTATGCGGAGATAAAAGTGTTGTACCGATAAGTAAGTATAAAATAAGAGTTAAGAGCGCGCCGGGCGTCCCTGACGCCCCGCATGCCAGACATAATTTATTTGTCGACTCTGTGGACCTCTAACATAAGTCTTCTACCGTGCCTGTCAATTTTAATGGATATTACAATTTACCTTCTTCCAATAAATCATCAGGGAAAGAAAAGTACAGTACGCTGTGTTACATCGTTGCTCCATAAAAATCCATTTATTATTGTAAGCAGAGCCCATAATTCAGTAAATGTCCTAAACGCAAGGAGAATATTAGCAAGGGTCAGAAATACGAAGTGGGTAGGAGTTAAAAGTGAACGCCATAAAATCTTCGTGCCTACCTACAAATTCACAGTCGCTCATCAAAGAGTCTACTGCATTTATCATTTCAAAGCATTTATTAAAAGATTACACTGAGCCGTTACTATTAAAATACACAATTGTCTTCAAATAAAATGATAAAACTCTAAGATAAAGATAATCGTAGCATAGTAGCGTAGTTATATTCAAAGATATAAACTTATTTACGTCTGGCAATAAATATAACAAAATTATCAGTGGCAATAATCCTGAATTTACATTTCATGTGAGTTAAATTTAAATATGGCGTTTTAAAACGTTTACCTAATGTTTTATAAAATTATGACCAACCATTTGGAGCTGTTAACCTGATTTACGTTACTTTATAATTATACAATCTATAAAAATTTCTACTTTTTGAAATCGTTAAGGCAGCTTGGCGTGCGGTCGTTTTAATTCATCACGTTGAATGCATTCACTGTAAAAACATTACTTGGTAGAATTGCGTGTCTATCATCATTGTCATATTCATGTGTTTATTATCCATTACTGTATTACATTTTATTATCCGTCCTGTAAATCAAATAGGTAATAAACATGCTTGTTACGTTTACAGCATGAAATGTACGCGATGCTTAATTTATCCTATTGCAAATGATGGTCGTAATGATGCTTCATAATATAACTGTTTTAGCTTTTGGTCTGTAATGGATTAACAAAATTGTTGACACTACACATTTGTCACGTAACGTGTAGGTAAATTGAATACACGTGTGACACTGTGCCCGGATAAAAGTAACATTAAAATATCTGGCAACATCGCTGTGATTTTAGCGGCATCGGCGCGGCGCGGTCCATCAGACACATTTTTAGTGACCTGACAAGGGTTACCGGACATCATTCGGTACAATTTACGAAAATAAAATATATAGGGAGGTAGATCGATCGTATCGGGCGTCGGCGAGCTCACAGCGTTATTCCATTACGAGGGGTGGGAGTAGAATATCAAATGAGAGTTGACCCTTATATCTCGTGACTCGTCACTGGCCGCTATAAGATAATTGGACGATGGACATTATTATTTATTGTGGGATTCGCGGGTAAATATGACTGCTTAATTGGCGGTAGTACGGTGACTGTAAGCGTTGATAAGTTGAGTAAATGCTGGACAATTGTAGCTCGTTCACAGATGGTTACCTATCGAGATAATCTTAAGTTCCTGTTAGATTTCTGTTCACTTGTAAAAAATATTAAGGAACATAAGTATAACAGATGGTTTCCTAAGAATCCAAATCGGCGTAATGATCACCGCTTCATCGCACCAATAAAATGTCACGTCACACGTCCACACACATCCCGCATTTCCAGTTTGACCAGGCACATATTCAACAGACTAAAATACTCTAAGGTTAGCTCTGTTCGTAGCAAAATGTCCCCTAGCCTGCTGTCCAAACAACATTAACCTTTTTAAATTATAATCTGACTTTTTTACCTTGTGATTTTTTTAATTTACCCTTCAGTAGCCCAAAGTGGCCAGCGTAGGCGGGACTCGACCTACGCACAGATTTTTGATAATGTTACAAATAATTACTAAATTGAAATAAAGATAAACTTTTGTTTATGATAATTTATTCATATAAAGATAAAGAAGAACTCACTTGTTCCTTCACGTGTTAACAAAAAAAAAATTGTCGAATCAAGAAAACGCCTTTTGAAGATAAAAAGGTTTCCGGAGATCTCGTCGTTTTTATTAAGAAATATTACTCGTGTAATACCCAAATATGTACGTCTGTTTTTTGTCGAAGAAAGTACAGTCAATGATCAAAGGAGCATAGTTGTATTGCTTGTATATTTTACCAACTTAGGTATGTTAATACTGTTTCTTCATTCGCTCAGCAACAAATCTGACCGCAACTCTCGAAGTCACTGAGCGAAGTCATCAATGTCCAATCGGAAGTCCTATTTTCGTCTGAACCGTTTTTACTGCGTTTATGATTACGATACTTCAACTTAATGAGCGCCATAATCGTTTAATTAAAGGCGTTGAAAGCATTACCTTAATGCGTTCCACGGGAGCGCAATAACTTACGAATGATTAAATTCTGAAGTCAACTAAGTGTTTCTATTGCACCTTTCATAACAAAGGAATGTCGATATTTTTCCACTAACATAAGCGCAGAAACAATTCGTTTAGTACAAAATGGAGTTTAGACTTGGTTCTACTTTAGCTGAGCTCAATAATGGAGCTGCTTTATCACTATTGGTGTCTTAGCATTTATCCGAAGCGGCTGGCCTTTTAAGCCTGGATCCACTAGAGACGCAGGTGTGCTAAGACTCCGTCCAGTTGAAACTGATAATTTTGCTCGACTTTACTCAAGCGCTCGGTACAGATGAATTTAGCTTATATTGTCTAATAGAATGGGTCAGAAAGTTCACGTTAACTCAAGTTAAAGCACTTGACTAATTGGAAATTTCATTATCGGACCTAAGACTTTTTTAGGAAACACAAAAACTTGAGTCAAGCAAAAATTATTTACATATCGTGATACCGCTGTAATTACATAGTCGATTTTTAGATACCAGAGTCCGCGTTCGTGCAACTAAACTGCCTCTTAAATCTGCAAAATAAAATAGCATTAAAAGTAACTACTCCAACCACAGCACGATTAAAAGCAGAGAAATTCGCATTGGAAAATCAGTTCAGTTTATGAGGCGGGCCGTGAACGGTTGCTTTTGTGTGGGTAGATTGATAAATGCTCGGAAGCACTCGGCGCCTAATGAATGGGGTGTGGCACGCACGCTGCATGCCATTGCAGTATCTGCAATCCTTGCTAACTGCACTGCCATAGCGCACCACCGAGATATTTACGATTTTCGCACTTACTCAACCGCGAACACTGTTACTGTTTAAAGCCAAAGAAAACTACATTTTAAACCTAAGCAATTTTGGTAATTTTTATTTCTTCGAACAAAAGGCTTGCTAAATTATTCTATTAACTTCTGATTCCAACCTCTGTCACTTCTCTGGGACTAAAATAATGGATTTCAAGGCCAATGTAAAGTGAAAATCTGTAAACAAAAAACTGAAAGTAAATTAAATAAATCATATAAAATATAGAAAAATTGTGGAATCAATTTACAAATGAATGACAAATAACTACTCGTATGTTACAAATGAACACAATATCATGAGCAACTCACTACATGGAAATGCAAACACTCAACGTCTTACGAATGGGAAGCGAACAATACAAAAATAAATGAGATGAGACTACGTACTAACAACTGTTTTAAATATAAACGTTAAAACAATCAGCACGGAAACGAGGCATCCCCTGATACCTTGGACATTAAAACGAAAAGCAATTTCGCGAGGAGAACACTTGTACCTCGCTCCCATTCGAGCAGACAGGCAAGCGATTCATTTCACTGATGGCCAACCATTACAACGGTCAAGATGGATGGATAACAAACCAGCAATTACACTATAAACACAATGACAATCGAATGTTTTCACTAATTGAAAAAGCCTTACACGGATGGATTCATTTGAAAGCACTATATGAAATGAAAGTTGGACGTGAGGTGACGCGACATCTGATATATTACATAACTCCATTGACTTTACGAGCGCCGGTGACGTTTATTAAACTAGTGGGTCACCTTTAAGCTTATGCGTATTAATCGAGGAGTTAGTGTAAACAAACAAACTTTATTTGACCAAAGAACTGCGTACAGAAGAACGACTATAACAAATAAAATTATGCATTATTCTAATGCGAATGAGAATGAAGATTAATTTAAGAAAATTATATTTTTGTAAATATTAAACAACATAACAGAAAGTATTATAAAACGCTCATGAGTTAGTACAACTAAAACGATAATGAAGGAATTAGCGAGTTCGCATCACTTGGCAAAGAATCCTAATCATAATAACTCAAGATCGTATCGCAAGTAGAAGGCGATGAACAAAAGGCTGCGAAGCAACAATGGCGCCCAACGCGAGGCCGAGAGGCGCGCTAACAAATTACCAACCCGCAGATAACTAAGCAATATTAAATCATAGTAATTTGTGGTTGCAAGACGCAGCCCCTTTTTCGGCAAGATTCGTTAGGACCAAGAAAAGACTGTTCTTTTTGTACTTTTTCTTTCGCTGATAACATCCAGATAAGAAAAACTTCTCCAAGTTCTGATAAAGTAATGATGACTTTAATCGTGTTACTGAGAAGAAAGAAGTATTCAAATCAGTCATTCGGTAGTTGGCAACTTAACGTAAAACTGCAATTTTGCCGCTC
This sequence comes from Spodoptera picta, assembly GCA_038387885.1. Taxonomy (NCBI): domain Eukaryota; kingdom Metazoa; phylum Arthropoda; class Insecta; order Lepidoptera; family Noctuidae; genus Spodoptera; species Spodoptera picta. Next base: position 573,293 of record JAZHFQ010000679.1, read on the forward strand.
ATAAAACAGGAAACTGGCGGCGCCAGGCGGATTTCAGTACAATCGCATCTTTTCACTCGCCTTCTTTGGCAGCACATTAGCAATTCTAACCGTCGCAATAGTTGCTCGGAAATTGTAATATTTAGTCTTAATAAAGCCATTCGTAACGCTGAATATCCGGAACAGACGTGAGCACCGCGGTTCGCCCGGGGCCCGCTCGAAGTACTGGCGCAACGAGAATTTACACTAACGCTTTATTCACTAGACTGTTACTGTGCTCTTTTATATGACGCAGTATATTCACTCGGATGCTTATCTGTAAGTGTTCAACTACAAAAACAAACAGTATTTTTATGAGTTTCTATATGACTTGGAAGCTAAACGTTCGGTTGATAGGACGTCGATGAGTTTCAATGTATTTTGTTTAAATACTTTTTGTTAATTGAACTGGAACAAATGGAAACGAATATTCAAAATTCTAACCGCTATAAATTTCGCACACGAACGATTCTGAAACGGTCTGTGGCTATTGTATTGTATGGTGCGGCAACAGGATATAGTTTATTAATGAACCGATATCGAGCAATATGAGGCGCGGAACGCATTCGATAAATTTACGGAATATAGCCCCGCGGACAATGGATACTTTGCCAGTGGGACGGTGTCATATGCAATCTTTTAAAATATTGTAAAAACGAAATCCCGTGCCAAAATGTGTTAATTCGGCACTTATGTAACAGGGCACAAACGCCTCGTGATATTGAGCGAAAAATTTTACGTGGGAAGTCCATACATTAAATTAAGCTTACATCAGGACTTGAGTTGGGTCGAGCTTTTAAAAACAACACGAGCTAGCTTTCAGGCTGCTATTAGCTTGTGTGCTGCATATATCAAATATGTCAGAATTAGGACCAGAAAAGAGAAAAGAATACCTTAGTGGTTTCCGTGCAGTATTCACGTATCACAAAAATATATTCATCTTTTCTAGAATAGTACTCATTTGTATGACTTAACTTGATATTATATATTAATTACTTAAAACAAAATATTTTTATAGCTATTATTATCGTTTCAAGTCGCCAACAAATAAGTAAACGGCATCTTTCGGAGGGTTGAAGAACTACACAGTTAACGGGACTTCATTCGTTCGCCTAGTTTCTTCAAAACCTACTACGCGGTTAAATTCTAAACTAAGCGCCATCTATCCAACGTCGTGGTTATCTGTTGGAAGACGGCAGCGCCATCTAGTTCAGCGTAGAGCAACTGTCAGCTGAACCCAGTTCAGTAGCTGTCTCCCACAGGAACATGAGCGGGTTGTCGTAAATTCGCCAATAGAGGGCAGTATAACGTAGTTTGCAAAACTGTTGTGATGTGCATTATGCAGGATGAAACCTTAAATATTTAATTTCATAAAAAATGTTTACTTTTAATTTATTATTGTCTAGGTACTTACGGGTGTGGTTTCAGCCTCCATTATGATGGTTTTGGGCTGCAACTTAAATGTCTGAAACAGAGAAAATAATCCAATCACTATAAATCACATATCGCGAGACGGTCGATGTGAGTGCCGATGACCTTTGCGGGAAACTCATACTGAATTCTTACATCGTCTACGCTTTAGACGTAAATGTTAGAGCATGAGGAATTGCGGAAAAACTTGGTGTATAATAGTTTGCAAGATTATTTTCGAGAACTTCTCAATGTTGGACGGAAATGCTTGAATTTTGCTAATAGTGGACAACTCGGCATCCTTTTCAACGATGCACTTAAAAGTTAAAAGACAAGACTTATTAAGTTAATTACATGGAATTTTCGTGGTTCTGTTAGCTTAACCAAGTATGTATGGTAGGTATATGATTTTAGATTCAACATATAGGAACAGCGGCCTTTCCAAAAGTGGGAGATATGATAGTTATATACAACTAAATCATACAATGAGTTAAAGAACAGAACGAAATTAGTCTAAAAGAAATAAACACAGCGTAGCAAACGTGAGAAAAGTTTAAAATAAATTGAATATGTTTTGTAACAAGTTGTAGAGGTACAAGATTTCGAAGTTCACAATTTGCATGGTAAACTTGTGTGTGGTTTTTACAAATTTCGCTCATTTACGGTAAGTGTGGGAGTAAACCATATCTATTGTTGATGAACTATTTTGACGGTCATCTACAAAGGTTTAAAAACAATGACTCACGCTGCAGCTAGCAACAAAACACCTGGGTGCAATAAAATGTGTATTTTACAATTTTTGTATTTATTTATCAGCTCGGTACCATTGCTCGTTGTAAACACATTCAGTGATATAATGCGCTTTTTGTATTTTATTTCGGAAGTTTTTAGTGTTATCGTTGCAAAATGCCTTAACGAAACGAACTTTCTTTAGAAAAACGTGTACAGATACAACTTCTGTATGAGCAAGGGAAATCGCAAGTAGAGATTTCCAAAACTGTGAAATGATCGCGTCGATCCGTGCATATGCTATTCAGCGGTTCTCTCCTACCGGATCACATGAAAATAGATCAAGAACCGGCCGCAAACGCATCACCACAGACCGTCAGGATCGTCAGTTTCTGAGAGAGTCATTAAGAAATAGGAAAAAAAACATCTTCCGAGCTTGCTGCTGAGTTGTCAGAACAAATTATGAAACCAATTTCTGCTCGAACTACTCGTCGAAGGCTTCAAGAAGCTGGTCTGAAAGGATGTAAAGATAGGAAGAATCCATGGCTCTCCGACAACAACAAAAAAGCTCGGTATGAATGGACCTTAAAACACCGAACTTTTGCCGCTGAAGATTGGTCAAATACTGTGTGGTCCTACGAATCAAACTTTGAGGTAAGTACGTCAATTTAATGCACTAATACAATTATATAAAATGGTTGAAAAACCAAACGCATGAAAGAAGTAATTTTAGTTTTAAAAAACTCAATATTTTTTCCTTTATTACAGATTTTTGGTACACCTGGTGTGACCTTCGTGCGTCGCCGTATGGGCGAAGAATTTAAGTCAAAGTATGTGATCCCCACCGCTAAACACGGCGGCGGCAGCATAATGGTCTGGGGTTGCATGACCGATTCTGGAGTTGGCGAATTGTTCGTGCGGCCCTCAAGCATGGACTCTCATAAGTACATAAATGTACTAGAAACTGCGTTACTGTCTTCATTCACGAAACTTTTTGGTGACACGAACATGGATGGTGTAAAATCCAGCAAGATAACGCACCATGCCGCAAATCTGCCCGCACAATGTCATGGTTTCGGGAAAACAACATGGAGCTTCTTGATGGCCTGCCCAGTCTCCAGATTTGAACCCCAAAGAACATTTATGGGGTTTATTAAAGCCTAGAATTAGGCGCCACACAATCAACAACAAGGAAGATTTAAAACGCTGCCTGCTCCTAGAATGAAACGCAATTACTTCTGAAGGCTGTAGAAGTCTCGTTAATAATTTACCAAAAAGAATTTCTGCTGTAATTAAGGCAAAGCGTGGACCAACAAAATATTGATTTTCTAATAATAAATAGTAAAATAAACCCATATAAAATGTTTTGTTTTATTTCAATTTGATACTCAGCTTAAAACTTAAAGATGTCATGGGTGCTCAATACTTTTGGCTAAGGCTGTACATACCTACTAAGAAGTGAAATAAAAAGTTAGAAGATTCTTAATAAAAAAGAGATTAATTTTTGTAACTACTTCTTTAAAGTACCTCTATAGTTCTTTAGGTTTTATTAAAGCAAAACCTAATATTAAACAATGTTTATCCAAAACTCTTATGCAATCCTATTTAACTAATACCTTTTCTCATTCTGAAGGTCACACATACATCGAAGGTAAGTCAGCCAACCAAAATAAATTAGCTACGAGCCCGAACTGAACATAAATTACGAGTGTGGTAGCAAATCTGTGCATAGGTAGCTCTTAACCTTTAAGAAACCCTATGACCTCTGACTGGTAACCCCAAACTGCGACCCCCGACCCCATACGCATCAAGTAATAAATGATTATTATTATAGCCTAATTTTCACTGGCACTTAATATAAGAAGAATTAGTTTTATAAGCCTTAATGGATTCGCTTGTTTTTTTGCTGAAATAAATGAGGATTTTCATTATATTTTAGTTCTTAATTTAGTTGCGAGGGCTTGAGAGGATATCCGTGGCTTGAGTGCGGCCGAGCTCTAGAAGTAAAACCGCTTTAAGTTTTTTTCTTTAATTTTAGACGAGGTTGCTCCCTCAACTTTGCGTGGATGTTCCTAATTAAATGATATTATAGTGTTATTTTATTAACATAAACATGATTTTCTTCTGGGGACAATTTCGTACTAATATTTTAACTTTATTAGTTACCTGAAAATGTATTTAAATGTTATAAGTTTGATTAATTTTGATATTACTTCATTAAGGAAATTGTGTCAGTGAGGCCGATACTAAATAAGATTGTTGTTTTCAACAATTTTAGAAAATAAATAAATATTCTTCAGAAACTAAAAGCCTACCTTTACTCTAATTTGGTCAATCTAGTTAGCTTCTTGCATTCGCATTGCATTGTATTGCAACAGCAATACAAAATATTACTGAAGCTATCATCGCTTAGCTTTTCGCTTCTCAGTTATAATCACATTTTTGTACAAGTAAGTACCCGGCTTTGAATATGACGCACGTAAGTAGATCCCAGGAGTGAGACCGCCCCAGGAGACTTATATATCGTAAAATATATAACAGGGCTAAGGAAATACAAGTAGTAATAAATTACTGGTTCGTACCCACACTAACCCTTTTCAGTCACTCCATTCCTGTCTTACGGGCGAAGATAAGAATTTTGAGCAGTGATTTCGTTAAAGCGAAAGAATAATCTTTTTGTCAGTTGTTTTTGAGGAGATTTGTGTGTTTACTACTTATTTAGGGCAAGTCTTTAGGTATAACCTGTCTTGAAATTTGCCTGTTAGACTTATAATTTTGTCATTATTTCTTTGGAGTTCGTGATTTTTTTTAAACGTTGCCCCACACTAGCGTTTTCTGCTGTGTCGTAGCCCGTGGGTGCATTTACAAACATACAAGTTCACATACACATGACACCCAGACCCAAAACAATAATTTGAGGATCACACAATGAGTTGTTCCGTGCGGGAATGGAACGCGCGACACGTACGGCAGCCGGTTGCCCAGCCACCACCAACCGTACAGTCAAATACTTCGGTGGCGATAGACAGAGATAAATATTGAGACTTGACGTCAGTTAACAAATCACACATAGTTTACAAGACCAGACAGTAGCAAAATGAGATAACTACCTATTATTTATCATGAAAAAATTTCAACAAGAGTCTAAATACGCTTGCGGCGCGGTGGCAATTACCAATGTTGCCATTCATATGTCACTGAACTGACAAAATATCAACTCGAAGATTCACATCGTTGTAAATATTTGCAAAGAAAAAGAAAACATTATGACAGAATTAAATCATATTTTAGACAAAACTGTAAGTTTGATACCATGTTGAGAAATTGGAAATACAAAATACATTAAGTGAAACATTGGTCTGCACTTTGCTTACAACGGTGATGCGAATATTCACAGTAATTTAATTCAATAACAACAATTTTGTATTAAAATGAATTGCAATCCAAAAATTCCGTTGACAAGATATAGCACAATGCAATCGGGTTTGTTTTAAAACAGTAAGTAATTAATTTAAGTAGTTACAAACGAGCCAGAACCAGTTTATTGTCCACTAATCAAGTTATCCCAAACTGACAAAATTCAAACTATACACAACATTTTAAAAAAGAAACGAACGTTGAATTTTAATATGTGCTGGCGTCTGAATCTTTTAAAGACTTAAAAAAACCGTTGAAGAAATCTGCCTACCTTCTAATAGATACACTCCAGAACAAATTGTCGCTGATCGTCAGACACTGTGATCCAGGTCAAGAGTTAAAGTGTGTTGACACATTACGCGTATCTGAAGCACTAATTAAACATATAGGCATTAAGCGTCATTCATTATCGTTGGAGTCAAGGTGACATTAAATATTTTTTTATAAATTAAATACGACTCATTGGTTGAGTGGCAGTGCAAGTGCAAATGCAGAATAATATGGGAATGAGGCAATGTAATATTGGCTGGTATTTCTTTTTTTGAGAGTGTCAGCAATATCTAAAATCCCGTAATTGTGTGTTGCAGCATCACTCTGATCAATCACACTTTTGGGGGGGGGAATCATCGTATGGCTTCTCCCGCCCTAGTGTCAAATTCTTACTGACTAAATACCACCCCGTTCTTACTCATACCATTCCATAACCCGTTAAGTTCTCCGCGGGATCAATCACACTAGACCCTAATACTCATAAGACAACACAACGGGCCGAAAAGTGGGTGTTATGCCTATTTGGACTTCACAAACTTCTGTCCATTATTGCCAAATATGTAATATAAATAGCATGCATTAAGGTTTTTTTATATTTGACAGGCCGACATTTGACCACTATGTCGCCTGGTGGTGAGCGATGATGCGGTCTACGATGGAGCACGTCGTCCCATAAGCAACCTTTTCAATCGGGCCTTGAAGACACCCAGTTTGTGAGTTTGTGTGTATGTTTATTACTCAATCACGTCAAAACTCCTAAAGAGATCGGCATGAAATTTGAAACGGGGGTAGATCATGGTCTGGAATAACAGATAGGCTACATTTTACTCTACGGGACCGCGAGTGAAACAGCTGGCAGAAGCTAGTCAAATATATTATATTGTTGATACGTTTACAGAAAGTAATTATTACTTAACTCTTTGAGTACCGTCATTATTGACACAATTAAAGAACAATAGTTTGCGGTCACCGATGTCCTCGTGGTATTTGACTGTTTAATTAACTAAAAATCGCGGGTTACTCACGTGAATACACTGAGAAAAGTTCTACTAATTTCGAACCACAGAGGGGTTCTTCCTCATGAGCAGCGTGCGAGGTCCCGGCGATGTTGCGCAGCCTACTGAACATCGGTATATTCACGTGAGTAACCCGGGATTTTTAGTTAATTTAGTATGTCTCACTATAGTTATTATAATTATTACTTGCTTCTAAAATTTTATTAATTCTAAGACAGAATTAATAAAACGAATGGTTTAATCAGTGTCACCTGTCTACAGGTTGGTTTTGTACATAATAATTAACTTTGTGATATATGGAAAACCTCTAATAACGCTAGACTTGGATAGAAACAAACATTCATAACTAAGTTCGGCATAATTTTCTTCTACAAGACACGAAACAGTAAAACGTAAGTAAAGTTTAATTTTATTCGAGTATTTTTGTCCAAAAAGTTGTTATATCATAGGCATATATCTGGAGGCCTGTTATGGAATAATAAGGCACTTTTCAAGTAGGCTTATTAAAATGTAGATCATTATCATCCCCTACCTACATTACTCCCAATTTATTTATCACGGCCCCTAATGCACGCCTACAGCTACATCGAACTTTTTACTTTTTGAAACTCGAAATATCTCGGAAAGTATGCCGCTTAGGACATCCCTGTACATTTCTGGACTGTTATCATGTTGCGGATATTTTTTGAAAATGGACGGTATCGCTCGTGGAAGCTTTTTAATCCTTTTAAAGTATGATGAGGAAAGACTTAGTAAAAACGTTTATCTAGTTGTGTTTGCGATTTTATATCACTTAAAAACTACATTACTTTTCGTAAGTTTTGCACGTGCTAAATATGATCTTGATACGGTCAGAACGGAAAAGTATAATTTATTGATTTCAAAAAATACCTTTAGCAAAACCGAACCAACATAAAAACCCACCATAACCGTAACATGTTACCTGTAAACGGACGCACTCCACGCCGTCAAACTCAAAGTAAATACGAGGAACACACAATATCCCCATCAAGCAAACAAAGTTAAACCATATTATGAACGGATGCCGGCTTAATAAGCTCTCATAGTAAGTAATTGTGTTAAAACGTATTGTATTAAGTTAACTTTGCTAGTATGCAGTACAATGGAGGTGAATGAGGACTTTATGTGGTAATACTACGCCGACCCTGATTAATTCCAAGGACTTTAGATTATGAGTGGGTTATTTTGTTAGTGGAGTTTTTTGGGGGTTTTAGGGAATGCAGAAAATTCTACGGGGTTTCTTTTGTTTTTAAAATTCTCAGGAGCCAAGACTGGAATAGTAACAGATGTTAATAAGCTGGTTCCATTGGTAAAGAAGTACAGGGACATGAGAGTCATAACTGATAAGTTGTGGGTGTTACATTTAACTCGTCGAGTACCGTCATTATAGACACAATTATAGAACAATAGGTTGCGGTCACCGGTGACCGCTTGGTGTATCACAGTTTAATGCGTGCTGTCTCTAGATTTTCGGAACAAAAGGCATGCAATTTTGGACAATCCAGAAATTCCTGCAATGACCGTATAAGTAGTTTTGCGGTAAGTAACGAGACAAGATGGCAGTTAGTTTTTGATGCTGAGTGACTTGGCAAGATGGTGTTTTCCGACAAGAATTTCAAGGGACTCCGGACATTCACTTATTTACTTTCACCGGACAGGATAATGGCACCACGTAGGGGTTATGTGCTGCCGTAAGGTAGAGGGAACCCCAAGGGTGATGTATGGGGTCCCTTCAATTACTGACATGAGGTATTATTATTACTCAAGCACAATTCTGCCCAAACTTTCTTACTCTTGAGAGTAAGTATACAAAGAACATACAACTCTTCTGTGTTCTTTGATTACAATAACACTTAGAATTTTGAACATGCAAATCTTATCTTATACTATTGTATAAAGCGGGAGTTTATTTTTTGTTTGTTTGTTTGAACGCGCTAATCACCGTAACTACAAGTCTGATTTTGAATAATTATTTTTGTGTTGGATCAAAGTCAAAATCATTTATTTCAATTAGACCAGGATGGCACTTTTGAACGTCAAACAACAAAAATTTATAAGTGAAGCTAGTTGCTCATTCCAAGGCGTAGATTCCTATGGAGAAGAACGAGCAAGAAACTCCATAGGTTACTCTTTTTCAATCAGGTTTTCAATACAATTCTCTAGTTACATAGTTTTATTGGTTCGATTATGTGAGAACAATGCAACACCTAAATCCAGTCAGAAAGACTGAAAAAGAAAATAACCTTGAGGATAATAAAATAAAATAGTACAGTCTGGAGCTGACCAGTTCCAATCGACGGTGCCCGTTCACGAACATTTGGCGAAACCTAGCACCGCCCAACTCAACCATTTTGTAGGGAATCGAGCGATCCAATGCAAGTGCCACCGCCAACGAGATCTTTGAGTGAGCATGACAACTCCAAGCTGACATAAATGCAATCTACTAGTCTAATTTGATTTAATTAATTACACGGCTCTCACATTTACAATAAATTGTGCAACGTTTTAAACTATAGAGGTACAAATATTTAAGCAGCATGATTATATTATTACACAAATAGAATTCATTGAACATCACTGTGTTTCATGTATTATCCTGCGGAGCCGGACCAGCCTGCCTCCAAGCACTTTTATCCTCTATATAATCATTTAGTTTGTAGTATGCTTGTGTACATAACGTTTTTTTAATACATAGTTTAAATTTTCTTTCATTTAGATGCAGTATTTCTTGGGGGATTTTGTTATAACATTTAACACCGATTCCCATGAACGACTTATGTACTTTTGACAATCTAAAAAACGGCGGACTTAATCTATTCTTATGTCTAGTTTCATAATTGTGTCTGTCAGACACTTTACTAAATAAATGTAGGTTTTTCCTAACATACATAATATTTTCATAAATAAATTGACATGGAACGGTCATAATATTGATCTCCCTAAACCTTTCTCTGAGAGATTCACGACGACCTAGGTTGTATATAGCTCTGACGGCGCGCTTCTGCAAGACAAAGATAGACTCAATGTCAGCAGCGTGTCCCCAGAGCAGAATGCCATACGACATGATGCTATGGAAGTAACTAAAGTACACCAGTCTTGCCGTGTCTATATCGGTTAACTGACGGATTTTCCAGACAGCATAAGCTGCAGAGCTTAATCGTCCCGCTAGAGATGTAATATGAGGACCCCATTGTAATTTGTCGTCTACAGTAATTCCCAGGAAAATAGTCTCTTTTACAAATTCCAATTTCTCACTATTCAGTAATATGTCACATTCGTTATTTTTAACGTTTGGCAAAACAAATCTAATGCATTTTGTCTTTTTATCATTCAGCACTAAATTATTTATTGTAAACCAGTTTTGAACCTTCATCAGAGCACTATTTAAATCGTCATAATTATTTGTACGTCTATTTATTTTAAAAACCAGTGATGTGTCATCAGCAAATAATACCATCTGTGGTTCATTCCGGAATAAATGCGGCAAGTCATTTATATAAGCCAAAAATAGGAAAGGGCCTAGTATTGATCCCTGCGGTACACCCATAGATATGCTAGCACCCTGTGAATTTACCTTATTTACTTGCACCTTAAGTTGCCTATCCCGAAGGTATGACTTTAATAGATTTAGCGATACCCCTCTAATGCCGTAGTGTTCCAGCTTCAGCAAAAGCGTTTCGTGCTCAACACAGTCAAATGCCTTCGAAAGATCACAGAATATTCCAATTGCATCCTGTGCTTCTTCCCATGAGGCAACAACACGTTTTATCAAAGCTACTCCTGCGTCAGTAGTGCAGCGTCCCCTGGTGATAGTGATGTCCCCTGGATAGCGCATTTATCGAGGATGGCTAAAGGCTATAAAACATCACGCTACGACCAAAAGGAGCTGAGCAGAGCGTGTGAAACGGCGCGGAAGTAGCTAGTATTTAAGAAAATTGCTATCATAGCACGAGATGTCCAAAGTCTCAAATAGATACGACAAACGTAAAACCGTCATATATTTCTCGAATATCACTAGCAGTTGAGCACTCCAAATTGGTATAATCCACAAAGTTTTTAAATTAGAAAAAATATAAACCAAACGGGAGCTTGCAATAAAAATCCTCTGCATATTCCAAAGTAGGTTTATTTTTCATACTTTATTATCTTTTTACTTAGTAAAGCTGGTATAAAAGATTATTTAGCTGGGGTTAGTTATATTGGAAGTTTAATCCAGGCAGTGGAGATAAGCAACTGTGTTCAAACGCATTGTATTAAGTTAACTTTGTTATAATGTTGGACAATGGAGGCAAACGGGCCTATTGTACGTTGATTCTGCAACGGTCCTGATTAATTTGCGGAATATATTAATAGAGTTTAACGTAGTACTAATAGGGTTTAAAATTGGATTGTTAGTCGTGGTTAATATTGACCACGGATTCTATGGGGTGACTTCGGTTTAACATTTGTCGAAGAAAAAACATAAACATCTTGAAAAGGACTTCATAATTTTGTGTTCTGGTGTGAGTTTCAGAATTTTTATTCATAAGTAGTTTTGATCATCGTAGCAGTGTGGAGAAAACGTCGAGTTGATATAGAAAATGTAAAATTAACAGTCTCTCTGTAAATTCAGTTGTTTACTTAGTTATGTTGTGTCAAGCATCGTTTTGATCAATTAATATATCATACTATTATTATAAAATACTAGCTTCTACGACTTCGTAAGCGCAATCCCGTTTCTCCCATTTCCGTAGGATTTTCAGGACTTTTTTCTGTCACAAGAACCTTCTCCTGAAGATAACCAAAAATCAGCCAAATCGGTCTAGCCTTTCTCAAGTTATGGCGTGACAACGGGAAACGGGTTTCATTTTAGACAATACAACATTAGGTACAGCTTGGTATTCAATAATAAAATATAACTAATAATATTAATATTTACTACTCACAATATTTACACAATTAAGTACGTCAACCGCATTCATTCTACTTTATAATCTCCTATTGAATGAACAAAATGTCATTTATGTTAATTGGCGTCATACGATTGCAACACGGATCATTAAGATTTAAACATTTATTATTTAAAAAAGATAAAAGTTATTTATATTGAAACTTAAACTCCTTGCCACTAGGTTATCATTTTATCGATGTTTTTACAAAAAAATGAGCAGAAAGTGATTTATTCTTAGTTATTTTACAATCAAAGTGCACAGAAACATTATTTTCGTTCTGGAAACTTTTGATAATGTTTATCTTAATATTTTGGCACCCATCAACTTCCTTACATACTAACTTATTTATAGTTATTATCTACAGTTATTAATACTACATAACTCCAAATATGATAATCAACAAATCTCATCTCTTGAAGCACTTGAAAGTTCCAAGAAACTTAGACAAATTTATTTTGAGCACAGCTATTAAATTACTTTATTAAAGACTGTTCATTAAGTTTGAAGCCTGCCTTTAGTTGAAACTAGTTAAAAATTGTTAGTTCTAAATATAGGTAGAAGCTTTAATTAATGCGAAAACCGATAATGCCTCGTACCAATCTGCTGTTAGCCATCAAACCCGTCACTTCTATGTAGAGTGACGGGGGCTCTCATCCCGGGAACATGGCCGTTCCTATTGCTACTGTAAAGGGTAAAAGTACTGTAAATTATGATATTTTCCAGTAAAACCTGCCAAGTTTATTTATGCGTGTCTTAGTAACACCTCAAATAAGGGCAGTCTGTAATCGCAAGGTACAGTTTTTATTGACGGACGCTCATTGCACACAATCGATAATTATATGGCAGTAAAAGAGATGGCCTGTACTGCGTTCACTGCCAGACAAATAGTAAATTTTTGACGATTCTAATTAAGGGTTAATTGAAATAAACGCTTTGACTCTGACTTTGAATGATACTAGCAGTTTCGGAATAGCATCATCAAACTAACATACACCTAAAAGCAATCAACACTAAAGCACGGAATACAAAACTCTGGTAAGACCTCTAGCAAAGTATAACATTTACCGATACAAAAGACTACAGTAACATGTATACTAGACATAAACATAACATAAATAGCAAGTTTAAATAAACTTCATTAGCGGGGCAACTTTGTCGTGGCGCACGTCCGCAGGCAAGCATCGAAATAACTAGATCGATCGAACTATTCGCAACTTGTTCTAAATATAAAAAAGTCTAAGTCTAAGGCTTGATGATGGTGAAGGATCATAACGAGGTTATTTGCTTCAAGACAAAAGTAAAAAATCAGATATCGATATGATATTTAGACAACCTTACGTACTAAAATACTAATTCGATTTAACCAATCCTATCCCTAAACCCTTCGTAAGCTAAAGTGTAGATCTGTGAGAGACACAATTAGTTAATCTGCTAAACGCGAAGCTCATTAAAAAATCAAGCAGTACCTGATAAGATTCCATATATCCTGGAAGATCATGCAGACATCTCGGAGTAAATGTTTGTTGTGAATTGGTTTTAGTATCGAAATCGTTTCATGGAATAGGTACATAACTACATGTAAAGGTGGTTATTACATTCTAAGGATATATGACAATAACCTCAGGCATCTAACAGTTCCAGGAATTTGACTGAACCTCACACGCACACACTCGCACATCTGCTAAAACTGCAAGACTGAAGTCTTAGATCAAGTCAGATTAAACTCATCGGTTTCGGTTTAGATACCTTCAGCAGCTTTGTTGAGTCAAGTTCTAAACAACTAAAGTGCTTCCGTACGCTCGATAAATCAAAGCCGATATTCAGAAACCTCTACAAAGGAAACCTAAGATTAACTTGGATCACTTTATTGACACGTGGAAATCTAGAATTTTGAAAAATGTGCGTTACTACTCATAATATAAAGTCTAATTCAATGTCAAACGTCTAAGTTTACAACTTTACATCCATCTCCAATAAGCCTTATCAGAAGCGGGAGACAGCGAAATAATTCTAGAAAGTTCGATAGAGATTGGCAGAACTTCGATTAAATTAGTTATACGTATTCTATTTAAAATCAAACTGCTTTGAATGACGTAGAACTAGAGTAAATTGTTTGTATAGACGATTTATACGTCTGTTTCCTTGGGGAGGTAAAATATAAAGCGATGAACAAAGTATGGGAATAATTAAAATGTTAGTAAGTACTTTAACCTCTCAATATAGCAAAGAAACAACTTTTAAAGAAAAACAAGAGTATTAACTATCTACATTGGATCTTCCTCCATGATTCAGAATTCTTAATTTCAGAATCCTTGTATAGAACAATTCGATGAATAGAATAAATATTTCTCATGTTTTATACAATAACGATCTTTTAGACATGGTTGTAGTGTAGAAAGTCTTTAAAAATCTTTAAAACATAGCGGAATATATAATTATAAACGGTTAGACACACTTACATTGATTACTTTGTAACTGTTTTTTACTTCCATCCTGTTCCTATAATATTATCTAGACTTCGCACGGATGTAACTAGACAAACGGTCTATAAATACTTATTTCCTGATCACTTTAAATTAATATTAATTTGTGAGGAAAGAGCAGAGTAAAATGAACTCCACCGACCTTGATATAAAGGTTGAATCTGAGGTTAGCGGATGTTTTAAGGCGGTTGGTAGACTATAGTACCTTGGACTGATTACGCTGTTATTTGAAAATTGATCTCATTACACCGTCGACTTGTGCGGTCTGAGCACACCGCAGTTCTTACAATCACTCCGGCTCATTTAAAATTTCTTCGAATGTTAGTAAAGGCCTTCCGAATTGTGGCCTTACAATAAACAAGTATTTGATTAGACAATATTTTAAATACAAGGTACAATTGGGATCGAGTACTTCCTATATTAGGTGGGTGCCCGATTATTACCAGAAGTAAGTTTCTTTATGTATGTAAGCAAAAAACGCTCGATAGATGGTTTCTTATACAAAATTATACAAGTCGAATTATGCTACAAACTAATAGCAGTAGTAGGCCAAAGTGTGTGTCACAGGGTCAGGCCTTACCTACACCATTTATTGGGCACGGTTCCAAACATCCAATCCCCAGATTTTTTACACTAACTCAAACTAAGCCAAGCGAACCACCCGATCTACGCTCTCATTTCACATTGCTTCGAGCCTGAAAAATAATTTCGCAGTTTCAATATAAATCTCTCTCCAGGCATTTTCAACTGAGTTGGGACTAGGAGGTTGATATTAAATCTTAAGCAGATTCCACTGAAAGTCAGTATTTTACGTGGAGTGACTTTCCAACTGTTATACAATTTCAAAATACAAGAATATAAGTACTTCTATTGAAGGAGTTGTGAAGTTATCTATCCACGTCTGACTACAAACATTATCGATTTAAGCAGCTATTGCTTAGTCATCGCTCTTTCACTTCAGTAATAATCTTAAGTGTCTCCTTACTTTGTCTTGATACATCAAAATTCTCAATAGTGTGCGATATTAAATGACAATACAGCCCTAGTTCTTAAAAATAACATAAATATTATGTTACAATGTATTTAAGACCCTATATTTTCTGAAACAGATCTCATTTTCAGATTTCAAGACCACGATGAAATTGTACGAAACGGGCTTAATTCGAGTCCGCGATTAAACTTCATTCATGTCGGAAACATTGGTGTTAAACGAGCGAATCTCGGCGTGGTACCGAAACAACGGTCCCGGTCTTATGAAGGAGCAAGTCTACTACTAACTATTAAATTGTGCCGGTTACAGCTAGGTCAGTGGCGCAAATTACTTAATTTTTTATGTTTTGAGTGGAGGCGACGTGTTTATGAAGACTTCGTCTGTTATGACATTTCTTCTTTAATAGCCAAGTTACGGTTTTGTTTTATAAATTGGTTCTAGAGTCAGTATCAATTAAAATATCACACATAAGTATCAGTAACTTTATGGTAATTCATTTACTTTTACACATCTATGGATTGCATTCTTACTTTAAAAGGGTACTCCAGAGTGCTAACTTGGTTTATTTGATATATGAATATTTATTTATCAAACTTATCTACCACTAAAAATAAGTTTATCGTACTACTAGAACTAAGATTGCAAAACGTGGGCATCATTTACAGTTTAATCCATTGCCATTTTGACTACAAAATTTGCAAAAAAAGCTTCAATAATAAACTGTGACCAGAAAACAATTAACTACCGTACTACCGTAAAAAACCAGCTACCAAGTACCAACTAGCAGTATATTTAGACCATAAGCAACACGTAACTTTTATAGTCGAGACTAATAATTCCAACCGTTAATAGGTTTTAAAGTACAAATCCTTATTACCTAGCATTCCTTGGCAGTTGAAAATTAGTCTTTTTAGAAAATTAGTTATTTGGTCGGACGCCATTTAAACGAAACTTTCAAGCAAAATAAAAGTGTGAGAAATAATTACTTACTATAAAAGAAATGGTACCTCGAAAGTGTTACGTCAGATACAGAAGAAACCTTTGCCACCACTGAGATTTTCAGAGATTTGAATGCTAAGAATTGATCAGTAATTGTTGAGTTGAGCGATTTAGGTAATTGTGGCGCTGCTCGCCATCTTTATATAGTCATTATTCTTTAGTTAATAGGCCTTCTAATTGCAAATCAAAGCTACCCAATAATCTCTTCTCACAATGGCTTCTAAGATTATGCTTCTATATATTATCTAATATTTTGACTTCCCAGTAAAGACGTAGCTAGTAACTACAAAGTACAATAGTATTTAGTAAAGTACAATGCCCTTTACTAAATATCATTTTCTGATATATTTTTTCCAAGAAGGCAGTGTGACCTTCACAACTCAGTCGAACGAAATGATATTCTTAGTCGGATCCGACGACTGCCAAAAGATCAGCTCATTTTCATTTTGCCCCTCAGCGAGAAAAATCGCGAAATAAGGAACTATTTTGTCTAACCCTTCTAAGTCAGCTAAAAGTGTACCTAAATATCAACGACCCTATTTTTATGTCAACGCAAGCATCTCATGCCAGAACTTTCCATATCTAGTAGAAAATATATTTAAAAACATTAAGAACGATACTAGAACAACTAAATACGTTGTTTCGATGACAAATCTACAGACTCAAATGTCGAAAGCCTCATAAAAACAGGTAGAACAAAAACGCGGCATCTAATTCTAAATGTTTAACTAGGCAGGAACTGACGCTTACGAAGTACGTGTACACTGGACATCCACCCTTTGAGAACAAGAAGCATGATGCTATTCTAAGCAAAGCAAACAAACATCCCATAACACTCAGTGCCAATGATTCTATAACGATTTCCCAGAACGAAGTGTAGGTACACTGAGATTATCTCAACAAATAGCGAGCAAGGCCAAAAGATAAACTTTCCCATAATAGCCGCTTGGTGCATTAGTCATCATAATGCATCATTGCAGCCTGTTATAGTCTATTTATATACGATAAAGAAACGGAACAAGGAACTTTGTCGGCTATTGTTCATAAGACAATGCGTTCGGATATCTAAATAACGGAGCTTGAGAAAACTGCAGCCTTTTCATTTTTCTCCTGGCCATCTTAACGGGGTAAGGAGTAAAGCGGCAGCATTCATTTTCTACGCTTTTGTTTCTATTCTTTTATTCCAAAAACAAAATTTTAAATCCAACGACTTTCTGTAGAATCGTCGAGACGAATGCAGAACGGGGTTTAGAATTATGTTTTATGCTCTATCTGTGGAGATAAGTCCGGGAGCGGTTTAACTTGATATCAAAATTGCTATATCTTTAGAACATCCACTTTTTACCAGCTGAGTCTTTTGCCAAATATAGAGCAGAATTTCAAATTCAAATTCAAATTCATTTATTCAATTGTGAACATAGGTAACATTAGGGTCTTAAATAACAATTTTAAACGCTATGTTGGCTTTTTCAGCATACAAAATTAGAAAATAGTTGGAAACAAAGATTTGGATTGATTATTATTACTTAATGTCATTAGAATTATTAATTATTATTTAATTATTATTTTAATTATTTTTAATCCTATGTGACCACATAGGATTAAAAATTTAAATGTCACAATATTAAACAATCAGAATGTCAATAGTTAAATAAAAACAAGATAAAAATTATTAAACAAAATAAAATAAAAATACATCATATTTTGTCGTCTAATTTCAGAGTCTGCAAAATCAAATAAATCGATCAATCCAAAAATACTTTCAACTTTTTCATTAACTATAATTATTTTAATTGGCACATAGGTAACACCTATATTTAACAGTTTCTAACATTTTTTATAATAAAACATCGAATACTTACATAACATTTCATCACGCCTTTTTATCCCCGAAGGGGTAGGCAGAGGTGCACACAGAAGTAACACCCACTTTTCACTATATATGTTATGAGTCCCATGTAATAAGGTGTGAGCCTATTTCCATATACCGGGCACATTTCCAGACTCCGTGCTACTACCGAGATTTTATTTAAAAACCCAGTAATAATTTGCCCGACCCGGGAATCGAACCCGAGACCCCCATGCCCGGCAGTCGCACTTGCGACCACTCGGCCAACGAGGCAGTCATCAGTCTGTTTATATAAGAAGATAATGATTAGTTTGTAGGTTTCTACTGCTATAAAAGTTTTCTCGGTAGAAAAACATGCTTTGTTTTTTAAAGAAGTAGAATGTAAATCCCTATTATACTTAAAAACTATTTTTATTGCATGAATGTCGATCATACCAACAGAAAACATTAATATGAATGAATACAATTAAATAAAGAAAATGGATAGCCATAAATCTTCAATAAAACGTATAATTTTAATTAACTGCATGCGATACCGTTTGGCACTTATATTTCAGAAACGAAATAAAGAGAATGAATCACAATTAAAACATGAATGTCAGCTAGACAGATTTTCTCTAGATAAAGGTATTACCTAAATGTTCACTAATTAGGTACCTATATAGGATTACTAAAGTCTAATTAGGATTAAGATTTTAATTAAATATGTATACTGTATTAATACATTAAAACACAATACAATTTTAAGCCAAGTTACCTACTCCCAAATATGTTGAGTTGACATGTTTATAAATGACTGATTATAAACATATTTACGGTCCCTATGATGAATATTGACCTAACTAATACAATAACTAACTATATACTTATGTTTTTATGTTTGCGTACCATAAAGAAAACCACCATGATTACCCATATAATACTTAACTATATGCAAATACAGTGAAAAAGTTAGATTTTTACCAATTTTCGTGCCATAAATTCCATCGTCTTCAACCCATATTACATTATTAAATAAGAACATTTCTAAACGTGGCCGAACACATATAATGTTCTGTCAGTGTCAACCCTTTAAATAAAGGGTAATAAATTCATCTTATAAGTGGAACGGAGCGGTCTAATCGACCTCTAAAGAAATGTACGTGCGTTCCAATTTCATGTAACTATATCTTGATTCGCGTGTGTCAATCGCTATTCGCTACTGCCATTTGTTCAACAAAATTTTATTCGCTATCACGCGCTGGATATTTGCATTTCAATTGATTCTCGATATTATTAAAAATAAAAAGTATAAACAATGGCTCACTGGCGTTATTGTAACGAAACTGGGTTAACTCGTTAAGTACCGTCATTATAGACACAATTATAGAACAATAGGTTGCGGTCACCGGTGACCGCTTGGTGTTTGACAGTTTAAAGAGTTAACTGAAAATGGCGAGTTAGATAGGAATAGAGTAATATTAAGTACTAACAAAACAAACTAGCAACAATCTTACTGTAAACCTAGATTACGAAGAGATCTTCATGATAACTTTCTAGTTGATAAATACAAGATGGCTACGATGTTTTTGTCACGTATGCCAAATAAATATGAAAACCAATACCAACTAAATAAGCCAGCAATGTGTATTACAACGGAACTGACTGTCCAGTTTGCACCGGACGTGCATTTAAGTGTCTGCAACACGTGGAAGCTATTCTAATGCACCCATATACTATAATAGGTCTATAACAAAGATATATTGTAGCACGACAACGTGGTATTATGTCAACACCATACATTACGATTTTATTAACTTTCAACGCTGTGCCCGTGCCAAACGCGGTTTCAATTAGAGCTTTGGCACAAACTGACGTTCGTTACCCGTTAGGCATTACGAGCGTAATTTTATGTACTTACAAACAATTTAATAATACTAAGCTCCGTGTATTTTGTATTTGTACAAGTCCCCATTCATTTCTGTGTAAGCTCCCACGAGTTATAACAATAACAATGCACCTCTTGACGTCAGAAGCAGCAAAAACGCGCAATATTTATGTGATATAACAAGATTGCAGTGGCGTCGTGTACATTGAAGGGTTAACGTTTGTCTAGAAGCTAAGCAAACAATACCTCGCAGGATGCCCGCCAGACATGGCATTAACATCGATATTCTTTGAGCTAAAACCATCATTGTTAGTCGGTATAGAAGGAAATATCTCATATAGTTTTATCGTGAAAATTTTCTTTTAAGACTTTGATTTTTAAAAATTCACTTTTACATAATACAAGTAAGATAATATTCTCTATTTGATCCGATGGAATAGAACGTATAGACTTGTTAGCCAAGTCAGGAGGATTACAAGTAAATGATCTAGTGATTTCCTAATGACAGATTGGGCATTTAAATAAGCCGTAGGCGTTATGGTAATTTCTACCGGTACACTGCAAGCAACGGGTTAAATTCGTCAACATTTTAGTCAGCTTTTAACATTAGGTACTTCATCAACAGCCTATAAATGCCCACTGCTGAGCAAAGCCTCTTCTCACACGGAGAAGGTTAGAGCGTTAATCACCACGCTTGCTCAATGCGGGTTGGCGATTTCAAACTTATAATTAGAAATTATAAGTTCAGGTTTCCTCACGATGTTTTTCCTTCACCGTTTGTCAGTGGTGTCTAAATAATCTTAGAAAGTACATATAACTCGGAAAAAGTCACATTGATACTTGCCGTTGGTAGGTTTCGAACCCGCACCCTCATGCATGAGAAGTGGGCGTCTTAAACCTCCGGGCCACCACGACATTAGGTACTTATGAGATGTTTAATAAAGCATTCATACCGAAATGTTTGTGTTGGTAAGCTTTTCCTCGTAATTAGAATCACTATAACACAACCAAATAACTTCATTCTCAAATGTGGATTTTACGCGTATTTTTGGTAGAAAAATCGACAAAAAACACAGAGGACATGAATTATTAAATGTTCTGAAATATTCTTTAGCTGTTCTAGTAAGATAATCTAAGAAGTTTCTAGAGAAAACAGTCTGGAGTGTACCGTAAGAAAAATTAATTAACATAAACAATTTACTGTGACGTCATTGAAGAGAAAAGATACAAAAAAGATTTTTAAGTGGTATTTCTTTGTTGTAAACCTAGGTAACTAAAATAGAGGGTAATAGATAGGTGGGCAGTAATTAATACCCACCTTCAGAGCAATCAACGACCTCACTCAGACAGGACTAGCAAAGTGTATCAACTAGCGTCTATTTAGCCGAGTTGAAGAGGTCAACGCGAATAATAGTAATGCGTCATCAATGCTGATATTCAATCTGTTCGCAGTTGAATAAATTGTTAAGTGTATTTGGTCTATAGAAAGAAGACACAAGAGGAAAGATGTAATTTCACATAACATCATATAACATCACGCCTTTTATCCCCGAAGGGATAGGCAGAGGTGCACATAATACAACTGTACAATGTAACACCCACTTTTCATCACTATTTATGTTATGAGTCCCATGTAATAGGGGGTGAGCCTATTGCCATATACCGGGCACAATCCCAGACTCCGTGCTACTTAGAATATTTAAAAACCCAGTAATACTGTGCCCGATCCGGGAATCGAACCCGAGACTCCTTGCCCGGCAGTCGCACTTACGACCACTCGATGTAATTTCCTAACTAAATAATCGCTTCTGGTGTTAGGTAAGCGTAATTACAAAAATAAAATATAACAGAACTCCTTTATGAGACCCTGACATCTTCCAGAAATATGTATAAATCCAAAAGTTTATGTAGTTAAATACATCAGTAAAGTAGACTTATGCCCGAATACTGAAACGTTACTCAATTTTGAGTCGCGCTTAAGTATAGTTCTGTCTCTGCAAATTCTTAGTAAAATGACAGAGACGGCACGATATTTAAGCACGACTTAAAATAGAGTAACGTTTCAGTATTCCGGCATTAGTTCATCAACCAGAATCACTCATTTAGCAACTTTCAGATCTAATTAGGGTATGTCCCCAATCAGAAATGATTGATAGTCTACGTTATTATGAGCTTTGATGACTAGTTTTTAGTTTAAATATTTATTCACATTTTACAATTCGTTGTAGGTACAATTGAATAAGAATAATTCATCGTTACGCGAATGAACGAGCCCACAGCCGCAATCCGTTTAACTTTTAAAATCCCTAGATACGTGCATTCCCGCCACAGCTCCCATTTGCATACGTCCAAATTTTCAGAAACCATTTCCCGCTCAGTGTTCATTTGTGACAAATATCGGGGGGGTGGAGTTCCTCGGTTCGTTTCTCATTTATCCTGGCTTTAGGGCTAAGAATAACCTCCTATCTTCAGTTGAGATCCTGATTGGGACCTGTCTGTTAAAATTGCCGCCAAATGTCGTTCTAAATAGAAACGACATCATGACGTGTCTTGAATCTAACTTCAAGTTAAGGAGGTTACACCTATTGGTGTTTAAGCATTTAACATTGCTACAGGTAATTTTGGGAGACAAGCGACTTTATGCTTTATGCACGGGGAAGTTTGGTATGTTTGTGTTCGTTTATAGCTTGGAATGGATCTCAAGAAGTGAGGTACTTTTGTTATCGTTGCTCACGTACATGTCTTTGTATCGTTAACGTTATCTAGGAGACGTCAAAGCGTCGTGTAACAACAGTGACTTAGGTTATCAACATTAAGTGCATTAAAAGATAAAACTGCCTCATCGATATAACTAATTGGATATAGAACCAGGACTGTTAAGCTTTATTCTGCGTCCGTAAATCAAGTTGGACAAAAGTAACTACGCAGTTATTACCTACATAAATTAATAAAGTATAGTAATGAAGTAAATAGTAGTAGGTAAAGCAGTTAGATGAAAGGTAGAGAGTCAAGAGTTATTGCGTGTAAGATATTTACACCTATTTTACCAGTAACTACAGGAAAAATGGAAAGAACGTTATGAAAAATAAATGATGTGTTGCAATTGCTTTGTTTTCAACTGGCAGTATTTTTCTTGGAACAATTGTAAAGTTTAATCATACGAAAACTGCACCTGTTTTTGTTTTCTTGTGTAGCTAGTAGGTACCTTCTATTCTACACTAACTTAGTTACAAGTAGGTTGTTATTTACACTTATATCAGTCTTTACTTTTCGTTTTCACATTAAAAATATTAAAATCATTATACTCTTCTTCACAGAAATTGCAAGATATTGGTTGGGACCACGAACGAGCCAAAATCACTTCTAGTTATTCATTGTCAATATTTTAATACATTTAGTTGATAGGTTTATTTAGAACTCTATGTTCCCAACATTTTTGATAGTAGCTATGTCCATTAACCGGACCAGACTCCCATCTGGGGCCCGAGTATTATAGAGCTATTCTACGTAATTTGTCTTTCCAACATCAATCAACTGGTGACTTGACTTTATGAACGATATTATAATACATTAGGTACTTAGTGGCACTATTTTTACAGGATAAAAACGACAATGGCGCTATATTACGCATTTTCATCAAACTGACAAAGCAATTATTAATCCAACGATTAGTTAAAATGAAAATATTCATGAAAACCTTTTGGAAAATGTATATAAATCTGACCACAATATTGAGACTTGGTCTTGAAAGCTTTACCACATACCTTGTTATTAAAAAACTGTTTTAAAATTTATAGTACATCCCACGCATCCATATTTTAATACTATAACGTATTAATAATCCAATTAAACAGTAATAAAAAGCAAAACACCGTGATAACGAGATGAGAGCTAACCAGAGACTAAATAAGCAAGCAACAGCCTAATAAAAAGGTGTGCTATAAAAAGAAAGATGGCGGAACCAAAATTGGAAACATAACGCACCAATTAATGGAATCACTTATCTACTTAGAAACTGGTTTTCACATCAACGTTAAGTAATTGCATTTCAACATAAAAGATAAGTTAGCAATATTTAATCAAGCATGGCGCGTAGAAAACACCTACTTAAGGGTGTGTACATAAGTACACATTTCCTTTAACGGGGAGAGGAAAATGCGAAGTGGTATGTCTGTATTAGTTTCGGTTGGCGGTAGCAGGTAGGAAATAATATCTTGGCTTAGTAAGGTCCCTTACGAATTTCATTAGTCTACATTAAAATTAGTTGCACTAATTTTGTATAGTTATTAGGAGTTATCTAATGTCACCACGAATCGTTCGCTTCACTGAGCATTTAAAAAGGGGGATCGAAGTTTAAACAGATGCAGTGTGTATAGTTAACTAAGTAACGTTTATTTGTAGTGGTTAAAAGTAAAACAAAGTTACGATTCCTCCCTTAATAATGGTCCTAACTAGTTACTGGGAACAGAAAAAATTTAGAAGCTAAGTGCTATAATTTGGATTTATACCCATTCAGGGTAAAAAAGGGAGAAAATTTAATCGGTCTACTATTCACCAGCGTCTATTACAGAGGATATTCAATTATTCATATTATTTTTGAGAATCTTAAAAACCGAAGAGTTTAATTATCTATTATTTTATGAAAGCATTTTATCGACGAGCATGCATGAAAAGACTGATGATGACTTTTTTAAATGGGACAAGCCCGCCACAACCTCCCAAAACCGCTGCAACTCCTGTAAGCCAGGATCTACAGTAGATACAACCATGAAAACACCGGAACACTGAAGTCCGGCGCGTCCCAGGGACATGAGTAACTGTCTTGGTTCCCGCAACGAAGTGAATCAGAAGATATTATAAGAGGAGAAGAAGAAAAAACTAGGTATGGTTTTCACTTCCCTCGGTGAATTACTGCAGGAGACAGAATGAATTAAGCCTAAAGGCACAAAGAAGAGACTGTACAACTGGGTGAAGCCCAGTCGCCAAGCACCACGGAAATTTGACTAAAAACTAAGTGGGTCCTATGTGTGAGCTGTTATACTTGCTTCCAATAATAGGTATGGCAAAAACGCCTAAACGCACGGAAATTCGTTCTAGATTCCACAAGGTCCGTATAATAAACTACACCTGACGAAACAATAAACTTATTTAACATAGTGTTACGTTCATATTGCCAGAGATCACACTCCCAGAGTATGTGATGATGATGACTGTTGGTGAAGCGAAAGAGGTATGTAAGAATCGAGCGAAAGAGGTATGTAGCAATTGGGAGTTCTATAGGCAGAGACTATAGAACTCCCAATTGCTACGAGTACGAATAGAACTATATAACATACATGTATGATTTCATGATTTACTTCTAGTACTTAAAGAGATTATAATCGTAACGTTATTTAGCCGTGTGCAGTCGAGTCCTAACATGAGCAGGTCAAAATATCCGGACCGCCAACATTATGATAAATGATTATATACCTACCTATCTACGTAAAATTATTGGGATCAACGAATCGTAGCTCAAGGTTACACGTTATGGGGTTATGGGAAACTATACTATACATACATATATTGCATATTAGTCAGGGTTGGCATATGTGCGGTTTCCGGATAAGAATTGCTTTTGTCACATTGTCGTAGGTGGAGGTGACTAATAACTGGATTGTATGCGTGTGTTCTCTCATTTTAAGTTAAAGGCTTGAAATACCGTAAAAAGATAACTTGAGATATAAAGTAGTTCACTGTGTCCTATATCCGAATTCAATATGATTTTTAAGGGATCAGGTATAGTTAGATAGGCAGGTTATAGATTAATTCTTTACATTTTTATTTTACAAAACCAGTATATTTGGCTTCTTTAATAAGACCTCAGTCCGCTTCTACCTTCCAGATATTTTTGCCAGAACCTCGGTTATCTTGTTAGAGCACCAAGAAGTTAACTCGTTTAAATGTATCCTTTAGTTAGCTTAATACAGACTTAGTAACGAATACATATGATTAATATCATGTTAAACCACTGATATGTGTTAAACATTAAGTAAAAGCAGTTAAGCCAGCGTAATGAGGTTTCATTGTATTTGTGGCTGCCTCATTGTCCGAGTGGTCGCAAGTGCGACTGCCAGGCAAGGGGTCTCGGGTTCGATTCCCGGGTCGGGCAAAGTATTACTGGGTTTTTCAAAAATTCCCAGTAGTAGCACGGAGTCTGGAATTGTGCCCGGTCTATGGCAATAGGCTCACCCCCTATTACATAGGACTCATAACATAAATAGTGAAAAGTGGGTGTTACATTGTACAGTGGCATAATGTACACCTCTGCCTACCCCTTCGGGGATAAAAGGTGTGATGTTATGTATGTATGTATGTATGTCATTTCAAACTACGTTCAAGTGTGAACGTTTGGTCGTGCGGTTTGTGAAAGCAATATTCGATCGACGGTATGTGTGATTGAATCAAACCACGTTTCATCATGGTTCAATACTCAGATCTGTAATGAAGTCTATCATTCAATGTCACAAGGAAAGTCAAGGTTAGTACTTAACGTCCCCGAGCCCCGAACGTTTTCAACGCGAACCCAGTCAACGCCTCTACGGTGACGATATAAAGTGTAATGTTATAGGGGGCGAGCTACAATGATAATGATGTGATAGGGGGCGAACCCGTCCCCTAGCACCGGGCACATTTCCGATCCCACCTATAATTGAACACCCCAGCATCGTTCGGGATTTTTCGATGAAACAATAGCGTATTTGGGAGAATGGAAGGACCGTTCTCCAAATATGTTCGCTAATATTGGCAAGATTTACAAGGTCATTGGTACAGAGAGAATCCGATGCTACCAAATTCCAAAGTATTTGAAAAAAAGAACGGCTTTTCTATTCCGTTCCCGTAGCGCACCTAAAAACTAGATATTTCCTTACACCCACATCTCAAGAGTTATGCCATTTGATACTTCGTCCTATGCAAAATGGAGGCGAACTTATTGCGAAACACCGACCACAAATCCAGATTCCGTCTCTCAACAATTTCTAAATCAAAGAAAGTTCTAGATCAACGAGCCAGTAGTAAAATTATCAGAGTGGAATAGAAAATATGTATCGACCGATGTCCCAGTCCTGATTTACACGCAAAAGAACTCTTGACAAACCTCGAGAGAATAGAAGAAGAGGTCAGATCACAATTTATTTTAACCTCTGGAATGAAAAGAGACACTGCATAAATTGGAAAGTGAGTTTGTTTGTTGTTCTACCATTTAAACCGGTGAACCGATTGAATGATTTTGGGACAGTAATAATATATAGAACAGGACCCTTAAATGGGTTAATTATATATTTCTGCAAAATTAGTTACCCATAACTACTTGTAAAGACTATTTGGACGTTGTTTTTCTAAATTTGGCAATAAGGTCGTGAGAATAAGTTAGTCTTTAATTAAAACCTTTAATTGATTAGAGCACTAAAGAATCTTTGACTCCCAATACGGGAAATAAAAGATCCGAATCTGTCGTCAGTCTCGATGGCATTTCCCTATTTGTTTTCCTAAGCGTCACGCTCTAACAAGATTAGAGCTATTAGTTTGCAAATTAGGCGCCACATTCTCTTGATTTCAAGTAATTTGGAGTTTTGGACATCAAACTCAATAAGGGAGCTTGTAAGTGTTTTATTAGACGATAGTAACTAGAACGTGTAACTGCGAGGTAATGATAAAGGGACCATTTGTATCATTCTTGGGGTCATTTTGGCACTAAGTTAACTCGATTAATCACAAAATCGTTCATTCATCATACTAATTTATGCAGAAGCCTATCAGGCGATATTTATAACACCTCGCCACACGTTTAGGTACATACTATCACAAACCTAATCAATCTTTTTTTTTAATCGACGCCTTTTTGTAAGCGATGAAGCGGATGGAGTCAGCCTGCTTAGTTATAAGCAACCTATTTACTCGTGATTTGTGCCAGGACATAACGTTTTGGTGACAGAGTCAGGCTTTCATTACGTCATAAGCACCTACCGAATTTCATGTAAACATTTATTTTGTCATCCTTACTAATATTATAAATCGGAAAGTGAGTTTGTTTGTTTGTTCCGCTATCACACCAGAACTACTAAACCGACTGCTTTGATTTTTTCAGATGTAGAGGTATAGTTAGAAGTCCGGATTAATAAAAAATGGTGTACTTTTTATCCCGGAAAAATTTTATATTCCCGAGGGAAAACAAAAGTATTGGTATAGATGGCGCTGTGTGTATTGGTATATGTCACATTGGCTTTTTATCCTTTTGTGACGCGAGCGAAGCCGCGGGTAAAAGCTAGTATCAAATAGAGGTTATTGTAATACACACAAGTAAGGACCTAATGTTTTCATCGTAAAATCCACGTGGCAGGAAAATCTTAAGTATTAATTCTATTGTTATATGTCTATAGAACTCGGCAAAAGATGAGTTGCTCATAAGATTTGTACGACAAACGTAATATTCAAAGTATTCAAACAAATATAAAGTACAACGTTCCTTCGACACGTGGATTTATTATTCTCCAGTAGCTACAAGGCCAGTAGTTACGCGATATTACATATTACTTAGTTCTATACATACTACGTTATGTGCAAACATTATATAGAGTGAGATGAGGCCAACGACACTGACTGATTTGATTAAAACGGAAGATAAGATAAAATCTTGTCGTGATCGCGTAGGGCTCGTACCATGGGATTTCGGAGACGAATTTCGTGTTATCGTAGACGTAAATGATAAGTTGGCGGTAGGTTATATTGAACCGTTTATGGACGTATAAAAATTGATAGTTTAATTGCATGTATTAATTAATGAGTGCATAGATATAACAAGATTTAGTTATTGGCGATTTAGTTAGTAGGATTACGTTTTACGTAATTTTTTTTTATATGTTTGATGGGACGACGTTTGACCACAATCTGCCCTAGTGGTAAGCGATGAAGCGATGATACAATGGAGCATGTCGTCCCATTAGTAAACTATTCACTCGGGCATTGAAGACACCAAGGTTATATTATACCCTTCGGGAAATACAGACTCTGGCAAAGAATTTCACTCCTTAGCAGTATTCACAAGGAAACTTTACGCAAAGCTCTTCGTAAACTAAATAAATAAACGTCGTTCATAAATACATGGTGGACCAAACTCTCGGTTTTCGTTTAATCTAACTATAAGCATCTAACTATAAAGGCGATTCAGTTTGAATTGTTAACAAACAATGTGTCTAACAAATCAAAATATTTTCATTTAAAAAACTAGTAAACAAACCGAACAATACATAGTACTAACAATGAATCATTTAGCATCATCATTTATCATTTATGTTTACTTAAAGTTACAAAACACAGTCTTATCTTCATATCTTGAACCTATAACTGTCATACACCTTTTTATCAATACATCAACAATATATTTTACTTTCATTAGTCAAGTCTTTCACCAATCAATTCTAAATATTCTGTCATCATGCGTGACTAAATAGATCTAGTCTAGATGACATTTTCAACTAAGAAACAGAGGACAAAATGAATGTTTAGTTCACAATCTATTGGTAAGATTTGAATCAGTTGTAGCAAAATATAAACATTGAATTCATGCCAGACTTCATGATAAAGAGAGATGTAACATAAAAAGGATTTAAACAAGCCATTAAGAATGGTTTACACTGTGGGTTTGTGTGATTTGAATCGTTGTATTAGGTCATGTGAAGACCCTGTCTAGCCAAATAATCAAATAAAAATATTGAATCAGGGCAGTGGTTTCAAGAAGAGCAGGAACGTCTGTAACTCTGTTAAGTGTCAAAACAACTGTCAGCTGTTTTGTTAGAAAGACACTCGGTATTTAGTTATCTTTCATTTGGTGCTGATAGACTTTAGTATTCCTATCTGAAACCAGCACTATGGTGTTCCAAACAACAATTTAATTTAGGTAGCCTTAATTAAGACGACCTAACTCGGTGCCAATTACACAAATATAGTTACAACCAAAAATATGAAATTGTTTTACAAGTTTTATATGAACAAACCTGTTTGTCTTTTTGCCTGCATTGAGATGTGATATTACAACAGTACCCACTTACTTAAATAATTATGATCAAATATCAAATAGCAGCAAAATGTCTTAAAATCAAATATTAAAAATACCGATAACCAACCACAAACTGCAGAGGAAATACAGTATGAAATCAAAGCCTGATTTAACGATAGAGTAACTACCGTTACAATTTTAATTTTCTACAAAACAATACACATAATTATTTGATAACTTCATTTAATTAAAACTGCTATACATTTACAGGAAAACGGATACCAGTAATTAATTTTACGCAGATTATAATATTCATAATCTGGAAATTATTATTAAGTAATCAATTATCAACATTATCAACGTAGATTTATGAGTCATAATTGTATACAAACAGTCATTTAGTTACTATGTTTATATTTTTTTTTACTATTGCAGTGTTTATTATGAAAGAAGCTGGATATTTCATTAATCACTTCTGCATTCTGCTATAGCATTTTTTAGTTTTGAATTAAAACAAAATAAATTAAACTTGTGTATTAAATCACTAAAACCTGGTGATTAAACATTTTGTGGGACACTTTTTAAATCCTTTCTATTATGGTTTATCTCAGTTAAGTATGATCCAAAAAAATCTTTAATATTATAAAACATGTTTCACTTTGCTGCGCATGAGAATTATTACCTTAACAACAAAATGTCTTTCAATTTCAGTCTAATTTATCTACAAGCATCAACTACAGATGTAAAAAAGAAATTACTGGCATTATAAAGGATGTTTAGAATACTGTATTCTATTTTTAAACATAATTATATAGTCATCAGTTCCTTGTGAATTAGAATGTGGGACATAAATCACTGGACAGATGTCTCATGATTCATGGGATAAAGTTATCAAAACATGTGTGTCCAAATTATAAACACAATGTGCTCACCATGCTGTAATAAGACTGAAAAATAAAAATCTTGATGTTTATTTTTTTTCTATCCCCTGTTCCACATTTATTTGAGGTTGGTAACTATCATGGGATAAAAACTTTTTGCTACAACTTTTATTGTGTTATGATTTCAATTGTTTTTTCAGCATTCTAATTTCAAAGATAGGTAACTAGAGTAGGAATAGTGAATTAAATTTTTTTATGAACTCCATAGATCTTCAATAAACTTTGACATCTAACCAAACAGTTAAAAAACGTTAATTATTCCATTAACATCCTGTCTTCCAAACTGATTAGATCATACAAGTTTAGCGAATGCAATTGCTCTGCAAATTATTCAATTAACCCCTTCTACATACACGAAAACTGAATGATATTTCCAACAACTGACTGGTTGGAAATTCCACAAAACATGTCGAAGGTTTATAAATGAATGTAATGTTTATATGCAGTGTTTATTGCACCTAACTTGGAAGGAACTTCGTAATAATTCTCCAAAAGTTATCATCTGGCGATAACCTATGAGAACCGAATCAATCGAGCCTAGAGACATCACTTGCAAACATCTACGATATAAACAATTCGTTTGCTCCCATAAAAAATCATAACATTCCCCGCAGAACCGCATTTATGAAAGCTCGTAAATCTCAATAAATTCTCAAATATCGAAAGAAACATAAAATAAATACATACCCTTATAAGTACAACCAAGATATCAAGTTATCCAAATGTTCAACCACGAAAACCATTATCACAAAAAAAACACACAATACACAGTTTTCACTAACACATAATAATTAATAAATTGTTTAATCCACACCCGCGCAAATGTTAAAAATCAGTTTCTTATTGACATAAACACAAACTGAGCGTCCGCCATATGCAGGTACGTTCCGCACATACGAGAGCTTAATTTTTCGACCGGCTTGTTCAAAACGTTAGTGAAGTGTCAACGCATTTGGTGAGAATTTGTGGAAAAAATTCTATCTTAGTTTTGATTATATGATGAAATTTAGTTATCAGATAGAAAGTTATCGTTACTTTATTTAAAATTATCACTATGTGGCAGGTAATTGATGATTTTTTAGATTATTTCTACTTTGGCAATGAGTCGGAGAATGAAAATAAAATTTGTTCGTCCTTATCTTCTGAACGCACATCGGTCTGCATTTCACTTCACTCTCGTGTGGCGACCGCGACAACTTCACCGCGCTCCAATCCCGACGAGCTTTGATTTCGATTTACGGAAGAGTATAGATGGTTGTTAGAAAAGGATGGACGATATTGTAGTCAACGTCCTCTGTGAACTGTGAAGATACTGCGTGAAACGAGCTATTATTTAGTAGACTGTGGCATTTCTCGTAGCACTTCGTAGTAAACCGTAGAAGTTTAATGAAAACTCGTATGATTACTAACTTCGTATTTTATTTACATACGTTATAATGAACACTACATGTACTTAAACACACAAAGTAATTAATTACGAAGCAGATATTAATTACTTACCTCAAGTATTTATGTTACTGTGCTCGTAGGCTTAGGTATATTTTACTTTATAAGGTACTTAATGAGTTCTAGTTAGACGTAGGTAGATAATTACATTAATTAGGTTTTACTGTACTTGTCGAAAATGCTTTTTGTAATTATGAGCTAAAATAAATGCCTAAAAAATTTAAATTGACTTTTATTACCTAAACTTACCTAGGTAGGTTATATTTATTTACCTATATTTGAATAAGGTTACAAGGCATTTAGATAAAAAAAATTGGCACAAAATTTTATTTTATAATGAAACTACATACTGATTTCATTGTTACCAAATGTCCGCTACTAAAAATACTTTTAAGATAAAAATTAAAACGGACCTAAGTTTTGTACTAGATAATTATCATCCCACTTATGTATGAATGCAAACGTAGGTTTTAGAGGACAGGAGAATTTCAAAACAAGATGTCTTTTTTTTTTTTTAAAGGGGGGAAAATCATCGAATGCCTGCTCCCGCCTGGGTGAGGCGGGAGGGAGTGTCAGACTCTTACTGACTAAAAACCACCCTGTTCCTTCTCCTGCACGTCGAGCCGGAGCCCCGGTTACCCGTTAGGTTCTCCGCGGCTCCGAATCGGCATCGGCCCTATTGGGCCCCATCTGTGGTGGTCTGATGGCTCTTTGAGGCGCGCGCGTAACGCGACGCGCCGCCGTACGCTCGGGTCTGTTTCTGGTCGGACGGGGAGCCACCCATGCTCGCCGTCCGCAGGCCCGCGCTTACGGTGGCCGGAGATCGTCTCGCGATCCCCGACGCCCGGTGTGTCCTTCGCGATGGCTGGGTTGCGAAGAGGCAGCTTCGCTGCCTCACGCGTCCCGCCTCCTCCTTAGCTAGCATGACTGCTTCGCAAAAGGAGGAGACGGCATCCCAATCCCCCTCGCTCCGCATCATGGCCTGCACTAGGCCCGGACGCGAGAGGTCGCCATCGCCGATCACTTCCCTGAGGACACGGCGGTGCTCAGCTCACGCAGGGCATTCCGCTACAGTGTGTTCCACCGTGTCCTCAGGGCGGTCCTCGCAGTGATGACACCCGGGCGTTTCCTCGGTCCAACCCTGGCGGGAGGAAACTTTCCTCCCGCCCCATCAGACACAGGTACCTCCCGAAACTGCCATGTCCGGTGAGGACCTGCGTCAGGCGGTAGGTGAGGACGCCGTAGCGTCTCTCAAGCCACTCCTCAAAGAGGGGACTTACCGCTGCGATGGCAGCGAGCCCAGCCCTCGGTTGCGACAGTCGTTGCTGCCATTCCGCCATGAGATCGCGCCGGAGCTCATCCCGCCACGCACTTATCTGGCGCGGCAGCGGGGTTTCGCCCCGGCGACGTGCCTCCGCGCGCATGCTGTACACGCGCGCGAGCACCTTCGCCTCCAGATCCCACGGCGGTAATCCGGCAAGGAGGTTCGCCGACTCCCCAGAGATCGTGCGGTATCCGCGGATCATTCGGATCGCCATGACCCTCTGTGCCATGAGCAGCGTCCGAGCGGGACGCCGCAACAGGTTTGGCGCCCAAACAGGGGCGCCGTAGAGGGCCATGGACCGCACGACCCCGGCGTATACCTCCGGCAGGAGGCGTTTGGCCCCCCGAGGTTGGGGAGGATGCGTTTAAACGCAGCCCCCGTCCTCTCCAACTTTGGAGCCAAACGTCGGAAGTGCTCTATGAAGTTCCACCGACTGTCGAGGACGAGTCCTAGGTACTTCATCGTCGTCTCGACGTCGATGGTAACTCCTCCCGCCGTTATTTGGGACCCACCCGGAGGTGGCGCGTTCCCGCGGCCATGAAAACACATGGCCTCGGAAAATCCTCAATCCGAGAATCGAAACGGAGAGCCTCATCGTATGCACGATTTTATTTCAAAATTTAGTTTGTTCAGACAAAAGACAGAAAGAAATCTTCTGATCAATGATATTAGCTATTTTAAGTCATAACCCGTTCTTGTTACTGAACTGAAATGGCCTCTAAATAGGCCTCTCCAGCTATCCAGCTCTACAATCTCTACCTTCACTTCTTTAATTTATAACTAGTTTAAAATGTGCCTACACTACCCTCTACCTTCACTTCTTTAATTTATAACTAGTTTAAAATGTGCCTAACCCTTCTAAACACAACATGTCTTCATCAAACGTAAGGTACCTATAAATTGTAAAACTAGCTCAAAAGTTAAACTTTGCGACCACAACACAGTATCCACTTTTGGCTCACTAATTTATGTCTAAAGTGGTTACTAGAAGTTTAGCACTAATTGGAATTCTGCATCTACGTCACATCCCATCCCAGAGGCCCTATAGCGCATTCTCTCTAGTTCAGGTACCCCACTTTGTATACTAGATCTAGCACTTGCAAAAGAATACTAAGTAGTTAGGTCATTCAACATTCATAATGGTTTTGTTTGCGAACACAGATGTGGATAGTGTCGGTGTCTGGTTTCGTCCCTGTTGTTCATCTCGCCAGAGGTAGGTAACCAGGTGCATTAAAATTGAAGGAAGTATGAAAGAAGGTAAAAGAAGGCAAGAAAGGCTAAACCGTTTATTACACTATGACACACATGTAGACAAAAATGCAAGAATACATAAAAAGAAGTTCGTAATCGAATTTTATTCGCTCTAATATCATCTTCTGATTCACTTCGTTGCGGGATCCTAGACAGTTATCATGTCCCTGGTACGCGCCGGACTTCAGTGTTCTGGTGTTTTCATGATTGTGTCTACTGTAGAATCTTACAAGTGTTGCAGTGGTTCTGGAGGTGGTGGTAGGATTGTCCAGATAAAAAATCTAATTACCTCTATACTTAACTGTTGGATTAAAATAGTGGTCGGGTCTCAGTCTCGAGTTCAATCGTCAAGGTCAAGCTTAGAATTATTGTGGTTTCTTCACTATTTCGAAAAATTCTAAACAGTTGCACGGAGTTTTTAATTTTGCCTTGTAAATGGCAACGTTTCACCCTGTTACATGCGTAGTTGGTGGGATTCATAACATTACTGGTGATAACATAACATTACATTACTCATGCTCCATCGTAGATCGCAACATCGTTTACCACGAGGCGAGATAGAGGTCCAACGTCGCGTCGGCCCGATAGCTATAGCCGAACAAAAGAGAACCCAACCAATAGCTTCTACTTTGGCATCTACATCCCATTTTTGCCCTCGGAAGCATGTACAGTTCACGTACAAGCAAATTGCTTACGCCGCGACCTACTTTTCTTTACTTACTTTATTCACCTTATAATTATAATAATTCAGTTGACCATTAACTGCCATCGAACTGCAACCGCGGATAAGCATCCAATTAAACTTTCGTGTAACTTTACGAATAAAGTGATTATTGGGACATCTGTGGTTTTCGTCAACTCAAATACGTACAACAAATCAACTACTACTACTACTACTACTACTACTACTACTACTACTACTACTACTACTACTACTACTACTACTACTACTACTACTACTACTACTACTACTACTACTACTACTACTACTACTTGGCTACACCTGAACCATACACCATGCTTAGTAGATGCCTGGTCGGGTGTGTGTACCTAGGTACTTATTTGGTAGCTTATTTAATTTGAGTTATATACATTTTAAAGTTGTAAAAGCCTTTCCGTTTCTTTACTAAATAAATATACTTCATACATAATATTGTTAGCCATGATGACGTTCAATGAATTTCTACAAAAATATCAAATACAGTTCTAATATTTTACCTACAAGTATTTTACGGAGATAAACAAACAAATATAGCTTCGTTACATTGTATTGTGCTAAAGATTTTGTACTTGAACACAACTTAAGATAACAAAACTCCGTCAAATAACTTGCTAACTAAACTAAGTGCCTACTTATTAAATATTTATATTAACATAAGAAGTGAGCAAATTGTGTATTTTTGTGGAAGTTCATGAACTTTTCTCGTTAAGTCAGAAATATTTTCTTGTGAATAAAAGTTTTGGAAAGTTCCTGCGTATATTTGCCTACGTAAATAAGACATATGCTTTACATACTTACTTAATTAGTATCAAGTTAGTAACACATGACTTGGAATCTTCGCATGATAGGCAACGTTTAACTTAAGTAAGTAATTTATTTTTATTATTTATTTATTTATTTTTAAGAAAACGTTGCCCCACACTAGGATTTTCTCCTGTGTCGTGGGTGCGTTTACAAACATACAAGTTCACATACACAATTAACCCATAAATCCCTAAGCGGTCGCCGGTGACCGCTTTCCACTAATATTACATTACATTATAGACCTTATTTCTAATGTTTAGAGACTACTTTTGTATGACCAAATTTAGGGAATGGATTTCAACGGGTAAAGTGTCAAATTACTTATACTTCTTTTCATTTATACTTATTACCTATATCTTAATCTGTTATTTTTGGATATCATTTGAAATAATAAAATTATGTTCGTGAATTTGTATTCGTTCATGCTCATATGAGCGATACAAGGAAGTACCTATTACGCGTATTAAATAAAAAAAATTGTAGGTTATATTTTTAAAAAGGAATGATGGTGTTGTCACATAAAAGATAAAACGACCATACTAATAATTGATTAAGATAGACACTATAGCAATCCACAGACCAAACACAATTTGAAATTTCGAAATTCAAATTCAGTATTTAGCAAGATCACGAGGTTCCAGGGTTGCGACCACTCAACTAAAGACAGCCATTGACATAAAAATACTTCATTTTTTTATGGCATTAGCCGGTAAACGAGCAGACGGGCGTTCATTGAGGGAGTTGTAGTAATTTTCTTTCTGCTTGTTTAGAAAAAATATACTTAATCCATAACTTACAATACACCTACAGCAAATTACTACAACTCCCTACATGAAGTGGCTACCATGCCGAGTGCGTTACACCGCCATGTTTATTACTCCCATGGGAAATATCCGTCTGGTTACCGTCTGCAGCCAAGAGAGCGAAAATAGAGGCTCAGTAGTGTCCTCAAGGGAGACGAGTTGTTGACACGGCTGCAAGATTTTATCGATGGGCAATCCTATCGATTGATTGAGTAGATTTACCTCGAAAATAGTCGAGTTACCTCGAGTGAGCTGTGAAACATTGCGTGTAGATTTTAACAACTTAAGTTATTGATGCAACTTTTTTACCCATTTATAGTAACGTTTTCTGTTATTATCAGCATTCCTTCACCAATCATTCGTAATTTTTTGGGGTTATGCATAATTAATTGTTCTTCTGCCTGCCTCGTTGGCCGAGTGGTCGCAAGTACGACTGCCGGGCAAGGGGTCTCGGGTTTGATTCCCGCATCGGACAAAGAATTACTGGGTTTTTAAAAAGATCTCAGTAGTATCACGGAGTACGGAAGCGTGCCCGGTATATGGCAATAGGCTAACCCCCTATTAAATGGGACTCATAACATAAATAGTGAAAAGTGGGTGTTACATTGTACAGTGGCATTAAGTGCCGTAATGTGCACCTCTGCAAACCCCCTTCGGAAATAAAAGGCGTGATGTTATGTATGTATGTATGTATGTATGTTATTTTTCTACTCATAAATTATTAAGTTGTAACTGTAAGCTTAAGCGATTATCGGCCATAATTATCATGGCTTACCATCAAGCGAGGTGGTGGCCAAACGTCATCCTATCAAGTATAAAAATGATTACTATGCATAAAGTATTCGATAACACAAAAAATAATCTTCTATTAGATTAATGTCTTAATCAACTTTCACCATCGATAACAATTCTCTGTTCAGAGAATCTATCCCAAAAAAAAAACGTTAATACGATCTATTATCTGCAATGAAGCGTTGACAACCAAGGAAAAAATCCGAACAATATAATAATTTGTACTGGCAACCCTTTCCGCAGGGTCAAGCTAACAAAACATTAATTAGGTCAAGGTATTATTTCTTGACTTTTCCGTGTACCTACGACTGGGGCGGAGATGAAAAGAGAGCACACATTCTGACCGTTACCAAATTACGTAATAAATCGTCGTCACTTAGCAACGCTTGTAGTCACAGATAAAATAAGTAATATAAGATTACAAATTGCAAGAACTTATTAACCATTTTAGTAAAGCTTATAACAATATGATATAAATATATAAATATTATTCAAAGGTAAATGTACCAACCTTAACTTTATTGACAACATAAAACTTAAAAAAAAACCTTCACATCACAGCATTCCAAATCCAATATTCGAAAATTTAAAACTCATAAAACTTGCCATATAAAGCTAGGTAACATTGCATTCACGTGTTTCATAAGGTTTTATTACATGCAGGGTGCATATGAAAAGGTATAGGACATTCAAGGAGCGTCGCGATTGTCCCGGGGGTGCGGCAGTACAACACACTGCGTCATAATTGCATTTGAAACCCCTTTCTGCCAATATTGCCTGCACTTTGCAACTACACGAACTTGTCTATGCATTTATATTTGAAGACCGCTATTATTTTTATAGCAGACTGGCCGTTGTTGGTGTAGTGAATTTAAATTTAGAATGTTTGATTATGAATAGTTGAAGGCCGTTTAATGGAGTTTATAGTTGCTGATTTAATTGAGCTAATCGCTGCTTCAATTATATTGAAAACTGTTAAGAAAGACAAGTAGATAGAGTGATAATAAGTAACAAATTAATAAATAGTCGAAGCAGAAATAAACATCCAATCGATAAGCGTGCATAAAAAGATAGATGAACATGAATGTAGATGAAGCGAATGAGGTACACCAAATTGCTATTTGGCGTTCCTCTGGCTTTAAGTTATAAAGCAGTCATTCAAAAAGGAGATTTCAAATTGAGAACGTCATATCGTAAACACAGTGTAAATAGAGTATAAAATGGGACCATAGATAAGTCGGTGTGCTCGATACTTTATGTGCAACAAGCGAGCGCGACAAATGGAGCGTGATATGTGGATAACCATTTATTTTGTAAAATAAATTGTGTCGGGTAAATTGCTACACTATTTATATTTATAGACTAGCTTCTGCTCGCGGTTTCGCCCGCGTTCCTGTGGGATAAAAAGTAGCCTATGCATTATTCCAAACCATAATCTACTCCTGTT
Source organism: Spodoptera picta (assembly GCA_038387885.1). Taxonomy (NCBI): domain Eukaryota; kingdom Metazoa; phylum Arthropoda; class Insecta; order Lepidoptera; family Noctuidae; genus Spodoptera; species Spodoptera picta. The sequence continues at coordinate 612,859 of JAZHFQ010000679.1, forward strand.
CCTCATCCCGATCCCTTAAGCGGTTTTGAGGTGATTGAGTAACAAACAAACAAACAAACGAAGACAGACAAACTTACAAATTTTCTCTTTTATCTTACAAAGATATCAATATCTGCAGAAAATAATAAGTCCAATAAGGCTGAAGACTTCATAATTAGGTACCTACCTATGTTTGATTAGACTAATCCTATTAGGAAAATTCTTTGTTCTAAGAACCAGGCTATTAGTAATTACTACTCATAAAAAGAAAAGTTCAAGAAACAGAGAAACGAGTTTCTTAATTAGAAAAAAAAATACAGAGTCATAATATTTTTACTCTATGCAAAGCGAATATTTTCCCGCCATTTTACGATATCCGATAAGTTTCTCCCCAGGCAGCTCACTCACAGGCTGCGACTCGTGACGGGGAAAAAAAGAAAAAAAAATTCAAGTAATTAGGAGAACCGCTACCGATAAGGTCGCTTGATGAAAAACTTGAAAGAATTCTTATTATGATATGTCGCAGGCATCCGGGCTTTGCTTTAATGAGAATCAATTTTTATCTCAGCGATCCTTGTTATTTTGTGCCATTTTGTACCGGCATTTAATTTGTTTCATTAGCTTAATTGTTTTTCTTTGACATAGATAAATTAAGGTCTATGCTTATTGCTTCTGAAGATAGCTCTGTAGTATAAAAAATACGAAGTATATTGCTTATTTTAAAAGCACTGGACCATAATATTAGGTAATCCTAAGTCAAAATATGTATTTAAAAAATACTTTTTACTTTCTTTTCATATATCTTATTCATCAACCTATCAAATGATTAGAACATAAATAAACTCCAATATTTTAACAACGATCCTCCATTTTCTTCTCGCGAATAAAAACTCATTTACAATAATAATTTTTGCAACACAAACGTTGTAGCATCCGGGCCGACTTCGCAAAACTTAAAATTAATTCACAAACAGCTACTAACACTTAATAACTTGGTAAAACCGTGTAAATTAGGGTAATTCTGTGTTACTACCGTTTACAGAGAGAATATGGTTAGTAGCCTATTAAGCTGGTTATTATTAGATTAACCAGATAATCTTGGTAGTCTTGTATTACTGGTATGGTATTAAAGATCGGTGGCGGTAAATTGTAAATTAATTGGGTTTTGGTTAAAAGTAATGTGTAGACACGTATTTTCATTTTGGTGGTGACTAGTGACACTGCCTCTTGGTAGCGTAAATGAAGTCTTCAGAACAGGCATACATCGCATTAGAGTAGCTTCATCCATGCTCCGGCTGCAGCTGGGAAGGTTAGTCTTGATCTCCATTTTTCAAAATACTTCAAAAATATTCTAATCATTAAAACACACATCTACGGTAAGACAAAAAAAGAAAATGTTCCAATAAACACACGTCTCTCTATTCACCATTACCTACCAACATGTTGGTATGAATTTTTTGAAAAACAGACTCTCAATTGAAGAACAAAACATTGCTTTTCAATGTAACCAAATGGGGTTGAAATTCGGAAACAGAGCAGCTATTGTCTCGCACACGTGACCTAAATAAACGACTCGTAACGTCCATTGCAAAATGAAAATTCATTCCGCAAATATTGACATAACTAACATGCTAACCAAATAGAGATTTGATTTCAAACAGACTGCTATAAATTGTTTTATTAGATTTTTAGAATAGCCCGCTTTTTACTATTTTTTTTTGCATTCAAAGCTTTTTTATGAACAGACGTGAAAAACTGGGACGTATAAACGAATGTAGGTGGCCTAAACTAATTGTAATAAAATAAGGTCGAAGGAAAACAGATACAGGTATATTGGTAATATGTTGATGCCTGTACGTAACGTATGTAATAATAAATAGGTAATATATAGACTTACCGTTGCAGTGCTAGCATCTCAGATCTCACCATTTAATGAATACTTTATCCAGGCCTATAAAAAAGTGACGATTCTAAATACTAGATTAGATGCTAGTCACTCTGAACATCGACCTCAACTCCACACAACTTTGAAGAACCCGCAACGAATTCACTGGAAAACGAGAATTCCGAATGGAATTAATTTACACTTGATCTCTGGTACTTACCAAGTTAGGAGGAAACTGAAGGAAGAAGGAAGGAATTGTGTATTCTATTTGAATGTAGATAAGTAGAAATATTATGTAAAATATTTACAAAATTTTAGCTAAATCACTCGGATTCGGGCTCCATTGTATTTGTGTAGTCGAAACTAAAAACAAAAATCTGTAACAAAACAGAAATATGAACGTAATAACCAACACAGTTAACAAGAAAATAATACTCTTAACAACGTCGTCGTAAGTACAGCTAAAAGAAAATATCAAAAGAGTTTTCTCACTGAATGCCAATTAGCCCAGATGCTACGAAATTGCCCCAATTTACTGCAGGAACAGAAAATAAATACGACAGTGAAGTACAGAATCTGAAGCAGTCAGTCAAACAGATTGTTTTCTACTGAATTAAACGTTACGATGGATATCGAATGGAAGAGCTTTGCGGCCTATCGCTTCGACTAATCCGGCAACACCAATTAGTTGTTAAATAAACCACTTAACACAAATACGATTTGAACAAATCTATCTACCTTTGGAGACGATGGTTTTCAAACTTTTTTTAGTAAGGAATCTGTTCATATCTCTTTATTACTCTTTATTACTTTTAAGGAGGTAATAGGTATTTATCGACATGAAATTGATCGTTTTTATTAGTATTCCAGGAAACACTTAGGTACGGTACCTAATATTTGGTTTGTAGATATCAAAGGAAAACTTCATCGCAGAGCAAACAAACTCGTTTTACAAAAATAAGATTTACAACTGGTTGTCATCTCTAGAGGCTCGCTACGTTTCTCGGTATGAAAAGGACCAGTTAAAATCTGTGTCCTTTTTACAAAAAATTGCAAGTAAAATGTCTTTTTCTTTTAATTTGACTACAATCAGATTTCCGCAAGTAATTCGGCACTTGGGCGGAGATTTGACACGGAGATTGTGAGTGATGGATAGCCGTCGGAGAACATCTTCCAATGTCCGACCTTCCTTATGTTAAGGGCCGAAAAGTACCTATAATCACTCTGTGGGTAGCGTTTAATTTGGGAATTTGGTCGTGAAGGCCTGTATTTTTTTCAAAGCGGATTTATGACTTTGTTGTTTAGTTTTCTTGTATGTTCGTAGATTTGAATTCGGATCGTAGCGAAAGATTAATGAACATCACTTTTGAGGAACTATATAATGTTAGCTAAATGACAAGTTGGCTGGTAGTGCTATAAAGACTTCTATTTGATATGCAGGTAGGTATCAATCAACAATTAAAATTCCAGGAAACCAATAACTACTACAGATTTTTAACAACTTTTCTGAAAATTAATTAACTAAGTCAAAACTCGTAGTTTTATGATCCATTAAAACGATACGGAACGCGTCAAAAATCACGGGCCAAACCGCAGAGGAAACAAAATGGCGGCCTGACATCAGCTGCCGGTTGGTCCCGCGCTTTTCACATTTCCCGCCAAACGCGAACATTTACAGCGACCACATTCGTGTCGCTGTCATTCGGGAACGGCCGAACGCCGCGTGCTCCGGAATTGATTCAGGGGATGAGTGTGATGGAACAATGCAGATGCGTTTAGCCAGAGTATTCTGTAGCTTTTAACGTAACTGCTAGTGAAACGGGCTTTGTAAACGGCTAGGTTTTTAAAACGTATAGGCTGAATGACTGACCCACTTTTTTTCTAGGACAATTCGTTCGAAATATAAAAGCATTTTTGAGTGTCATGTGCACACCACAGCAAATATTAAATTTTTTGTAACAAAAAGGTTTGAACTGTTCTGTTTTAAAAAAATCGAATTTGGTATTTTTATTTGTGAAAATATTTGTTTTTATAAATAAAAGTTCACATTCACTTAGAGAGACCCCCCCCATTCAGAGCAAACACCATATTCTGACTTAAGTTACTCATTCATTAACAACATCAATTTGCCATCTACCATCATAGGTAATAGGTCTACCATCTCGTACATCTACTCTCTTCAAGTACCTAACTATATTACAAGTATAGGTACTTAAATTAGCAACCGCCATAGTGTTCATATCAAATTCCTACGAAGTCTAGTAGCGTCACGGCCCATTTATAAAATGGCGTTGCTCTCACGACGTAGCCTGAACGTTTATCTTCAGAGCTCAACGTCTTGGTAGTAAATGTAGTTTTATGTCGGCTTCATATCTCTTTGCTAAAATACTGCCAAATATATTTCGGTTGCAAACGAATTGATTGTTTTTTATGTTATAAACCGGTAGAAGAGCAGACGGATCACCTGATGGTAAGCAATCGGCGTCGCTCATGGACACCTGGAACACCAGAGCCGTTACAAGTGCGTCACCGGCCTTTTGGGATTAGGAATTTGAGTATTATTGGGAATTCAGGGATTGGGGAAAGGGGAGGTGGTGGGGGGTGGGGAAAATGGGCCACCGGTAACCTCACTCACACGACGAAACACAACGCAAGCGTTGTTTCACGTCGGTCTTCTGCTAGGCCGTGGTTTGACTCCAGTTGAGCCGGCCCATTCATGTCGAAGCATGACTCTCCAACACAAAAAATGGTACCTACTTAAATGTTTTAAAATTGTCAAGTTTAATAACTGCACAGCTTCTTTAAATAAATTTAGTGAAATTGTTATCTTTATTTTACGTGCTGACAATGATAAATAGGTATAATGCTATTTATTTTGATCATAAAAATAGGTAGGAGTAGTTGCAATAGGAGTGGTCCCAAGTGCAACTTCCGGGCAAGGGGTCAGGTTCGATTCCCGGATCGGGCACAGTACTTTCATTTCATTTCATTTATTCAATGAACAATTTACATTGTATCTGAATGTCTTCATAATCATAAATTACTTTGCAATATAATCCATGCAGCATGGATCAGTCTACTACTAGATTTGTAAAAAATCTCAGTAATATCATGGAGTCTGGAATTCTATTCCCGGTATATTCCCGGTATATGGCAATAGACGCACCCCTTATTACATGGGACTCATAACATAAATAGTGAAAAGTGGGTGTTACATTGTACAGTGTCATCTGCGTACACCTCCGGAATAAAAAAAGTTATATTATAGTTATGACCATAAGGTCATAATACTCATATTCATACTACAAATCGCTTCTTTTTACGAATATTGCAAAAGGACTTTCGTAAGTTCATTATTTCGTAACTAACTCATATAAATATTTATTTATTCCAATAAAACTTAAATAAAATTAAAACTAACTATTACTAAATTAAATATATACAGCTTAAGATAAAAATTAATTAAAATAAAACTAAAAACATCTATTTACATCATATATTTTTATACAACAACTACTCAAATCTCTCATACAACTACTCAAATCATGAGATCATAAGTTATTGTGATCACGATCACGACCTGAATTTGTATTAATTAATACAAATGATGGTTAATTATCCTCATCATTAAAATTAATCTCAAACTCCCATGTGACAAATCCGACATGGCAACTATCACATCCTATTAAGCAATAAGTACGGATAATAATTATTATGATCAAACGTTCTACTGATCCGACAGAGCCAATATTTATAGACATAACCTATGGAGTTTCTTGCTCGTTCTTATCTATAGGAATCTACACATTGGAATGAGCAAATAGCTTCACTTTTAATTTTATTGTTGACGTTCAAAAGTGCCTTTCTGGTCTAATTAAAATAAATGATTTTGACTTTGACTTTGACATGGAACTTTATGAGAAATGCTTATAAAGTTTACATTACATAAGATCACGCCGTTATTCCCCGAAGAGGTGCACATTTCGGCACTTAATGCCACTATACAATGTAACACCCACTTTTCACTATTTATGTTTTGAGTCCCATGTAATAGAGGGTAAGCCTATTGCCATATACTGGGCTCAATTCCACACTCCGTGCTACTATTGAGAATTAAAAAAATACATACATTGCCGACCCGGAAATCTTGCAACCACTCGGCCAACGAGGCAGTAAAGTTTACATAAATAATATCTTTATCTTAAAGAAAGCCAAATTACGTCCCCCCTCCCCCTAATCCCGAATCTCCAACAATACTCAAACTACTAACCCACAAAAGGCTGGCAACAAATTGTAACACGAGGATGTTCATGACCAGCGACAATGCTTACCATCAGGTGATCCGTCTACTCGTTTACTGACATACCCCAACAAACTACATTTAAAACCTATATTATAGCTTCGACACTTCCACTAACCAAAACAAAAGTACATTACCTTACGTACTCATATAGATGAGAACGACAACCTTAATGTATTCTATTCATTTCACATTCAATATAAAAACATATACTGGTCTATTTATTCCTTTTATTGTGGAGAGACTGCAAATGAGAAGCGAACTCACTCCGCTCTGTGTTTGCAAAAACGATCCTACGCTCGTTCACATTGACCTAAAAGATTGCTGTTTTTTTACTTGAAATTCTAACCGTACTGTACCTATTTTAAATGTATTTTTATTTGGTAATTAATGTTCAATGGGTTGTAATTGAAAACTAATATGATCTTTCGGTTAAATATTTGTGCTGAGATAGCGAATGGGATTATTAGACAATTAAGCATCTTATTCACCAATTATGTAAAAATTACAACTATCGCGTTTTCAAACCAAAGTGTAGTTGTTACGAAGTTTATTTAAAAACAGTAAATATATTGTAACTTAACTATACCCCTTTTTCGGAAACTATAATTCTATCCTCTTTTCTATTTTTCTTCACAGTAGAGTAAGAATAATTGTTTGATCGTTTTTTTCCAATCGCTCCATCCACCATCTAACTTCCACACCCCCCATTTGGCGAGAGACAAGGACACAGCATAACATCAGTCCCGTAACCACCTCGTTTCGCTCTTATTCTGAAACCAATTCCCTGCCTCACCTCACCTTTACGTTCAAAGGATCTTTTTAATGAAAATTCTACCCATTTTGATATGCAAATGTTATCTATCGATCGTCAAAGATAGGGGGTTATTGAGCAGATGTATGTTTGCATTGAGCTGCGAGGAAATGCATAAATAAATACTCAAAAAAAGATTAAATTTATTCTTTAAGGTCGTAGACAAAAAGTTCCTAATAGTTGAATACATTGGGATGAATTTAACACACAGAAAAACAATGATACCGTGACTATTTACAAAACTTAAGATACTGAAAACAAGATTCCACGAATGAGCGAATAACACTAAAGAGGAGACAGTAAATAATATTATCTGTGACTACAGTTACTGTACTAAAGTTATTGATATCATAAGTACAAGTAGAGTGCATTGCGGTTGACTCACCCATTTGACTCATTGTAGACACGTAAGATTTAGCCGAAAGGAGAGTAATCAATTATACATTCCTGAGTTCATCTCTCAAACTTACTTAGCTCAGTATTTCACAGTATAGGTACCATGTTAAATATGTAGTCTATCCGAGACGACTATTCAATTACGGACTGACCAACTAGGTATGTATTCTAGTCCCGAAATTAACCTATGCATGAATCAATGTTTTGTTACTTACTCTATTTCGAAAACATATTTGTATTGAAACATTTTCAATACAAATATTTTTTTTAAGGGTGAAAAATCATCGAATGACTGCTCCCGCCTGCGTGAGGCGGAAGGGAGTGTCAGACTCTTACTGACTAAAAACGACCCCGTTCCTTCTCCAGCCGAGCCGGAGCCCCGGTTACCCGTTCATCAGAATGCTAGCACAAGTTAATAATAGAATGTCTATTTAAATTATCTTTGCATTTAGAATATTGGAAAAATCTAAATCAGACTAAAAGTAACTGTCACGAAAACAGACCGATAACACTAACAAACTACAAACTTTACCTTAGCAAAAAAGAAACAAAAAATGACAGTTCATTTCAAAAATAGAATCCGACGTAGAGGAACCTATTTCTAACTTCGCAAACAAAATCAGTTTTGAAGTGGCGAACATCCGAATCAAATTTGGAACAGATGAAGTTTAGAAAGCCACACACGTTTGCTATCAGTGTGTCACTGCCGTTGATAGCAGTTGAAAAAGGTTCAAAGCTGACTTGTGAGTCAACCCTACCATTCTCACCTCACAAACTTAGCTTTATACTCAGTACTATGTAGTGCGAAATGCTGTACACCCTGTCTATGGGACAGGGCTGTTACTAGAATTATTTTTTAAGGGGGGGAAATTATCGACTGACTTCTTCCGCCTGGGTGAGGCGGGAGGGAGTGTCAGACTCTTACTGATTAAAAACCACCCCGTTCTCCATTATTTTTTGTCTGCACTTGAAATAGTTGCAATTACAAAGTTACATCAAGGATTAAATTTCAATGCGCTTAAACACATCTTCTTTGACAATGCTATTAAAGATGGAGAACCAATCACATAGACATTTATACCACTACATTTTACTTATGACGTCATCAAACGATATCGACCGAATTTAAAGAGTAAAACCAAAAAAAGGTCTTAATGTAGCCAATTAAAAAAATAAAAATACAAACATGTAAACGTTACGTGACCACACTGAAATTAATGTCAACAACCTCATTACACTCAATGGGGTTTTAAACTATAAACAGTTTAGTAAACGTGACAGTAATTTATCACTTCGCAATTGGTTTACACGTTAACTTTATCGTTTACATTAAAGACTTGAAATAAAGCCTCGCTTTCTCTAATGACATTTTCGTAGTTGCGCAGTATGGTTATAATGAAGTATAAGTATATATTTTCACTGAATGGTCAAGTTCAAATTCAAATTCAAATTCATTTATTCATTGTAGATCACAAGTAAGTTGTAAGTTGTAAGTAGTTTTTGAAGTAGTTTTACGATTGGTATGGTACTTAATGAAAGTAAAATACCTACATTTTTCGTCACCTCTATTTTTATTATGTTTCGGGCTTTTTCACGTACTAATTTGACAAGTTCAAGCCATGATAGAGGCTCATATTCTAGCAGCGCGACAGTCGCTGCGCCGCGGGTCGCGAAATGCTGCTCTTGAAGATACCTACAGTACTACTATTATCTTTGAATATTCAAAAGTTGCACGTGTGCAATGGGCCATGAACTCGTTCCAACAGTTATTTTCAAAAATAAAACCGTTATAAATAATCTTCCTTAATAATCTGTGACGCAGTCCCATCCCTATATGTATACAGGGTGATACGTCATGTCACAAAGTGTATGACAAAACAGGATGTGCCCGGCGAGCCGGGGAGGCTATTAAGGAGTGTCCCGTGTTAACATTGACGTGATATGAGAATCTAACAATACTTACCATGAGTTAACTAAGTAGGTAACGTTCGTTTTACAAACTTCTTCAACAAACTTATCCTTCAAGGGGAAAATTATAGATAAATACATATGTACCTACATACATAGATACATACATAACTTCATGCCTGTCTCCCATGGGGGTAGGCAGAGACTATGGAACGCTTATTACTACGATTACTACATACATCTTTCGCTTCATCAACAGTCAACAATCTTTCATGCATGGTCGTCGGCGCCCTAGACGGACATATAGTGACCAGATTGGCGATTGTATTAAAGAAGGGCTAAATTAAAAGTACCCTTATAGGTAAATGTAGCGTTGGAAGAAGGTGATAGTTCTGGTTCAAAAATCTGTGATGGACACTTTGACGCAGTACTACATAGAACATCCGATGGGACCACTACCTCAAGAAGTCAGTTTTATTCCTTATAGAATTAAAAAATATACAGTTCCTATGTACTACCGCGGGCTATTTTCTCGCATCTCCAAACCAAATTGTGATAGTTAGCTCTGGTGTACGGACTACATGGGTTACAGTAACAGTTCAAAAACCATCAGATGCAAAAGCCTGCTGTAAACTTTGTAGCTACCAAAGCATTTATCTGTAAAGAAAACATTCGTACAAAAAAAATAACATAATTTAATTGTATACCACGTTTAAAACGAGACCTTTTAAACACACACAAATATTCAACTGAGATAAGTAAGTAGAACAATATGAGAACAACATATTTGTCTCACCAAAATGAACGCTGAGCAGCTCGAATTTACTTGAAGCACTAAGTACACACATCTCATACACAACTTAAACACTTACTATGCTAAGTGACTTCATTTCACTTAAAACCTTCCTGCGTAGATAAATAAGATACTTTTACTACAACAATGAGCGTTACTTATTTCTTTTTGATATTTGCATTTTATTTTATGAACGACCCTCAAATTCTTAATCGTAGCTTCATTGCTATTAATCTATGCCCAAAATGGCCTATAGTTAACATATTATATTAAAATTGTACCTATATCAGCCCAACTATAGATACCGTAAACCCAGGCCTGCGGACTGCGAGCATGGGTAAGTCGCCGCCCAATTAGAACCAGACCCGAGCGTACGGCGCGGCGCGTTCAGCTCGCGCCTCAACGAGCCATCAAACCACCACTGATGGGGCCCAAAAGGGCTGATGACGATACGGAGCCGCGGAGGACTTAATGGGTCGCTGGGGCTCCGGCTCGAAGTGCAAAAGTAGGAACGGGGGGGCTTTTTGTCAGTAAGAGTCTGACAAATCTCGCCTCACTCGGGCGAGGGAAGTCATCGGACGAATTTCTCCCTCAAAAGAAAAAATAGTCTATAGAGGCATTAAAGTAATATGATTTGATCTCAACCTATACACTAAAACTCAATTTGAATTCGGGTAGAGAAATTAATTCTACATCAGAGTTATCCGCCCGTGGATAGACCAGAATACTGCGCAAGGTTATATTATTCTAACGGGCATAATCTTTCTTAAAAAAACAATGGACTTATTTATTTACCAAACACACAAAGACATCAATCGCTTTCATACTCCAAAAAACGCACACCATAAACTGTGCTCACATTTCAAGTCTCAAAAAACAATTTAAATACACGAATAAAATCAAGGAGAATCCGACAATCCTCTTATCTGTGAAACATTCAAATTAAATACCGTCTGTAATGGCATTCTCTTTCAATTCTACTTTGTAAGGAGGAACTTTTAATAACATTAAATCGTCAGACAATAACACCCTTGAATCATTGGGTGTCGAAGCCGAGTAAATTACATGTCAAATGGTTGAAAATCCAGAAATATTCGTCGATAATTTTCTCGAAGAACCTTCCGCCCCAGCCCCCTTCCCCTCTCGACCGCGTGATGACACCCCACCCCTCCTTTAACCCTGGTGACAAGGATATCTAAATGTCATTATAAGTTTGAGTGGAGCACGGAATTCCTGGCTGACGGCGGTTTCCAACGGTTTTCTTGTTAACAGTGTTTATGAAAACTTCCAATAGTTCAGTCGGTTACTGGTTAGTGGTAAGTGTATTACAAAGTTAAAGTTTAATACTTGAATATGTGCACAAGTTCGCGTCAAATGTTGATGGCCCACTTTTATTATCCTGCGCATCAAATCATTTGGAGATTTTTAATCCTCACCACACTCTTAACATACAAAAACCCACCAAATATAACGTAACTTTATTTAAACCTGCGAGTATAAAAGTCACACTTGAAAAAATATACGACTCAATAAAACCTCTTTTATGAACTCATACCTAAAAAGGAGTTCGAATACGGTATACCAATAATCCATAGACTCCACTCAAATCCAACGACAAAAATTGATTTTTCATTGCCAGCTTGAGAATTTATTGCAGCTTCTACGAATTTATGAGAGCGTAAGTAGTAGGAAGTGCACTCATAACAATTTTCACTTACAAAGCTCAGCTCAGTGGAACTTATGAGTTTTCAAAAAGGGGTTAGTCTTTTATTGGTGTCTTAAGCGGGATCACTGAAGACATTTTGATCAACGTACTAAAAGTGCTGCAACACCACACAAAATCAATTGCTTAAAAACTTAAAAAAAATATATAAAAACGACAGCAGTCATTAAACGTTTTATCTCTTGTTTAAATAAAAGAAATAAAACATTTTTTGTAACAGCTTTTTGTAACAAAACAATAAAATTGTGAATAAGCGTGTGCGCGACTTTTTATTCGGGTATTGAGTTTTTATTTCGACTGTATGGAGTTCCAATTTTAAACGTTAGCTTTTTTTTTCAGGGTAAACAAACGTATGCAATGCGTGTCATTTAGCGACCAGCGCTGCCTATGGACTACTGCAAGACCAGAGAGGTTACAAGACAAGTGCGTTCTCTTAAAAAGGACTTAGTTAGTATGTACCTACACTCTTTTCTTAACAAAATAACCTCATATAACAATAAAAAGTGTAAATTTTATTCTTCAATTTAAATAAAATTTAAAACTGCCACCAGCCGCCTGAAAAGGGTGCAAAACCATTAAAATTATGTAATAAGCTTCTTTACACCCTTTTTACACGAAAAATATTAAAAAGAACAAAGTGACCGGGCAACACCGTTGCAGTCTTCAACCGCCATTTATTCAAATTTATTCGCGCGCGATTTCTGGCGGGCCCTCATCGGGCTGAGCAATTTGTAAATGGAACGCGCCGAGAGGAATGATTTACCTCCCGTGGCGCCGCGTGCTTAGCGAAAGTACCTACGTTTTCGGTCTCAAGTATTTTGTTAGTGAGTTAAATACCTTCGTAAAATAGGATAGGTGGGGTACCTAATAATAGCCTTAAAATACCTTAGTTACTGGTTTTATTAAGAAGGTATTAAGAGGATTGGTTTCTAGGAAGTAAACCGCATATGTAGTTACTAGCTACTTCCCCGCGGTTTCACACGCTCTGCTCAGCTCCTATTGGTCGTAGCGTGATGATTTATAGCCTATAGCCACCCTCGATAAATGCGCTATCCAACACAAAAATAATTATTTAAATCAAACTTGTAGTTACGGAGATTAGCGCGTTCAAACAAACAAACAAAAAACAAACTCTTCCGCTTTATATAACAGTATAAGATTACTGTATTACTTACTACATTAAAACGATAAATATGGATGATGTTCTCATAAAGTCTTCATAGAGAAGTGAACAATGAGAACATAAATCAATAAAAGTTATCGATCTTGGGGAAACACAATTATATTACCTATCGGAAGACCCCTTTATCGCCCCACAGAAATTATAGGCAATCATTGGAGTTCGCAAGATAACGCCTTAAGAAAACTCAAAGTCGTCTATCAAACTTATGATGGCAATTTTAATGAAATAAAATTCTTCTGTCCGTCTATCTGTCCCTCCCCTTGCATACGTATTTAATTTAATTTTGTATTTTGTGTGCTCTACGGAGTTCATGTCTGCCATTTTGAATACGATAAAGATGGTAATTTTGAAGACACAGTTCAAATTAAAAAAAAACATAACAACACGTTAAGCCTTTTATCCCAGTAGGGGTAGGTAGAGGTACACATTAAGGCAGTTAATACCACTTTTTACTAGTTATGAGTCCCATATAATAGGTTACCAACCTATTGCAATATACCGGCACAATTCCACACTACTGTGGTTTTATAACCCAGTAATATTTTGTCCGACCCGGGAATCCAAACCGAGACCCCTTGCCCAAATTAAAAAAAAACTGTTTAATAAAAGGTATAGGTATAGGTAGACACTTCTTAAAACTTCTGTTTGGTTAAAAAAAGTACTACATCCTGTCCAGATCGTAATCAGTCACTCTCACAGCTTGAAAACTTAAACTAGAGCACCTAACACAAGGAAATCCCAACCCACAAAAGGTACTAGTGACTTCTAGAAACTTCGACAATGGAGTATTTACCGCTCGGAAACTAGGTTCTATTTTCCCACTGTTTCTTCAAGCCAAATGGTCGGTTTCTATAGTCAATAGCTTTTGCACTTTATTCAGGGTCACGAGTTTACTGATACAAGCCAGTGTGTCAAGTTTTACCCGTCTAACAATGGCGTCGATGAAGAAACAAATATTTGGCGCCAAGATAATTTTCAAAAATAACGGTGATTGATTCTTCGACAAAAATCGAACGACAAACATCTATAATTATGATATTAAACGTTACAAATTCAAAAAAAGAACAAACATTTTTATACTTAATCCGTTTTAATTTTTATAACAACAAAAATAAAACTCGAAATTAAACTTCATCTCCCAAATTACTACAAGCTATTTGAGGTTTTTAAAAACGAGTCTATCCTCGTTTTAATGACGGTTTATTGCCCGGTAAATTGTCAGTCTGTTCCCCTCTGGAAAGTACACAAATATCAGTTTCGCGCTAAAACATCTGTGGTAAGTAATTGCTGGGTGCAAGCTGCGTTTTGTCCTGTGTGACGAACGTTTATTTAAATTGAGCCGTAACGTGCATTTTAATAATGAGTCCATTAGAGAAGTTTGCTTTTTAAATAATTATAAATGTCATATGAAATATGACATTTTAATTCATTCTTACTCGACGCGATGTGAAACAATCGTATTGTTTGTTGTGGATTTTTAAAACAAAAGAGACTAAGTACGTTTAATGATATATTCTATTTATAGACACGTTTCATTAAAACATAACATAACATCACACCCATCCTCGAAGGGGTAGGCAGCTATTTATGTTATGAGTCCCATGTAATAGGGGGTGAGCCTATTGCCATATACCGGGCACAATTCCAGACTCCGTGCTACTACTGAGATTTTTTAAAAACCCAATAATACTTTGCCCGCCCCGAGGAACGAACCCAAGACTCCTTGCCCTGCAGTCACACTTGCGACCACTCGGCCAACAAGGCAGTCCATTATCATTAAAATATATCGTGTCATAACTAAAACTGTGAAAGAAATACTAATGCCGGAATACTGAAACGTTACTCAATTTTAAGTCGTGCTTAAATATCGTGCCGTCTCTGTCATTTTACTAATAATTTGCAGAGACAGAACTATACTTAAGCGCGACTCAAAATTGAGTAACGTTTCAGTATTCGGGAATTAGTTGCAGATTTCAGTCCTTTACAATTCCTAATTTAAAAGGCTTGTCCAATCCAATAGAATGAACATGTGTGATAAACCCCACAGACAAGTAAAGCCAAGTCACAATACACTTCCAAGACCAACAGCCTCAATTTCACCGACCACATCATATAGACGCAATCTATGACAGAACAGATTAAACGCATAGGTTCCCGGCCGGCATAAATTGTCGGCGTGCTGGCGATTCATAAATTCCCGTCGTTCATATATCGCGTGCCAAGTTGTGTACATAATTGGTTTCAGACTGTATATAGTCTTGGAACATGCTGGGCGATATACGACCAAGTCTTGACATGTCTCGGTCAGTTGGTAATGTAAGTTGCTTGGACGATTATATCGAGTCTAATTGTGAAATTTAATTTTAATAATTAATTATGCACCAATTAAACTCGGTTCTGATTCTTATGTAGACATTGTACCTCTATAATGGTGTTCATCAGGTGCAAAGAACATCAGCATTTAATCAGTGTAATACTAAATAAATTATTATGTTTTCGGCTTACTCACGAAATAATTTGAAGAGGAATTCGTTTAAAGCCATGCTAGAGGCTCATATCCATAAGTGTTTCAGTATAATACTCGTTAAATTTCTGTAGAGTATAACAAAATAAGTAAACAAATCGTAAATATGCAACTTACAACTGATAAAAGTTCTCGAAATGTTATTACAAATAATCTTTTGGGTAAATACCCGTTGCTGCGTTGTACCGCAGGAGATGCCAACGCCTTAGTGACCCGTTTTCCTAAGTTAAACTTGCGGGTAAAGTCACTCCTACATTTTATATTTCCCCAACCCAGTCCCAGATCAAAATATTTCATTCGAATGAAAAACTTTTGTGCAAAACGAAATAGGATCGGAATTTCTTAGATGTTTATGTTTCTTTTGAAAAGATTGCGATTTTGCATAGCTATCGTCGTGATTAATCCTGTCTTTTCCAGGTTTCCACAAAAAAATGTATGAGTAAAACTCGTAGGTAGATAGGTCTATTTTGAAAATTAGTTGTCTATCTAGAGAGGTCATCTTAGTTTGTTTAATTAAGGTTAAAGTTTCTTCCAGTGGGTTCTACGAAAATCTTATTTGACTTCTCCTCTACATCCTACGCACATTAGCTATTTATAAATCCGATTGGCACATCTTTCTACATGCAAACAATTTGAGTTGTTCTTTTTATTTGTTAAAAATATAGTTGTGGAACAATTAAATAAAAAGATTTCAATAAAAGTACTACCTTCAATATCAATTCCCATTTTACAACAACGCCAACTAGAACGAAATCAAACAAGAATCATAACAGTACAAATTAAAAAGTGGGGAAACGAAACGAAACGCGAACTGTCATCACAACATTCCACCAAGATTTATGTGAAGATTAACAAGGATTTTAGAGATAGAGGAATTCGTAAAATATCTGAGAAACAGGAGCGTTCGTACAAAAGAACAAAGGGAGGCTATTGGTGTAATGTCTTGTGTTTCTCCTTGCATGAAACCGTCCACGTTTTGAACATGGAATGGATGGAACATTCTCCTTGGTCGTTGTGCCATGCGTTTTTTTTTTAACTTTGCTCAAATAAGTATGTAGGTGAATATCGAAAATAGGTTAGGCTCGACGTAGAAACCTACATGTACCTATACCGTTAGAATGAATATCTATGTATACCGCAATATCAAGGATGTTGAAATAAATGTGGACACAGTGTCTTGAAACAATGATTGTGGTTTTAGCCAAAACCCATTTAGCGCTTGTCTACTTGTAGAGTAGAAAACTAAATTATATGGAATCGACGTAAATTTAGACACTTATCAGTGTCATCCCCATACATTTAGTTTTTACTCTCTCTGTAGACAAGCGCTAAAGTGGCATTTGGCTGAAGGCACTGGTTACTGAAGACTTGCACGCTAACATACATACACGCATTGATACGAAGGACATTGACCTTTACACACGCACACATAAATAACACACTGATATTTTGGTCCTTCAACCATTTCTAAGTGACATTATATCCGTGTTTTTGTCAACGTCCTTGATCGTAACATACAAGGCACAACACACACATTTCATTTCCCATTTTCATCGGGTCTACTTTTACGAAAACCGCTTTTCTAAAGATAAACAATAATAACATAATATCCCCGAAGTGGTAGGCAGAGGTGCACATTATGCCACTGTACAATATAACACCCACTTTTCACTATTTACGTTATGCGTCCCATATAATAGAGGGTGAGCCTATTGCCATATACCGGGCACAGTTCCAGACTCAGTGTTACTATTGAGAATTTTTTAAAAACCCAGTAATACTTTGCCCGATCTGGGAATCGAACCCGAGACCCCTTGCCCGATAGTCTCATTTGCGACCACTCGGCCAACGAGGCAGACAGACACTAATCTAACATATAAAAACTAAGTTACCAAACATAACAAGAATGCACCAATCTAAAGAAACAATTCGCTATTATCTACCTCTATAGTATCATCTGAAAACTAAAAAACATAAGTATAATAATATAATAATGCTGCTTCTCTGAAAAAATTCTTCGAGTAAATGGAAGTCCACTCGATAGGGTTGCCCAAGTTTTGCCGCCGCGGAGCTTTTAACAGCAAAATGTTTCATAATAACATCAGGGTTTACACCTGTAGGAAATATTTAATCTTCATGACAGCTGCCTTTCGAGCAAAGAGGCTGAGTACCATCGATTTGTTACAATTTTCAACGGCTTTTGCTTTTTTAAAGTTAACGTGGTAGAAACATTTTTGGGTTTATTTGAGTTAGAAAAGTCTACTTTAATGATTAAATAGCATATTTACTTCTTTTCGGTTCTTTTTACATAACATAATATCACGCCTTTTTATCCCCGAAGGGGTAGGCAGAGGTGCACATTGCCACTGTGCAATGTAAGGCTGACCCCACATTTTGCATGCGCGATCCTCGGGCGTGCGAGTAACGTGAGCGCTGCGTGCGCGTTGCGCGCGCTGCGTGAGCGTCAGGCGTTGCCGCCATGTAACGTGCATGCAGCCTGCGCGCAACGCGCGAGCGGCACACTCACGACGCTCGAGTCGCGTTCTTACCCCTTCGCTCGCTATCCCCGCCGCCCGCTACTGTTTTAGTCAGTCGCATGGTGGACAGTGGTGTGTTGACACGCGTTAAAAATGGAGACACCGAGTGAAATTAATATCGAAAGCTTTTTCCTAGAAATACAGAATCTAGCCAAATTGTGACTGACTTGTCTGAAGGGAAAACGCCAAGGCGAGCGCCGGGCGCACGCCTTACACACGTCACACGGCGGTAACGCCCGAGGATCGCGCACGCCAAATATGGGGTGGCTGACCCCCCACCCACTTTTCACTATTTATGTTATGAGTCCCATGTAATAGGGTGTGAGCCTATTGCTATATACCGGGCACAATTCCGGACTCCGTGCTACTACTAAGTTTTTTTTTAAACCCATTAATACCCGGCAGTCGCACTTGCGACCACTCGGCCAATAATGCAGACGGTTCTTTTTCTAGAGTTGAAGTGGGTCTGTTTTGGAAAATATTGACATCGAGTAGTTTTTTCATATTAATATAAAATTGTTTAATTTTCGATTTTATTCCTCTGTCTTAACTATCTTTGCGCCAATATTCTATCCAAATAGATTGAGCAGTTTAAGTGTACAGGCGTTACAAGCACGTTCGGAGTTCGCACTCGGTAAATTACTTAGGATTTAAGTTTAAACATTCTTAACTTAATCCAAAGAAGAATTAGCTTCATTAAAATCAAAACAATATAATATATTTTTTTAATTAATTCAATAAACTTTTTGCCTCTTAACTTTATTGATACAATGCGCAATAGACCTTGTGAGCCGTAACTTGTGAACAGATCAAACTTTATTAATTCGCCAATACGGGGCAGGTGTTCCAAAAGTTATTTCTTCTAACTCCCGAGTGATTCTCAACTTGGAATAAATATTTACTTGTTTATATTTAAACTTGGAGTCTTAAACTATTGAGTTTCGCTCCTTTGAGAATGATTTTCGTGCAATAATTTCATTTGAAATTTTTTATTTTTAACCGACTACATAACAAAGAGGTTCTTAGTTTGGCCTGTAGGTAATACATATGTATGTAATATCTATTTATGTTCATGCGTGTATACCTTAATACAAGTTATGATAGATATTTAAAGACGGTTTTTTTTGGCGATAAGTAAACGAGCAGGCGGATCACCTGATGGTCGGTGATCAGCAATCGGCGTCGCCCATGGGCACCTGGAACACCAGAGGCGTTACAAGTGCGTTACCGGCCTTTTGAGGATTAAGGATTTAAGGATTGTTGGTGATTCAGGGATCGGGGAGGTAATTGACCTCTTTGGGATTATCGATGACTTTTATATACCTGAACAATTTTTGCCCCATTTCTGAAACTATGTAAAAGGGTGTTTCTCCAAAAAACTTTAACTTTTATTTAAAAAATCATTATCCTTCCGCGTTGTTAAGCATCGCAGTAACTTATTAGCATCTGTTTTTTATTGGATTGGGTGAGAGCAGTGACATGGCTCAATTTTTTGAAACTAAACTTTGTATTTAAATCAGCAGAATTGTTAACTGTGGCTTAAGGATAATGACATCGTTAATTTTTTGGTTTTTTTTTTGAGAGTCACCCAAGATCTAAATTGCCTGTCAACATTCAATAGAAAATGTAGAACATCCATCCAGAGCTTTGTATTTAGGTCATGCGTAGGCGTAAAAACTTAAAGCCTATAATAATATTTAAATCGAACGAATCTATTTCTATTACCACTTGTATATTTTATTATATTTCACTTTCATTTTAAACGTCGCAAAGCAAAAAATATAATTTAATTGAAAAGGTTAGTCGACGCGTCAAATTCGGTTTCTTTTTAATTTCGACACAAATACTTAAGTTAATGGTACAAAGAACTTCTAAATTCAAAAATAGAATCTTAATTATTGTAACCAGCCAGTCCAGCCAGTGCCTAAAAATAAAATGGGTCTGTGGATTCGCCAGTGTCATCGTGTCAAAAGTAACTCAAATGTTATATTTGCCTTTATGCTTTTTATTTAGATCACTTTTTAAGCAGTTATGACGTGATAACTAGAATCTTACTATATTAATAATTAATTATTAATATTATCAATTGATGCGAAAGTTTGTGAGTTTGTGTGTATGTTTTTAATCAATCACGTTAAAATTGCTGAAGGGATCAGGATGAAATTTGAAATTTGTGGAATAGCACATAGGCTACTTTTTATCCCACGAGACCGCGGGCGAAACCAAGGGCTAGTAGCAAATATACACATTCTCACACAGTTTCCAATTCATAATATTCAGTAGGATGGGACTATATAACAAGACTAACAAAATCATAACAAAACAAAAACATAACATTACTTATTACTCCAGAAATAGAACGCCCCACATTTAAAATTGTCCAAATATATCTCAGGCTAAATAATCGAGTTCACGTCACAATTTATATTTATAATAATAACATAGGAACATACAAAACCGCACAATAATCATAAATTCAAAACGTGTGTTTCATGCTCCGACGACAACAGATTGTTCTACGCAACAAGCTGGGGCAATATTCTGTTATATACCTCTATTATATTATCTGTTTATTTTTGGAGAGGCTGGCAATATTTTAATGATGATATTACAGTTCTTTACAAAGATTTGATATATTTATTCTATAGGTATTTAAGTGTGTAGTACATATTACTTAAAATTTTTTTTGAATTGTGTTCTGGCTTCGCATCAACCGCTTCATTTCTCTGCACTTCCCTATGGTTGACTGTAAGAGAATGCCTTGAGGCATTAAGTCCGCCATTCACTTTTATGATTTGTGAAGAAGAAATAAATAATAATAATAATTTGTTTGTTTCCATTGAATTGGCTCCGAAATTACTGAAGAGATTTGTAAAGTTCTTTCACTGTTGGATAGCTTACTTCTTAGGGTGTAATTTAGGCTACTTTTTATACATCAATTTCCAATATCTGACTCTTGCAGATAAGTTCCAGCCAACCGGACTGTAAGCCATGGGGGAAGACCAATGTTTAGTAGCGAACAATAATAAATCAAGGAGTTTAGAAATAAAACACGGAAAACTGCTTCTTAAAAAGGTAAGTGCATACTTCTCCTGTTGAAAATTTTTAAAAATCATCCCCTAAAGTTTTTCATACAAAAGTAGTCTCTAAACATTGGAAATAAGGTCTATAATGTAGTTAGTGGAGAGCGGTCACCGGTGACCGCTTGGGGAGATATGGGTCTGATAACTGATTCTTTAAAAATATTTTCAAATCTCGACATGCACGATTGAAGTTTATTATTAAAAAAAAACTTATTTTAAATTTGGACTAAAGAAATATATTAAGCAAAAAGTAATCTTTAAAAAATAAACCAAGTATAAAGATATGGTCTTCGTCAGCCATTGAGAAAAGTCTGTCTAAGATAGTCTACACAAAATTCAGACTAAGTCGCTACCATTAGCTACCAAATGGGGTGACTAATTCCTGGAACTGCTCAAGCGCACTGTTATCGTATTAAAAACAGAGATCTTAGTATGAAAGACAAAAGAAATGTTTTCTAAGTGATGGAATGGAACAATGGCAACGTAGGAAATGATATGTTTAGCAGAGTTTATAGCTACTTATTCTCAAGAATAATTACCTACCTAGAAAGACAATTACAATCTGTACTTATAGGTGAAAACAAAATAACGTTAATTTAGGATTTAAACGGCGTAGTTTATGGGAGCAAAGCAAAGAGCAAAGCAAGCCTTTTACCTAATCCCCAAAGACATTGGGACTACAGCACAATTAAAGCTCTAGCTCCGGCTCGTACTGCAGGAGTAGGAACGGGGTGGTTTTTAGTCACTAAGAGTCTAACACTCCCTCCCGCCTCACCCAGGCGGGAGAAGTCATCCGATGATTTTTCACCCTTAAAAAAAAGCACAATTAAATGTTGAAACATTCACTTTTCACTATATTCCCATAGCTTTTCACTATATTCCCATAGTACCCACGTAGAACATAGAGGTAAACTTTGCAATTGCATTATAATTTCAGACCCAAAAACATCTTTATTATAATACCTACTCTGTAACACCCCCAATCAACCAACCCATAAAATACGTACCAAAGAATTTGCGAATGAAAATTCCTAAGTAAATATCCGACCTCGTTTCTCAGTAACTCTCAACAGAAATCTTTCCATGCAAGTAACATTATTTCTCCCACTAATTGGCCTTCATTATCTTATAAACAGTCGGTGGCGGAAAAAAGAAAAATATTTGTCTCAACCTATAACGACTGACCTCATTAGAGGCGGAGATATCCCAATTTTCCTTTTTAAAAAGAATATGTTAAAGAAGTTGTCAATAGATATTGTATTATGAACTTTTGCCTTATATAACTGAAAAATTAATGTTAACTATTTTAAATTAATGTGATAAGCGATGTCGCGCCTAACATCGCCGTGACCGCGCACGCTGCTCATGAGTAAGATCCCCTCTGTGGGTCGAAACTAGTAGAGCTTTTCTCAGTATGTTCACTTGAGTATCCCGCGATTTTTAGTTAATTTAATATGTCTGACGATAGTTATTATAAAAACTATTTTAATCCAAAATATGTGGATTACGATCTATTTTTCACAGAAATCCCATACAAGTACCTAATCTACTTACATCTCCACGGTTTTGGTATTATTTACGGCATACAGGCTCGTTGCAGATTGTATTTTGAGAGGTTCAAGGGGTTTAGTACGACTTTGTTTGCCGACGCGCTGGGCGCACTGATTGGCCAATTTCTATGAACCAACCAATCAGAGCTCTCATTTCGATTACTTTAAATGTAAAACAAAGGTTTAGCAGAGAGTACTGCTGTTGCCTATAGTTCCTTAATTGGTTCTTACGACATCCCTAGGAAGAGTATCAAATGTGTTCTAGTCTGCCATCACCACAATTCTTCTGAGTTACTCCATACCCCACAGAAATCTACAAGAAGAGATGAGTAGAAGGAGAGTAGAGAGGCCTTTGCCCTGTAGTGGGACGACAATAGCTAAAAATAGAAAAAATAAACAATAATCAACTACAAGACACAATTGGGTATTTTCCTGGGTCAAAAATAAATTAGTTTGATTTTTCAATCCAATTAAATATTCAAAAATAATTACAATTTCATTCATATATTTGATGATATACTTAATTTGAATAATAGTGCTATTAGACTCGAAAATATGATGACGTCCAAAGCTAGTTTTTGGTACAAAATTCATAGAACAATATCGTTTTTGACGTTTCGTTAAAAGTATTGAATTTGGTTAGTTGTAAAATACCGTATTCAGTTACAAACAAAACACAATCGGACAGTTCAATGAACAAATAAATTTCATTTAAAAAAGGAAACACGCCTCCAATTTGCATCTCAATTCCTCACATACTCCCCTCTCACACGATTAACAACGGGTTACTCATAATGGCTTGAATTCCGTACACGTTGTACTTCGATGACGCGAGGATTCCTAGCCAACGAGTCTTCGCGTTATCCCAGCCGCCATTTTGAAACGTTTGAATAAAAAACGTTGCCTTATTCCAGTAATGGGAATTTACTACCTACTGAACTTTGTTGCTGTCCTTTGTGGCTTTTGAACAGTCATTAAGTGGAGTGCTAAGGTTTTATATTGCTGTTTTTTTTTGAAATGCTTATTTTAGTTATGTACCGCACGATATTTCTGAGTTCAAGTTATGTAGATCAGCGCTTTGGCTCAGCCAGCTAGGCATTATTACACATATGATAAGCCTATTTCTTGTCTGAAATATTATGTGATTTAAACTAGACTCTCTTATTTTCGCAAATGCTATTTCCCAAAAGGCCTCGAGCTTCTTAAAAGGGTTTTGCACATTAGGTACATACATTTAGGCACCTCCATTACAAAAATACTAGAAACAGGAATAGATTCTGCAATATGAACAACAATAGGTATGTACACATGTATTATAACTTACGTGAGACATATTAAATAAATTACTATGTTTTCGGCTTACTCACGTAATTATTTGACGAGGAACTCGACTAGTTTCAAGCCATGCTAGAGGCTCATATTCATTAGCAGCATTTCGCGACCCGCGACACGGCGACGTCACGTTCCTCGTCAAATAATTACGTGATTAAGCTGAAAACATAATAATTTATGAATATATATACCCAAAGTACTTATCTCAATAGGATCGCTTGGTATATCCCGCTAACGACTGAAATTAATAATTCAAGTAATCCATACTTATTTCTAATGTTAGTTGTGGAACCAGGAATTGGTTCATGAATTTTGAATTAACATTGACTAATTATTAATTCAGCCATTTAAATTGCGACTGCCGAGTGGGTAAAGGGTCCCGGATCGGGCCAAGTATTACTGGGGTTTTAAAAAAATCTCAGTAGTAGCACGGAGTCTGAAATTGTGCCCAGTATATGGCAATAGGCTCACCCCCAATTACATGGGACTCATAACATAAATAGTGAATAGTGGGTGTTATATTGTATAGTGGCATTAAGTACCTACCCTAATGTGCACCTCTGTCTACCCCTTCGGGGATAAAAGGCGTGATGTTGTGTTGTTCTTGCAGAAAGAAGCACTATAAAAAAAAACTTTCATTCTATGTGGGTCAAGAAAAATAATTCCAATCTAGGTATTTTCTAAGTCCTATACGGTCTGAAGCATTACCTAATTGTCCTTGCAATCCATTTTCTGGCTTACAAAGCATGTCGAAACAAGAAAAAACATTAACGTCCTCGACATTCTACTTTTAAAAGCAAAATTTATATCTAAACGGACCATGTCTATGCTAATTTTTTCACTCTGGTTTTCCCAACGGTTTTTTGCAAAAATGTCCCAAAGAAAGTTACAGTGCCGTTTCGTTTTGGTCCGAAAAATCAAGTAAATCGTTTGTTAAACCAAAACAATACAATGCTTCGAGAAAATCGATTGAGGACCCTACTCAGTCGGGAACACCGTTCGTAAGATATTGTACTGTCAATCGAACAATAAAAAAGAAAAACAAAAGATCCGTTTGTATAATTTTTGTCAGTAAGAGTCTGACAAATCTCGCCTCACTCGGGCGAGGGAAGTCATCGGACGAATTTCTCCCTCAAAAGAAAAAATAGTCTATAGAGGCATTAAAGTAATATGATTTGATCTCAACCTATACACTAAAACTCAATTTGAATTCGGGTAGAGAAATTAATTCTACATCAGAGTTATCCGCCCGTGGATAGACCAGAATACTGCGCAAGGTTATATTATTCTAACGGGCATAATCTTTCTTAAAAAAACAATGGACTTATTTATTTACCAAACACACAAAGACATCAATCGCTTTCATACTCCAAAAAACGCACACCATAAACTGTGCTCACATTTCAAGTCTCAAAAAACAATTTAAATACACGAATAAAATCAAGGAGAATCCGACAATCCTCTTATCTGTGAAACATTCAAATTAAATACCGTCTGTAATGGCATTCTCTTTCAATTCTACTTTGTAAGGAGGAACTTTTAATAACATTAAATCGTCAGACAATAACACCCTTGAATCATTGGGTGTCGAAGCCGAGTAAATTACATGTCAAATGGTTGAAAATCCAGAAATATTCGTCGATAATTTTCTCGAAGAACCTTCCGCCCCAGCCCCCTTCCCCTCTCGACCGCGTGATGACACCCCACCCCTCCTTTAACCCTGGTGACAAGGATATCTAAATGTCATTATAAGTTTGAGTGGAGCACGGAATTCCTGGCTGACGGCGGTTTCCAACGGTTTTCTTGTTAACAGTGTTTATGAAAACTTCCAATAGTTCAGTCGGTTACTGGTTAGTGGTAAGTGTATTACAAAGTTAAAGTTTAATACTTGAATATGTGCACAAGTTCGCGTCAAATGTTGATGGCCCACTTTTATTATCCTGCGCATCAAATCATTTGGAGATTTTTAATCCTCACCACACTCTTAACATACAAAAACCCACCAAATATAACGTAACTTTATTTAAACCTGCGAGTATAAAAGTCACACTTGAAAAAATATACGACTCAATAAAACCTCTTTTATGAACTCATACCTAAAAAGGAGTTCGAATACGGTATACCAATAATCCATAGACTCCACTCAAATCCAACGACAAAAATTGATTTTTCATTGCCAGCTTGAGAATTTATTGCAGCTTCTACGAATTTATGAGAGCGTAAGTAGTAGGAAGTGCACTCATAACAATTTTCACTTACAAAGCTCAGCTCAGTGGAACTTATGAGTTTTCAAAAAGGGGTTAGTCTTTTATTGGTGTCTTAAGCGGGATCACTGAAGACATTTTGATCAACGTACTAAAAGTGCTGCAACACCACACAAAATCAATTGCTTAAAAACTTAAAAAAAATATATAAAAACGACAGCAGTCATTAAACGTTTTATCTCTTGTTTAAATAAAAGAAATAAAACATTTTTTGTAACAGCTTTTTGTAACAAAACAATAAAATTGTGAATAAGCGTGTGCGCGACTTTTTATTCGGGTATTGAGTTTTTATTTCGACTGTATGGAGTTCCAATTTTAAACGTTAGCTTTTTTTTTCAGGGTAAACAAACGTATGCAATGCGTGTCATTTAGCGACCAGCGCTGCCTATGGACTACTGCAAGACCAGAGAGGTTACAAGACAAGTGCGTTCTCTTAAAAAGGACTTAGTTAGTATGTACCTACACTCTTTTCTTAACAAAATAACCTCATATAACAATAAAAAGTGTAAATTTTATTCTTCAATTTAAATAAAATTTAAAACTGCCACCAGCCGCCTGAAAAGGGTGCAAAACCATTAAAATTATGTAATAAGCTTCTTTACACCCTTTTTACACGAAAAATATTAAAAAGAACAAAGTGACCGGGCAACACCGTTGCAGTCTTCAACCGCCATTTATTCAAATTTATTCGCGCGCGATTTCTGGCGGGCCCTCATCGGGCTGAGCAATTTGTAAATGGAACGCGCCGAGAGGAATGATTTACCTCCCGTGGCGCCGCGTGCTTAGCGAAAGTACCTACGTTTTCGGTCTCAAGTATTTTGTTAGTGAGTTAAATACCTTCGTAAAATAGGATAGGTGGGGTACCTAATAATAGCCTTAAAATACCTTAGTTACTGGTTTTATTAAGAAGGTATTAAGAGGATTGGTTTCTAGGAAGTAAACCGCATATGTAGTTACTAGCTACTTCCCCGCGGTTTCACACGCTCTGCTCAGCTCCTATTGGTCGTAGCGTGATGATTTATAGCCTATAGCCACCCTCGATAAATGCGCTATCCAACACAAAAATAATTATTTAAATCAAACTTGTAGTTACGGAGATTAGCGCGTTCAAACAAACAAACAAAAAACAAACTCTTCCGCTTTATATAACAGTATAAGATTACTGTATTACTTACTACATTAAAACGATAAATATGGATGATGTTCTCATAAAGTCTTCATAGAGAAGTGAACAATGAGAACATAAATCAATAAAAGTTATCGATCTTGGGGAAACACAATTATATTACCTATCGGAAGACCCCTTTATCGCCCCACAGAAATTATAGGCAATCATTGGAGTTCGCAAGATAACGCCTTAAGAAAACTCAAAGTCGTCTATCAAACTTATGATGGCAATTTTAATGAAATAAAATTCTTCTGTCCGTCTATCTGTCCCTCCCCTTGCATACGTATTTAATTTAATTTTGTATTTTGTGTGCTCTACGGAGTTCATGTCTGCCATTTTGAATACGATAAAGATGGTAATTTTGAAGACACAGTTCAAATTAAAAAAAAAACATAACAACACGTTAAGCCTTTTATCCCAGTAGGGGTAGGTAGAGGTACACATTAAGGCAGTTAATACCACTTTTTACTAGTTATGAGTCCCATATAATAGGTTACCAACCTATTGCAATATACCGGCACAATTCCACACTACTGTGGTTTTATAACCCAGTAATATTTTGTCCGACCCGGGAATCCAAACCGAGACCCCTTGCCCAAATTAAAAAAAAACTGTTTAATAAAAGGTATAGGTATAGGTAGACACTTCTTAAAACTTCTGTTTGGTTAAAAAAAGTACTACATCCTGTCCAGATCGTAATCAGTCACTCTCACAGCTTGAAAACTTAAACTAGAGCACCTAACACAAGGAAATCCCAACCCACAAAAGGTACTAGTGACTTCTAGAAACTTCGACAATGGAGTATTTACCGCTCGGAAACTAGGTTCTATTTTCCCACTGTTTCTTCAAGCCAAATGGTCGGTTTCTATAGTCAATAGCTTTTGCACTTTATTCAGGGTCACGAGTTTACTGATACAAGCCAGTGTGTCAAGTTTTACCCGTCTAACAATGGCGTCGATGAAGAAACAAATATTTGGCGCCAAGATAATTTTCAAAAATAACGGTGATTGATTCTTCGACAAAAATCGAACGACAAACATCTATAATTATGATATTAAACGTTACAAATTCAAAAAAAGAACAAACATTTTTATACTTAATCCGTTTTAATTTTTATAACAACAAAAATAAAACTCGAAATTAAACTTCATCTCCCAAATTACTACAAGCTATTTGAGGTTTTTAAAAACGAGTCTATCCTCGTTTTAATGACGGTTTATTGCCCGGTAAATTGTCAGTCTGTTCCCCTCTGGAAAGTACACAAATATCAGTTTCGCGCTAAAACATCTGTGGTAAGTAATTGCTGGGTGCAAGCTGCGTTTTGTCCTGTGTGACGAACGTTTATTTAAATTGAGCCGTAACGTGCATTTTAATAATGAGTCCATTAGAGAAGTTTGCTTTTTAAATAATTATAAATGTCATATGAAATATGACATTTTAATTCATTCTTACTCGACGCGATGTGAAACAATCGTATTGTTTGTTGTGGATTTTTAAAACAAAAGAGACTAAGTACGTTTAATGATATATTCTATTTATAGACACGTTTCATTAAAACATAACATAACATCACACCCATCCTCGAAGGGGTAGGCAGCTATTTATGTTATGAGTCCCATGTAATAGGGGGTGAGCCTATTGCCATATACCGGGCACAATTCCAGACTCCGTGCTACTACTGAGATTTTTTAAAAACCCAATAATACTTTGCCCGCCCCGAGGAACGAACCCAAGACTCCTTGCCCTGCAGTCACACTTGCGACCACTCGGCCAACAAGGCAGTCCATTATCATTAAAATATATCGTGTCATAACTAAAACTGTGAAAGAAATACTAATGCCGGAATACTGAAACGTTACTCAATTTTAAGTCGTGCTTAAATATCGTGCCGTCTCTGTCATTTTACTAATAATTTGCAGAGACAGAACTATACTTAAGCGCGACTCAAAATTGAGTAACGTTTCAGTATTCGGGAATTAGTTGCAGATTTCAGTCCTTTACAATTCCTAATTTAAAAGGCTTGTCCAATCCAATAGAATGAACATGTGTGATAAACCCCACAGACAAGTAAAGCCAAGTCACAATACACTTCCAAGACCAACAGCCTCAATTTCACCGACCACATCATATAGACGCAATCTATGACAGAACAGATTAAACGCATAGGTTCCCGGCCGGCATAAATTGTCGGCGTGCTGGCGATTCATAAATTCCCGTCGTTCATATATCGCGTGCCAAGTTGTGTACATAATTGGTTTCAGACTGTATATAGTCTTGGAACATGCTGGGCGATATACGACCAAGTCTTGACATGTCTCGGTCAGTTGGTAATGTAAGTTGCTTGGACGATTATATCGAGTCTAATTGTGAAATTTAATTTTAATAATTAATTATGCACCAATTAAACTCGGTTCTGATTCTTATGTAGACATTGTACCTCTATAATGGTGTTCATCAGGTGCAAAGAACATCAGCATTTAATCAGTGTAATACTAAATAAATTATTATGTTTTCGGCTTACTCACGAAATAATTTGAAGAGGAATTCGTTTAAAGCCATGCTAGAGGCTCATATCCATAAGTGTTTCAGTATAATACTCGTTAAATTTCTGTAGAGTATAACAAAATAAGTAAACAAATCGTAAATATGCAACTTACAACTGATAAAAGTTCTCGAAATGTTATTACAAATAATCTTTTGGGTAAATACCCGTTGCTGCGTTGTACCGCAGGAGATGCCAACGCCTTAGTGACCCGTTTTCCTAAGTTAAACTTGCGGGTAAAGTCACTCCTACATTTTATATTTCCCCAACCCAGTCCCAGATCAAAATATTTCATTCGAATGAAAAACTTTTGTGCAAAACGAAATAGGATCGGAATTTCTTAGATGTTTATGTTTCTTTTGAAAAGATTGCGATTTTGCATAGCTATCGTCGTGATTAATCCTGTCTTTTCCAGGTTTCCACAAAAAAATGTATGAGTAAAACTCGTAGGTAGATAGGTCTATTTTGAAAATTAGTTGTCTATCTAGAGAGGTCATCTTAGTTTGTTTAATTAAGGTTAAAGTTTCTTCCAGTGGGTTCTACGAAAATCTTATTTGACTTCTCCTCTACATCCTACGCACATTAGCTATTTATAAATCCGATTGGCACATCTTTCTACATGCAAACAATTTGAGTTGTTCTTTTTATTTGTTAAAAATATAGTTGTGGAACAATTAAATAAAAAGATTTCAATAAAAGTACTACCTTCAATATCAATTCCCATTTTACAACAACGCCAACTAGAACGAAATCAAACAAGAATCATAACAGTACAAATTAAAAAGTGGGGAAACGAAACGAAACGCGAACTGTCATCACAACATTCCACCAAGATTTATGTGAAGATTAACAAGGATTTTAGAGATAGAGGAATTCGTAAAATATCTGAGAAACAGGAGCGTTCGTACAAAAGAACAAAGGGAGGCTATTGGTGTAATGTCTTGTGTTTCTCCTTGCATGAAACCGTCCACGTTTTGAACATGGAATGGATGGAACATTCTCCTTGGTCGTTGTGCCATGCGTTTTTTTTAACTTTGCTCAAATAAGTATGTAGGTGAATATCGAAAATAGGTTAGGCTCGACGTAGAAACCTACATGTACCTATACCGTTAGAATGAATATCTATGTATACCGCAATATCAAGGATGTTGAAATAAATGTGGACACAGTGTCTTGAAACAATGATTGTGGTTTTAGCCAAAACCCATTTAGCGCTTGTCTACTTGTAGAGTAGAAAACTAAATTATATGGAATCGACGTAAATTTAGACACTTATCAGTGTCATCCCCATACATTTAGTTTTTACTCTCTCTGTAGACAAGCGCTAAAGTGGCATTTGGCTGAAGGCACTGGTTACTGAAGACTTGCACGCTAACATACATACACGCATTGATACGAAGGACATTGACCTTTACACACGCACACATAAATAACACACTGATATTTTGGTCCTTCAACCATTTCTAAGTGACATTATATCCGTGTTTTTGTCAACGTCCTTGATCGTAACATACAAGGCACAACACACACATTTCATTTCCCATTTTCATCGGGTCTACTTTTACGAAAACCGCTTTTCTAAAGATAAACAATAATAACATAATATCCCCGAAGTGGTAGGCAGAGGTGCACATTATGCCACTGTACAATATAACACCCACTTTTCACTATTTACGTTATGCGTCCCATATAATAGAGGGTGAGCCTATTGCCATATACCGGGCACAGTTCCAGACTCAGTGTTACTATTGAGAATTTTTTAAAAACCCAGTAATACTTTGCCCGATCTGGGAATCGAACCCGAGACCCCTTGCCCGATAGTCTCATTTGCGACCACTCGGCCAACGAGGCAGACAGACACTAATCTAACATATAAAAACTAAGTTACCAAACATAACAAGAATGCACCAATCTAAAGAAACAATTCGCTATTATCTACCTCTATAGTATCATCTGAAAACTAAAAAACATAAGTATAATAATATAATAATGCTGCTTCTCTGAAAAAATTCTTCGAGTAAATGGAAGTCCACTCGATAGGGTTGCCCAAGTTTTGCCGCCGCGGAGCTTTTAACAGCAAAATGTTTCATAATAACATCAGGGTTTACACCTGTAGGAAATATTTAATCTTCATGACAGCTGCCTTTCGAGCAAAGAGGCTGAGTACCATCGATTTGTTACAATTTTCAACGGCTTTTGCTTTTTTAAAGTTAACGTGGTAGAAACATTTTTGGGTTTATTTGAGTTAGAAAAGTCTACTTTAATGATTAAATAGCATATTTACTTCTTTTCGGTTCTTTTTACATAACATAATATCACGCCTTTTTATCCCCGAAGGGGTAGGCAGAGGTGCACATTGCCACTGTGCAATGTAAGGCTGACCCCACATTTTGCATGCGCGATCCTCGGGCGTGCGAGTAACGTGAGCGCTGCGTGCGCGTTGCGCGCGCTGCGTGAGCGTCAGGCGTTGCCGCCATGTAACGTGCATGCAGCCTGCGCGCAACGCGCGAGCGGCACACTCACGACGCTCGAGTCGCGTTCTTACCCCTTCGCTCGCTATCCCCGCCGCCCGCTACTGTTTTAGTCAGTCGCATGGTGGACAGTGGTGTGTTGACACGCGTTAAAAATGGAGACACCGAGTGAAATTAATATCGAAAGCTTTTTCCTAGAAATACAGAATCTAGCCAAATTGTGACTGACTTGTCTGAAGGGAAAACGCCAAGGCGAGCGCCGGGCGCACGCCTTACACACGTCACACGGCGGTAACGCCCGAGGATCGCGCACGCCAAATATGGGGTGGCTGACCCCCCACCCACTTTTCACTATTTATGTTATGAGTCCCATGTAATAGGGTGTGAGCCTATTGCTATATACCGGGCACAATTCCGGACTCCGTGCTACTACTAAGTTTTTTTTAAACCCATTAATACCCGGCAGTCGCACTTGCGACCACTCGGCCAATAATGCAGACGGTTCTTTTTCTAGAGTTGAAGTGGGTCTGTTTTGGAAAATATTGACATCGAGTAGTTTTTTCATATTAATATAAAATTGTTTAATTTTCGATTTTATTCCTCTGTCTTAACTATCTTTGCGCCAATATTCTATCCAAATAGATTGAGCAGTTTAAGTGTACAGGCGTTACAAGCACGTTCGGAGTTCGCACTCGGTAAATTACTTAGGATTTAAGTTTAAACATTCTTAACTTAATCCAAAGAAGAATTAGCTTCATTAAAATCAAAACAATATTATATATTTTTTTAATTAATTCAATAAACTTTTTGCCTCTTAACTTTATTGATACAATGCGCAATAGATCTTGTGAGCCGTAACTTGTGAACAGATCAAACTTTATTAATTCGCCAATACGGGGCAGGTGTTCCAAAAGTTATTTCTTCTAACTCCCGAGTGATTCTCAACTTGGAATAAATATTTACTTGTTTATATTTAAACTTGGAGTCTTAAACTATTGAGTTTCGCTCCTTTGAGAATGATTTTCGTGCAATAATTTCATTTGAAATTTTTTATTTTTAACCGACTACATAACAAAGAGGTTCTTAGTTTGGCCTGTAGGTAATACATATGTATGTAATATCTATTTATGTTCATGCGTGTATACCTTAATACAAGTTATGATAGATATTTAAAGACGGTTTTTTTTGGCGATAAGTAAACGAGCAGGCGGATCACCTGATGGTCGGTGATCAGCAATCGGCGTCGCCCATGGGCACCTGGAACACCAGAGGCGTTACAAGTGCGTTACCGGCCTTTTGAGGATTAAGGATTTAAGGATTGTTGGTGATTCAGGGATCGGGGAGGTAATTGACCTCTTTGGGATTATCGATGACTTTTATATACCTGAACAATTTTTGCCCCATTTCTGAAACTATGTAAAAGGGTGTTTCTCCAAAAAACTTTAACTTTTATTTAAAAAATCATTATCCTTCCGCGTTGTTAAGCATCGCAGTAACTTATTAGCATCTGTTTTTTATTGGATTGGGTGAGAGCAGTGACATGGCTCAATTTTTTGAAACTAAACTTTGTATTTAAATCAGCAGAATTGTTAACTGTGGCTTAAGGATAATGACATCGTTAATTTTTTGGTTTTTTTTTTGAGAGTCACCCAAGATCTAAATTGCCTGTCAACATTCAATAGAAAATGTAGAACATCCATCCAGAGCTTTGTATTTAGGTCATGCGTAGGCGTAAAAACTTAAAGCCTATAATAATATTTAAATCGAACGAATCTATTTCTATTACCACTTGTATATTTTATTATATTTCACTTTCATTTTAAACGTCGCAAAGCAAAAAATATAATTTAATTGAAAAGGTTAGTCGACGCGTCAAATTCGGTTTCTTTTTAATTTCGACACAAATACTTAAGTTAATGGTACAAAGAACTTCTAAATTCAAAAATAGAATCTTAATTATTGTAACCAGCCAGTCCAGCCAGTGCCTAAAAATAAAATGGGTCTGTGGATTCGCCAGTGTCATCGTGTCAAAAGTAACTCAAATGTTATATTTGCCTTTATGCTTTTTATTTAGATCACTTTTTAAGCAGTTATGACGTGATAACTAGAATCTTACTATATTAATAATTAATTATTAATATTATCAATTGATGCGAAAGTTTGTGAGTTTGTGTGTATGTTTTTAATCAATCACGTTAAAATTGCTGAAGGGATCAGGATGAAATTTGAAATTTGTGGAATAGCACATAGGCTACTTTTTATCCCACGAGACCGCGGGCGAAACCAAGGGCTAGTAGCAAATATACACATTCTCACACAGTTTCCAATTCATAATATTCAGTAGGATGGGACTATATAACAAGACTAACAAAATCATAACAAAACAAAAACATAACATTACTTATTACTCCAGAAATAGAACGCCCCACATTTAAAATTGTCCAAATATATCTCAGGCTAAATAATCGAGTTCACGTCACAA
This sequence comes from Spodoptera picta, assembly GCA_038387885.1. NCBI lineage: Eukaryota > Metazoa > Arthropoda > Insecta > Lepidoptera > Noctuidae > Spodoptera > Spodoptera picta. Next base: position 647,793 of record JAZHFQ010000679.1, read on the forward strand.
TTTATATTTATAATAATAACATAGGAACATACAAAACCGCACAATAATCATAAATTCAAAACGTGTGTTTCATGCTCCGACGACAACAGATTGTTCTACGCAACAAGCTGGGGCAATATTCTGTTATATACCTCTATTATATTATCTGTTTATTTTTGGAGAGGCTGGCAATATTTTAATGATGATATTACAGTTCTTTACAAAGATTTGATATATTTATTCTATAGGTATTTAAGTGTGTAGTACATATTACTTAAAATTTTTTTTGAATTGTGTTCTGGCTTCGCATCAACCGCTTCATTTCTCTGCACTTCCCTATGGTTGACTGTAAGAGAATGCCTTGAGGCATTAAGTCCGCCATTCACTTTTATGATTTGTGAAGAAGAAATAAATAATAATAATAATTTGTTTGTTTCCATTGAATTGGCTCCGAAATTACTGAAGAGATTTGTAAAGTTCTTTCACTGTTGGATAGCTTACTTCTTAGGGTGTAATTTAGGCTACTTTTTATACATCAATTTCCAATATCTGACTCTTGCAGATAAGTTCCAGCCAACCGGACTGTAAGCCATGGGGGAAGACCAATGTTTAGTAGCGAACAATAATAAATCAAGGAGTTTAGAAATAAAACACGGAAAACTGCTTCTTAAAAAGGTAAGTGCATACTTCTCCTGTTGAAAATTTTTAAAAATCATCCCCTAAAGTTTTTCATACAAAAGTAGTCTCTAAACATTGGAAATAAGGTCTATAATGTAGTTAGTGGAGAGCGGTCACCGGTGACCGCTTGGGGAGATATGGGTCTGATAACTGATTCTTTAAAAATATTTTCAAATCTCGACATGCACGATTGAAGTTTATTATTAAAAAAAAACTTATTTTAAATTTGGACTAAAGAAATATATTAAGCAAAAAGTAATCTTTAAAAAATAAACCAAGTATAAAGATATGGTCTTCGTCAGCCATTGAGAAAAGTCTGTCTAAGATAGTCTACACAAAATTCAGACTAAGTCGCTACCATTAGCTACCAAATGGGGTGACTAATTCCTGGAACTGCTCAAGCGCACTGTTATCGTATTAAAAACAGAGATCTTAGTATGAAAGACAAAAGAAATGTTTTCTAAGTGATGGAATGGAACAATGGCAACGTAGGAAATGATATGTTTAGCAGAGTTTATAGCTACTTATTCTCAAGAATAATTACCTACCTAGAAAGACAATTACAATCTGTACTTATAGGTGAAAACAAAATAACGTTAATTTAGGATTTAAACGGCGTAGTTTATGGGAGCAAAGCAAAGAGCAAAGCAAGCCTTTTACCTAATCCCCAAAGACATTGGGACTACAGCACAATTAAAGCTCTAGCTCCGGCTCGTACTGCAGGAGTAGGAACGGGGTGGTTTTTAGTCACTAAGAGTCTAACACTCCCTCCCGCCTCACCCAGGCGGGAGAAGTCATCCGATGATTTTTCACCCTTAAAAAAAGCACAATTAAATGTTGAAACATTCACTTTTCACTATATTCCCATAGCTTTTCACTATATTCCCATAGTACCCACGTAGAACATAGAGGTAAACTTTGCAATTGCATTATAATTTCAGACCCAAAAACATCTTTATTATAATACCTACTCTGTAACACCCCCAATCAACCAACCCATAAAATACGTACCAAAGAATTTGCGAATGAAAATTCCTAAGTAAATATCCGACCTCGTTTCTCAGTAACTCTCAACAGAAATCTTTCCATGCAAGTAACATTATTTCTCCCACTAATTGGCCTTCATTATCTTATAAACAGTCGGTGGCGGAAAAAAGAAAAATATTTGTCTCAACCTATAACGACTGACCTCATTAGAGGCGGAGATATCCCAATTTTCCTTTTTAAAAAGAATATGTTAAAGAAGTTGTCAATAGATATTGTATTATGAACTTTTGCCTTATATAACTGAAAAATTAATGTTAACTATTTTAAATTAATGTGATAAGCGATGTCGCGCCTAACATCGCCGTGACCGCGCACGCTGCTCATGAGTAAGATCCCCTCTGTGGGTCGAAACTAGTAGAGCTTTTCTCAGTATGTTCACTTGAGTATCCCGCGATTTTTAGTTAATTTAATATGTCTGACGATAGTTATTATAAAAACTATTTTAATCCAAAATATGTGGATTACGATCTATTTTTCACAGAAATCCCATACAAGTACCTAATCTACTTACATCTCCACGGTTTTGGTATTATTTACGGCATACAGGCTCGTTGCAGATTGTATTTTGAGAGGTTCAAGGGGTTTAGTACGACTTTGTTTGCCGACGCGCTGGGCGCACTGATTGGCCAATTTCTATGAACCAACCAATCAGAGCTCTCATTTCGATTACTTTAAATGTAAAACAAAGGTTTAGCAGAGAGTACTGCTGTTGCCTATAGTTCCTTAATTGGTTCTTACGACATCCCTAGGAAGAGTATCAAATGTGTTCTAGTCTGCCATCACCACAATTCTTCTGAGTTACTCCATACCCCACAGAAATCTACAAGAAGAGATGAGTAGAAGGAGAGTAGAGAGGCCTTTGCCCTGTAGTGGGACGACAATAGCTAAAAATAGAAAAAATAAACAATAATCAACTACAAGACACAATTGGGTATTTTCCTGGGTCAAAAATAAATTAGTTTGATTTTTCAATCCAATTAAATATTCAAAAATAATTACAATTTCATTCATATATTTGATGATATACTTAATTTGAATAATAGTGCTATTAGACTCGAAAATATGATGACGTCCAAAGCTAGTTTTTGGTACAAAATTCATAGAACAATATCGTTTTTGACGTTTCGTTAAAAGTATTGAATTTGGTTAGTTGTAAAATACCGTATTCAGTTACAAACAAAACACAATCGGACAGTTCAATGAACAAATAAATTTCATTTAAAAAAGGAAACACGCCTCCAATTTGCATCTCAATTCCTCACATACTCCCCTCTCACACGATTAACAACGGGTTACTCATAATGGCTTGAATTCCGTACACGTTGTACTTCGATGACGCGAGGATTCCTAGCCAACGAGTCTTCGCGTTATCCCAGCCGCCATTTTGAAACGTTTGAATAAAAAACGTTGCCTTATTCCAGTAATGGGAATTTACTACCTACTGAACTTTGTTGCTGTCCTTTGTGGCTTTTGAACAGTCATTAAGTGGAGTGCTAAGGTTTTATATTGCTGTTTTTTTTTGAAATGCTTATTTTAGTTATGTACCGCACGATATTTCTGAGTTCAAGTTATGTAGATCAGCGCTTTGGCTCAGCCAGCTAGGCATTATTACACATATGATAAGCCTATTTCTTGTCTGAAATATTATGTGATTTAAACTAGACTCTCTTATTTTCGCAAATGCTATTTCCCAAAAGGCCTCGAGCTTCTTAAAAGGGTTTTGCACATTAGGTACATACATTTAGGCACCTCCATTACAAAAATACTAGAAACAGGAATAGATTCTGCAATATGAACAACAATAGGTATGTACACATGTATTATAACTTACGTGAGACATATTAAATAAATTACTATGTTTTCGGCTTACTCACGTAATTATTTGACGAGGAACTCGACTAGTTTCAAGCCATGCTAGAGGCTCATATTCATTAGCAGCATTTCGCGACCCGCGACACGGCGACGTCACGTTCCTCGTCAAATAATTACGTGATTAAGCTGAAAACATAATAATTTATGAATATATATACCCAAAGTACTTATCTCAATAGGATCGCTTGGTATATCCCGCTAACGACTGAAATTAATAATTCAAGTAATCCATACTTATTTCTAATGTTAGTTGTGGAACCAGGAATTGGTTCATGAATTTTGAATTAACATTGACTAATTATTAATTCAGCCATTTAAATTGCGACTGCCGAGTGGGTAAAGGGTCCCGGATCGGGCCAAGTATTACTGGGGTTTTAAAAAAAATCTCAGTAGTAGCACGGAGTCTGAAATTGTGCCCAGTATATGGCAATAGGCTCACCCCCAATTACATGGGACTCATAACATAAATAGTGAATAGTGGGTGTTATATTGTATAGTGGCATTAAGTACCTACCCTAATGTGCACCTCTGTCTACCCCTTCGGGGATAAAAGGCGTGATGTTGTGTTGTTCTTGCAGAAAGAAGCACTATAAAAAAAAACTTTCATTCTATGTGGGTCAAGAAAAATAATTCCAATCTAGGTATTTTCTAAGTCCTATACGGTCTGAAGCATTACCTAATTGTCCTTGCAATCCATTTTCTGGCTTACAAAGCATGTCGAAACAAGAAAAAACATTAACGTCCTCGACATTCTACTTTTAAAAGCAAAATTTATATCTAAACGGACCATGTCTATGCTAATTTTTTCACTCTGGTTTTCCCAACGGTTTTTTGCAAAAATGTCCCAAAGAAAGTTACAGTGCCGTTTCGTTTTGGTCCGAAAAATCAAGTAAATCGTTTGTTAAACCAAAACAATACAATGCTTCGAGAAAATCGATTGAGGACCCTACTCAGTCGGGAACACCGTTCGTAAGATATTGTACTGTCAATCGAACAATAAAAAAGAAAAACAAAAGATCCGTTTGTA